>OZ038488.1:7196245-7326245 GCA_964036315.1 Acanthosepion esculentum
GAGGACTACACGGACATCGAAAATGTGGACAAGAAAACAGTAAATTACTGCACTCTCTTTCCTAAGAAATCATAGAAATTCAAATATATTTAAAAGGAAGTTGTGGAAAGCCATGATTGCTTACGGCCTGAAGATATAGCAGACAGGACAACACAATTCAAAACTGTAGATAAGGAAGCGGGAATCACTCCACTATCTTTCAACAGAAGTGATATTAATTCTCAGATAATACATAAAAGGAATCTAGGCTGAGACATATTCTCCACCCTGAAGAGACAAGTCATTTTTTTTAAAAAATGATTTTATGTGTGTCTGCCTAAATGTATGTGTATATGTGTAGGTGTGTTTGTGCATATGAAAAAGCACACACTGTATCGTATGAATGCAGCACCTGTTTCAGATGGAGTAACAAAGACAAACGAAGTGAGAAAATTGAGGTTAGAAGAAATAAATTTTCAAAAGAAAAACGGTGGACGGGAACCGAAATCAGAATAGGGTAAAGTGAAAGTGAAAGAGAAAGTGAAAGCAGAAGCCAGCTCTGATTGGGTGATAATACGGCCGACCGACAAATATGTTCGTAAAAGTCTATGACATCGTCGTATGCAGAAGAGATGTGAGTCAGTATTTCTTAACATCTTTTTCTCACTTGTGTATTTTATGTGTGTCGGGCAACGCCGTGGGTTCACGCAGGGCATCTTTGTCACTGCAGACTCATAAAACATAAATACGTAGCTTCTTTCTCACTTCCTTCCGGTACTGAGCATCTTAGTAACAGACATTAAAATAAATAAATTCGTCGATTTGTTGATTGGTCCTTGGCAAGAGTTTATGTTTTTTAATACTGAAATTCGCATAAAACAAGTCTCGAGAGCAACTCAAGTTAGAGGGTTACTGTTAAAATGCTAATGATGAATGAAACTTTATTTTACAAATATTCGCCCAATGCAAGGCCCAAGAGTTGGCTGACCAGCTGTTGTATTCTGGTACCCTTGCATGTCGTTTAGTCTAACAACTGGTATGTCTCTTTACATTTATATCTTGGTCAGCCTGTGAACTTTTCAGTCGATGCTCGCATAATAAGCTGATGGCCACATCACGTTGAAACACCGTTCCCGTACGATCACCGAAGTTAAGCAACGTCAATCCTGGTCAGGACCTAGATGGGTCACCGCTGTAAGCCTGGATCTGCGTGTAATGTAAATGGATAATGGCTCGGAATCGTTAATCAGAGAGCCGAGTTGTAATTCCAGTTGGGTTTGTTATATTCACTTACGCGCAAATACCTTTGGGGAAGATATGAATCTACCTCTTCTCCTCCAGGCTATGGATTAAGTAGTAAGACTTGTATGACTAAACCTTTACTATCTAAACATCTTATAAATATATTTTCTAGATTTAAATAACCCGCAAAGGGCTGATAAACCATAGAAAACGACTCAATATTTACAATGAAATTAATAGAATGACTCACCGATCAATAAGTTGTTTGGTTCTCTTCATCAAGTTGTTTGTTTACAGGCAAGGTATTACAGTAAAATGTCAGGTGTGTGCAAAAAAGCTAGTTATCTATTGCACAGTGGGTTCCCAAGTGGACATATCGAATTTTGACAACTTCCTCAAATGACGTTAGGACATGGAAAAATGAAAAGTTCAGTTTCTGTAGTATCAAAAAATGGTCTTATTTGTCTTCTAACTCCAATTATTTCTCAAGATATGCCCATTTGAAGCTCGTGAATTTCAAGTTTTCGATACATCCTGGAAACATAAGTTTTCTTTCTAAATATGTCCCATAAGCCCCTAAGATAAGACCAAATGCCCAAAATTTGATTCAATATAACAAATTGGGTATATGGACAGGTTTTTGACATATTTTTATGAGTTTTCCACAAAATTTACTGTAAAAATGGGCATTTTTTCCATCAAAAAAGCCCCAAAATTGGCCGCCGCTGATAAATTGTGATGAAAAATTGCAGAAAAGCCCCGAGATGAAATTTTTAATGCTTCACATATAAGAATCTAGACATGTAAGGCTATCATAATCCATTTGGGTGAAAGAATTCACTCTGGGGAACCATTTTAATTCTTTTATATTGAAAAAATTTGGGACAACCTTCAATTCCCTTTGAATCCAAAATCCGGATAATTTATGTAATTCTCACTCAAATTTCATGATCCAGCCCACTTTTCCCATGTTTTTTGGGGTGCTGAATCCAAATCTGGCATCAGAACACCATAAAACTGCACCATGCTCTTGGTATAAGTGATTTTTACCCTTTTTTAAGCCCTTTTAAGACCATGGAACGCTTGTCTTGCAAAGGGACAGGGCACACCATTCGCAGCTGTGAGGAGTTGAAGGCTGCTATGTATGGTTGTAACAGTCATTATGAATCTTTGTTGTGCTTCCTCACAGATGAATAACTATTAACTTTTTTTCGGTAATCTTTGTGATAAGTTGTAGCTGTATATGATTTATTGTTCATTTTTAAACTTGAATATTTGAAACGCTCATTGTCTGTAGTGTCAAAAAAATGGTCTAATTTGTCTTCTAACTCCAAATGTTTCTCAAGATATGCCTGTTTGAAGTTCGTTCGTAAATGTCGGATTTCCGCAAAATTTCTACCCTTCTATCTTTTGGCCCCAACTTGGATTTTTGAGCCAAAAACTCATAAAAAATCATATCTCAGTTCTTGAAAACCATTTTTTTGCATACCACACCCTAGAATTTGTCTAAAATGTACTTAAGCACCTGAAGCAGGAGCTTACCGTATGTTATTGTCATATGTCCGCTTGACCCCCATTTAAGCCCACTGTGTATTGATCGTTACAAGCTACAAAGATTAGGATGTTGTCGAGATATATGATAGCACAAGAAGGGATACAGCACATAAAAAAACAAGATGCTGTAGTTTGTTCAAATCTAGTTTTTTACTTTTAAAACTTGAAAGTGGGCATGTTATTTTTTTTCTTTAAATATACAGTGTACGCGAGGCGCATTTGTTGTTGGACAGTGATAAGCGTTAGATCGACTAAGTAGATTTCAAGAACTTTGGATTTGTTTTCATTAAACTTAGAAGAGCGGAAATATGCAAAGGGTCATGCCAAGAGAAAGCCTGAAATACATGCAGAACAGCACATACTTTATTAACATCATCCTCTTCAGTGTCTGCATGAGTCAGCATTGTTGGCAATGTTGTCATCATCTAGGCTTATTCTCTTTGTCCTGAGTCATTGTCCTCATTACATAATGAATATCACCGCCATTGAAAGTTTTCTTTCGATTTTTTATGTTCAATTTGTCCCCAAATCAAAGCTGTAGCTTGGCTATAAATAGATGTAAACCTGTAAATATGAGGGGCTGTTGAAAAGTTCTCAGCCCAAGCAAGAAGGAATTCCAAAGCAAATTTTGGTGTATGAAATTTTGTGGGTAATTTTTTTTTTGTATTCATTAAACTTTTAGGAAGAGAATCGAGCTAAGAATTTTCGGTACACTCTTGTACATCATATATATATATATATATATATATATATATATATATATATATATATATATATATATATATATATATATATATATATATATATATATATATATATTCCAAGATGGAAGATTCATGACAAAGTGTAAAAACGTTTCTATGTGACAGGCTCCGTTCTTCAGGACTTCATCAGACTAAGTTTATGTTTACATTGATGGAACTACACATACATACGAATGAGACACGCTGGGAATCTTTCCACCTTCCTTGTATATATCTATATATATATATATATATATACATATTTCCACTTTCTTTCTTATATATATATATATATATATATATATATATATATATATATATATATATATTATAAATAGGTAATCATGCAAAGAATTAATTAGTAATATTAATGTAATTAATGGAGAAATCTCTTCGCTAACAGACTTAATAAGGCAGTAATTTACTAACAGTCCATTGAATGACGCGATCCTTATGTATAAAATTTGTTGTCAGATGGAACTGGTGTTTTAGAGCAGCGAGTACTTTCGAAAATTTCACATTTTCATCCTCAGGCTGTAATTTTTCCATTTGCAAATAAACTCCAAGGCGAAATAAATGTATTGTAGACCGAAATATGTTTTTTAAGGATGTTTTATTTATTAACGGATATATAATTTTGGATCGTGCAAGTTGCAACGCTAGAGTTCAAATATTTCAAGGGAAAATTTTAAGGATAATCATAAGGATCGCTTCATTCAGTTGCTTGTTAGTAAGTTAATGGTTTTTTAAGTCTGTTAGCGAAGAGATTTCGTCATCAATTACATTAATATTACTAATTCTTTGTATGATTACCTCTTTATAATATAAAAATATAAACTGCCCAATATAATATACATACATATTTATATACATACATACATACATACATACATATAGATAGATAGATAGATAGATAGATAGATAGATAGATAGATAGATAGATAGATAGATAGATAGATCAAGAAAGAAAGAAAGAAAAAATGTGAGGGCGACTTTTGGACATAGAAATCAACATTGCATGGTGACGCTCGGTTTACACTGTGTCAACCACATGCCTATTTTTAAAAAAGATAACATCATTCTAACAGTCTAGTATGAAGTTAGAAGTATTATGATTTGGGGCTGTTCCTCACCCGTATAAGAAACACTTAACATGATCGAAGAAACAAAATTTTGTTCTCTTCATTGCAGTAATTTATGCTTGAAAAGATACCGACTGGAAGAATACAGCCATTCGTTTGTTCAGAAGAATCTAGAGAATCTGCTTCAGTGGCTGAGACAATCTCGTGATTTTACTCCAATTGAAAATTTATGGCAAAGCATTTAGAGAAACATAAAAAATGAAAGAATTTCCTTTGTTTGGATGAAAGAAAACTTCAACATTTTAAAGACAACCCAGCTAATCATGGATGTACAAAAATTGATGTGCCTATGTTTGAAAAACAAAATTCCCCTCAGTAAAGCAAAGTAGATGCACCATTATTTGGGTATGTTTTTCTTTCAATGGTATGAGTGCATTTGAAAGGAACCCTGTATGGAGTATTCCACCGCGTATTTAGGCTGCTAAATTTTCTTTCCGGTGAAACAATTCGATCTTTTAGCAAGATAACAACCTGAAACATTCACTGAAGTTAACTCGCAACATTATTTCTTATTATTTTCAACGTTGTCTTCCGGCCTCTTGCTTTCCAGTCAACATTGATCTTTAGAAATTTAAATACAATGTAAATCGTCATTTTCTGTCTTCTTAATATCTATTCTTTTATCGTCCTCTTTCCTTAATAATGATTTTTCTCAAATTCTTTCACTCCCACTAACCCCTTGCGTCTTAGTGGCTTTATCGCCTTGCTTGGTGCGAAACGATTAAAAAAGAAGTAAGTGCGCCATATTAATAAATAGAGCATTAATTCGAAACAAATAATATGTTTAAAACTTATCTCCCCGACTCCAAATGTCGCAGCTGACTGCCACATCACGTTGAAACACCGGTTTTTGCATGATAACCGAAGTTAAGCAACGTCGAGCCTGGTCAATACGTAGATGGGTGAGCGCTTGGTAATACCAGGTGTCTATAGCCTTGGATGTGTGGGTGGTATAATGGATAATAGCTAGGAATTGTTAATCGGGGAGCCGAGTTCCAATTCCACTTGGGTTCGTTATATTCACTTACGCACAAATACCCTTGGGAGAGGCATGAACCCAACTCTTCTCCTCCAGGAATGGGTTAATTATTAAAACTTGTATAACTAAATCATTATTTTTTTTTTAATTCTTACAATCTATGGCTTTAAATAACCAGCAAAAGTTGGATAAGACGTAGAAAACGAATCAATCAGCCAAGTGTCGCAGATGGTATCCGCTCTTCAAAGTTGTGTGATAAGTTTTGAATACCCTATTTGTTGGTTCCGTGTATATATATATATATATATATATATATATATATATATATATATATATATACAGTGTAACCCGGATATAAGAGACCCTGACATAAGAGAAACCCGGATATAAGAGAGCTTTTCTCTGGTCCCAAATTAGAGCCATACTTACCTAAACAAAATAGACCAAACCCGGATATAAGAGACTTCTTCTCCGGTCCCGACAACTCTCTTATATCTGGGTTACTATATATATATATATATATATATATATATATATATATATATATATATATATATATATATATATAAAAAGTAATTCATCCAGGATAGAAGAATCATCAACAAAATGCAGAAAGCATTGGACAGCAGTTTCGTCCTATTTTGGGGGACTAATCAGCAGTGCGCACTCAATACCGAGAATTGAACCCGTTCCGATACGGCGCAAGCGTTACACCCACTGAACCAACGAGTCTCGGTGACGAAAAGGTAACTAACCAGACTGTGCCTCCACGAGTCATATCTTCCATCCCCAAGCCACTCCTTCCGGAGTATTAGAAGTCGGTTCAAACAAGGATATATAATTTTTTTTTTTTTTCATCACTCGATTTTTTTATTGTATATGTCCATGCCCAAATAAAATACATTAAGTACTTATTTATCTAGGGATATAATACGAAAATATATTTTGGGTCAGTCAGCTTAAGGAATAAATACAACATAGAGAACGTAAACAAAAACCTATCGCATAGAAAAGAAATGGAGACAAACGAGAAAAGACGACGCTTAATCCTTAAGAAGAAAATGACCGAGACATTGTGGGCGTGGCAGTAATAAAATGACATCACGTCCAGCGGTAACAACTTTACGAGAGCACAAGCGGCTCCTTGCGTTCGTTGCAAAATCAATTAATTTTTCGCTTTTCTTTCCTTTGTTTGCCTCTCTTGTCCAGGATGGACAAAGGAGAACGCATTTTGTACATTGTGTCTTTCCTCGTCGCTGCCGGGAGGTAAAGAGCGATGAACTGAAGATGATAACACCCAATTGTCATGACGAGTATGCATGGTGACACCAGAGGCTGTTCAAATACGCACGCAATGTATAGATTACTTCGCTGTCTTATACGCGTAATCCTACAGAACCTGGCATATACGCATGTCGATGGGAAGCCGCAATTAGATGCGGGCTCGACTCTATCACTCGGACGCAAGTACACGCACATTCATTCGATGCTTCGACGAATAGAGAGCCAATCTTATATATCCACATTTTCTATGTACAATGTCGCTTCAGGGTGTGGACGACCATGGCTATCCACAACATTTTTTGTAACCCTTAACAAAATTTGTCTTTTTGCTATATCTCCTAATTCCTGTTCTACCAACCATTTACATAAGCTTGGCTGTTAAAGTAGCTTTCCTCTGTCCCAATTGCCTTCAATACGCACTGGCGTCAAAAACCTTAAGATATTTAAAAAAAAGGGGGCTGAACATTTCCCAGAATGTTTAGTCATCGAAATACTAATTTTGACAATTGGTTGAAGCTGATAACTTTTCAGATCGACAGTTTTCCAGGTGAATAGTGGGGGTGGGGAGCTATTTGTCTAGAAAATCAACATCTTTGGCTTTATCTGTGCGCGAACATTGATCTCTTGCACCAAGGAGAAGCAACCGACGATTTCAACCGCGCGAAACATTTTCAGATTCATGAACCCCAAAAAGTGCACACATGAATACATACGCACACATACACACAGGAATACAAACGTACGGGAATACGTACACACTTACAAACATGAATACATACACACACGTGAATACATACACACACAAGCACACATAAATACATACACACAGGAATAAATGCAATCATGAATACATAACATGCGTACACACATGAATACATAAATACACATGCACACATCAATATATATACACAGGAATACATACACGCAGGAATACGTACACACATGCATACATGAATTCATACAAATATGAATACATACACACACGTTCACACATGAATACATACAAACATGGATTCATAAACACATATGCACACATTAATACATACACACATGAATGCACACGTGAATATATTTGGTTGGATCCAGTGACTTGACCCAAAGAGTTGTGAATTCAATACCTGGCTACTGAACAAAAACTTGGAGAGTTGAGTTAAAGGGAGATAACTGAGACATCCGGATGAGGCATGGCACGTGGAACTAGAACAATCTACCCCCCCCCCCAATGAACAAAATAAAGGGTTCTGTTCGAAATTCTAATCACCTGAAGACGGCCGGAGAGTACAACGGTCGAAACGTTGTGAATATGACAATAAAGATGAAGACAACAGCCCGAACAATGTAAATAATGTAAATAAACAAAAATACATTCTCTCTGTTTTATTCTTACCTTTAATGTATCTTATAAGTGTTAAATTCTTCGTGCTTGCTTTCCTTGTTAAGTGTTCGTCAAATTTTAGTCGTCTCTTTCTGATTTTTTTTGCAACAGATTCTATGTAATTTCTATTCTTATTAAAAATTGCTCATTCGTCACATGCTCTGTCCACAGTGTTCTCAATATTCATTGGTAAAATGATATACCGTTTGCATCAAATATTTTTTTAAAATTCGAATTCGAGCCGGATCCATTACATTCACTTACGTGCTAATACCCTTGGGAAAGGTATGAATCCACTTCTTCTCCCCCAGCAGCAGGACAGACCGCATAGCGTAGCCTTGGATGGCAACTGGCCTATCGCAGAAAGAAATGGCAATTAAAAATTGCTCATTCGGGAAAAAATCTGCGGAATCGGAAGAAACATGATCACGTGTATCACGCATGGCACATAACTGACTGATGTACCTTCGAATTTCTATGCTACACTTTCTCTCGTCCGTTATTCAAATAATTAAATTTCCGACCTTTGATCTTGACAACCCTGATGTGTGACTAACATTTTAGCTGGTCCCATTTTCTCATCATATATTCAGTCTTCTTGCAAATAACCGTCAGTCCTTTGTTTAATTTACTGTTAATTCGCCTAATACAAGGATAGAGGGTTACCGAGTGAGATTGTGTTACAAGTTGCCGGAAAGAAGGAAGAAATGCCTATTGTAACGATGGGTAGGATAGATATCGGTCGATCCTGGGCTTAAAACGACCGAAATTGTAGTTGTCAGGGAAGTATCCTCTCGGGAGTTTATTCCACAAAGAAGGTGAGTAGAACTGACTCCTTATCGAAGGAACACGAAGGGAATGATTATGGTTTGCCACCGTGAACAGGGCAGAATTATGGGGTCCAGTCTGTGAAAGTATGAGCGAGTGAACCTAGGGGAGGTAACTCGTTAGAACATCTGTCATAGTAACAGCGATAGAGCAATGAGAAACAGGCAACATTTCGTCTGTGGTATAAGGGTCGCAAAGTTAAGAATAGTTCATAACCCGCAAGACTGCGTAAGCGCTTTTGAACACTGTCGAGGTTGGACAGTGTGGATTGGGCATCATCGGCCCAGCAATAATACATTCTTGACCTGGTCTGACTCTTGTAAAGACAGAGCATGCTAGCAGGAGTTTTTTTTTTTTTGTTTTTTTTGGGTTTTTTTTTTATTGATACAAAGAATCAGCCATTCCTCCAGCATCTTTTGTGATGGTGCGAATATACGCGTCCCATTTGATATTAGGAGTGAGCTTTAGACCCAGTAGGCGTTCGAGGCAAGTAGCCACTTTGAGGGTATGTCCACTCATCAGGATAAATGCAGATTTAGGCTTTGGTTTTGTTTAGTTTAATTTGTTTTACGGCATATCAACCTCAATGGGTTATTTAATGTCAACAAGATTTTTAGAATAGATTCGTATCAATAGAATACGTATTGTTTGTAAGAAATCAGTTTGTAGATCAGGTTTCATCGATGTATTTTTGTAAAGAAGGTTTTTGTCGAAAGTCAAAGCAGTTACTGATAATATTTATTTTCAAAAGTGTATTGCTGGTTTGGTTTGATTGGTTTTGTTTTTTTATACGGCAAACAGGTTATTTAATGCCAACAAGATTTTTATTGCTGGTAATTTTTTTCAAAAATGTGTTACTGGTAAAAATGTATTCCTGGTAGTATTTATTTTCAAAAAATGTATTGCTGATATCAGAACCTATTTTTACACTTTCATGGTCTTTTGACCCCAATTTGGAGGTTAACTATTTACCCATAGCTGGGACTCTAACAGGTGCTACTACCCCAGGTCAGGGTGAACCCGGAAACACCAGCCATTAAAAGGTGGTTCCACGTTCGTCAAAACCTCCTGATCAGAGGTCTTACTGCCGGATGTAGTTTATAGTCATACCCAGGACGCCACGTTAGGGGGTGGGGGTGGGTGGGTCATACTCCTCTGCAGAGAAGCAGTCGACGTATTCTGAAGCCCCAGCCGAGAGGGCATCAGATTTAGGGTCTGCTTTAAGGTTACGTCCGCCGTTCATAAATCCTGTTTGGATTTCTAGTTTTCTTCGAATCATCTCGCTGTCCAGGTTAAGAATACGAAAAACTGAAAGATTATTCGTAGCGGTTTAGTAAGTGGTGAAAAGGGCGGCAAACGCGAGAATAGTGAGAAAAAATATAAAGAAAGGAAAGCAAAAAATAATTTCTAGTGAGAATTTAAAAATAGAAGCTATCACAATCCAGTAACCAGTTATGGTTACGCTGAGGACACTTGAAAAAAGAAAGAAAATCTATTCACCTTTGTATCATAGCAAATTCTATCAAAAAGAAAATAAACAAAATCTAGATGAACAGTAAACGCTCTTCTTGTAGAAATGATTGCAAACCAGTTTTTTTTAACTTTTTTTCCTTGTGGTTCATTTTTGGTGCCAAAATCATTCCCATACACAATAAACATAAATAGAAATTCCATTTTAATTAACAAAAGCAAAATGTAGTAGAAAATATAAATTCTGACTAATGACTACACTGCTCCTGATGTCTCCAAATTCTCTTCAAACTAACTCCTGATTCTCTCAAAAATATTTCGCAAGCCCCACTTTAATAAGGCTTGCTCTGGAGAGAAGAACCAGACTACACACTGGACAGATGTGCCGAGGAGCAAATTCTTGATTAGAAATATTCCTCGTTTGTCTGGTATCCCTTCTAATGATTTTGTAGCTCGTCCAAAAGTATTGAAGATTTTCAATTCCCTCCTGAACAAGACGCTACTCTGATATTTTAAAAGTAATTAACTGAGATCTGCAGAATTTGGTTCTAATAGCTGCGAATTTTGTTTTGTATACAGTCTTTATATCACTTTATCGGTTTGTTAGATGGACATTTGCCACAGAGAAGAAGAAGAAGAAGAAGAAGAAGAAGAAGAAGAAGAAGAAGAAGAAGAAGAAGAAGAAGAAGAAGAAGAAGAAGAAGAAGAAAAAGAAGAAGAAGAAGAATGGAAATATATATCGTACATGAGGTGTACATGTAATAATCTTTAGAATAAAGGTTAATGAAAAAAGAATGAGCAACTCTTTCTACAGTTCTCTGTCCGATCCATGAGTAAACAAAAGAATTGAACACGTTTATTCCATATGAATTGAAAATCAGAATCCGTCACCTGGAAGTTTTCTCACCTCTCGCGCTAGTAACAATTTAATTTTGAAACGCCTCATTTATAAACGATCTAAATCGGTATTTTTCAACCCTTTCTTTCTCGTGGCCCATTTTTGGTGTAAAAAGAACTTTGGGCCCACATCAGCACAAATAGAAATTCATGTGAAGACCTAAATCACTACAGTAGCGTTAGGTTTTGGCTGACGAAATACAGCTAATAGATACCTATATTTCGTAGACTTCGTCAAAGCATTTGATAAAGAACAACACAAAGATCTGTTTGAACTATTAGGAAAACGTTATTTATTTAGGAAAGTTATTAGAATAAGCCAAAAATTTACTAGTACACAGAATAGAAATGTGCATCAGACAAGGATGTTGTCTTATCGCCAGATTTATTTAACCTATATAACGAGGTGATACTAAAATAATTTCTGCCAGGATTTAATTTAATCGGCAACAAAATTTTGGCTTTTTTTGTCTTTGGCCAGTCAGTAATATTTCCTAATTTCTTTGTCTCGAAAGCAAAGAAAACAACTAGCGTTCCAATCAGACTTTGGTTTTCGTGACGTCAACATCGATGTTTTGAAACTAGCCAATTCTCACTTCCATTCTAGACAGATTCAGCGCTGAGTTGGTCAAGGAGAATATTCTAGATCTGTCTAGACGTTTCAGGAACTTTCGAGAAGTTTCTAAAAGTTTCAAGAATTTCTAGAGCGTTCTTGCTACAAAGAATCATATAACGAAAACATGATGGGAAATTATATTTGGGGGCTGATTCGTGAAAGTAAGTTACAGAATAAGCGTACGTGGTGAAAAGCTACTCACTTCAATTTTGTGTGTGTGTGTGTAATCCTAGAATAAATAAACTCTACTTTTGAATCTTATGTCGTTTTCTTCCTACTTTGAGTGAACGAGAATGTCCTTGTGTAATCCTAGAATAAATAAACGCTACTTTTGAATCATATGTCGATTTGTTTCTATTTTGTGAGAACGAGAATGTTATTGTGTAATCCTAGAATAAATAAACGCTACTTTTGAATCTTATGTCGTTTTGTTTCTATTTTGTGGGAACGAGAATGTCCTTGTGTAATCCTAGAATAAATAAACGCTACTTTTGAATCTTATGTCGTTTTGTTTCTATTTTGTGGGAACGAGTTTTCACCAGTTTTACCATTGGGAATAGGTAAATTTCAGAAATATCACTCTTCTGGTCATTAAAGGAAAGTTTAAACGAAATATCTTTCATACTGTCTATGCGTAAGCCATTATGAAATAATAGTTGCTACGCAAAGACAAAAATCCTGTTAAACGGTGATATTAGCGAACACAATCTTAACAACATGAGATATGCAGATAAGTTAGCGTTGATAGAAAACACAGAAAGGAAACTGCAGGAATACCTAGACAAGTTAGTAAAGGAAAGAGGGAAGAAAGGACTAAGCATCAATTGTAAAATGATATAAGGCATGTTCGTTAGTAAAAACAACCCATGATGTGATCTACAAATTGTAGACGTCAAATTTATACAAGTACAGAAATTTTACTATATGGGAAGGGTTTTAACAGACAATGGTATTTGGTCTGTCTATACTTCTGAGATGAGGTATTATGTACAGTATTTACATTAGTCGGACTATTGTCCTCATCTTTGTCACCATTTTTGTCACAACGTTTCGGCCGTTGTACACTCCGGCCTTCTTCAGGTGGTTGGAATTTCGAATCGAACCCTTTATTTCGATCACTGGGGTAGACTGTTCTAGTTCCACGAGCCATGTTTGATGGATGTCAGTTATCAGTTATCTCCTGCTAATTTTCCCTCTGAAAGTTCTCCACTGCCTGAACCGGGTATTTGGTTTGTTTTGTTTCACGGCATAGCAACCTCAATGGGTTATTTAATGTTGACAATATTTTTATTGGTGGTAATATTTTTTTCCTCAAAAATGTATTGCTATAATATTTTCTTTCAAAAAATGTATTGCTGGTAATAATTTATTCCTTAAAAAAGTTTATTGCTGATATTAAAAACTATTTTTACACT
Source organism: Acanthosepion esculentum (assembly GCA_964036315.1). Classification (NCBI taxonomy): domain Eukaryota; kingdom Metazoa; phylum Mollusca; class Cephalopoda; order Sepiida; family Sepiidae; genus Acanthosepion; species Acanthosepion esculentum. Next base: position 7,209,770 of record OZ038488.1, read on the forward strand.
TTCATGATGTTTAACCTCGGTTTGCGGTTTAACTATTTGCTCATAGTTGAGATCGAAACAGGTACTACCAGCCCGGGCCAGGGTAAACCTGAGAACACCAGCAATTAAGAGGTGGTTCCACGCTCCTCAAAACCTCCTGATCGGTGCCCTTGCTGTTGGATGTAGTTTATCGTCTTACCCAGAACGCATGGAAAATATGACACAGAAATCCGAAGGTGCTTGGGTAGAGCGAAAGATGCCTTAAACAAAATATTAAGAAACAGAAAATTTTCGTTAGAAAAAAAAAAAAAGAGTTCTGAACTAATATGTAGTTCAAAACACTATGGCTTCCATAGTATTAAATGTTGGACAATTTCCTCACCGATGAAGAGAAGACTTGAGGCCACAGAAACGCAATTCTACAGGATGATGCTGGGAATAACATGGATAGACTATTCGTTTGGAAGAAAGAAAGAAAGAAAGAAAGAAAGAAAGAAAGAAAGAAAGAAAGAAAGAAAGAAATGATTGTTGAAATGAATCACATCTGTGTTGCCCCAAGTCTCCTCTTCATCTGAGGAAATTGTCCAGCATTCACTGCCCCCAAAAAAAGGATTGATATTAGATACATCAGTCCTCTTATAGGGCAGTAAATGCTGGACAATTTCCTCAGATGAAGAAGAGACTTGAGGCAACACAGATGTGATTCTACGGAAGGATGCTGAGAATACGATGTGAGCAACGTGGAAGCTTTAAGGAAAATGGAAACAGTAAGGATACTTATTGAGACAAATGACATTTCTAGGACACAAAATGAGGATAGAGGAATTGGAGAATTTTACACCCACAGGACATATGGAAGGCAAGATGGGTAGAAGGAAACATTGAGTAATCTACCTAATGAGCTTGTGTAAATGAAAAGCAGAAAAGGGAATGGGAGGGATAGTAAGAGTATAAATATTGCTACAGGCTACAAAGGATATGAAGATGTGGAGAGCCATGATCCCCCAAGACCTGAAAGGACACGGAATATAAAATAAGAAGCCATCAGCCCACAGTGTTTTGCCGACTTTATTCTGCCACAAGTTCACAATATTGGGTCTGCCAGTGAGAATTAAAACTGTTAAAGGTTAATGAGACCTAATTGTTAATTATCCCCCACCAGCACCTCTTCATTGCACTAAGTAAATCAAAATCAGGAGTTCCGTCGATGCCTGCAATTATAAGTACAGGAACTGAAAATTTCTGAATGAATCCTATAATATGTGATCTTGAGGTGGGGGCCTGTATTCCAGGAAAAAATAAAAAGACTAAGTATCACATTGTGGTAGGGATTACCACTGTTTCGCTAAAAAAAGAACATACCATGATGAAAAAAGGCCCCAAACTTGATGAAAAAAAATTATCGTCTAAATGTTTGTTTTTATTAAGAGGAAAGACCAAAGTATTTTTTATTATTTTATTAAATTTTTGAATCCTTTCTCGCACATTTTTGAGAAATTTGTAAACAAAAAGTTAAATTCTCAGTGTAAAAATCTTGTAAAAATAAATTCTAGCGCTTTGAAAAGTTTTTTGAGGAAAATTATAAAATTTAAAGTTTAATTAATCTAACTGGAAACAAACATTACTTACATTTTTTTTGTTTTGTTTTTAGCAGAAAAATGCAGTTGAAAATAAGCGAAGCATGTCTTAGCCACGATGACTTGTTTTAAAGGGATTAACTGATGTTAATACATACAATTAATCTGTCAATACATTGATGTATTGACAGATTAGGTCAGGCGGAAGTTATCGGACGGAAGAACAGAAGTGACATAAATTTTTCGAATTTTAAGTGAACTTATTTAACTACCCAGTAATTTTAAAAAATTTACAAATACTTTCAGCAATCTATTTTATTGCTATTTTTTATAGCCTTGTGTTTGAAGATGCTTTCTGGAAAAATAAGATTTAAAATACTAACAATGAAATAAATTAAAAATTTCATAACTAAGTGTGCGATAAAAAACAGATACCTATAATTCTTACGTACATCTTTTATGAAATTTTATGGTATTATTTTTATTTATTATTAATTTTTATGTTATTTCAGTTATGATGAATGAGATAGATACCTAATAATATTTCTATCATTTATGAAATGTTATTTTTTTATATGTTAACTTTTTCCATATTTTTAATATTAATTTTTATAATATGACAGTTATGAAAATGTGAAATTTTTGTATTAATTATGTAATCATTTACACTTATTTAATCATAGTCACTAACACTAGAAGGGTAAAAGTAAAAAAAACTTCTATGCAAATGATTTCAGATATCTAAAGCCAGAAGAACGTGATTCCCTTTGTCTCCATCTCCAGAATTGAAACTCAAAAAGAAAATAATCAATTACAGTGTAATCAGGATATAAGACCCGGATATAAGAGGAACCCGGATATAAGAGAGATTTTCTCTGGGCCCAAAATTAGAGCCTGTGTTAATGTATATATAATAGACCAAACCCGGATATAAGATAAACCCGGATATAAGAGAAAACCAGGATATAAGAGAAAACCCGGATATAAGAGACTTCGTCTCCGGTCCCGACAACTCTCTTATATCCAGGTTACACTGTAATAATTGCAGTATGTCTCGCACTGAAAAACAATAAATTAATCATATTCAAAAAATTAAATTAAAAATATTTAGTGAAACAGGACGGAAAATAATTTTTGAAAATGCGACGATGATGGTGAAAGTCAGTCGGAGATTTCTTCAATACTGACTCGCAGAACGAAAACGCAAATTTTCTAAGGGCCTATTATTGCCTTCGTGGTAAACCATTTTTAAAACGCGTGACATTTTGATGCCATGTCCGATCGTCCATATGTCTGGAAAAAAGCGTTTTTAGGCACACTTAAGAACAATGTTAAATTCTTTTTTTTTAAATACACGCGTGTCGCAGATTATAATAAGCTTCCAGACTTATGATCTGTAAAAGATAAACTACTTAAGAACAGCATTCCCTAAACTCTACGGATTGAATATTAATTTTTAAATATTTAACAATTTCATCACATTCTGTACTTAAAATTGAAAAAAAAGAAAACAATTCTTGTAAAAATTCATTTTTCATCGGAAAAATATTTCGGCTTCTGACATTTTGCCTTAACATATATTATTCATAAAAGCCATTAAAAGCCTTTCTAATTAAATAATGTCTTAGTTTTATTGTATTTTGCATGTTAAAATTCAGAATTGATATTCGGTAACGGAGTAATGCGATTTTACAAAAAAATCGATGATTTATATTCTTCAAAGTTTTCTGCTTTTAACTAATATAATCAATAAAAGTTATGCCGTTGAATTTCTCGAGTTTTCACACAATTAAGTAAGAGGTGGGTGGTTACGGATGTAAAAAAATTACCATGACTTTCTAAAAAAACGTCTCAAATAATTTAATTAATTTGTGAATAAGTTCTGAAAGTTTCATTAAAATCCGCCAATTATTTGATTTTTGTAAGAATTTCCAAATAATGTGTTTTAACGCCAAAAAAGACGCAAAAATTTCCTAATCCTTGGGCGACACGCTGACGAAAAAAAAAAATACAAAGTTTTTAACCAAAATTTCGAACGTGCTAAAAAGGATTAAAAAATTTAATAAAGCAATCAAAAAATACTTTGGTCTTTCCTCTTAATAATACCAAAAACATTTTGACGATAAAACTTTGTTTTCATTAAGTTTGGAGCATTTTTTCATCTCGGTATGCTGTTTTTTTGCGATTTCGTGGAGATACCTTGCGGTATGTATAGCGAATAAACCACTGCATTTACTTGACACCCGAACATCTCTGTAGATTTACATATGCTTAAAATAGGTTTAACCATTTTCAAAGTCTTTTTAAATTAACTAGCAGCAATCAGAACCGTGACGTTTTGTATTACTTCAAAAATAATTAGTTCAGTCTATATACACACACCTCAACATACCCATCGCCCCCATACACATAGTTCCAGAGCAACAATTAAACAACTGGTGTGAGTTACACCTCCACGTTTATAGACTTTAACCACTTTCAAACTAAATCAAAGCTGCCGACGTCGGCCAACTAACAGAGGCGGTGATTTTAAAATCGTGTCATCTAAAATTTATCCCACCCGTTGTGGATATAAAACCAACGGCAGATAGGGAATGCGGATTTCAAATCATTGACAGGAGAATTTGAATAGAGAACCAGTGTTTTAATATAGAATGACGAAATCAAAAGAGCTTTGACTGAGGCACAGAGTATCCGGGGTCTGTTGAAAAGAATAGAGAGGTGACGAAAGAGTGAACTGAGAAACGCGTCATTTTCTCTTTCTTTTATTACACTAGTTCCTTTTCCTCACGCGCATGCGTTTTGTGCGTTTAAGATTTTTTTTTATTTCTGTTTTTTTCTGATTTCAGTTTTCTGCATTTAATTATTATCCCTCCTTCCCTTTTTATATTTCTTTCTTGATCTTGAAAATTAATTTTTATGTAAGTAATTAATTAAAATAAGAATTTAATTCATTAATATATTCATTTTCTTTGCAAATCTATTTTTTGTTTGGAGGTGGGTGTCAATTGATTTTTTTCTCCTTGAAGAAAATGAATATATTAAGGAGTGAATGAATGAATTTCTTATTTTAATTAATTAATTCTTATTTTATATATATACATATATATATATATGCGTGTGTGTGTGTGCGTGTGTGTGTGTGTGTGTGTGTGTGTGTGTGTGTGTGTGCAGAAAAATAGGAAAGAACACGTTAGGTAAATAATACGGAGTTCCTTAGTATTTTTGCTTTTATTTTTAAAAAGACAGTGCTCCATACAGAAGTAGAGCTTATATTATAATATTTTCACAGAAACCGTTTATTTGATTAAACAAGTAAGTTATACAAATGAAGTAATTATAAATGGTCATAAATTTAATACCTAATACTTGGTTGTCAGCCCTTTTGCTTTTTTTAATGCAAGGACCCTTCTAGGCATGCTAACGATGAGTTCCCAAATATCATCTTGAGGGATTTCTTGCCATGTTTCACGCAATAATCTTAAAAGTTTGGGCTTAGAAGATGGCTTCCTGTTCTTTTTGCGGAGTTTTCGATTTAATATGCCCCAAAGGTGTTCAGTAGAGTTAATATCCGGGGACTGACTTGGCCATGGAAGTTTATTTATCCCATTTTGTCTCAACCAATGTTTTGTTGCTTGAGCAGTGTGACATGGAGCTCCATCTTCCATAAATAGGGAGTCAACTTTTCTCATTCTACTACATGAGAATATTGGAAGGAGCCCTTTCTTTAATATAGAAACATATTTGGTTGAATTAATGCTTCCTTCACACTCCACAAGCTCTGAGCGACCATCACTCCAAATTGCACCCCATACCATTACTAAAAGGCCCCCATGTTTCACCGTTGGCTGCAGTCTTTTTAAATCAAACTCTTGGCTACAGAGTCTCCATACCCATACTCTTCCACTGTCGGAAAATAATGGGAATCTTGACTCATCAGAGAAAATGACAGTGGTCCAAAAGGTCACATTTCTCTCCACCATCTCATGTGCCCAATCCTTTCTGCGTTTGATATTGGCTGGACGGAGAAGTGGTTTCCTTCTCACAGCTCTGCCATAGTAGCCCAGCTTGTGAAGATACCTGACAGCTCTTCTGGGACTGACATCAACTTGTGTTGCTATGTCAGAGGCCTTGCAAAGTGGATCCTGTTCAACATTTCTTTTGACAAGACGCATGGTTCTTACAGAGGGCCCAGAGCGGCCTGGATGAGGTTTTGTGCACTTCTTGCCCTCTCTGGTGAATTGTACAATCACTCTATTAACAGTAGAAAGAAGTATTGAAAGATTTTCAGATATTTTTCTTTGACTAAGACCACCTTAATGTTAGCCCACAATACGTCCTCGCTGAAATTCGGATAGATCAGATGCTCCTTTGGTTCGTGGCATGTTCCAGTATTGTTATCTGCATTTTTAATCAAATAATCTAAGTTAATTTATCTTGGTTATTAAAAAAATCTAAGTTAATTTATCTTGATTATTAAAAAAATTCAGAAATAAAATTTATCTTGGTGTCTATTCAATTCTGTCATGTCTGTGTATATATATTTATTTATATAAATATAAAAGTGAACTTTGAAGTCAACACTTAGAGGCGACAGGCTGTGTTGACTTCAAAGTTCACGTTTATATTTACACACGCTCTATCTCTGATATTGAGCAATTTATCCCATAAGTATAGCACATCTTAAGATTATATTTTTTCATATATATATATATATATATATATATATATATATATAGTTTTAAGGTATGCTATATTTATGGGATAAAGTGCTCAATATCAGAATATATTCAGAGGCGACAATCTGTTTCATGCTTAAATGCAATCATCACCCCATATGCTTTGTGTTTCCGCTCGATTACTTATATATACAGGTCAGTGATGCATTTTGGGCAGTCTATTCTATTATTCTAATGGTTATTTTGCGGAGTTGTAACGATAATTTTCGAATTTTTCTAGGGGGTAATTCAATGGCAATAATTGTGGATCTGGATCCAGTTTTGGAATTACTATAGTGTTGTTTCTTTACATTTTTATTTACTATTGATTATTTTAGTATTGGTTGTTATTATTACATTTACTAGCGTTCGTGGTTTCTTAATTTGTCTATTATTTACTTAATTTATTTGCTTATTTATTGGTCTGGATGAATTTATTTTACTTATTTTTGTTTATTTGTTTTTGTTTATTCTTGTTCGTTTTTAGTTTTCGATTTTTAAGTAACGTAGTAAAAATTCGTTTTCGTGTCTGCATTTTGAGATGAGTTCTGATCGTTTATTTAGTAGTTTGTGTTGATCTGGTATAGGTAATTCTACCTATTTTCTCCTCCAGGCAGAGTTTAAAGTTTTTGGATTTATTGCTGTAGGCTGATGCTGGTTACCTTATTTCCCATTATATTTTTGGTGTGATTCCGTTTTTATTTGTTATCTCCCAGATATGTTTAGAAAGCATTGTACTGTTCACGTATTTATAAAAGATCTTTTGTATGTGTAGTTTTTTTTTTTCACGTTTCTTCAGTTACTCCTATGTATATTTTTCTGCGTTATCTTTTGATTTTACCGTGGCTTAATATATTACATTGTTCTGCAAGCAATTGCTGTTTAAGAAACATTCGTTCCTTGTTCTACAGTTATACGTGGGTTTGATTTGTGAGGGTGGCTTGTTGGTTGTTTTCCTGTTGTGCTTATTTTATTGTATGTGCCATAATAATATCCACGGGGATTTTACTTTATATAACTGTAAAAACAAATGGACGAACACTACCCCCAAATTAAAAACTACGAACAAGATATAGAGAAAAGGGGAATGAAACATACCCTAATAATATTTTCCCTGAGTAGTTTTTATAGCATAACCTATTCAGTAAAAAACGCATTCATTAATAAGTACTGAAAATTTCTTTTGAATCAGATAATTCCCTGATTTTGGGACAATATTTTAAAACAAGAGTAATGATTTTTTGCTTTCATTTTCGGAAATAAAACCATCCATTATTCATTCTCGATCAGGTCAAAATGCTTACCTGGCAACTCAGAAGTTTTTGGGGAACAAAAAGAAAGTTTTAGGGAATAAAAAGTCCACTTGTACATAGAATCAGAAAGAGAGAATTAAATTTTCTGGGAGGCATAACGAGGAAAGAAGGCTTAGAGAATTTAGCATTCACAAGGTGGACAGAGGAGAAAATATGAGTAAGCCGCTTGTGTACATTTATGACAGAACAGTGACTGGGAGGGATAGTAAGGCGATAATCATTACTTAGAGGAACTAAGTATAGGAAGCTGTAGAGAGCCATGATCGCTCACGACCTGTAGCGACACGACATATAAAGGACGAATAATGTCCTTTTGGTATTTTTGTCTTTTTATTCTTTTTTTTTTTTTTTTTATCTGTATAGTTTCTCAGGGCTGACTTTAAGTCAATCGGACCCATTGCTTCCAATAAGCTCCCCGCTCTGCTAGTGGAATATACTCTAACCTTGTCAAATACACACAATACATTGCAGGTTTTATTAAAGAAAAGCAATGACTCATTTTATTCTGAATTCATTAAGAAGTCTGTCGCGTTTGTTGAAACAATTTATATTTTTTTAAACTGGAATATACTCGAATTAATTAATTAATTAATTAATTATCGTAATGGTAATTGTAATATTCACTATTTCCTCATAAAGAAACATTCAGCATTTACTGACTTGTAGTCAGTATCACTATCGGTGAAATTTATGGAATCTTTCTCTTAAAACAATTATTCAGGAGAAGAGGTTTCTCAAGTCCAAATGCTATTACTGCTCTTCCAGTATTAATAAAAGCATTGTTTCTAACGTTTTGTTTGAAGTGATGTGGAACGTCAATATTTTGATTATATCATTATTTTCTATTCGAGTTACATGTTCTATTCATTCTAATTGTTGCCGTTGCTAAAATCCTCAAGTGATGTGTTTCTGTTACTTGCTGCTGTTCTTTGTTTGTAATTGTGTAGCGCCAAGGCACAATGTTCGAAGAAGGGTGATTCTCCTCAAGATTTACAGGATTCATTCTCTCAAAGCTACCTTTAACGATCGACATAAGAAATCGGTTATATACAGCGGACAGTTTAGATTTTTCTGAACGGGTTTGGCTCCATTTAACAACACAAAAACATAGATTGGCATCTCCCACCCATTCACTGTTTACTTGCTTCCCTGGTAACTACAATCTTCAAAACCTTAAATGTAACGTCACTCGCCATCTTCTGTCCTCTTGAATCGCTTTCATCTTTTGTTCTTTCCTCAATCCTCCCCATACGCACTCTTTTCTCCCGCTTTCACTTCCTGTAAACATCTGCGTACTAGTGGCATTCCCGCCTTACGTGAGGTGAAATGATTAAAAAGAAAAGATTGTGTAAAAAGATAGATTAAAATGACAAATAGTAAACCATGATGCTAACAGCATTTAAATTTGTAAAATTGTCAAGTATCACATGATTAAATCACAATATTTAATGGTTATATACAGGCTCATTTACAGTTGGCAACCGTTTTTTGTTGAAAAGGGACGTTCTTCATTGAAAAGGACTGTTCTTCTGAAAAAGATCGTTCAAGATTTAAAAAGGACCGTTCTTTATTGAAAAGGACCGCTCTTCATTGAAAATGGCCGTTCTTTATTGAATTTGGAATTCAAAAAACAATGTCATTTTCAATTATATTTTGCATCTACATGAATTTGAATATGATTGTCTGTCCGTCACCCACTGCCCGTTTATGTAATATATATTCGTGTGTTTATGCTGTATGTAAGGTGCTTGTGTTTGTACTTTTAATGTGTACATACAAAATTTAACTGAATTTGAAATAAGACATTTTAGTAAGAGTGACACATCTGAATAATACATTCCTGTCATATTCAGTCTGGACAATATCTACCCTGCGCTGTGCAATAAAATAATAATTTTGGAGACAAGAAAAAATGCAAAGAAAACCTTATCAACAGCTTCATGTCCGTCACACTGTTTCTTTATTTTGCTTTGCATTATATATATATATATATATATATGTGTGTGTGTGTGTGTGTGTGTGTGTGTGTGTGTGTGTGTGTGTGTGCGCGTGTAAAATAAAATGAAAAAACTAAAACTAGTCATCTTTTCTCTTTCTTACCTACAGTGAGAAAGCTTTAGTATATAGTTTGCCAACAATCCCTGGGTAACAGGAAAAGAGGATACGCCGAAATGTGTAGCTCTATGAAGTCATTTTATGGCCTCTTCTCTATTTAAATTGCATTTTTTTTCTAATAAATGTGGTATCTAATCTTGAGAAACAATTTACATTTGAAATCTGATCTTCTGGCTGTCAGTCTAGCGACGGGGTACCGAAGTGGTTAATTTAAAAAATGACTATGTATTTTTTCATTTGCCCATTATTATAACTTGACACATTTAAAACTATGCACAATTCTTCTGCAAAATAATAAATCACACGAAACAGGACTTACGAATGCAACATTTTAAGCTTTATTTATAGCGTTCATGTTGTATAAACCCTTGATCTGACGCAGGGGCCCGCAAAAAAATGTTTCCATTTGGGTCCCACAACTAGCTCTGCCCTTTTATTTCTTGTATTTGTTAATTCAATTTTTTCATCCCATTTCGTTATTTCTACCATTATTATATTCATATCTATCTAGCTCAGTCTGTTCATTTTTTTATCTATCTATCTATCTATCTATCTATCTATCTATCTATCTGGCTTAGTCTGTTCATTTTTTATCTATCTATCTATCTATCTATCTATCTATCTATCTATCTATCTATCTAGCTCAGTCTGTTCATTTTTTTTATCTATCTAGCTATCTATCTATCTATCTATCTATCTATCTATCTATCTATCTGGCTTAGTCTGTTCATTTTTTATCTATCTATCTATCTATCTATCTATCTATCTATCTATCTATCTACCTGGCTTAGTCTGTTCATTTTTTATCTATCTATCTATCTATCTATCTATCTATCTATCTATCTATCTATCTATCTATCTATCTATCTGGCTCAGTCTGTTCATCTTTTATCTATCTATCTGTCTGTCTGTCTATCTCATTCTACATCTCTTTAACTATCGATCGGTCTATTTAAATCTGTTCGTCTGTGGTTTAACTATCTATCTATCTATCTATCTATCTATTTCATTCTATTTATACTTTTTTATAATGATTGACGGGATCCATTTAAAATTATTTCGTTTAGTAACTAGTAGAGACTGTAAAGGCATCACAATTATCTATCTATCTATCTATCTATCTATCTATCTATATATATATATATATATATATATATATATATATATATATATATATATATATATATATATCTGTCTGTCTGTCATTCTTTCTCTGATTCCTTTTTCTCAACACCCATCCCACCTCTCTCTTTGACCAAATTCAAGTCTTATCCACAACCTGGGTAAGATGACGTAATCGCTGACTGTTTTAAATTAGCTTTGTATTTTGCGAAGGCCACATGAGTGTGACATTGACCAGGCATATTCATCAATCCTTTTTCTCTGTATTTAAGTATGTGTGTATGTCTGCATGTGTGTATATGCGCATGTGCAACTTCACACACATAATGCTTTAGCTTTATATTAAACCGCCCAGTGATTTAAACTTGACTGTGTACGAAATATACACATCTATGCGTGACTTTATACTTAATAAAATATGGCCATGCCATGTGTGTGTGTTGGTGAAGAGGTGTTAGCGGTGTGGTAGGCGTGGAGTGCCGGGTTGGATGTGCATGCATCGATTTCTCTACATTTTTTTTTTTTAAGTAGATTTATATACGAGTTACATTTTCATTCTATTATTTTTCGAGTTTGTTTACACTTTCGTTGAAGCGACGATGTCTTCAAAATGTAGCACGGAATGTATTGAAAAATGAATAAAAACAAATGTCGTCGATAAAATAAATGAATGAGTATTAAATAAACGGAGTCCTTCGGTACTGTCCTGACATCATCCTATTTTCATTTTTTATTAGTTGAAACTGTTAGTCGTTTCCAGTCTCTGCTGCGTTCATGTATCTCCGAGAAATAATAGGTTGGTTCATAAATAATTTTTTTTTTTTTGGAAAACCAATTCTAATGACGAATGTATTCTCCTAATACTAATCGGGATGTTTTGTGTTAATTCACCCCAAATAACGTCCAGTTTCTTATCGCAAATATTAATTCACCCCAAGAAATTATAAATTTTAAATCAAAGTTTGTTTAGCATGCCTCGCAACAACTCCAAATAAAAGTCAGAATTTAAAAAATTACCAAAAATCAAAGAGTTCTTCCCATTTCGTAAGTGCGGACGATATTCGAGATACTTACAAGGAATTTTTACTATTACAAAAAAATAAAATAAATAAAATCTGCTTTTTTCGGGGTGAGCGCGAACGTGGACCCCACACTTAGAAATAACGTACCCGAATCGCCCACATTTCTACTCAACCGGAGTGCAGTGGAAGGTCCTCGCTCTGGGAGAATTTGGTGTGAATTTTAATAAATATAAATTCCTTTTATTTTGGGGTGAATTAACAGAAAATATCCGACTAAGCATCCGTGGCTGTGACATAATTTTTACACGGCAATGGCAGCATACACATTTGACAAAAGCAAAATGGTGTTCTCTATGACAACATAAGGCCACATGCAGCAAGAAGGACACATCTAGGAAGTCGGTTGGTCTGTCCTACCAAACCCACCATATTCATCTGACCGCCTGACCTTGCACCAACCGATTCTTACCTTTTTACAATGGTTGCAAAACGCTTTGATGGGGAAAATTTTCTCTAATGAAAACCGTGTTCAAGAGTTCGTCGAAAGCATTTTTTTTACATCAAAACTGTAGAATCTTTCTGAAACGCTACCGATGAGCTGTTTCATAAGTGGCAACAAAGCCATCGCAAATAATGTGAATATATAAATCAATAAAATGTAATTGTATTTATTTTTGAAGAATAAAACTGATAAACAAAAACGTAAATTATTTATAACTCGAATCCTGGGTATGACGATAAACTACATCTGGCAGCAAGTTGATCGGAAGATTGGACGTTTTGAGGAATGTGGAACCACCTCTTAATTGCTGTTGTTCCCAGGTCCACTCTGACCCGGGGTGGTAGCACCTGCTAGGGTCCCAGCTATGGCTAAATAGTGAATACCCCAAACAAAAGCAAAACACTATGAAAGTATAAAAATGCATTCTTATAGTAAAATTACCAGCAATACATTTTATATAAAAAAAACAACAGTATCTATTTAAAAATTAACAACAATACCTATAATAGCAAAATGACCAACAATACATTTTATCTGTAGTTGATGGCATACAGTTTATATTTAGTTGAAGACATAAAACTGTGTTCAAAATATTTAGATTTTGGCATTAAATAACCCATAGAGGTTGATATACTGCTAATCAAAAACAACCAACCATTTATAACTCAACCTAATAGAATGACTTCCTTGTCGTGAATATTGGTAACTTATTCTCTGCCAATGACACGCCCTCTAGCGACTTCAATAGTTTATGTTTCAAGAACGATCACCCAACATAAACTTGCCACATTTTTTTCGCAGTATAAGATGCACCGGTGTATAAGTCAAACCCTTATTTTGGAAGATAGATAGATAGATAGATAGATAGATAGATAGATAGATAGATAGATAGATTGATTTTATATTTTCTCGATGCACGTATTTGATTAAACATCTCCGTTTTTTGAAACAGAATAATTGATAATAATATCGGTTTGTGTTTTTCCAGAGTATTTAAAGGTAATATTCTCGCCGACAAGGTTCGAACCAGGATTTCTCTTATATGCATATATATATATATATATATATACATATATATATATATATATATATATATGTGTGTGTGTGTGTGTGTGTGTGTGTGTGTGTGTGTGTGTGTGTGTGTGTGTGTGTGTGTGTGTGTGCGAGCGAGCGCGCGTATGTGTGTTCCTTTATAGTTGTACCTCGGTTCCGAAGAAGACTTCATCTTGAAATTCATCAGTGAATCCGAAGGAGACTCAGCAAACCAAGTCTGGATGCGCAGGCAGTGAGAATACTGGAAGTCGATGATTATGATCAATTGAAAAGATTCACAGTGGCTTTGTTCTCTTTGAATATTGATTTTTTTACGCTGGGATTCTACGAAGTTTTCAGATATCTGGTGGACAATGGCACACCAAAACTCCTTAGGTTTGATCATGCACAAATGGAGGTCAACTTTTGATTGTATCTTTATACCATTTCTTCGGCCAGACTTAATGTCATTTTCCACACAGCAGCTCTCCGTACAACAGACGCCTGGGAATGCGATGTTGTTCCAGGTGGATGACGTGGTCATTCCAACGAACTTATGCCTTGATAAACTTTGATTCGATGATGGTTGTGTTCGCACCGTCCAAGGTTTCAAGGTTCGCGATGCCATCCTGTAACGTGATTCAAGAAAGGGATTTAAATCCCTCAAGGGAAACCTTTCCAATTTTCCAATGTGCCTGTGGTAAAAGGTTCATGTTTTCCAAACCTTCTTGACGAGTAAACCGAATGATTGCAAAAAAGTTCGTCTATGAAACTCTATAGTCGAGGTAATTAACATAACATCAATCAGATAAGTGACAAATTTCATATTTGTACTAATCTATTAAAACTCTATCGCTGACAATGAGCACTTTATTTCTGGTTGTCTGAAATGTACTTTCTTTCAGACTTCAACTGACTGACAGCATTTCGTATTTTAGAATATCTTTGCTACCGATATATATATATATATATATATATATATATATATATATATATATAACGCAGGATGTGTGTGTGTGTGTGTGTGTGTGTGTGTGTGTGTGTGTGTGTGTGTGTGTGTGTAACGAATGCACGGCCGCAATTTTCGACGGATTTGCACCAAAATTTACATGCACATGCTCCAAGTTAGTGCGAAGGCCAAGACCGACTTTGCATTTCCCAACTCCCATCGATAGTGGAAATAATTTTTTCATGCTTCTACGGTAGTTTTCATGTAGTTTGCGGCCATTTTCTACTGGCCAGTGTGAGAGCCTATAGTTGGCTGCCACGAATAGGCAGGAAGATTCTATTGGTCTTTTTTAAAGCTGATCATTTTGTGTTCATTTCATTTTTCGTAATAGATTTAATGTTTAGTATAGAGCTTAGAAAAAATTCGCAGTGTGAGATAGGCAAGAAGTAAGGCATGTAGCAACATCAGCACAGCCAAGGACACTCCTTTAAAGGCAAGGAAGGGCAAAAATATTTTAAGTCAAGTGATAGCGATTGCTGTATGAGTCGTACGATTTTTGAATCGAGCACGAGCAACGCCGGGCCATGCTGCTAGTATATATATAAATTGTATGGATATATATATAATATATATATAAAATATATAGATATATATACATATATGAATATATATCCATTTTGAATATATATATATATATATATATATATATATATATATATATATTGAAGAAAGTAGCTTTCTCTTTGGGACTTATACGACTGCTAGATTCAGTTTTGTCCTCGAAATACGTAAACAACATTCACTTTTTAAATGATTTTTTTATTTGACATTCTTTCCTATTATTATGTTTTAATTGTTGACCTTGTTTATTTATTTTATTAAATAATATATTTGCAGGGTACAATGGGTAATTTGTCGCCATTTTATATTTTTATTTCGCGCATGCGCGTTGTTTGTTTTTATTTTGTCGACTGAACAGAATAGCAGGGTCAGTTTGGGCAGGGCACCGTCTGTGAGAAAAAGAGCAGCATGGCGCAATTCACTCCACCAGAAATTTGGAAACGGCACTCTGCACTGCTTGTCATTCCATTTGGAAGCTATAAAATTTTCGTATTTCAATACGAAAATTTCATAGTTTTTCGTTGTCAATCTGAGGACAGTGCAAAGGATTCGGAAAAAAGTTGGATGAGTCTAATGGTGATTAGGTAGGTGTTTGGAGTGATCACTAGTGATAGCGACGTTATGTCTCTATTCATCTGCCCACAGGGCCTCAGACTCAACACGGAGGCCTACATCAAGTGTCTTGAGGAGGTAGTGCTACAAGACTCTACACCATGCCAGACAAGCAGGAGAACTCAGTCATGACTCTCAGACAATTTCTGCAACCTCATCACTCCTTACATCTGGCCACCTAACTCCCCAGACTGCACTCCCTTGATTATTATGTGTGGGGAGCAATTCAGCGACAGACCGACAAAACTCCTTGGGACAGCAAAGATAAACTGATGACATGGTTTATGAAGGCATTCACCAATTTAAACAAGGAGACCGTCCAGAGGAGTTGCAGGAGATTCAGAAGTCGTCTGTAGGCCGTGGTTGAAGCCAATGGCGATTTTATTCGAATAAATTTACTCTTTAGTCTCAGTATTTTAATATATTTCTGTGTAATTTTGGTATATATATATATATATATATATATATATATATATATATATATATATATATATATATATATATATATATATATGTTAAAATGAGATATGTGTTATTTTCTTTTTTGCGTACTTTAGGCGACAACTTATCCATCGCACCCTGTATATAGATGTGTATGTGTGTGTGTGTGAAGAGAGAGTGTGAGAGAGAGATTATGTTTTAATATATTCGTCCGACGTTGCAACAAACCACTCGTAGAATGTGTCTACGCGAAGCCGATGACGAGCCTCGCTCGAAACATCGTTTATGATTCAGGCCTGAATCAACACCAGCCTGGCACACACAAATCAAAAACGGAAAGGAAAGCTGACGATGAGGTAACTCCGATAAGAAGAAAAAAAATGGGAGTAGAGACGGGTGTGCAACAAAATAAAAGTGGCGGGGGATAAAAAAAAAAAAGAAAAGAAAGGAAGTTGAGTGTCGTAAATGACATGTGCAGAAGGTTCGGATTATGGAACCCCGTCATATGTCTATCTGTATATATTCCGTAAATCGTCTCTCTACGTGCCTGCATTCATTTGCCTTTTGTATACATCTCATTGCTTTGAGAAATCTCCTCCTGCATTTTTGTGTACGGCTTTATCGTCAATGTTTCCAATGTGTGTGTGTGTGTGTGTGTGTGTGTGTGTGCATATATGCGATGATCACGTTCCATGAAAATGACGGGGAAGGCACCATAGGTGGAGACGTTGCTGGCTATTAATGAGCTATGGTGTGTAAACCAAGACCTGCTGAACTGAAGAAAAAAAGTGGGGAAGCCAAGCGAAGAATGAAGGGGGCTCTGGAAAGGTATTTTTAAAATTCAGCGATTGTTTTGTTAAAAGAGGTAGCGGTTGTATAAAGAGGTATTGGAGTAGAGGACTCTTCAATGAAAGTTGTTTTTTTTTTAAATAACACAGCAAGATAGGAATGAGTAACGAAATAGCCGGGGAAGGGGTATTATGAATTGGGCTTGCCGATTGGCCGAAAACTAGAACAAACGTTGAATAAAATCTTGTCCGGTGAGAATAGCGTCATTTGAGATACCAAAATATGGGAAGGAAGGGAGAAAGTGAGTGACAAATGGAGGGATAGTACATGGGAATAAGTGGGGATGGATATAGGCGGGTTCTTTATGAGCAAGAGTCATGTGTGTGTGTGTGTGTGTGTGTGTGTGTGTGTGTGTGTGTGTGTGTGTGTGCGTGTGTGTGTGTGTGTGTGTTTCTCTGGGTAGGTTTAGACGAGATACGTAATATTTGATTTTTCTGAAGCAGATGAAGAAGCACCCGGATGTGCGCGCGCGCGCACACACACACATATCACACACACACACATACGTGCATATTTCTCTGAATTCTTATTAATGATTGAGAGCGCTATTATTAGCACACACACACACACACACACACACACACACACACACACACACATATATATATTCTCTAATGTCTATAGCGATAAATGTTTTATCTGTTATTGAATATTCTTATATCTGACTGTGGAGTAATGGATGGCGGATTGAAGAATCGGAGAGTCGAGTTCGAATTCCAGTCGAATCCATTCACTTACGTTCTAATACCCTTGGGAAAGGTATGAATCCTCTTCTTCTCCCCCAGACTGGGTTCTATAGCCTTGGATAGCAACTGGTCAGCCGCAGAAAGGAATGGCAACCTACTACGGGAAAAATCTGCCTCCTTGATACATGATCACCTAAGTGTGGTGCATAACTGATTGATATGCCGGGGAAGAATCAACAATATTAAACCCAAGCCCCAGAGGGCTTTTCCTCCTCGCCCAGGTAGTAACTCTTCTCCGGGAAAGGACTGGGTTTATTGCCCTGTGCCTGAGGCGTCCCCAAAAGAGGAAGTACCAAGAGTTTTTTAGCCATTTTTCCACAGTATTGCCGCTAATCTCACTTTAAACCTCGACCTTATGTCACATTCGGTAGCGACGTGGGCGCGTTGAAAAATATCTCATATGTTTCGCCATTTGTTAACAGAAAATGCAAATAGATTTAATATCTAGTCATGAGTTTATAACGCATAAATATTACAGATAACCTCATGTCTGTTTTAGATATTAAATCCCTATATACACTAACTTGCCTGTAAAGAAACGCTTAAATTTAATACAATATATAAAATCGATGAAAAGTGGAAAATGTATTTGTCTGACGCTTTTTGTCCGATGAAGTCCTTAAGGACGAAACGCGTCAAACGAAAAGCTTTTCCCTTTTGTTTGTCAAAGATTTCCCTAATATATATATATATATATATATATATATATATATATATATATATATATATATATATATATATATTATGAAATGGATTAAGTCCGACAATTATTTAACATATTTTCTGTTTGTACGTTATTTTTATAGATATGATTTATTTAAGTAAATGCTCTGATTCTTTATTAAATAATGTTACATTAAGATATGTTTCGTGAACAGAAATGATCGATTGAGAAAAATTGTCGAAGGTGTGTGTTTATAAACAGTAATTTGGACTTTGTTAACCAGACGCTTCTCCGTAACTGAATGGTAACGCGACGTCAGGAAATATGACGGTTCCCAGAAGGGTTACTGTTGTAGCATATATACGGACTATAATGGGTATGTCCGCATTCACATGAATACAGTAATAAATATTGTACGTTGGTCTGCAATTAGAGATTCGTTTGCATTTCTAGTCTATTTTCGCGTCTAGACCTTGGTATTGCATTAGACCACACGAGGACCGTTTTTTGGAACTTACCTTTTGTTAAGTTTATTTCTGTTTCTTTTTATTACATTCTATCCTTTTCGGTTTTCTTACTCTCTTTTCAGCGGCGGACTGACTTAATTTTTATTTTCAGTTCTTTTGTTTCGTCAGACTTGTTTTGACCACATTCGCTGCCAAAAAGAAGGCGGAAGATAAGCAGGAATGGCAAGCCGTGGGTAGAGTGAGAGGGGAGCCCCAACCTGCGGGATCTCAGTCCCCGGAAGCCCCCAAGAGCAAGGACACTAACAGTCCCATTCCCAAGGGTGATACTCCTGCTAGTTATGCCCAAAAGCTACACGAGCAGTCAAAGAGATTTGACCCAGGCTATGAGAAGTCCTTGAAAATTAAGGAGTTAGACAAAAAGCTAAGACAGAAAAAACAGTCTGGAGCAGTGGGGGTACCGCGTCCCTCAGCCTCTGTGCCATCTTCCCCGCAAAAAATATTAGCCCCACCACCACCACCAATGACTAGGTCATTATCCTTAACTCCCTCAAAGATGATCATCTTGAAAAAGGCGTCCACATCCTCTGGGAAAAGACAGTGGGGGTACCTTGCCCCTCAGCCTCTGCCCCAAATTCCCCATCATGCAAATCTCCGAATGTGACTAGGTCCAGACCCCAACCCCGATGGATATGTCCCCCTCTAAAAAGGTGCCCACTCCTTCTGCATCACAATCTTCCACTCCTGCCCAAAATCCAGCACCATCTCCTGCACCAAACTCCCAAAAGAGGTAGCGACGCCCTTCGTTGGAAACTAAGGAGAAAATGCGAAGGGCTAAATTGCCTTACAACCTTGGAACAGATATCTGCCGCGTGACACCAAGCCAAGTTGAGCGTGCCAAGAACTATGGCAAACGAATACACGCGTTCAAAACGTTACTGACAATGCAGAAACTAGGAGACAAGGACATCGAGGACCCGAGAAACTTTCCGGAGGCTCAACGGTTCCTCACCGTCATCAGGACTGGTTCCGGTTCCCGGCATAGATGGGAAATGGTGGAGGAAGCCATCAAAGGAATCAAACTTTCACCAACAATTGCAGTTTGGGAGTCGGAAGAGGCTAAAAAGCTACATCAATTCTGCTCAGGGAGGGTCCCACTTTTTATTCACCCCTCCCTCCATAGAGCACTTAAATTAACATTTCCGTGGGATATCGGGGGTCGCGCGATTGAGGGTCATATGAATAAGGAAATGGACCATAGATCGATGGGCGAGTCCGTCGGTATCCTCACCCCGACAATGTTTAGGGCAGGTGGCCAACTCTATTCGATCTAACAATGTCTCTCTTTTTAGCCAGTTTGAATGTCCAGGGGCTGTGGTCGGAATCTCGAAGGGTATATGTGCTTTACAAGAGACTTGTTTCCATTCTGGGGAACGTAATGATATACTGACAAAGAGGTTTGACCTTTTTTCAGCGCGTTATGATGGCCACTCTAGACAGGGTTCTTGGCTGGTGAACCGTTCCTTGAACGCTGTGTGTACGCTTGTCTTCGCGGATCTGGAGGGCAGGCTTTGTGTCGTGGACGTTACCATAAAAGATCAGGCATTTCGTCTCATTGGGGTTTATGCGCCCAATGCCCACAGGGATCGGACCGCCTTTTTTCGGCGGATCGAGCCGTTTCTGACGACTTCTCGTCGCGTTTTTTTAGCGGGTGACTGGAATGCCGTCCTCGATCCCGATAGAGATCGCACGGGCACTAGATCGAGAACTAACAACCCGGATGTAAAGGCATTTCGGGACTTTATCGATAGGTTAGATCTTGTCGATAAGTTCAGGAATGAATTTCCCCGGGAAGTAGTTTGGACTTGGACTAATAGGGGAAGCTCGGCTTCGATGTTGCGTACAAGCTACATTGATCGAGTCTTAGGCGAGTCGATTTAGGGCTCTTAGGCTGTCCAAGTCATCATACTATAGTTTATTCGGACCATAGGCTTGTTCGGGTTCGTTTAAACTTTGATAAGCCTAGAATTAGAACGGCTGGTTATTGGAAATTCAACACATCGTTGTTCGGTGATAAGGATTTTCAGGGCCAGTTTTTACTAACTCTAATGCGGGAACTGGCGGGCTCTGTGGTTGGGAATAAGTGGTGGGGTTACCTTAAGGCCACTATTAGATCGTTTGCGGCTGATTATAGTAAGCGACTCAACCAAGATAAACTAGCAGAGCAAACGGCACACGAAGCTAGAGTAGAAAGGGCTATAAAATCGGGAGATAGTGGGGAAATACCCGTAGCTAAGGCAGAGCTGGCCTCCTTGCTTTATCAAGAAGGATCAAGCTCTGGTAGTTAGAGCTATATTAAAAAGGATGTCATCCGAGGCAACAAATATGGCCGCTGAATTTCGGATCGATACATCGCTAACGTCACATTGCCGGATGGGCGTACCGTGATTACAAACGATGGCATATGCGAGGCTTTCCGGGCTCACTTTCAGGAGCTTTTTACCAGGGAGCCCGGTCTGAGTTCGACTCGGTTCGACACCTATTTGGCTGACGTTCCTCGCCTAGAGGCGACTGAAGCGGCTGGGTGCGAGGCTCTGATAACAGAGGAGGAAATCTGGGACGTGTTGAAGCATATCGGTCGAGACAAAGCTCCGGGCATCGATGGAATTCCCTATAAAGTGTACTCGAGGCAGTCGCACGTGTTTGTCCCTCTGCTGGCACTGATATTTAACCAATGGATGAAGAACGGGAATATTCCCGAACGCTTCACCAAAGGTGTGATCAAGTTGCTTCGCAAGGATAAACACGGAGGGGATGGGATTAATAACTTCCGGACCTTAACTATGTTAAATACAGAGTTAAAGATTTTGGCCAAGGTCTTAGCTAACCGTTTGCAGGCTGTCCTACCTAGTCTGATCGGCCCTGAGCAGACTTGTGCTGTGAAGGGTAGGACTATTAAGGACAAACTTCATTTGGTGCGCTTGATCGTAGAACAAGTCGACAGTGAAGCCGCGCTGATCAATTTGGATCAGTCCAAGGCGTTTGATTAGGGTTGACCATCGATTTCTCGAGGCTGTCCTCGAGTCGGCTGGCTTAGGCCCGTACTTTCGATCCTGGATTCGTTTCTTGTATCTTTCCTCCGGTGCGATGGTGGAGGTGAATGTGGTGGGGTCGAAACCTTTCACTTTGTCCAAATCCATTCGTCAAGGTTGCCCGCTTTCGCCGATGCTGTACATTCTTGCGTTGGAGCCCTTCTTGCACAAGTTAAAGGCGAATCCGGTCCCACAAGGAATTACTCTCCCTGGTTCGAACACGTCGGCCAGGTATTCCGCCGATGACGTCAGCGCTTTTGTGACAAGCAATGCCGAGATTGATGAAATTGGCAAGGAAATCAGCAGGTATGAAGAGGTGACAGGAACCAAAATCAACCGCGACAAGTCTATCGTCTTGCGGTTGGGTACCTGGAAGGGTGTTTCTCTTCCTGGACCCTTCACTTGGACGGACGGGCCTCTCAAGATACTCGGCGTCTGGTTTGGCCCCAACCTCCACTTGGAGAAGAATTGGTTGGAGGTCTGAGAAAAGGCTGAGGCTGCAGCTAGTCTGTGGGCTCGGAGGAGGCTTTCCTTAAAGGGGAGGGCGGAAGTCTGTGCCTCGCACATCTACCCCATCCTTCTTTACCGGCTCTCGGTACTTCCCTTGCCGTCCGCCGAACTAATTTTATTAGTGCGAGTCCTGTTTAACTTCTTGTGGGGTGGCAGGTTTCCTGCGGTGCGTCGGCCGGTCTGTTGCCTCCACCCGTCTGAGGGCTGTCTAGGCATGCCCGACGTTGAGATTCGTCAAAAAGACGTTGCGGCTTAAGTTCCTGGATCGAATGTGCCAGCAAGATGAGGGTGACCGCCTCTTCTGGAAGGAAGACGCTAAGAAAGCATTTCCGTTTTTGAGAAGTGTGCATGAAGGCGATGAGGAGGCTCGCCGTACTCCTCGGGACGAGTGCTCCTTCTATTGCGAGTGACGACGCGCTCTGAAAGACTTCACACGGGTTAAGGAAGGCCTCTCCGACACCCGACTGTTGTCTCCTAAGGCATTATATCGGGTGTTAGTGCGGGGGACCACTCGATATACTCTAAAGGATGAGCTCGGTTTGACGAAGGAGGAGTTTAGCTCTCTTTGGCCTTGTCCGTCCGGGTGGCGGTGTCTCAATAACGATGAGGCATCACTCACCTGGCTAGTGTTGCAGAAGGCCCTCTGGGTCGGCAGAAATCTCCGTTCAGCGGGCTTGGCAGTTACGCCAAACAGCGTGCGTTGCGGTGGGGCGGTTCAGTTTTTGGGGCACATCTTCTTCGACTGTAGCGTCGTACGACCGTTGTGCAAACTGATTGAAGGCTACATGGTCCGCGTTCTAGGCGGAAAATCCTTTGTCCTCGAAGCCAGGTCCGTATGTAGCAATGTTGTGCCGCAGTTGAAAAGGAATGAACACTATGTGTTTTTGTGTTTACTCGGCATTATGCGAGTCGTGATTTGGACGACACGACAGAAGGAATTTTATGTAGGTGAGAAGTTTTCCTCTTCTCAATTGGTTTTGTTTTTTAAGCACCAGCTTAAAATCAAGATTAGAGTGGAAAGGAAGCAGCTTTCTTCATCAAAATTTGGCGAAAGGTGGTTGAATGTTTCGCGTTTGGTTCGCTTTAGAGGGGCTAATTTAGTGTGGCATCTGGAAGTGACATAGGCATAAGGATATTGGTCGCCTGACTTAAAACATTTGTCTTTTAGGGATAAGTTAGAGTAAGTCGTTTTGTTTTTGTTCAAGTTGATCGATTTAATTTAGTTAGGGTATGGATGGTCATTGGCCCGTTTATTTTTGTCCCCCAGATTTTGGTTCATTTCCCCCTTCCCTCCCCATTTAGATGGACAGAGCTTGCAGTTCTCTGGTTAAACTGTGGGATGCCTTTCGTTTTCGAGTGAGTCGTTTCGTTTATTTGTTAGCATGTTTAAATGTGTGAATGCTAGAATGAATAATTGTAGAACGGATGCATGGAAAATTATTCTATTAATCCCGCCGTATTTTTCGTCCAGTTAACTGTTATCTCTGCCATGATTATTTTGTGGGGGCCTGTTACTAGCACTATTTTTGTTTAGTTGTGTAAATATGTTATATCATGAACATTGGGGATTTATTGTTTAAGCCCAGCCCTCCACAAAAGCTGTATATATGGGTATTAATTAGAATTTCCTTGAGTGGATGTGGTATTGTGGTGCATGTGTATGACAGGGTTGTGTGGATGAGATGTTTTGGTGAAAGGAACAATATTTGGACGATTGGGTCTGTAAATGAGGCTAGCTAAGTTAGAAGTAAGACAGTTGAAGATCAGCCTCCCCACCATTCCCATTTTTGCCCACGTGGCACATTTGTACTTTTGTACAATAAATACCTCTGCAGTCGGAGATTCATAACCATAAAGTCGACAGAGGAGTCTATGCACAACGACCGTGAGAGGGGGGGCTGGGAATGCCGCACTCGGAGAGTCACACACTCGCCTTGAGGCTGGCTTTCTTACGCCAATCATTGACAGGAGAATCGATTATGACGGGGATTGTAAGGGACGCCTTCCCTTTCCTTACTATCAGTCCTCCCATCTCGCGGGTTGAGCGCCATCGTAAACCCCGGGATCAATCGGTTTTCCTTCTTTCCTTTTCTGTCGATCGGCCTTGCGGGCCATTCCTCGGTCCAGTGACCTTTCTCGGCCTAGGAGAGTTTTCTATCGAGGGCTAGTGGAGAGGACGCGATGGATCGATTTGTCGGAGGAGGGTTTCCTTTCCTTCTGGTCTTGGGCGCCAGCGGCGGATTACCTCAGCAACCCTGAGTTTTCGCTTATCTGGCGACTGATTCGGAAAAGGCAATCTCTCGATAACATGAACTTCATATGGGGCTTGGTGGATTTGCCAGACTGTGAACGATGTGACCTTGACATAGAGGAAACGGCTTCGCACGTCTTCTACCATTGTCCTCGGATCCGCCCCCTATGGGAACATGTTGACGAGTTGACGGCTCGTCTAGCTCTCGAAAAGCTCAAGATGAAGATTAGAACTGATAGAAAACGCTTGCATTCGACAGACTTTAGCGAAAGGTCGGTGACTGAGGCGAGCTTGGTTCGTTTGAACGGAGATAAACTTGATTTTCTCTTTTAAGTCAACCTATATCACATCGGAGTGGTTTCCTGTGGAGTCATACCCTGGTTAGGCTAGACAAGCTTTGTGTATCTAGTTAATGTGAGTAAGTATTGTTCCTGGCCTGCTCCCGGCTACATCTTTGGTTATGATCCAAGTCAGGATTCCCAAATTCCCCAGTTTGTTTTAGCCCCCTTACATCTCGACTGGGTCAGCTTTATATATTTCCCATGTCCGTATATATTTTCTCCTTTCGCACTCCCTTATCGAGAGAGCCACTTGATTTTGTCCAATGGGCAGAATACAGCGGCCTCTCTTTTTCGATGGTTGGACGGGTCTTACTAGCATCAGTTTGTTTTGTGTTGATATTTAGTTTGTATTTGGATTCATCCCCTTCCCTCTCATTGTCAATCATTAGATTTTTATCTAATAAATATTTATTATCATCAAATTTTTAAATCTCGGGGTGCGTTTTGTAGGTCCCCCTGAGAGGATGCGGTATTATGATGTATGGAGGATTGAATGGTGACGGATGAGTTTTTATGGTGAATGAGCAATTGCAATGAGTGAATGGGTCGTGAATAGGATTAACTAGGTATAAGATAATCAGTGAAGACCAGCCTCAACCCATTCCCCCCTTTTCGACCTTGTGCCATAATTGTATTTATTACAATAAATATACAGCAGTTGGAGATTCATCTCCAGCTGTGTACGTCAAACTCTCTGCCTCCGGGCAAAGAGGATCGCCACACGAGGCTATGTCGAAGGGTAAAGTCTCGTCTCGGGAAACAGCTACCCGACCCCGTTTTATATGGGGTCTACGGGGAATTTTTGGCCGAGCCTACGGGCTCCGATATCCCACATTAAATTCGGCTTTGTGCCATATCTGACCGCGTGGGGAGGTTGATAGATATCCTGCAGTTGGAGATTCATTGTGGAATTTACTTGACTCTTTTCTAGCAGTTGACGACTTCTACGCGCCGCTGGCGAATCTTATATGTGTTGTTCGCGTCCTAAGTATTATCGTTCATTGCCAACCCCGTTTGCTTATTCTATTTAGTAACCTTCCCTAGGTTACAACAGTTAGAGGTTTGATTACTGTCGGAGAGCACATATTTTCTTCGACATTTCTCGAACATTCAGACCGGTAAATGTAATTAATACTGTTTAATTAACAAAAAACAGAGCGTACACTTAAATTATACCTATAAAAATAACGTATAAACAGAATATATATATATATATATATATATATATATATATATATATATATATATATATATATATATATATATATATATTTGTAGAGCGGATAAATGAAACGGGCAAAAACAAGCAGGCGTGCACGCGTGTGATGGTGTGTATACGCAGGCAAGCAAATAAATAATCGTTACGTTTATGCATGAGGTGTAAATGTAATAGTGCTCAATGCAGTTATAGAGAGCAAATATAATTAGTACATATACGCGTACCTACGTTTTTTTGGCGTGCGACTCTAGTTTCGCTTGGTGGTATTCCCAGTTCGTCGGGCACGGGATCTATGTTCCAGTTAGTTGCCCGTACTCAAGTGCATGTCCATAAACCAAAGCGTATCTCAAGTAAAAGGCTTTTGTTTATGAGTAGATATGAGTATGTTAGTCGAAATTTATTATTTTATAGTCTTTATTTAGGTTGTGATGGTTTCAAAATAAATCTCTGCATTTAGTTTATCTATGTTAGAAGAAGCCTTTAAGGCTTTTGACATCGGGGATAAATTTTTCTTTAGAAGTTTAAGACATATACTGACATTTATATTATAAAAGGTTATGCCGAATACAATCCTAGCAACCACGAAGCTTATGCCACTGGCTGGAGGCGAGTATGTTAGTCCTAAATTACTACTAACTCCAAATTATGGAGGAAACGCTTGGCAAAACACTTGTCAATGATATTCAATAATTAGCTAATTAAAACTATGCCTAATACAAACAATCTATTATTTCTTATTGACCAGAAAGTAGAGAAAATGAAAGTTTAAAATATTGAATATTAAAGTTTATTTCAACTTTTCCAAAAAATATTAATCGGTGAAGCATTACACAAATTTATTTTGATAAGATTTATGTTTTATTCGACGATTTTTTTAATCATATTTATAATCTTCACATACATAATTTTCTTTTATTTCACTGACTTCATGAAACTTCAATGGAAATTCAATCCTAAAAATTAAACTTAAAATACAAAGTTCCGTTGCGTTATCAAGCGATGCTAAAAATAAATTGATTTCCTTAATTTATAAGTACAGAACGGAACTTTTAATACAAATAAATAAACCACACTCGCCAAAATAACTGTTAGAATGGACTACCCACAATGCACCACTGACCCGTATATATAAAAAGATAAATAAGCGAGAAAAAACCAACACGATTGCGTCTAGCATGAAACAGACTGTCGCCTCTAAGTGTTGACTTCAATGTTTACTTTTATATATATATATATATATATATATATATATATATATATATATATTAGGTCATCCCATAAGTTCAGTCCGAATTTTAATTTTTTGTTAAAATGAATGAAATTTAAGGAGTATTTTATAATGTCTAATGGAGCTGAACCTTATTTTTATGTTTAGATGCATTTAAACTGATCAAATTTTATTTCAGAGAACAATAAAATTAAATTTTGTTTGATTAAAACCCTGCTAACATGGAAGTACCCAAGAATCATTTGAGATACATAATGCTTTATAAGTTCAAGAAAGGAAACTCAGCAGCCGAAGCGGCTAGAAACATTCACTCAGTTTATGGAGAGGAATGTGTGAATGAAAGAACTTGCAGAAGATGGTTTGCAAAATTCAGTGGTGGAGATTTTGCCCTTGAAGATGAAGATCGAACCGGACGTCCAGTTGAGTTTGATGAAAAGCTTCTTGAAGCAGCCCTTGAAGAAAATCCTGCTTTATCAGTTGAGGAATTGGCAGTGGTTCTCAGTTCAAACCATACAACTGTTCATTGTCATCTTCAACAACTTGGAAAATTTCCTAAACTTGGAAAATGGGTGCCTCATGAATTGTCTGAAAACAACCTCAAATCCCGAGTTGACATCTGCTCTTCTCTCCATTCTCGCCAACTTGTTTCACCTTTTTTGGATAGACTTGTGACTAGCGACGAAAAATGGATCTTTTATCGAAATGTTAAGCGTCGTAGACAGTGGCTTGGTAAAGGGGAAGGACCCCAGCCACAGCCGAGAAGGGAACTTCATGGGCAAAAGGTTCTTCTTTCAATCTGGTGGGATTGCCAAGGAATAATCCACTTTGAATTCTTACCACCTAATGCAACAATTAATGCTCAAATATACTGTCAGCAATTAGAGCGTTTGAACCAAGCTTTGAGGAAAAAAAGGCCGGCTCTAGTGAATCGAAAACGGGTGATATTTCATCAGGACAATGCGCGACCAAACACAGCAAGAATCACGTCACAAAAGATCGAAGAACTTGGTTGGGAGAAAATTCCTCATCCACCTTATTCTCCCGACCTTACTCCTTCAGACTACCATTTGTTTCGTAGCTTACAGAATCATTTGGAAGAAACAGCTTTTGTAACACAGGAAGAGGTTAAAACTGACATTTGTGAGTTCTTCGAGTCAAAGCCAAAAGAATTTTACAGTAATGGAATTAGTAAGCTTGTTAATAGATGGAAGGAAGTCATAGATAATCAGGGAAAATACATTGTTGATTGAATCTGTAATTAAATGTAACATTTGGTCACTTGTTTCAAAATTCAAAATTCGGACAGAACTTATGAGATGACCTGATATATATATATATATATATATATGTATGTATATATATATATATATATATATATATATATATATATATATATATATATATGTGTGTGTGTGTGTGTGTGTGTGTGTGTGTGTGTGTGTGTGTGTGTGTGTATTTAGGCAGCAATCCTTCTTTCAAGCCCATTTCATTAAAAACGACTGACAAGGTGCTTTTATTTAGTTTTTTATACAATTTCTCGTGCGATCTAATAAAGTTTTTCTTTTCAGAGGATAAATTATATAAAAATTGTCCGAAATTTCTTTTTTTCCGAGTGCTTTCGGCTATACATTTAGCCATTATCAAGGATTATATTTCAACTGTTAGAAATAGAAATAGTTTGTTATATATATGTTTTATAAAGTGATTCATTTGTTTTTGTTTCAAAACACGGTCAAGATATTATGTCCATGTTCAAAGTTAATATTATTAAGTGTTGGTTTGTTTATTTTTATAAGTAAGGCTTCCATTATTTTTAGCCTTTTTTTGCAAGTGGATGATGCTATTATATTAGTGTTGTCGACAAGTATATTCCGAATAGTGTCCGGTAGGTCTCCATGAATATTTAAATGAGATCTAATTGAGCTATTGTCAGAAAGGTGTAGGGTTAATCTGCGTGTTAAACGATTTGTAGTATGGCCTATATAATTATTTACGAAAGTTGATTCTTGAGGAATACAATTCCTTAATGGACATTTGAATTCGTAAATAATGTTTGCTCTATTTAATTTTGTTCTAGGAGGTGAATTATTATTTTTAACTATAAGGTTACAAGTTTTAATTTTTTTATAATAAATAATTAATCTAATTTTTTTGCTATTATCAACTGGTGCTATGCATATATATATATATATATATATATATATATATATATATATATATATATATATATATATATATATATATATATATAACCCAGTGAACCAGACTATACCTACCAACGGATCTTTAAGGTACCCTGAAGATCCTTAATAGGTAGGTTCTGGCTCACTAGTTTTTTTTAGATTTTGCTCTACTTAGTATATTGAGCACTTTTACTTTTTACTTAATTTTAATCTGTTGGTGTTTTTCTTTTGACTAGACATTGCGGTAATGACTATTTTCAACCGACACCACCTGAGTATAGGTATTAAAATAATATATATATATACGTCTGATTGAATAAATTACAAAGATTATTGCTGCTTATTTTGATCATAATCCTTTCACATTCTCGAATATTTTCTGTATATTACAATTGAATAAGGCAATAAATACACTGTAACAGTGAGAATCACTTTTATTTCCCAAGTACTTTCCATCTCTTTCTGAGATCATCATCAGGGGTGCAACTGGTAAGGCAAAAACTATGTGTAGCCATCCATTACTGTTTTTTTTTTCTTTTGCGTTTAAATGCTACGGCTGGGAGTTGTGTTTTAGCGTTCATTAGAACATGAATATTTATCCATTATGGAAGTGAAGCAGGTTAGAGTTAAAGAAAGAACAATCCCTGTGACTACTCCTTTCGATCCCACGCCAGTTTTGGTCCGAAGTGCATATAAGCAGATGACTTTGGGGAGCACGGAGATACTGGGCTGAGATCTAGCGTCGAGTGCCACTGAAATCCACGTCAGCTGCCAAAAACTTTTCTGATTACAAGACTTTAAACCCAGCTCCTCCAGAAGTTTAGACAAGACCCAGTGTCACTAGAGAGATTGATGCAGGAACGGCTCATTTTTGTTGTACCAAGAGCTATGTAAACCAATTGAAGATTAGCCCCATAAATCTCTCGTTTTATTTTTCTCATGAAGATATTTTATCTTAATATAGCTCGCGCCACGACTTGAACCAGCGCTGCGAGATTACGGCCTTCGATTTTCCACACCGTGGGCAGAGTTGGTGTGGATCGAAGCGGCCAGCGACCAACTTAGACCATCGCCAGCATTGATCAACGCAGAGCTAGCCCCGTGCTTAAAACGTCGTTCTAAGACCCTGAGGACCGGACCCCACTAAAATGTGATTACACCACCGCCGGTGTAAGCCGCAGCGAAAAGTGCTATACGATAACAATTATATTTATTGCGTGTGAATTAAGGAATTTAATAACGTATGCACCATTTCCATTCATGCTCAGTGGGGTTTAGATCTGGAGAGCCCAGGTTTAATGGAGTACCTGAAAGTCAACCGAGTGTTCGTGGGACCAGTTTCCTATCACCCACACTCGATAAGAAGCTTGCAAGTTTTCTGGAATCAACTATCACTTCTGGGAAGCATAACAAGGATAAAAAAAGAGTACAAATGGTTCTTGACGAGATCTAAGTAAGTCATACAGGCCAAGACAGACGCGTATGTTACTTGTAGGCTTTGTAAACGCCAACAGAATTCCCCCAACGCTATTATTGAGTCACCATTAATGGTTAGATGATGATCTTTCATCAAACCCTATAGACTAGCGATATATATATATATATATATATATATATATATATATATATATATATGATGTGACATCGGTCGGTTTCGAGAAACAATGGATGTGCGCCCAAAGAGTTATGCCTCAGGAATCTGTGGAGAGCCATGATCCCCATCTTCCCGAATTTGACTTAGCACATAAAAGAAGAATCCTTAACATAAAAAATGGCTGTCATTTTGTTCAAATACTGAGTTAGTCGAAATGTTCGTTCTGTTGATAAAATCAATTTTCCTCTTAATAACTGAACGAACTTTGTGGCCAACCCAATCTAACTGACACAACAAATCGTATTCTTTCTGTGTCAATCCCGAACCTTTTCCTATTTTCTAATCTCAACATTTTCTCATTATTCTCAAACAATACTTTGATAGTAATCCGAATAACGGATGTGATCTGTCAATGTCAGACTATTGTTCTTGAGATACAAAAGTCCAAAGGCGACAAAATGAAGTTTAAATTATTTAATGCATTCCATTATAAGCGGTAAAAGGGATTGGTCGGTATTAATATGAACTGCACAAAAAAAAAAATCATAAGATAAAACTGATATTTTTTCTCTCACAATGATTATAATTCCCGTCTTAGTTTTTTCCTCTGGCAATTTTTTCTTTCATTTTGATTTTTTACGCTTATTTTTTATTTTATTAAATAGACTGTTCGGAATATAATGTCCGATTTTAGACTCAGTTTTAATCCTGAATTGGCCTAGAAGCCGCCCTTCGGGCAGACTTTAGTCTAGCACCTGCGGAGGACTTTTGGGCATTCGGCCTTTTAATTTCAGTGTTCTACGTACGAAAAATTTATAAGAATTTAGAAATAATAAAATTATTTTATCTTTATTCGACGCCTTAATTCGGCATGATCTTTCTTTCTTTGACCACCGATCTCCGTTGTTTGTTTACAATTATTTTGCGCGCAATTATTATTTCCTTTTAAAATCACCATTCTTTATGATTCCTTCACATAAAGTCACTCTTAAAAGACATTAGGGAACCTGAACTATATAATATTTCGAATACGTCACAGTATGCTAGAAAAAAATGAGCAACGTACCGTACCCCGCTTAAGTTTTAATTGTGGTTTAATTAGTCGATATGAATTGCATTTGCGACGAAAAGAGAAATTAAGTTAAACCTTTAATAAAGAATTGTTTTTAAAGCTTTCATTCTGATCGATATTTAAATTTAACTTTAAATGAGTTATTTATTTAAATTTTAATCGCGTGTAACTACAGTAGTTACTACGTGTTACTTCAGATTGTTTCTGATTCACCGAGATTGAAAAACGGACGAACGGACGGACGGACGTACACTGCGCTTTATTTGTATTGATGCATCTATTTAAACAATGTTTAAATCAGTCAAAATAGGGACCCTCACCATCTACATATTTCTGCCATCAGTTACAAGTTTTTATGCTTTTACAATAAAACCCTAAAGGTTTCTACGACAAGAAATCTTTAATTATAGTTTCTGGATCTTCGTTTTAATGGAATGTCTTTTGTCATGAAAATTTGTCAAGATGCTTGAAAAAGTGGTAGTGAGGGCACGTATCCCAAGCTGGTGAGCTTCTGCAGTGTCATCCTGACAACATGTGGCCGAGCATTGTCACGAAGCAGAATTGGACCTTGTTTAACCAGTGCCTGTCGCATTTTGCTTAACTGAATGTGCATTTCCTTCAGTTGCTGACATTAAACTTCAGCAATGATGCTCTGGCTAGGTTCCAGAAAGCTGCAATGGATAATGCCAATGACGGACCACCAGACAGTCAGCATAATTTTCTGTTGATGTAAATTAGAATTTGGAAAATGTTTGGGTCTTCCGCCGTAATCAAGCCATTGAGCCGGTTCTTTATGATTGGCATAAAGGGTTCATTTCCGATCACAAGTCATTATTCGATCAAGAAATAAAAAAGTAAACGCATCTTTTCTGTTCAAGATGAAGAGTAATGTTTTTAGTTAAATTCTGAAAGATATTGATATAATATTAAGGAAGAGGCGACTTTATTCATTAGGAATGAGTAATATATTTTTAGTCCATTGATGACAACCCGTTCCAAGCCGTTACTCTCCTTCTGCTTGTGGTGAGAACTCGTTGCCAGCAACTCGCAGCCTCTTAAAATATGACGCTAAGGATGACCTGTGCAATGAAATACTGACATAGTAAACAAAAATTTTGACTGGTGTTATAAAGTTCGTAGAATGCTCGTAGTTCTGGTTAATAATACTGTAAGGAAACACTGAAAGAAAAAGTTGAATGACGAACAGATTTAATGACATCTTCTTATTGAGTCGTTACACTACACCAATCCAGTGTTGCCCACAGAGCCTTGCCTTGGGTGTTAATGTTTCAAGGTCATTAAGACTGGGACCAACTAGAAGATGCCCGCATTGGCAGTTGGGATCAACAACGGTGGCATATTCCCATTTCTGAAGGTTGGCTGTACAGCGACCAACTGCTATTCGAAGACGATTCAGACAAGACCAGAAGTGCTAGACACCGGAGCCATGGGCAAAGGAATTTTGTAGGGCTGAGAGAGAGAGGGGGGGCTTGCACCACAGGAATTGACGTTGCTGCTGTTTAGTGGTTCGACTGAAAGTAGGAAGCTGTATCTTGACTGAAGCCTTTTTGTTTAATCACATGAAAGGCAACGATTAATAATACAGTAACAGAGAATACCGTAGTCCAGTGCAGCAATGCATACGACTCAAACGCTAGACCAAGCGACCCACTTTGCGACAACCGTTCAATTGCGCAGACGTTCCACTCAGAGTGGATGGACGAGTCTATGTTCAACAGTTAGTGTAGAGAAAGTCGGTTGTCTTTCTGCACAACAAACATTTCCTATTTCTATCTTTACACATATGATCTTCCTCAGTGAAAATCGCCAATGGTTTACAATAATGAAAACGTTACTTTCAGCAAAAGTTTACGACATTCAAGACTCATTGTACTTAATCATTGTTTGTGCATGCGGTTATGTATGAAAGAGTGTGTGAATGAACAAGTGAGAACGAAAGGAAATAAACAAAATTTTAATAAATTTTATTTTTCTCGTGGAATAAGGGAAACGGGTCGCTGTTTGCTCATGTCTGCTCCACACGCGCCCACTGATGCCTGCTGACGGTACAATACAGATTGAGCCCCAAAGATCTCATGAGATGGGTTACGGATTGTATGTGTGCAGTCTTTATTGCTATGATGTATTAAAGCATCTATGCCTTCAGCTGAGTGGACAGTATCTTCTTTATCATTAAAATAAAATATTTCTTATTTTTTAGGATTTATTTTTCCTTTCGAAAAGTTGAGAGTAGGGAAATAGCCACAAAAAGAGGGGGTATTGTTCAATTGGTCACTCTAGCGACTCTTGAAATAGCCAGTCTGCAGGAAATGATGTTCAAATCGAGACACTAGACATGATGATGTGCAAAATGGTTACAGAGAGTATGATGACCAAACGGCCACTCCTCTTAGGATTAGGTTTAGAACCGCCATCATAGAGGACAGGATGGCCATTCTAAACGATGTGATTTTCAAATAGCCACTCAAGTGTGGATATTCAAACGGTCATTCGAGGGGGGGGATGTTCAAACAGCACTAGATGGAAGGGGGATAATCAAATTACCTCTTTTGTGAGAATGATATTTAAATAGCCGTTCTAATGGATATGATGTTTAAAGATCCACTCTAGAGTTGATGATGTTCATATAGCCACTATATGTGGACGATATTCTAATAGCCATTCTAGAAGATATAGTGTTCAAATGGCCACTCTGCAAAAGATAAGGTATTAGTTATAATAATTCCTAATGATAATTGGGTCTGCCGGAGATTCTTCTGTGTTTCAGGAGAAGCTATACACCCTTGTGCAAATTAATTGAAACAACCGCTTTAGTTTCCTTTCTTTCACCACACTCTCAGTTTTAGGCCCACTTGAGTGGCAGGGTGCAATCAATCACTATCTTTTCCTCAGATTAGGTCATTTGCAGTCGTGTGAAATAATATGAATCTATTTTAGTGTATGTTGAAATTCGCTTGGCATTGAAAAATACTGCGTCATCCATGATTGTATCAGATTTTTATCACGCCCAGACACTTTTGTTTCGGCTGTCGATTAGTTGTCCTACGGCCATTGTCTGCGATACTCCAAGGAAGCGTACGAAAATTGTGACGCTGCAGGAACACAATGGTAACCCTTAACAGTGAGCAAATCAAAGTACTATCGACTGGCCCGGAAACTCTCCTGATTTAAACCCAATCGAGAATTTGTGGTCAATCTACAAGGAACGATTTCGTGGAATATACATACGAAGCACTAACATGTGCACTGGGTCATGTTTCATTGGAAAAATACGAAAAAAAAATTAAATTAAACTGAATTCGTATTGTTTCAATTAATTTTCACAAGGGTGTAATGGTCACTGAAATGTTGAAATGACCACTCTGAGGATGTCCAGATGGTCATGTTTAAATTGCCATACTAATGACTATGATTTTGAAATGGCCAACAGAGATGGGTATGGCCACTCTGACAGGGATGATGCTCAAAAGAGTTCTTCTTTAAGGATGATAAATGATAAGATATTGAAATTGCCATTCGCGATGAGACGATGTTCACATAGTCTCATTGGTGGTGGTGATTCTGTTCAAATGGCTACTATAGAGGGGGCATATTCAAATGAGGGATTTAGAGAGGATTCTGTTCAGTTGGCTGCTCTGCAAAGTTATGGATTGTTATATGTCCCCTCTATGGGTGGGGGCTCATGTTATAATTATCACCCTATAGAATATGATGATCAAATTGCCTTTCATAATGGGTGACACAATGGATCCCCTTAGGAAGCACAAAAAGTCAAGTGGGCCGCAAATGATTCTATGTCGGGAGTTACGACCAGTAAAATCAGAACTTTAAAACGGAAATCCGTTGTCAACAAAAAGAGAGAGAAATAAAGTGAAGTAACTATATAAAAAAAAATGGGGGGATTAAATTGTCCCTCAAGTCAAGTAGGGTGTTCCGTAGGTTTATACGGTCAGGCTGCATTTACAACGCCCAGTCCTGAGCTGTCCGTTGAAACGCAGAGTCGCAATTAGAGATAAAATCTAGCTGTCAGAGCGTGACGAGCGAGTGACAGTTGCCGTCGAGACGTAGAGACAGCCGCAGTTTGAGAATGGCAGAGAGGGAGTCGGAGTTCTCTCTAGCCGACAGGAAGGTCTTCTCCGTTTGTCTGTCGTGAACAAGACAAAAGCAGCAGCGAAGGTGTCCAAAGTGCCACTTACCTACCACAGACCGTGCTTGGTGAATTCGTAAATAAAATAAGCCAGTTTATTGCCAATAGGATAACGTTTTCCTTTTTCGCCTTGGCGCTATTTCATCTTCCGTACCCTTGTGTCAACGTGCACCGATCATTTCCCAGTTTCTGTTTCCACCGACGCAAAAGGGAATCGAAGCACAACGATAGGTGATTTATCCAGTCGGTGAAAAGCTGGTTCCGTTTCAGATGCTGAAATGGTCGCTATTGAAGGAACTGGTGTTCAAATGGCCAGTCTAGAGACGCTGAAATTATTGATAATTAATAATTCTTAATCGTTCATTTAATAAATTTGAAAACATGCTTTTTTTTCCTTCCTTGATTAGGGTTCCTTATTTAATTTCTCAAAAGGAGAACGATAGGGAAAAGAAAATACATCAATAATTTGATAGACAAAGGAACGCGTGAGAGGAAAAGACCGAGAAAAGGAGAAAGAGAGAGAAAAAGTAAAGAAAGAGAAGGTAAGGTAGAACGGAAAGAAGTGAGAAGTTTAGTGATATACAGAAAGAATAGGTCAGAGACGGGGAGGGAGTTAGAGAGCTAGAGAGGATTAGATAGATATAGACGTGAAAGCAACATTATGCACACACACGCGCGCGCACGCACACACACACACACACACACACACATACATATATGTATATAAAGAGAGAGAGAGGTTGAGGAGGTGAGAGAAAGCGAAAAAAATAAAAAATTAAATTCGTTTAGATGACTATAATTTTGCTAATTTTATCCTCGCTTTTGGACACACAGAGACATACACATACTCTAATACAAGTTTGCTAGACAAGACAATAAGATTTATATAGATAATGAAAAGATTGATATATATATATATATATATATATATATATATATATATATATATATATATATATATATATATATATATATGAGGAGAAAGGGTGATGGGAAGGGATGGCGTACGAGATTAAGTGAGAGATAAACGATGAAATAAAATTCCCTTTTACAGAATCGAAACAAAACAAAATTCGTTGAATATAAGGATGGTTAAAATATTACATCCGCAGACGGAAGTAGTGATTACCACAATGACGAATCACGTGATTCTTGCAAATCAATCTCACACTGATCACGTGATATATACAGGGCAGCTTATCCAGCCATTATGGAAGTTCGGCCAGACATTACCCATTTCCCTTTTTCCACTTTCTCACTCTCTCTTCATATATATATATATATATATATATATATATATATATATATATATACAAAGAAGGTCTTTTTTTCCGTTCTTGACACCTTTCAGTTCGTTTGGCGTATATAGTACCAAACAACCTCTTACCGTCGTGGTGGGTCGTTCCCACGCCACAAGAGGTCGTTTCAGCTGCCAGGTGCTCTAATGTTTCGGTTTCGTTGCATGATATCCCCACATGATGAGAGTGGGGTAGCTTTCTTTTAAAATGGCAATACTCTCTCTTCCTGTTGGCTGATTAAGTTCTTCTTGTTATCTGTTTGAATTTTGTTCATTTCAGTATTCATTACAGTCACGCAGACTCTCGCCCCTTAGTTCATTCGAAAAGGAAGCTTTTGCCAACAATTGACGAGATGTTATTCAGTGTTCGCAAAACTTTGAACTTTATTATTATTATTATTATGATTAATAATAATAATAATAATAATTAATAATAATAATTAATAATAATAATAATAATAGTAATAATCACGCCGTCTGCATTTCATTCGTTTTGTCGCGATGATTACTAGTACAACTGTTTTTCTCAAGACAAGCGACATTTGTACAAAGACTTGTAATTTTTTTATATTTTTATACTTGCATGAAATTTTTAACATAACTTGAAGAAGACAGATATACTCTCGAAATATTATTGAACATTGTTACACTGAATTTGCCTTTCTTTTTCTTTTCTTAAATTGCGCCTTTCTCTCAGTGTTGAAAAATATTGAAAAAGTTACATCAATCATTTTGTTTGCTTATTATTATTATTATTATTATTATTATTATTATTTCCTTTGATTTCTGTTGTATTTACATTACCTTCCGAGTTCCATGATCAGAAAGGGTTTCATTCATTACCTTTTTCGCTGATCATTTTTGCAAAAACAACAAAAACAAAGAT
The DNA here is from genome assembly GCA_964036315.1 of Acanthosepion esculentum. Lineage (NCBI taxonomy): Eukaryota > Metazoa > Mollusca > Cephalopoda > Sepiida > Sepiidae > Acanthosepion > Acanthosepion esculentum. The sequence goes on from OZ038488.1 coordinate 7,248,337, forward strand.
CACTCATATTTTACATAGATACATTTCTTCATAATGTGTGAGCTGTACTTGTGAGTAGAATTTTTATGTTTCTTTAAGCCATGGACTACTAAGAATGTGTCTCTTGAAATCTTTTCCAATCCATCTGAGGGCTCCAACTACAACTGGAATTATTGATGTCCTTATGTGCCATATTTTTTAGATTTCCTCTTCAAGATCCTTGTATTTTGATCCATTTTGAAGATCTTCAAAAATACATTACAATCTGCATTAACTGCCATATCAATAGGAAAGCACATTATGTTCTTTATTATTATTATTATTATTATTATTTTATAAAAAGTTTACGCCATCTCATGAATAATTGTCTTTTATTACAACACTCGAGGGTAACCAGTGCGAAGAATTCAGAAATAAATTGCAGTCGTTTTCGACAAGATTTCATATTCCACACTCCGGGGTCTCGCCTTTCACGGGCTTTGCCTGAACTGTTTAGGCTGCTGAAGGTCTAAATATTAAGACTATTCTGTAGTCATCAGTAATTTCCTAACCGAGAAATAGAAAGTAGAAATAGTTGCACCAGTTTTTTTAATTTATTAATTGTTATGCAAACAGCGTACCTGCTTTTGGTACAAAGATAACAAGATAGTCTTGCCTGTCTTTTCTCCATTCGCCTCTTCTTCGTTCTCAAATTATTGGTTATCCTTGTTGTTATTCCCTTTCTTTCACCTTTCTTTCTTCATCATTTTTCTTTATTCATTTTCTTTGTCGTTCATGCTGTTGCTCTCTTTCTTTTTGTCCCCACCTCTCTTTTATTTCTTCTTCATTACATTTTTTATGTTCATCCTCCTCGTCTTAATTTTCTCTCTCTCATTTTTCTTGTAATTCTTGTTTTCTTTCTCTTTACTCCTCCCCCACCCTCTTATTTCTTCTTTGTCTTTTTCTCTTTCCTCCTGCACGCACTCATTTTTTTTTATTTTGAATTTTATTTTCCTTTTTTGGTTGTTTCTTTTTTCTTCTTTTGTCCCTCTTTTTTCCTGTTTTTTCGATTTCTTCTTTTGCTCCTTCCTTCTATATCCCTCCTCTTCTTGTTACTCGTCTTTCTTCTTATTCTTCTCGCCTTCCTCTTCCTCCTCCCTTTTCCCCTCTCATTTTTCTCTTTTCCTTTCCCCTTTCCTTCTCTTCCACTTTCCTTTCCTTCTTCCTCCCAACATCTTATTCTTTCTTTTTAGCTTCGTACTTATAAATCATATTTTCAAGGATAACGATAATAAATAGACAAATATATTCGCCCTTTCCTTTGGATTCCTCGATGGCTTTCCATTCACTCATGCGCGTAAGTGTTCATCAATTGCGTTTCCGTTTATTCAACTGAAACCGGCAGCCATTGTTGTTATGGCAACAACTAGTGTTGAACACTGCAACGGTTACGTTAACCTTTTGGTGTGGAGCTATTTTCACGTTCTTCACTTGCTATTTTTCTCTCTGTTTTCTCAAAATTTGCTTACCAATGACATTTGTCTTTTTATAGATATTTCAAACTATGACTCAGATTTAAGACAGAAAAGCACAAAACACAATAGTACTTAATGTGGAGGAAATGAAAATAACCTGTACACTGTTCTTTACACAAAGTGTAAGCTGCCTTCTGCAAAAAACAGAACGTGTCCCGAGTACGCTTCTTACTGTTCTCTTACGACACATGTGCAATTCAACTTTCGTTGGTTGTTTTCTTTATTCGGCTAATACTTTCAACATCAGTTCCCATCAAATTCACATCAGTTAAGCAACGTTCTATTTGAACAGTTGTGAATGGTGATTCATTGAAATACACACGATTCTATAAACAACTTGATATTGCATAATAGTTCAATACACTTTTCATTGAAATACACACGAAGCAACTTCGAATTTGGACCAGTAATCGAGTTGCTTATATTTGCGCCAGAATTCGAAATCAAGTTGTTTAAATGTTGGCTTAAATTTTTTTATGCTTTTTTACTAATGTTCACACAATAAAAAGCCCAAGAGCCACTTGTGGTAGAGGGCTGCTGTATGTTATTATATGAGCGTTAGAACGGGCAAGAAGTGAAGTTCTTGGGCTATGCAGGAAAGATAAAAGCTAATTCTTGACTTGAAGAGGTCAAGATTTAATTAGAAAATAACATTTCAGAGTTTAGTCGGAGACGTTAGAAGTATAGGGTGGAAGTAAACTTTGGAAACCCAATACTAATCAGGAAACAAGGGATAAACCTCTACACCTGTTCAAAAGACCGGGGTGGAGTGTGAACCATACGATAAGTGAACCTATTTTTTTAAAAAAAACAGGAACAATTATTGTATATATTCTATGCAATAAAAAAGACATTTATTTTCAGGGCGTTCTTCAACCGAGGAAAACAATAGATTTGCTATATAAGGATTGTTTTTGATGCCATATAAGATAATATAATTCACCCCAGACCATCCCCTTTTCATACTAAATTCTCAAAAAGGAAGTCATTTGAAACCGAACCAAGTAGGGAACATAAATGAAGTTCGAGTAGCATCTAGCAATTATTTTACTAATTGTTCCACCAATACAGGGCCCAAGAGCCACCCAAGGTTGAGGACTGCTCCATGAAGTTGTTGTATAAACGAAAGAGGAGGATTCAGCAAGTACAGTTTATGAGGAAATGTAGGAAAGTTAACCGTTGACTCTGGACATGCAGACGTTAACATTGTAGTGATCAGGGAAGCATCCTCTAGGGCAGGGGCCGGCAACCTACAGCATGCGTGACACATGCGGCACGCCAAGCAATTTCCAATGGCACGCAGCCGCAAATGACATCACGAAGTCCGAACCAATAACTACTACAACGCAAAGAAGATATTTAGCTGTTTCAATTTTAATATATACTAAAGTATATATACTATATATTACTATATAAAATATATTATAGAAAAGGTATATTGACCTTGACTTGTATAAAAATATGTATGCTCTTGGCACACTGAATGATTTTAAAACCCTAAGTAGGCACATAATTAGCAAAAGATTGCCGATCACTGCTCTAGGGAATCCGTTCCACATAGTAGCGGTTCCTGTGTGGGGAGGGGGATCCATTCAAAAGAAAAGTACTTCCTTCTTACTTGAATACGAAGAAGGGAATTGGGAAGATTCGACTCGGTAGACGTGGCATGGTGACGCTTAGCTGTGAAGGTCTGATGATGGAGATTGGTGTTTCGTTTACATTTCTGAAGATCATAGGCGACAGGGAAGGGAGAAACCGGGAGAGAGTTCCACAGGCGAGAAATGCGAGAAAAGAAACTATTAAAATAGAGCTTACGGTTACATCTTGCTAATTCAACATTAAAATGACGAGACCGACTAGCCAGTCTAGTGGTACGCTTAAATTCATGCGGTCGAAGTAGCAAGGAAGTCTGTTCATTAGAACAATTGCCATGAAAATATTTACATTAAAGACACAGGGAAGCCACGGTTGGAAAATGACTGAAGTCCAGTTGCCAGGTCAGAACCGATAATATTACAAACCTTTCTTTGAATTTTGTAGAGAATCTCGAAATATATAGCAGGAGTTCCAGACCAGATAAACGTGTAAAATAAAGATGCAAACATTTAAAAATTATAGACCATCTTTGCAATTCTGAAAACTATTATATATTAATTTCAAGAATCCATTTACGCGTGCTGATTGAAATTGTCAGATCAAACGGCAGGAGTGAATTGTGCGCATGCGCAGCTACATATCCCGATATTCGCAAACGAATTAATCAGACGACAAGCATTTATAGGTCATGATATGTACAGAGGAATGTCTGATTGACTTCAAGCGAAACAAGAGAAAGCTTCGTCTTTATTTGTGTTCGCGTGTATGCGAAATCTTCAAAGCAAAAGTTCATACGGTTTTTGTTGTTTGAAGAGCATTTTAAAGGCGAATAGGTTTGTTGGAATTAAAATGAAAATCATTCCGTGTGATTTGTTAACGTCTGCCCTTCTCGGAAACATGAGCAAAAGCTGAGCCGACGAAAGTAAATACGAGAAGATTCTGCGTAGAAAGAAAAGAAGAAAGAGAGGAGGGAGAAAACGAAAGGTCACGTGATTTAGAAAAGATGAAAAAACAAAGAAAAGAACAGAAAGCATATAAATGTATATGAGGAATACAAACAAAGAATCAAATTAATGACAAGAAAATACTGAATATATATATGCAAAAGAGATTATTTAACAGACCCACAAACTCAAAATATGACACAGACATTTTTGCTTTTTGTTTTTAAATGTAATATTAGGCAAATGAATGAAAAAAGGATTGGGAGAATTGTTTGACGCTTATTTTAGTCCTTTATTGGATTGAAGTAATGTTTTCGTTGATGAAATTAGTTATGTCTAGGAAGGGGAAGGGAGATAATAAAAACCAACGATTGCGTTTTTATATCCCCCTCTCCTTCATACACATATATAATTCCATGAACAATACTATTACTTCATTACAATGAAGTCTTAAAGGATGAAACGGTTCACACATTTTTTTATCATTAATTTACCTAACAAAATTTATTGGGTCTGACATATAAAAATCTCTATATCATATTCTCCCACAACACACACATACACACACACACACACACACACACACACACACATATATATATATATATATATATATATATATATAGATAGATAGATAGATAGATAGATAGATAGATAGATAGATAGATAGATATTAATATCAGTCTATATCACTGAGATGAGGTATTATGATTACGTAGATTATTTACACTAATCGGATTGTTGTCCTCGTGTTCATTGCCATATTTACAACGTTTCGTCTGTTGTACACTTCGGCCTTCTTCAGGTGATTAGAATTTCGAACCGAACCCTTCATTTCGCCAACCAGGGTAGATCAGTTTTAGGCTGAGTATATAGGACGGACTTGTCTTAGATTGGAAACAAGAATGGACCATTACGTTCATAAATATATCATATTGCATTCAATATTGGAGAATGAGATGTGCTCGTCGTGTTTCACGAGGGACTCATTCTCTATTTTGCATATAGGCAGGTCCACGCACCGCTCTGGTGGTCATTTGTCTTAAATTGCAGCAACCATCTCTCTGCAGGCAAAAGGATAATATTTTTTTCGATCTTTAAACTTATTTGGAGGTTCGTGAGCGATTCTTTACTTGTTTTGTTTTATGCTGTGGTTGGTTCATTTACTTATTCTCTTACGTTAACGTAAATTTTAATCGTAAATCAGTTTTAGACGTGTTCCAGCCTTATTTCCAATAATTTTCCCGCAATATTTGCAATTTAATTTTCATTACTTCAGCTGTGCCAACGATCGGTCCCTGAAGAAGCGTTCGCAGTAACGTTGCCTAGGTCCCCCACAAAAAGTACAAAATTGTGTTTATTCAAATATATATATATATGTGCGTGTGTGTGTGTATAAATATATATATATATATACATACACTCGCATAAGATAAAGAACAAATAGGAAACGTATATTGATCTGACATGTTTCATTTTTACTAAAGCTTCGTCAGAGATTGAGAGTTTTTTTCTCAATCTCTGATTCCGAACCATATTTGATCTGCATTTGATATTTAGCACACACACAAACACACACACACACACACACGCGCACACACACATATATATATATATATATATATATATATATATATATATATATCTTCCTTGAAGCATATTCGGTTGAATAATCTGGACATATTATGTCTCTTGATTTTATTTTCATCCTCTCAAATTCTCTGACTGACTTCTTAATGTTGATATTAAATTCATTAAGGAAGTAGTTTTTCATTTCTTTTATTTTCCCAAGTACTTTCAATCTCCCTTAGGCAAAAACATTGATATACATAATAGCTTTAACAGTTCATTTTTAAATTAATTATAACAGACCGCGTTTCATGCGTATTTTTAAAAAAATCACAACTATCAGTTACATTAATTTTTTATCTTAGCGATTCAACCCTGAAGACGATCTTGGATGAGATTGAAAGTAGTTAGGAAAATCAAAGAAATGAACAAAACTACGGCGGCTTCCTTAATTTAATATCAACATTAAGAAGTTGATCCAAGAATTCGAGAGGATTAAAATAAAATATATATACACAGGTTATTTAAAGCCAGAAAATATTTTTAGATCATAAGAATTTGTTTGGAGATAATAATGATTTACTGATACACAACCTACTGATTAACCCATAGCTAGGAGGAGAAGAGGTGGATTCGTACATTTCCCAAGAGTTTTTCAGCATAAGGGAATGTAACGAACCAGACTAGATTTGGAACGCGGCTCTCTGATTTCCAATTCTGAGCCTTTATTCATTACACCACCCGCACATCCAAACTTACAGCGCCTGGTATTCCTAAGCTGTTACCCATCTAGGTACCGACAAGGTTCGACGTTACTTAACTTCGATAATCGTACGAAAACTGGTGTTTCAATGTGATATGGCCGTAAACCTGAGAGTGAGTGAGTGAGAGAGACAGAGAGAGACACAGACAGAGAGAGTCATTAAAAAGGTATTTATTTTACAGGAAAATATTTTTCAACATAATCACTTTCTTTGTCCATGTATTTTCTTCAATTTGGCTATGGATTTATTGATTCACCTTTTACAATAAGAAAGGAATTGATAGAAAGAAAATGGGATACTCAAAGCCCGTGACGGTTGTTCGTTTTAAATAAACTGAAAAATAAAAACACAGGCACGCATGCGCATAATAAAACAAAACTAAATAACGAAGGCGACATTGACCCAAAGGAGCAGCGAAAATGAAAGTCTAGGGGAAAAATCCTGAAGAAGACATGATGAAACTGATAATAAATGCACTATGTGTCATCCGCATGCCCAGACCTCCCCACCCGCTTCGCAGCAGACTGCTATATTAATTGTTGACACATGGTAGAATATTTCTCGCTTTGTAGAAATCCTCCCGGCAAAGTAAACCTTTGTCGCCGGCGCTATTTTTTCTTTCAAGTTTAGCCAGGGTTTCTTCTCAGTTTCTCGTCAGTTCCATTTGCTGTTCTTCCGTCAACTCATTTGTCCTCATTTTCTAGTTTTCATTTGAGATAAGTAACAGCAATTCTCCTGGCTTTACCCGCCTCAGAATTCTCTGTAGTACAGTGTAACCCGGATATAAGAGACCCTGATATAAGAGAACCCGGATATAAGAGAGATTTTCTCTGGTCCCAAATTAGAGCCATACTTACCTAAACAAAATAGACCAAACCCGGATATAAGAGAAACCCGGATATAAGATACTTCTTCTCCGGTCCCGACAACTCTCTTATATCCAGGTTACACTGTATTATCATCAATCTTAGCAAGGTTTTCATTCTTTCTGTTCTTCGTCGAATATCTAACTATTGCAACGTTATTTTTTTTAATCAATTCGCCCCAAGTAAAGCGATAATGCCACTAAGACGCAAGAATTTATTGCGAATGAAAGGAAATGAAAACAAATCCTAAACAGGAAACCAGGAATAAACCTCTACTCCTGTTCAAAAGATCAGGGAGGAGAGAGTGCTGCGCGATAGGCAAACCTATCTCTTACCATTGAGGAGGGGAAAAAATTAGTAAATCTAATTTCAGAGTTTAGGCGGAGAGGTTAAAAGTACAGAGTTGAAGTAGGCTTTAGAAGTAACCGGAAACCCGATCCTAAACAGGAAACAAGGAATAAACCTCTATTCGTGTTCAAAATACCGGGTAGGTGACTGAACTGGACGATGGGCAAACCCATATTCTCCTATTTTGCAAGGATTTTCGAAACGGCTACAAATTATTCGAACGGTTTATTCTGCTTTCACCTCAGTAATAAGTAAAAACTTTCAAGTGTCATCAATACGCCAGCCCCTTCCTCAGCATTCTTGTTGATTTCAGAAAACTTTTGATACTTTTTCCTGTTTTTTTTTTTTTGTTTTATTCCATTCTTTTTCTCTGAAAATGTCCGGTTCTTTCCCAGGTACTCCAGTAATGATGAACGCAACTGTCCCTTTCAGGGTTTCTCAATTTTTACTTCATTTACTTCACAAAGTTTAAATATTGTTTTAATCAAAAAAGCCACTAAGACGCAAGGAATTATTGAGTGCCAGAGAATATGCTAAAAATCACGATTAAGGAGAGAGAACAATAAAAGAAAAGGAATTTAGTGATTGTAACAGAAACCGTGGACGGAGTTTATGCATATTACTCAACGGTTGTGATTGCGTTTAAATTTTTAAAGATAAAAGATGATTGGGAATCAAGAAGCTGGAAGCAGGTTTCACAAGAGAGAAGTGCGAGAGAAGAAACTGTTAGCATAGAACTTACGGTTCATCGAATAATTTCAACTGTAAAATGAGACTCTGCCACCAGATTTTTCCAAATTATTCAGTTTTTACAAATTCACGAGAGCTGTCTAAAAAAAGTAAGTTACAAAAATTTTCTAATCAGTAATCATGGTTATGATTATGCAAATAATTATGATAAATAAATATTTAAATAAACAATATAATAAATATATAAAGTATATATAAGAAATATATATATATGATATATATATAATATATAAATATATATATATATAAATATCTATATATAAAATAAATTTATAAATGAATAAATTATGATAAATAATAATTATGATAATAAATAATTATGATTAATATATCAATAAATAATATAATAAATATATAAAATATATATAATATATAAATATATGTATATATAAATGTATTAAATACATAAAATAATATATAAATGAATAAATTATGATAATAATTATGATGAATAAATATATAAATAAATAATATAATAAATATATAAAATTCATATATATATATATATATATATATATATATAATATATATAATATATAATATCTATATATATAAAATACATATATAAATAGATAAATTATGATAAATAATAATTATGGTAATAAATAATAATGATTGTGCAAATAAAACATTGTGCATCTGTTACCAGCGCTCCTACCTTCATTTCTACAAACTCATCACCAAGTCCGCCGCCCATGTTGTGGGAGGATTATCGCTCATTTATGGTTCTGCCCACGGACAGAGATGCAGTTGAGGAAAACTAATACTTTGAGGTGCCCGGCCCTGGAGAAAAGCTGCCCAAGGCTGCATCCTGCTACCGAGGCCAACGCAACAGATGGTTGCGGACGTTTGGGTAATTTTGTTCTTGACCTGAGTGGACACGCTCGATTTCCCCACATTAAGCCTGACCTTGTGTCGCAACCCGTCTCAGTGTGGAAGCATGGGTAAATACCCAAGATTTCTCCAATTTCTCTCATTTGTGCATGAGTGTATAAATACTCTCCTTCAAGATTGTGGCGTCCATTGACCAGAACCAACTTTGCATCTCTGAAACAATCAGCATGTCCATCATGTTTGTTATGCTCACAACGTTTCTACCATTATACCTCCGATCTTCTTCAGATGTTATTATTAAAGGAGTTATATTATTTGAAAAACATACAAAGGAAAATGTATTAATATGGTAACAACGTGCCAGGAATGATTAATCCATTTTTTGTTCAGTTGCTTTTTCGAAATGTTTCTTGTAGTAACTCCAATTGTGTTGGCAATGGTGTTTTTTTTTTCTTTACAGAACTCATCTAATTCCGATATATTCTGACAATTTCTTTTCTGTGGGAGCTGAAATGCATCAGTACGTCCACAGACAATCTCGTAAAATTAGCTGAAGTTTGATCTTAACTTGCCACTGTTTAACTCACTTTTTGCCCCGGTCAAAAAACTTCCTAAAACAGAGAATGACGATACGCAGACGCAGTAGCACACAGGAGCAGGCATCCATATTGGGAGAGCATCTAATCATAAAATAAAATAAAACGAGTTTATATTTAATTTGAATAAAGAATTTATTTCACGTTTCATCTGTTTTTAGATATTTAAAATGTCTTCCTTTTACACATTTCTCAATACTAGGACCCCGTACTTGAGTCTTAGGGGAATACAATCAAAAGAGTTGGTCCCGGGCATCACCAAACATCACCAAGCATTTAAACGTCCTACGAGGCTGGCATCCCGTTCCCACCCCTTCACCGTTGAAACTGTTAGATGTAGACGTCTCTTCTACTCCAATAGCTTCATGTCTAGCACATCTCGCCTGTGGAACTCACTTCCTTATTCCTGTTTCCCTGACAAATACAATCTCCACCTATTTAAGTGTAACGTCAATCGACATCTCCAGTTGCCTTGATCTATTCACTTCCCTTCTCCACATCCTTTCACCTTTCATTCCTATCTGCTCTCGCTCCAAATCTTCTGTAACCCCCTTGCCTTGATCGATCCACTATCTTTCTCCACATCCTCTCCTTTACCACTCCTATCTGCTCTTCATCCAAACCTTCTGTAACCCCTAGTGTGCTAGTGGCTTCCAGCCTTGCTTGGGTGATAAGCTTAAAAAAAAAAAAAAAAACTCTGCACTTCACTGCCTAGAACGGAGAATGGGAGATAGGAACGGATCTGCCTGGGTGGTAAAACTTCTTTCCGATACCAATCAGCCAGATTTGATAACCTGGTGGGCTGAGAGGAATTCTGTTTGACTCACTGTTCTATATGAAGACAGCATTGATATAGATCAAATACGGAAAGCAAGAGCGGTATGAAAAACTGCTGAAGGAATGTGAGGACGCCGGTTAAATATTTCCCCATTGAGATTGGCTGCAGAGGATACATAGGCGCGCACTTTTTTAAATGGCTACGATTCATTGGAATCAAGCGGAGAAAAGTAAATGCAATCCAAACAGGATATCCAAACAGCAACTGAAAAGGCGAGCCATTGAACCCGACTGAACTCTGAAATGTTATTTACCAATTAAATCTTGATCTCTTCAAGTCTATAGTTAGTTGTTATCTTTCCTGCATAGCCCAAGAACTTTACTTCTTGTCCATTCTTACGCTCATATAATAACATACAGTAACCATCTACCTCAAGTGGCTCTTGGGCCTTTTATTGTGTGAACATTAGTAAAAAAAAGCATAAAAAATTTAAGCCACCGTTTAAGATACTTGATTTTGAATTCTGGTGCAAATATAAGCGACTTGAGTACTGGTCCAAATTCGAAGTTGCTTCGTGTGTATTTCAATGAAAAGTGTACTGAACTATTATGCAATATCAGTCTTCCTATATGGGAGTGAAAGCTGGACAATCTCCTCACAAATGAAGAGACTTGAAGCAACGTAACTGTAGTTCTACAAAAGGATACTTGACCATTCTACACACACGCACACACACGCGCGCGCACACATACACACACACACACACACATACACACACACAAACACACACGGATTTACATTATCTTCCTGGAACAAATGGCACGAAAACATGACGAGCAGAAAGTCGTGCAATTCGTCTGTTAAGAGAGAGACATCGATTCAACTTGTCCTTATGAACGCCAAGATTACAGAGCCACCAACAAGTGGCATCTTCTTTATGTACCGTGTCCTCTAAGGACGTAGACGGTCATGGCTCTCCACAACTTCCCATCCTTTGTTGTTCTTAATAAATTAACCAAATCAAACAATTGCAAAGTGTTTTAACAGAGGACGGAAAGTGCAACACTGAAATCCGAAGACGCGTTGGGATAGCGAAAGATGCCTTTTAAAAACTAAGCAAAACCGGAAGATTTCGTTAAAAAAGAGTACTGAACTGCTATGTAATATCAGTTCTCCTATATGATAGTGAATGTTAAGCAACAGAAATGTGGTTCTACAGAAGGATACTGAGAAGATCCAACATGTGAGCAATGACGAAGTTTTAGAGAAAATGGAAACAAAAAGAACACTTATATTTAGTTCAAATTTCTGGGGCACATAATAAGGAAAAATGGCTTTGAAAATTTGATACTCCTTGGACAAGTTGAAGATGAGACAGAGGAAAACAATACACAATCTACCTGCCAAGCTTGGGTAAATGGATGGCGGATCAAGGTTTAGGAGAGTTAACAAAAAGACAAAATTTATTAAGAGCAACAAAGGACAGGAAATGTGGAAAGCCATGGTCACCAACGTTCTAAAGTGACACAACTTATAGAAGAAGAAAGAGAAAAACAGATTTTTAAATAACAGACGCCGTGTTTAAATCATTAAAGCCAGTCTTGATGTTGCCAGGAATCCAAATAAAATGAATCTGATTAAATGTTTCTTTCTTTCATTATTTTATCTTTTAATCTTTTTTCATTACTAGCAAGGCAATAAGGCCACGAAGATGCAAAGGCTTACTGAGTGTTAGAGAATATAAGAAAAACTACTATTAAGAAGAGAGGACAATAAAAAAAACAAGACTTAAAACTGCATTTAAAGTTTTGAAGATCAAAGTTCATTGGGAAGCAAGAAGCCGGAAGAGAGTTCCACAAGCGAGAAGTGCGATAGAAGAAACGGTTAGCATAGAATTTACGATTGCATCTTGACATTTCAAGAGTAAAATGATGAGACCTAGCCACCAATCTAGTATTGCGCTTAAATTCATAAAGTCTACGTATTATTTGGGTCGAAGGACCGGGTATGCCTGAGCTGAACAGTGGGGACTAGCTCCTACAAAGTAGCCCATGATCACGTGCCTTAACTCTGCCGGTCAAGCTCCCTCCCATGGATCCCTGTCGCGGCCCTGGCACCACCGAATTGGGATGGGTGTGGAAAACGAACGTTTCGGCGATCTAACCGAATCATTACTCGGATCCTAAAGTTGACATGCATGCGACTGGAGGCAGCTTGTGAAATAACTGAAAATTCCTACTATAAATTTCCAAATACGAAATGAATACGACCTCTGCTACGGTTGGTCGACTTTCGTTCCGGATGCGGCAGGTTTGCTTGACGGAGTCAGCTCAGCCGAATCGGTGTAAATGCCGCAACAATTGCATTGAGGTAATTTCATTGTAATAATTACCATAAATGTATTTAGAGAAAAAGCGAAGGGAATCAACGTTACGGTGGTGGGAAAAGAACTGAAGTCGAGATGCCAGGTCAGAACCAATAACATTGCAGATTCTTCGTTGGATTTTATCAAAAATCTCTAAATATATCACAGTAGCAACAGACCATATGTGGCAGCAATATTCAAAGCAAGAACGAATGGTAGACTTATAGATATATAAGATAGATTCTAACGAGAGAAAAAATGTCTGGTATGACACAACTTTCCTAGCAGCAGACCTAGCAATTGATTCAATATAATTTTCCTACTTTGTGTCAGCGGAAGACGTTAGTCCGAAAAGGTGCAATGAGTCACTTTGATAATTATTTCTCCAGTTTTCGCCTTTCTTTCTTACTATCCTAAAAGAGAGAACGATATCATGCATAAAAAACTGAAAGAAAATATGAGAAGAAAAAGAAACAGAGAAAATCCGTATGGAAAATTAATTAAAAGGAACTCAGCTTCTGTTTATTTATTAAACCAAGAGACAAACTGAGATTAGAACAAACAACTTGAGTCGTTTTTTTTTTTGTTTTTTTTTTATTAGTTTAAGGTCAACTGCGATAATACTGTTTGATAATACTGTTTCTAGAATTAAAGATGGAGTGGTGTGGATATTAATAAATAAATGTGGGGGTGGAACCGTTTTTACGCAATCGAAAATAAAAGTGTGTTTTGTCTTGTTCCTTTATTTTCTTCTTTCATTTCAGCTTACTTTCTCGCATTTTCTTCTTTATTTTCGTTTTTTTTTATACACCCGATTTTACAGTGGGGTTGGCGCTTTACAAAGCCCGGTTACCACTCAAGGTAGAGAGAGGGTTTACTCGAACCACTTGTGGTGAGAGAGGGATTTCAGGGTTGAAAATTGTTTGTCATTCACATGGACGATGAGACGCTTTTGCCCAAATATGGCAGTAATACGCCAATTTAGGTGTTTATTTTTATTTGTATTTAATTTTGCCTGTTAGTTCCTCATCCCTCTTCTTTCGTTACCTCTTCCTCCCATTCTTTCTTCCTTTTTCCTTCCCTGCCTCGCCTCCTTCCGCTCTTTCTTCTCTCTCTCTCTCTCTCCCTCACGCCCGTCTTTCCTACATACCTCCATCCATCTATTCTTTCCTTCTTTCTTTCTTTCTTTCTTTTTTTCTTTCTTTCTTTCATTCCTTTCTTCCTTTCTCTCTCCCGTTATTCCATCATTTCTTTACCACTCTCTTCTTTCATTTCTCGCTTTCTTTACACTTTCCTCGTTATTCTTTTTTCTTCTCTTTCTCTTTTCCATCTTCCTTCCTTCTCATCTTCAAATTTCCCATCAATGTTTTCTTCTTTTTTTTTCCCCCCCTTTTTCTTCTTCTACATTTTTTCGCTTATTCTCTCCTGCTTACTACTTCCGCCATTCCACTTAACTTGTCTGTTCAATTGCAAATCTAAAAATGACCTGAAAAAGTACGATAAAAAAGAATGACAAACTGATTCGAATAGACAGATGACAGAAAAATATATACATAAATGTGCGCCTGGGTGACAAAAAGTTATATATATATATATATATATATATATATATATGTGTGTGTGTGTGTGTGTGTGTGTGTGTGTGTGTATATATATATATATATATATATATATATTACTTAAATGTTATTTTTAGTGGATACTCGTATTTGACTCGACGCTCTGTTTCTTTATTAAATATATATATACGACGCTCTGTTTCTATATTATATATATATATATATATATATATATATATATATATATATATATATATATATATATATATGTGTGTGTGTGTGTGTGTATGTATGTATATGTATATATATATATGTATATATATATATATATATATATTACTTAAACGTTATTTTTAGTGGATACTCGTATTTGACTCGACGCTCTGTTTCTTTATTAAACGGTATATTCTTTTGTTTTCGTCTACGGGACTGAATATTTGAGAAATCTTATTAGTGAAAAATATGCGCTCTCCGACAGAAATCGAACTTGCGTTCCTCTAAGTGGGCAACAATTGGCACGTGTGCCGAATATGGCACGCCAACGACTTGTTTCTGGCACACGAAACTTATTCATTAGAAACTTATTCATTCTTTTTTTGACTTACGTTTATTCTTTCTCCTCTTTCCTGTTTATCATTATCTCATGTATTTTTATTTTCTGTCCTTCACAGAATGTCACGTTCATCAGCTACGAAATGATGTCATTCAAATGAAGAGGATATTGGAGAATACTCGACTGAAATAGTTGGCATGATTAAGAAAGACAACAAAGCCTTGTGCATTTTCTGTTCAAAAACAATCGATCGTAGGACTTCTGTAAGAATACATTTGGTTTATTTTGTTTTACAGCATGTCAGCGTCAATGTGTTATTTAATACCGACAAGATTTTTAGGCTAGGTATGAATAGAATATATATTCTTTGTAAGAAATCATTTTGTAGATCAGGTTTCATTGACATGTAAAGAGGGGTTTTGTCGTGTGTCAGATGCATATGATATTTTTTTTAATGTATTGCTGGTAATTTTTTTAATGCATTGCTTGTATTTTTACTATAAAATCTATTTTTATACTTTCATATTGTTTTCACCCCAGTTTGGGAGTTAACTATTTGCCCATAGCTGGGACCCTAACAGGTGCTACCATGCCGGGTTAGGATGAACCTGGGAACAACAGCAATTAAGAGGTGGTTCGACGCTCCTCAAAACTTCCCGATCAGAGGCCTTGCTGCCGGATGTGGTTTATCGTCATACCCAGGACGAAGTAAGAGTAGGAGGTAAAGAGTATGTGCGTATGGAGGATAACCCCTTTTTAGACGAGCTGTCTTTTCTGAACCTCCATATAACTGTTAAAAATTGGAACTTGAAGATAACAGTTGTACCAGTTGTTATCAGAGCACTTGGAGCCGTCATGAAAAGCCTAGGAAAAGGCTAGAAATGCTAGAGACCATCCAGCGTTACTAAAGTTCTCTAGAATACTGAGGAGAGTCCTGCAATATTGTTGAGTCATGCTGGCACTTGAATGCAAGTAAAACGAAACAATGACACGAATAGAATCTATTCTATTGTGTTGGAACAAAAGATCGTTGTATTTTTTTAATGTGGCATTTGAACGCGTCACTGAAATTCATGACACACATACATATCCTGAAAGGTGACATTTCAATCGGTCGTTCTATATCATTCGTGTGTAGATTGTGAATTTTAAATGTTTGTAAGGTAAAAGAGAGAAAGAAACTATTTTTTTACCGGTTAAGAAGAATGCTGGACAAAGAGCAAAAAAGATATGTGCCATTTATTGAGATGGTGCTATAGCTGAGTGTATTATTCATAAGTAGTTTGGTAGGTTCATAAGAGTAAATTTTGATTTGGAAGACCGAGAACAATCTGGCAATCTTTGATTATGACTAAATCGAAATTGAAACGTTGGTTAAAAATAACACACAGCACGGAACATGCTGATGATCCACATATGAGCATTGTAAGCCATCTGAAAACACTTGGACACAGGAATCGCTGCACTGTTTAGGTTCTTCACGATATAACGAAAAAATCTCAATAGACCACATTTCCATCTGCGATTCTCCGCCCAAACGCAACCAAAACCACCCATTTTTGAAACGAACTGCTATACGCGATGAAAAAGCAATAGTTTACAACAATGCGGAGCGAAAAATATCCTGTAGGAAAACGAAATGATCCTTGGAACAGCTTGTATACTACGAGCTCGTTCAGTAAAATCAGACATTGAATTCAGACAAGTCTTCTTCTATGTGCCGTGTGCCTTCAGAGCGTTGGCGATCATGGCTGTCCACAATTTCTTGTCCTTTGTAGCTCTTAATAACTTTTTTTGCCATCTCTCCACTACTCCACCATCTATCCACCATCGCTCAAGCTCAACAGGCACATTGTTGATTGCTTTCATCTGGTCCTCTTACTTTCAATCTGTCCTGTGAGTATCAATTTTCCAAGCCCTCTTTCCTCGTTATGTATCCAAAAATTTTCAACTGTCTCTTCCTGATATTAAGCATAAATGTCCTTTTTGTTGCATAGAACTTCTTCGTTGTTCACCTGATCGGTTCAAAGCATTCGCAGAATCCTTCTGTAGAAGCATTTTTCTGTTAATTCTTGTTATTGTTCTCTCCCATTAATTGTGTTTTTTCTTTAATATTCCCTAATATTCTGTGTTCTTTTTAAAAATTAAAATAACGAAAGTAAGAAACATTTAAGAAGATTCAGTTTATTTTATTCTATTTTCTGGTAACGTAAAAGTTAGCTTCTCAACCTCGTGGCTGTTTTTTCAACGTGATCTAAGGATTGTTATTGACTGCTTATCCATCCTATTTCTACGCCATAACTCATCTCAGAAAGGCTGTAATGGTTTAAACATGGCGTCTATTTTTTTTAAACATTTTTTCTTTTTCTTCATTTATCCGCCATGCCCCATCAGAACTTTGGCGACCACGGCTCTCCACAACTTCCTGTCTTTTGTAGCTCTTAATAAAGTTTGTCCTTTTGTTATGATTTTTTTGTTTTTTTTTTTGTTCCGCCATCCATTTACTCAAGTTCGACAGGTAGGTTATGCGTTCCTCTTATCTTCAACTTGTCCTGGGAGTATCAAATTTTCAAAGCCCCCTCTCCTCATTTCAACGATCTCTTACTTATGTTAAGTATAAGTGCCCTTTGTGTTTCCATATTCTCTAAAACTTCGTCATTGCTCACATGTCGGGTCATGGCATTCTTATGATCCTTCTGTAGAACCACATTTCTGTTGTTTCAAGTCTCTTCTTCATCTGTGTGGGGATTGTCCAACATTCGCTGCCATATAGGAGGACTGCTGTTTCCAATTGAGCCTATTAAAAGCACTAATCGACAAAAACCGTCCGCAATTGGCTAATCAGTGTGTAGTCTTCCATCAAAAAAATACCAGACCTCACGTGTCTTTGCCAACCCGACAGAAATTGATCTAGCTTGGCTGAAATGCCCAACTACACCCGCCATACTAACCTGATACTACACCTTTGGATTATCCTTTATTTCAATCCATAAAAAAATCTCTTAATGAACTGTCTTTGAAAAGTACAATCACGGGCGATGAAAAATGGATTGTTTACAACAATGTAGAGCAAAAAAGTTTCAGGGGAAAACGAAATGAACCACTGTTAACTACTTCAAAAGCCAGTGTGTATCCGAAGAGGGTGATTCTATGGATCTGGTGGGAACAAAAAGGCATTGTATATTAAAAAATATCAGGCGCTGAATTCAGACAAATTCTGTTCCAATTAAAGACGGTAATCTGTGTAAAGCATCCATAATTGGCTAACTGAAAGTCTGTTGTCTTCCATTATGATAACGCCAGACCTCACGTCTCTTTACAGACCCGGCAAAAATTGAACCGGCCATGATCCAAATGTCCTACTACATCCGCCATATAGGAATGAAGTGTCACTACTGACACTTGTGTTTGAACGTAGATCGCCAGTAAACAAACACAGGCGATCTCATTAAACTAGGTAGATCACGTAACCATAGAGAAAACGTATATATAGAGGAAGTCGCCTGACGTCTCGATGTGTTCGCTTTTCCTAGTCTATCTCTGTTACTATTCGGGCTGTTATTCAATTCTCTACTCTATTCCCTACACGAAGTACTATTAGTACAAGTATTATTCTAAGATGTCTGACACCAATATTATTCAACGGCATATTATAATCGGTATCTGCAATTACAAAAAGTCCTCCTATGTTGACATTGACGAATTATCAAACTAGTATACGTTGTCATAGACAGCGTCCTATGAAATTCTCTTAATGGGGAAAATCACTTTAAAAATCACTTCGACCAGTTCATCATCACGAAAGACGCCAATTTCTGGGAGGACTGAATTTTGAAGCTGCCTCAAAGATGGCGAGAGGTAGTAGAAGGAGATGTCTCATAAATGTTTTGAATAAATCTATCTCGTCTACAGTCACTTTCTCAAATACGTGCTCCGGCTTCCCTCTGTCTTTTCTACAAGTATTTTCATCATAACTGCTCTGACGAGCTACTTTCACTGGTTCCCAAATTGCATGAATTTAAGCGTGCTACTAGATTGGCATCTCGGTCCCACCCTTTTACTGTCGAAACAGTTAAATGTAACCGCCTCTTCTACTCCAACAGTTTCTTCTCTCGCACTTCCAGACTGTGGAACTCCCTTGCTCTTACTTGCTATAATCTTCGAATATTCAAATGCAATGTCAATCGACATCTTCTAATGCCCTGATCCTGATCCCCGTCCTTCTCTATACCCTTTCCTCCTCAAACACCCCTCTTTACTCTTGCTCTCACTCTCTGTAACCCCTTGCTTGATAGTTGAGTTGCATTTGCTTGGGGTGAAATGCTTAAAAAAAATATCTAAATAGTGTCTTGGAAATTCTTTTTTATTTAATTCTAAATCAATTTAAAATTAAACACGACGTAATTTTATATATTTATCGATCATGCAGCCTAGTTTATCCTTTTTAATAATGTGATATTATATTCTTATGATAACATGAAGCATTACACGAGGCCACTATGTGAACATGTCTTGTAATACAATAACAACGGAATATAACGAAATATCTCAAATCTTGACTGAGTACATAACCGTGTCATTATAACATTACAGTTCAGACCATGAAACCCGTGTTCAAATTCCATCGTGGTTGATTTATCAGGAAGGTCAGTTGCTGGGGAGACGATTCCAGCATTAAGAACAGTCTGAAAACCACATTATGTGTTTTAGCGAAACTGGGTTGAAGAAATTGTTAGGAGGCCATCAATGGTTATGCTAACCCGAAGTGAAAAGTCATCGTGACCGGGATTTCGAACATACAGGCCTTATTCAACTACTGATCACGCCAAATTATGCGTTCTCTTCCCGAAATGATGACTAGTGCCCGCTCAGCATAATTGCAGAATAAACAATGCGTGTGCTACAAAAAACACAAATGTGCTTGAGCAGCCGTCAGTAACAGCCAGACGGGCATACTGGTAAATGAACAACCATCAGTTGTTACTTTTTGGGGGTTAGTGTTAGTTTTCTTTAGATATTCTTTTTTAATGATTTAAACGGCAGAATTCGTTCTTTTCCTGCAACAATAAATTTAATAAAACTTCTAAATTACTAATACAGAAACTATCAATGCATTTGTGTAATTACTTAATTAAAAATATCATTTTTATGATACGGCTAACGAGTAATTATTTTTTACTGGCATCCGTCCGTCCCGAGAGACCATGGATCTGCGACCAAAGAGCGCAGGCCTGAGCAAGGTCAGGAGAGACCGCAGATCTGAGATCGATCTGGGCAAAGTATTTTTGTTTTGTTTTTTTTTTATTGTAGAACGTCTCCCACTCCAAGCCACCGATGTCGTTCAAGGCTAATACAAAGGAGTCTCCAGAAAGACTGTCTTAGGGACACCGTCTCCGGATTTCAATTCAGAGTTGTCCTTCTCCTTCTATTGGGTGCCAATCACGGCTACAGAGCCTAGACATCCTACTATTTACCCATAGTTAGAGGCTTTGAATTCAGAGGTTTTCCTACTCCTAGGCCGGTTGCCAGTCTGTCCTGCGATTTTACCCGTAGCTGGGTGGGGCAGAAAAGATAGAGTCATACATTTCCCAAGTGAATGTAATGAACTCGACAGGAATTTCTCATTCCAAGCCACAATCCATTACCCCACCATGCATCCATAAAGAGCAATTAATTATTGATCACTATATTATTATTAATTTCGTAAAATACATCTATTGGATATTTTGGTACACATCTTCAGTGATGTTTCTAGCCGAGGTTCATTAGAGGTTTCATGTCTTTCAACATCATACCCTCTCTCGCGGTGACCCAGCAGATACTGATCGGGTATCGACTTCTGTAGCTTCCGTTAGCTACAATTTTTTTCCATCTTCCCAACCACACACTGAAACTCCTCTTGGCAATTTATAGTCCAATCCTGGATAACTTCCGGTTCACCAGCAATGTGTGCTCTTCCATAAAAAAGGAAGCAAACGCAACCGCAGTTTCTATCTGGTAAGGAACATGGCGGCGTGCTCCGGCTTGAAGTGTTAAGTAACAATTTGTTTCCCTTACCGACACATACACGCGCGCACACACACGCGCACACACACAAACACGCACACAGACACACACACACACGCACACATATATATATATATATATATATATATATATATATATATATATGTACACACACGAAAACGCGCTCATGAACCACATTCTTACTCTTATCCAATTTCCATTCATGTTAATATTCCGTCCTATGAAAAAAGATTGACCCTACCCTGTGCAAATTGCGCGCGCACACACACACACACATAAATGCACATACACTCACACGCACATACCAACATACACATCTACGAAACCGTAAGGGGGGAGATCTTAGCCACAGATCACCAGTAGGTAACAATGGTTCAGAGTACCCTAATTCTATCCCCTAGTCGAGACTCCTTTGTCGGGTGTAATTTTAGGTCATACCCAAGACCTACCCGCCCCAAAAACACTAATCATAAAAAATAAAATAGTTTATATTATATATTAATAGCTTTTAAGATCTTCAAAGCTACATTCCAGTTTGCCAGTTTCTGATAAATTAACTGAAGGGATTCCTGGCGGCTTAAGAAAATTTTTTTAAATTATTCTTACGAGCACAATTCTACGTATGTGTTTATAGGTTTCTTTAAACAAATATGCAGTGAAAAATGTTCTGATGCTATCCATGACCTTAGGTCAAAGGTTGTGGCCCGAGATTAAATAAGTAATACAACAGAAATCAAAGGAAGCAATAATAATAATAATAATGATACACAGACAGAACTATCAAAGCTAATCGTCCAGACACCGTGTCCAAAGACGACAAGAACAAAATGTGCATTCTCATTGACATGGCAGTTCCTGCATATTGTAATGTATCTTTGAAGATCTTGAAAAAAACTATCAAAATATAAGGACCTTGAAGTGGAAATCTAAAAAATGTGGCACATAAGGACCTCAATAATACCAGTTGTAGTTTGATCTTTCGGATTGAATGGAAAAGGTTCCGACAGACTCATTGAAGGGATTCCTCGTAGTCCATGCCTTAATGAAATACCAAAAAATTGTTCTCACGAGTACAGTTCATACCTTACGAAGGGCTTTATCTATGTAAAATGTGTGTGATGAGAGAAAATGTCATGAAGCCATTTCCCACCTTAGGTCTCTGGTTGAGACCCGGAAGGTAATGTGTATACAGCATAAATCAAAGAAATTAATAATAATAATAATAATAATAATTATTATTATTATTATTATTATTATTATTGCGCAAATTTTTTCAATGCTAATTAATAATCCCAGTGAAATTACAGAATGGGTCACTGAAGGTATTACATATCTTTTATCAAAAACGGGTGAAACAAACGACCCCAAATTATATACTAATAAAATGCCTGTGCACCACGTATAAATTAGCATCCTGGAAGAGAAATGATGCCGAAGATGCTCATATGGTTGCAAAGATCAAGATAAAACAAATGATGCTGGAAAATTGCAGAAAAATGGTAGAAATCTCAGCGCAACATGAATAGATTATCGTAAAGCCTTTGATAGTGCACCCCCCTCCTAGATCCTTAAGGCTTTGGAAATGTACAAATTCTCCTCAGTGAATTTCTTTATTTCAAGGATATTCACTGTTACTCCTTCTGTTTGTCTGGCCCTACTCCCCTTTCGCCTAAACTAAACAGCAAGCGTATGGATAGAAAATAAACATCAAAGAATTTAGCATTCAATTATTCTACATGGATGACCTCTTTTACCAAAGATGACATTGAATTGAAGGGTCTCCTCGATACTGTAAAATGTTGTAGTGATGGAATCGGTATGGGATTAGTATTAGATAAATGTGCAAAAGTAACATTCAAGAAAGGGAAAATTACAGAAACACATTCAATAGGTCTAGAATATGTGTGTACGTCTAGTGTTAAATACTAACTTAAATTCAGAAAACCGAATATCAGCCATAAACACTTTGGCTGTTCCTGAGGTGCAATACAGTTTCAACATCTGTAACTGGACCATCTGGATGTCAAGATGAGAACGCTTCTTACTTTCCACCACATGCATCATTCTAAGACTGATGTGGCTCGTCTGTAGTATCCTGATCCGGAGAAGGTAGGGGATTATTTCAACAAGAACTGTTTGATAAAACTACAACAATATGTCTTCAAAGATACCTGGAAACTACAGAAGACTGGATGATGATCTGTGTCAAAGAACATGAAAGAAGCAAGAAACTGTATTCAGTAATAAGGGAAGCCAACAAGTTCAAAATGGAATTTCAAGTGGGTGAAGAAATGCAAGTAAACCATAATACACCTACAACAGCGGCAAAGAAATTTAAAAAGAAGCCAAGAGCAAATTCAATGGACCAAATGCAGAAACGATGGCAAGATAAACCTCTTCATGGTCAATACGCTCCTTTTGCCAAACAAGTTGATATAGACAAAACCATCAATGGTCGCGTAGTGCAGGATTAAAAGCTGAAACAGAAGGTATTATGCTTGTTGAACATGACCGATGATTGCTAACTAGAATTTCTTTTTTAATAGCAAACGTATTTATTGAACAAAGCAACTAATAATAACAAAACAAAAGTCATTGAAACAAAGCAAGTTCAGTCGACCAATGATGACAATTCCAGAACAACGTAACTATAAACAATTTTTTCTATCCTCTGCCAGCCGCTATGATGGAGAAAGCATTACCTCGAACCGTCGCCAGTGAGACACGCTGCAAGAGCCACTCCGTTTCGCGAGGCTCGTTCCTTAATCGAGACGCAATCACGCCAATACTCCAAGGGAACGCCATCGAACGAGGGCCAATAACCCCTGAAGTCTCCACAGGAGTAAAAAAATCTATCAGCAAGAGAAGAATATTTAGCTAATTGTGTTGACCCGAAATACAGATTTTGTGATGAATATCCAGAAACAATTGGCCACTTTGTATCAGGTTGCACGGTATTAGCATCCACCGAATATAAAACTCGGCATAGCCGGGTGAGCCAGTATATGCACTGCGAAATCTGCAACTTTTACGGGAAGGAAACTGCAAGAAATTGGTATGACACCCAAACCAGGTTACAGACAATATTGGACTTTACATACAGACAAAACAATCAAAGTTCATCGTCATTAAACACCACAAGAACACAATGTGCTTTCTTATTGACATAGCAGACAGTAATGTATCGTTGAAGATCTTCAAAAACCTATCAAAATACAGGCATCTTGATGTGGAAATCTAAAAGACTTGGCGCATGAAGACTTCAATAATTGCAGTTGTAGCTGGAGCCCAGGGTTTGATTTCTTAAGATAATAATGATTCAGTGGTACACGTCTTACTAATTAACTCATAGCTGGGGGACGTACCTTTCGCAATGCTATTTACGCGTAAGTGAATATAACGAACCCGACTGGAATTGAAACTCTGTTCTCCGATTAACAATTCTGAGCCATTAACACCACCCGCACATCCAAGCTTATTTAGCATTTTGATTTCGCTTTGAAGAAATTATGCCGTCTTAATACCAACAATTAATTTATTCATTTGTATTTCCAAGTGGTCACCCATCTAGGCATTGACCAGGTTCGACGTTGCTTAACTTCGGTGATCGTGCAGAAACTGGTGTTTCAACGTGATGTGGCCGTAAGCTGCAACACTTGGAGTCGGGGAGATAAATTTGAAATATTTTATTTTATTTCTTTACTATTAATGCTCAGTTTTGTTAATATTGAGCACTTACAAAGACTGTTTTGTTTTGTTTTTTTAATCATTTCACACCTAAAAAGGCGATAAAGCCACTAAGACATAAGAGGTTACTGAGAGTGAAAGAAAATGAGAAAAAGGATACGGACAATAAAAGAACATGTATCGTACGGGAACCGGTGTTTCAACGTGATGTGGCCGTAAGGCAAAAATGTTCACTGGAAAAAGCCCTGTGACATTTCTGACCTTAGGTCCCTGGTTGAGACCCAGGAGGAAATGAGCATGTAACAGAAATCAAAGGAAATAATAATAATAATAATAATAATAATAATAATAATAATTCTTTTTCTTCTTTTTTTTCTTTCTATTTCTTTTCTCTCCCCTTCTTTTTTCATATCAAATTGATTTTTCATTAACCCCCACAGTGATTCGAACATTCGATTTTGGCAAACTCACTTTGTCTTTTTACGACACTCATATTCATTTGTGTTGCGTAACTAGGACGCATTTTGATTTCGCTTTGAAGAAATTATGCCGTCTTAATCCCAACAATTAATTTATTCATTTGTTAAGCAATATAAGTAATTAATATATGATTACAGCAATCAGTTATTTTTCAGTTCAAGGTCAGTCTCAGGGTGAATGTGTATATCTGGCCACCATTAAGTGTTTCAAGCAGTAAAACAATTTAAACAATGCGTAATTGTAACAATAACATTTTAAATTACTGACTCATCTACTATGGGGATTTTCAAAGCCTAGCTTAGATGTGGCACAAGGCTGAAAGTATGGGGCACCCAGTAAGTATCGAACTCACCATTCAGTCGTAATTGATCTAACGAGTCAAACTTGCTAACCATTACACCATGTCGAGGTGTCCAAATAGATTTCTAAGCATAGCTTAGATGTGACACAAGGATGAAGGTATGGAGCGCCCAGACTAACATCATCTACTATGTTATGTAAACTGAACTACCCCAAATTAAAGGCAGCACTATTCTTTATGTTTTATCCCTATTCGATTTGGTCAAATGAACTCAGCTGGATGACGTGGGGGGGGGGACATTTTCTTTACTAAACTTCACCCAAACCAAGATCCATTCAAGATTGAGTCTTGCTGAATGATGTGTGTGATATAAACACTATAAGAAGTGGAAATCAAAGATCAGGAGGATATGGCGGATAGATAACGATTGAGACTAGATTATAGTATTTGGGGAAGCATCCACACGGGAGTCTGTCCCACAAAGTAGCGGTACTTGGGAAGCAGCTTTCAAGGTAAATCACCCATCTCACCGAAGAAATACGCAGGAAATTAAAGTATGATTCCAAATAACGTTCAGTGAGCTACGAGCTGATTTTTTTATTCAATCAAATGGGTATAAATTGTTCTTGTTCCGTTGTCCCTGTTTAAGAATATCTCGTCTTATTCTTTCCTTTTTTTTAGCATTGCTCGGTAATATTATGCAATAAATTATTCTAATCCACACAAAATTTCTGCCACTTGTATATCCTTGCTTGATTCAGCTTCTAATGCTCTGGAGGGAATGGCTTGTGAAAGAGGACGTGGATCTTGGGGGCACAATCCGTTTGGTTACATATACTTGGATGAGTATCACCACCGGAATTCAGTGAGTAGCGGCGCTAAATCGAGTCTAGTCAGTTTCTCCTTCGTTACCGAGGCCCTTGGCCCACTTGCATGATGCTTACGTTGTATCGTAATGGTACGGATTCGATTCTCGATAGTGGATGCGCACTGATGATGACTGCCAAGTAAGGACGAAACGGCTGTCCAGTGCTTTCTGCTTTCTGTTGAGGATTCTTCTAGACTTGATGAATTACTACATATATATATATATATATATATATATATATATATATATATATATATATATATATATATATATATATATAACTGACTGATTTTTAAATATAAGAGTATTCATAAATATTCACCAGGTTAGTCGAAAAGTCTAGGCAAGTTATGGAGGACGCCAAGTAACACAATTCAATGTCCAACAAACGAAAGTGAGCAAATAATTTTCTTGAATTTTTTTAATGCAAATTAGAATTTAAATTATTTTGTTTGGGATCAATTTATGTGTTATATATTTTAAATAACATGACATTTTGAATTTAACCGTCTTCTTTTACTTTTTAATATCTTTATAGTCATGTATGTTTAAATAGCAGGACAGACCAGGTTCTATAGCCTTGGATGGCAACTGGTCTACCGCAGAAAGCAATAGCAGCCTACTACGGGAAAAAATCTGTCTCGTCAGTTATGTATCGATAGAACATGATCGCCTAAGTGTGTATCACGCATGGGACATAACTGATGTTGGCTTGCATATAGAGATATTTTTAAAAAGATCCGGGGTGCAACGCTCTTAAATTGAAACATTTTGAAAAAGCAAAAACATTTTTGCTGTTGTTCCAAAATAAAATCCTTGCACTTGCCTTGATAAAGTCCCTTAGAGGACGAGACGCGTCGACTAAGATAAGTTTTCCTTTTGTTTTTATATATATATATATATATATATATATATATATATAAAAACAAAAGGAAAATGGCTAAATTAATACGCAAAGCAGTTTCTTCAACTAAAATTGAATTATCCTTCAGGACGTGGGCAATCATGGCTCTCTACAATTTCCTCTCCTTTGCAGCTCTTAGTAAATTCTGTCTCCATGCTGTCCTTCCTTTTCCCTGTTCTACCAATCATCTGCACAACCATTTAGGTATTATGCGCCGGCTTAGTATTAAAAATTGAATGAAATTTTAAACCCTTAGTGTTATCAGGTTGAAATCTTCGATGGCGTTAAGTCACTGATGAACCTTTGTTTCCTATTGTTAATAGCTTCCTTTGGATGCAACAATAAACGCTCAGTCGCCAATAATTAGAGGTGCAAAGTATAAAACAGAATCATTCGCAACCATTTTATCGTGCACTGGTCTTGACAACTCTAATTGATAACGTGGTGGGAATTACTGACAGGGACTCAAATCTGATTATTATGCGTCTTTCGACAGAAAAGCCTGTCAATGTGGGAAGACAATATACCTGGAGAAGGGCAACATTGAAATAAACAGGATAGCCAAAGTAATTCTTGCCTGGAACTAATAACTCCTTTACGCCAGATGCAGAAAACACTTCCGATTAATCTGAACTATTTTTAATGCTTAAGTTGCATGACTATTGAATATATGTCACTAGTGTCATCTGAAATAAAGTACTTGAAAACGACTCAATTATTATTATTATTATTACTGCTGCTGCTGCTACTCTTCTTCTTCTTCTTCAGCAGAGTCCCCCTAAGTGTCTTTTCAAGGTTGCATGATCTTTCTTTCTTTCCCTCTTGTGCTGTTTCCTCTTAGTTATTATGAATTCCTTTTTGCTTCTTTGTATTTTCGTGTTCGCTTTGGAGAGGATTACGTCGTACAGAATGAGGGCACTATTGTTATGTTATTTTTCAAGTTGCTGATTAAAATGCGGATGTGTAGTGTAACGGTTAGTGACTGGGAAAGACAAATCAACGACCGGAGTTCGAATCCTGACCAAGTTCGTTACATTCACTTTCACACAAATACCCCTGGGAAAGGCATGAATCCATCTATTCTTCTCCAAGATCAAATTGGGCTTTTAGGCGTCGGTCTAGAAGAAGGACAACTGTAAATTCAAAACTGGCTAGGGGCGTACTATGCATCCATCAGAGAGATTATAGAATTTGCAATAAACTAATGCGCGTTTCTGTGAACCTTATGGTCTCGAATAAAAAGAGAGAGAGAGAGAAATAAAGATTTCTCGTTTCTATTGTCTGACAGCTCTTCAAGCTTGTTTCCAGTGCTCCAATAACGACGAGCATGACTGTCATCATCATGTTCCACAACATCCTCATATATATATATATACACACTTTATTATAGGACATTACATTCTACATGTTTGAATGTAATATCCTATAATGAAGAATATTGCTCTACTATTGGATTGAGCCCTGTTTTAAATTAATGTTATGAACGTTTGAATTGATATTCGATCCGTTCTCATTTCATATATATATATATATATATATATATATATATATATATATATATATATATATATATATATAGTCGACTCTCCCGTCATATTCGACGTTTGAGAGTCAGGCAGCTCAGTCCCTACGAACCGACAGCCAGATACCAGCACATATGATTTGATTATAGTGGTGAAGACTTTGTGAAGAACCAACCACAACCGAATACAGACCTGTTGCATAACGTGCCACGAGGTCCCCAAACCACCCTTCAGAATTGTCCTTCTCTTAGGCTAGTTGCCATCTAAGGCTATAGAACCCAGTCTGTCCTGCAATTTACCCATAGCTGAATAAGGGGTATTAGCACGTAAGTCAATTTAATAGATTCGACTGGAATTCGAACTCGGCTCTCCGATTCCTCAATCCGAGCCGCTATCCACTACCCCACACTGCTTCCACCCTCTCTCTCACCCTCTCTCTCTCTCTCTCTCTCTCTATATATATATATATATATATATATATATATATATATATATATATATATATATATATATATATATATATATATATATATATATTCTTTATTTTAGGATATACTTTGTATTGAGCCCTCTTTTAAATTAAATGTTACGAACGTTGGAATTGTACTCTATTCGTTCTCATCTTACCTGGATATATATATATATATATATATATATATATATATATATATATATAATATCGCAGATTGCGAGCTGGTGTTAATAAAATGGCGCTTGGTGTATAATAACAGAGCTCAATTAGTGCTCGATAATATAATAACAGAGCTATAATTGATATTAATAATAAGTATACATTTTTATCCCTCATTGGTAGTACATCTGGAATATCGATAGCTTAAATATTGACAAAATCGAATGTTGATATATTCCATATATTTCGGGGATATATAAAAACTGTAGCCATGCTTAAGGAACTCGTTTTGTTGTCTGTTCACTCTCTAGTCAAAGTTTGAACTTGAGAGGTGTTCAAATTTTTTTATGGTTTTCTCTTCTTCGGAATCAACTCGTTGCATATAAACAATTCTAGTGCTCCCGCTGTTCATCTCGAGGTTCTCGGCAAAATCCAGAGACATATATGCAATGTGATTGGTCCTGATCTGGCATCCCATCTGCAGTCACTTTCTCACAGATGTGTTGTGGCTTCCCTCTGTCTTTTCTACAAATATTTTCATGGCTACTGTTCTGACGAGCTATTTTCATTGGTTCCACACTGCAAGAATTTAAACGTGCTACTTTGTTGGCATTTCGGTCCCACATTTTCAATGTAATAAAAGCAACAACAAAAAAAAACACTTAATAATATCAACTATTAATACATACATGCAAAAACTATTTCTTATTTAACAGTTAAAATATTTCATCCTTGAAAATGGCTAAATGTATAGCCGAAAGTGCGCGGATGAAAAGAACATTCGGACAGTTTTTTTATAATTTATCATCTGAAAAGAAAAAAAAATATTAGATCGCATGAGAAATTGTATAAAAAATATAAATCAAAGCAACTTGTCTGTCGTATTCAATGAAATGTTCATGAAAGAAGGATTGCTGCCTAAATACACAAATATATATATATATATATATATATATATATATATATATATATATATATATATATATATATATATATATATACAAAGCGATTGAAAAGTAACTCCCTATGAGTGGCGAACTAGGCACCCTGACTTAACAGCCTGTGACTTTTTTCTTTGGAGTTGGTTAAAGGAACAAGTCTATTATACAAACCAAGACTTTGGAAGAACTTGAAGAGCAAATACAAGAAGTTATGTCTTCCATACCAAAAGACTTTCTGGTGAAATCAGTTGACGAAATTCCTGGGCAGCTCGAGAAGCTGGTCGTGAAATCGGGTGATTATATTGAATTTTAAATAAAACCCCATGCTAAACGCTTTCCCCTTATATCCATTGTGAAAATTATTTTAAAATGGGGACTTACTTAACAATCACCCTTCATATATTTTTATGACTTTGTTTTCTACGTCGTTCATGTAGAAGTTATATTATTATTAAATTATTATAGTAGGACCCAGAGTTGGGCCCATCATTCTGTGTATAAATGTCATTATAGTGATCGTGTGGTGCATGACAGTAGGATTTTACGTCAATTATTTGGTCTAATGTTAGGAAGAGCGAGCTGAGGGTGATTATAAAAGTTTTGTATTACTATTTCGATGCTTTCTTTAATAGGAACATTAGTAAACAGACATTCAACATCTAAAATATATTTATATATATAATTATATATGTATAACTATAGTTGGCTCTAACCAACTACCATTGTATTTCGATATGTGTGTGTGTGTGTGTGTGTGTGTGTGTGTGTGTGCGTGTGTGTGTGTGCGCGCGCGTGTGTGCGCGGGCGTGCCGGATGCATAATAGTATCCAAAATAAAAGTGAAGATAAGTGAGATAAAAAATGGTTAATATATATATATATATATATATATATATATATATATATATTATTTGATAATTCGTATGGATAATTCCAAAGAGGATACATCCAAAGACAGCTCAATGTAAGAACAGAGCAAATGTTATTTCAAGACTTTTTTTCGAGACGCCCCTTGAATTGATATTCTTATTTTTCCTATTGAGAATTGACACAGGTTTTTGCTTGGGTTAAAACCAGTACTGATGCTTTTGTACTTTCTCGGAAATACCAGGTGAAACTACAGTCTTCCCCTTGGTTCACACCGCCCTGATCAGCCGTTGTCGTCCACAGGATACACCTTTTTTTCGGCTGTACCAGCGTGATAGTTCCGAACACAACAGACAACACTTTGTGTCTGCTCATAATAATTGTAAACGTGGCTTCAAAGGGGGTAAGACTTTGTTTACTGATAGAATGAGCCACCGTATAACCTCTAACAAGTTTGGTTCATGTGACTACTGGTGGATCTGTAACAGTGTCTTAAATAAGATTAAGTCCTCCTCCCTTCGCTCAATTTGAGGTGTTAACAACTTCTGGTGATAATGCTTTGTTTTGCTCGTAAATTCACTTCAAATTCTACTCTTGATTCACCTGGAGTATCATTGCCTGACTTTCCACTTAGAACCAAGTCTCTTTTGAGTGATATGCATATATCTCCGTCCATGGTTTATGCTATCATCTTTAAATCCCTGTTTTTCTTTTTATTCTTAATAGTGATTTGTTCTCATATTCTTTCACACTTAGTAACCCCTTGCGTCTTAGAAGCATTATTGCTTTGCTTGGGGTGAAATGATTAGAGAGAGTGAGAGAGAGAGAGAGAGAGAGAGAGAGAGAGAGAGAGAGAGAGAGAGAGAGAGTGAGAGAGAGAGAGCGTGGGTGTGTGAGAGAGAGAAAGAGAGTGAGAGAGAGAGAGTGAGAAAGAGAGAGAGAGAGATAAGGAATTGTATGAAAAGTGGTCATTGTAAAACAGAAGTTTATGGTCCCGCCCCCACGCGAGTAATAAATACTTGCTCTTTGCAATTTCTGTTTACTTTCAAACATAAATTTAGATTTTTCTAGCGGAACAGATAAGAAATCAAAAAGAAATTACCGAAGAATAAAAGAGACGGATTAAAAAGAGAGACGTGGAAGAGAAGGACAGATTACGGAAGAGCAAAGAAATAGAGAAACAGCTTCAGAATGCCTGACATCGTGATTGAAAGAGAAAAAAAAAAGATCTCTTTAAAAAAAGAAAAAAAAAGAAATAGTTAACAGGAGGGCGTGTAAGAAGAAGCAAAATAAAAAATAAAAAAACTGACTAAAAGCGTTGAAGCAATCCAGTGACTGGCTGCAACAGACATAAACAAAAACTTGGAGAGTTAAGTTAAAGCTATAACTGATACTGAGACATACGGAAGAGGCATGGCACGTAGAACTAGAACAATCTAACCCGGTGGACGAAATAAAGGGTTCGGTTCAAAGTTCCAGTCACCTGAAGAAGGCCGAAGCGTACAAGGGCCGAAACGTCGTGAACAACAGTCCGAACAATGTAAATAGTGTAAATAATTACAACACCACATCTCAGAAATATAGACGAAAAAATCGATTTATTTTCACCAAACTTTTTTACAGTTCTTTCAAATATAATCAATTATTCATTGCATTTCGACTTAGAACCTTAAAATCTCAAATTTTGTAAATTTCATGAAATGTTTAAATCGTCGGGGTATTTTTTTTAATCAGTTCGCCCTAAGCAAGGTGATAATGCCACTAAGGTGCAAGGGGCTGCCTATCTATAGCTTTTTACCTCCAGTGAAAAAATTGAAACTTATATTCGACTTTAACTAACCGGAGTTCAGGAGTTGAAATGTCATGAAACCCAAGACCCTGATCTAGACTAACACGAAACTCTGTTTAGATTCGTCGAACATTTGGTTAGTACCTCAGATATAAACAAAGACGTTGTGTCCGTAAACCTTTTCTAGAGAAAACAAAACAAGATTTCTAGAGAGAACGAATCAAGATTTCTAGAAAATAAAGAATTTCTCCAAAAAGAAATGATGATAATTAATCAATATTTTATTAACAATCAAGAGTTGCAGGAAATTTTGTTAATATTTCGCTTTTTATTCACATTATCCTCAGAAAATGAAAATAAAAACTGACAATTTGTACCTATTTATTGTATCTATTAAGATGTTCGAAAAATAATGTCCGCTTTTAGAGTCAACTTTTATTCCTGAATTAATATATTTAAATAGTGTATATATCAGTCTATATATTTCTGCTATCGAGTTACAAAATAATTAATAATGCAAATATTTACTAATTATAATAATTATAATGCCTTAATGCCTTAAACTAAAGGTTTGTACACCAAGAAATCTTTGAATACAATTTCTGCATCTTCTTTGCAGCGGAATGTCTTAAAAATTGTCAAGATGTTTGAAAAAGTGGTAGTCAGTAGGCAAGAGACGAATGGAATATTGTGGATGTGGCAAAGTTTCTTATCCCAAGTCGGTGAGCTTCATCAGTGTCATCATGGCAACATGAGGCCGAGCATTGCCATGAAGCAGAACTGAATCTCGACGATTAACCAGTGCCGGTCGCATTTTGCTCAACTGAACGTGCATTTCATTCAATTGCTGGCATTAAACTTCGGCAGTGATGCTCTGGTTAGGTTCTAGAAAGCTGAAATAGATAACGCCAATGGTGGACCACCAGACAGTCACCATAATCTTCAGTTGGTGCAATTTCGTTTTCGAAACGCGTTTGGGTCTTTTGTCATGATCAAGCCCTTGCGCCGGTTCTTTACAATTGTCATAAAGGGACCATTTCCGATCACAAGTCATTATTCAATCAAAAAATGAATCATTCGCATTTCGCAGATGCAGCGTCGAACAAACTTTAAAACGTCGAACTTTTTGACTTTCATTAATTTTATGTCGAACCCATTTATCGAGTTTCTTCACTTTGCTAATTTTCTTGAGATGATCCAGTGTTGTTGAAACGCTAACAAGCATTATCAGGGACATTTCTCTGACTCTTTGACGTGGGTTTTATTCCACTAGTGTTTTCAGATGCCGAATGCCAATTGAAGATGAAAGTCCTCTACTACCTTGATCTTCAAGACTCGTATCCCCACTGCGGAACTTCAGAATCCAGCGCCGTACTATCCGATCACAAGCGGATTCTTCACTCTACATTTTTTTTAATGTTGGCAGCAGTTTGAGAAGCGTTATAACCAAGTTCGAAATCATGCAGAAAAAAGGTAAGCGCATTTTTTTCTTTTTCATGTTCAAGATGAGGGGGATATAATGCTTTAAGTTAAATTCTGAAGGTGATTGATATAAAATGAACAAAGGGGACAACTTTAATCATTAGGAATGAATAATATATTTTTGTACAGCTAGTAAATATTATAATAGAACTCAATTAAAATGTTTATTCTAAAATCGGACATTATTTTCTGAACAAACTATTAGATAAACACAAAATAAGAACAATATTTAACGTAACTTGCTTAGACGTATAATTCTTGATAGTGCCGCTATCGAAACTTACCAAAATACAAATCTGCGCCAGGATTTTTTCAATTTTTTATCTCCTTTCCTAAAAGATATACTCTTTTCCCAAGGCAACATATATGATTATATAATTTTTGTTTTTTACTTAAAAGAAAACGGTTAAATTCAAAAACTTCTATTCTTTAAAATACATAAATTAATTTCTGAAACTAAAATAATTACATTATAAAAAATTCAACAATAACAACATTTACTCACTTTCGTTTATTAGACATTAAATTACATCACTTAGTGTCCTCCGTAGTTTACCTTAGGTAACTTGAATTATATGTATGAGCGTTCTTAAATTTAAGGATTTTATAAAATTAACATTTTAATTATGTGTATAAATACATGTTGCAAAATAAAATCCTTGCCTTGATAAAGTCAGAGGACAAAATGCGTTGGCAAAGAAAAGATCTCTCTCTCTCTCTCTCTCTCTCTCTCTCTCTCTCTCTCTCTCTCTCTCTCTCTCTCTCTCTCTCTCTGGTAGCACGACTCGGCATTTCATGCACAACGCAATCTTCAGGTGCTGGGTAGAAACTGACCGTTCCATAATTTTAATAAAAAATATCTGATTAGCGCATGGCTAGCGCAATCGATATATTATGCGGGGATTACGGTTTTCATTTTAAAATATATGTTGAATTTAAATAGACGGGATTTTTATTTTACATATATAAAATAAACGGGATAAATATTTTATTTTATATTTAAATAAAACAGGGATTAATGGTATTTCTTTAAAAAAAATATAATAATATAGATGGACTTATAACAATATGAAAAAAATTATTTAAATTTGGGAATATTGTTTTATGTTAAACATAAAGGGAGATTACTGTTTTTTAATTTATTTTTTTTATAAACAGACCTGGCGACC
The DNA here is from genome assembly GCA_964036315.1 of Acanthosepion esculentum. Taxonomy (NCBI): domain Eukaryota; kingdom Metazoa; phylum Mollusca; class Cephalopoda; order Sepiida; family Sepiidae; genus Acanthosepion; species Acanthosepion esculentum. The sequence continues at coordinate 7,284,020 of OZ038488.1, forward strand.
ATAAAAAAACTTTAAAATCATAAAAAGGGAAAGATTATAATTTGCATCCAAGATTAATCTGGATCAACGAATTTTAACAGATATTTATTTTTATGTCTACATGTAACCGTCAATTCATTTCTCATATGTTATAAGTTTGAGTTATTTTAAGATAATTAATTTTTCTACAAGGTATAAATTACATCTATCGACTTTCCTATTGTAAGATTTGCCTTTTGCTACAATATCCCACGTAATAATGGGTGTATATTACCATCATTCTTTAATTGCCGGAAATGTTAAGTGAGAACAGTACTGCTTATGTATCTTACATTACCTAAAGTCATTCGATGATGATAGAAACGAAATTTTCAAGGATTTTCAATGGAACCAAAATAAGATTTGACATCGTTACCAAAATATATGCTAGCTATAACAAAATCGTTACCAAAATATATGCTAGCTATACAATATTTCAATCATACCTTGGCTGTTTAAGGGATAGATCGTATTTTTTCGGCAGTTGCATTTATTTTTTAAAAGTTTAATTTAATTTATTTATTATAATATTGTTATATTGGAATATTGATTAGTCGATATTTTTACGCAGTTATAGCTTCACTTTACATTGTGTTTATTAAAAATATTTTTTAGTATAGCTGAATGATTAAAATGTTCTAATTCTCGGCTGTTTTGAACTCCTATATAAGAGTATTTAATAAACCTGTTCTTCTTTGTTTCCTCTACCTAGTCTTCTGTTCCTTCGTTACTCCCTCCTAAAGAGACCTTCCTAATTCTCGGCTACTTTGAACTCCAATATATGAGTATTTAATAAACCTTTTCTCCTTTGTTTCGTCTACAGAGTTTTCTGTTCCTTCGATACTCTCTCTAACTATGGCCTTCCTAATTCTCATTTTTTATGAACTTCTATGTATAAGTGTTTAATAAACCTCTTTGTTTCGTCTCCATAGTTTTCTGTTCTTTCGACACTCTCTCTAACTACGGCCTTCCACATTCTCGGCTGTTTTGAACGCCTATATATTAGTATTTAACAAAACTTTTCTTCTTTGTTTCCTCTACATAGTATCCTGTTCCTTAGAATTAGGAAGGCCATAGAGAGAGTATTGACTCTCTAACTAAGGCCTTCCTAATTCTCGGCTATATTAAACTCCTATGTATGAGTATTTAATAATCGTCTTTTTTGTTTCGTCTACAGAGTTGTCTGTTCCTTCGATACTCTTTCTCACTAAAGCCTTCCTATTTCTACTGAAACTTCACAAATTGTATACAGACAAGAAGCAAGGCACTAATACATTTATACTAAATCATTGTGCCATCAAATAAGTTCTTTATTTACTTCAAATGGAAATTATACTGAACAATTTAGTCATATTATGATGATATACGGAACATTAGTTTTACTTTGATTTTCAATAAACATTGCAAATTTTAAACATTTTGTCTTATAATTTCTGTCCAGATGTATCAGGGTGTTATATACATTTTTATGCATTTTTTTGTTTTTATTAAGTATGACCTAACAAATGGTGTAAGATCTTATTCATTGATTAGGCTTTTTTACAATATTTACTAAATCCTCACTTACCAAATAGAGTAAGAAATTTCATATTTTGCTTGTGGTGATTCATAACTAGAATTCTTGTGTGAATATATTTTCAATTCAATGTATCTAATGCAAAAAATATCAACTTTATTTGGATTTATTCTTGGAATAGTAAAATTTTGAAGTCAGTTTGTAAGCAAGAATTTGCAGAATCCATTTTTCAGACGATACTTAAAAACTAAATACTCAAAAGCTGGTAAAAGTTATGAATGTAATTTTTGGTGTCAGTATTTATCATCAACCTGCCCTATTGTAACGTTATATTAACAAAAAATCGATAATAAATTCAAGGAAAATACGTTCATTCATCATCTAAATTAGCAATTTTCAATTAAAAAGAAATATGAGAAGAATTTTTATACCTTTTACACGTATTGTTAAGTGAAGGAAAAGTATTCTAATGTTATAATTGACCAATGATTTGTTAGCAAATGTATTCATAAATTTAAATGCCCCACAGCGAATTGCTTTCCTAACGAAAACAAATTCATTAATAATTGTGCCTGACACACCACCACTTGCCTCTGAAGACGATTGGCCCTACATCTGTGAAACCAGGGCCCCATCAGAGTGCAGTTAAGCCAACATGATAATATACCAACAGACTTGGGATGCACAAATGGGATGCACACCTCCAACTGTAACGTGTGTCTAAAAATAACTGAAACAACATAAAAGGCAAACATCAACCCTTAACAACATCGACTATGAACACGGCTACAATGTAATGGCTGTGTTCGGGAATAAACATATACTTGAAAATGATTAATAGATTAGCTGAAAAGCACTCGGAACAAACAATCAATTGGGCGTTTCCTACACACGCTAAGTTCCCAAAAAGGAATCTCTTGTTCGCACATAAGAAAAGCGCAATAAAAAATTAGCTGAAATATCATTAAAATATTACTGAGGGTTTGCTGCCGAAATACACAGCTACATATATATATATATATATATATATATATATATATATATATATATATATATATATATATATATATATATATATATGGTTCCTAACCCGACAGATTTTTATCACTTAAATGTTATTTTAGTGGATACCCATATTTGAGTAGACGCTCTGTTTTAATTTTTAAACAGTATATATATTATTGTCTGCCGGCCTGCTTCATCAAAAATATCCTTTGCGGCTGAATTGCTATAATCACGTCGGATATAATGACGGTTTCTCTTGCCAAGTGTGACGCAGGTTCGAATCCTACGAGAGGATCCATATTTTTATTTACTAAGACTTCACGGTAGACGCTAATAAATATACTGTTATTATACTGTAATAAAAGAAATGGAATGTCTACTCAAACATGGGGATCCACTAAAACTAACATTGAAGTGATATATATATATATATATATATATATATATATATATGACAAAATGGAAAAAAGTTTTCGTGTGACACGTTTCGTCTCTTATATATACGTTTCGTATATATACATCATTGAACTAGGTTTGTTTACACTGATGCGACCACACATGCGCACGAACGAGACGTTGGGAATTTTAAATTTAGAAAATACATATATATTTTTTTTATTGTTTTGGATCTATGATCTAGCCAATTTCATTTGGATTATTTTCTTTTTGTTTCCATCACTTTTGTTATTAAATATCTCACATTGTGATAACTAACAGAAGATCTGCAGAGAATGATGAAATGTTGTAAGAACCTGGACACAGATTTACTGGGGATGATCTAGCGATTAAAATTCTATAAATATTTTTGTCTTAGTGAATTGTTTTCACTTTTAATTATTGTAGCATTTTTTATGTCAAAAGTGTATCAGTCTTCTTACGGTGAGCAACTAATGCGTTAAAAGTTTTGTTTTTTAAAATGTCTCTTTTGTGTTTATATAATCTTTTATTTAAACTTCTTGAAGTTTCTCCAATATATTCTTTCTGGCAATCCTTGCAGATGATAGTGTAAATTCCTCTTTCAATGTGACAATTGTCAGGCACAAATTGAAAACTGACAATTGTAATGTTTCGAATTGTCTAATCTACTGTTAAGATAGTGGAACAGTCCATTTGCTTCTGAGATTTTTTTTAATATGTATGAGTATATATAAATGCACACTTTTATATATTTACATACGTTTTATCCCCAATATTGAGCACTTTAATCCATAAATATAGCATACCCTATATATATATATATATATATATATATATATATATATATATATATATATATATATATATATATGAGAAAGAACAGATGGAGTAAAATTACACTGGCGAGCCAAAACATAGTGCCAAAACACAAATGCAATTGTGTAGCAATTTCAACATGTTTTGTTCTAATCTCTTATAATAAAAATAATACACACACACACACATACACACACGCACACACACACACATATATATATATATATATATATATATATATATATATATATATATATATATATATTGTCATACATCTTTTCTTTCAAAACTGCTCTTGATATACAAAAATGTATATAAAATTTATATATCGTTATCTCATATATATATATATATATATATATATATATATATATATATGTATATATATATGTGTGTGTGTGTGTGTGTGTGTGTGTGTGTGTGTAATCCTCAGGAGCCGTCGATGGTTGTGTTAGCACGAAGTTACAAGTCATCGTGACCGAGGGTTTGAGCGTGCTAGTCTTGTTCAGACTGTTGATCACGCTAGATAACACGATCTCTCCCATAAACTGTAACTAAGTTCTGCTCAGCATAGTTGCAGTATAAACCACAGGTGGGCTCTGTGGGTGTTGAGCAAACACAAAATGTGCCTGAGCAGACATCTGCAATGATTAGGTTACCGTCCTAATAGACGGGTATCCTCGGATTCGAGTGGATGCGCCATTTACACACACACACACACACACACGCACACACACGCACATATATATGTTCATTCACATTCTCTGTTTTAATTAATTAACCAATATTTTTATTTAGATTTTCTCAAGATTCTTAACAAAATCCAAAGAAGAACCTTACTTAACATCTACAGCCACTTTCTTACCGCTGCAACATGGCGCTTCCCTGTGCCTTTATAAAAAAACTTTCATGGCAATTGTTCTTATGAGCAGCCTCTTTGAAGTTTAGACTTCACGTATTTAAGCGCAGTACTTGATTGTCGGCTAGCTCTCATAACTTTACTGCTGAAATTGCCACATGCAACCGTAAGTTCTATGCTAATAGTTCCTTTCCTCGCACTTCTCGTGGAAGTCTCTTCTGGCTTCTTGTTTTTCTGTAAACTATGATGTACAAAATTTTAAATGCAATGTCAGTCGTCATCTTCTGTTTCCGATAAACTACATCTGCCACCTGGGTAACACGATAAACTACATCTGCCACCTGGGTAACACGATAAACTACATCCAACAGCAAGACCTCTGATCAGGAGGTTTTGAGGAGCATGGAACCACCTCTTAATTGCTGGTGTCCCCAGCTCCACCCTGACCCGGGGTGGTAGCACCTGTTAGGGTCCCAGCTATGAGTAAATAGTTAACTCCAAACTGTGGTCAAAACACTATGAAAGTGTGAAAATAGGTTTTAAAACCAGAAATACTTTGTAAAAAAATTATTACCAGCAATAAATTTTTGAAAAAAAATATAAAAATCTTGCCGGCATTAAATAACCCATTGAGGTGTTGATATGCCGTAAAACAAACCAAATCAAACCTTCTGTTTCTTTGAAACCTGTTCTTTCATTGTCCTCTCTATTCATTTCCCGTCTCAGTAACCCCTTGCATGCTCGTAGATCTTATTGCTTTGCTTGGAGTGAAATGATTTAAAATAAAAGTCGCTACCCTTAAAATGCTTAAACTAGTTTTCAAGCAGATATGTTTCCTTTTCTTCCAATTCATTAATTATGCCCGCAGCTTAAGCGGCATTGAGGACAAGTTCCAAATAAAGCCATAAAGTTACAGATGAATATATCTAGTTATCATATCATATGAATAATAATAATAATAATAATAATAATAATGTTGTAGGCAACCGCTCGCATCCTATCATCAGGATCGTCATCCTCTCTCTCGGTTTCCTTTCGCTCTCCTGGTGGCGGGGGAGGAGATGGCTGTGAATCAAAGAGAATTTGACGTGAATTTGATTTTGGTAGACAACTCTGCCCACACACTTGGCCAGAAGCGTCACCCTCGCGACTCAAAGGGGATTGAGTAGAACTTTGCCTGTTCCGCCGTTGGGGATCGTCGCGGGTTGGTCGTATTAAGTCTGGTCCCTCCTCCTCGACCTTACCGCCATGGGTGTCCCTACAAGTGTTGGAAATTCAGACGGCTTCGCACTTGGGATCTCTGGGACACGCAAGCCCTCTACCATGACAAGGAACGACCATATGTATTTTAGACGGCCGCGGATATGGCTGTGAATCAAAGAGAATTTGACGTGAATTTGATTTTGATAGACAACTCAGTGCAATGAAGAAGCCCACACACTTGGCCAGAAGCGCCACCATCGCGGTTCAAATGAGATTGAGACAGGCGATATCAAACAAACAGGGTTGAATCGGACTGTCGGATACTTGGTCTGTCAAGGTCCGTCTTGGTTACGCCTGCCTCGACCAAGTTCAAAGGCGTTTGGGTGGCCTTATTGGTGATGAACTATTTTCCACCCTTTGACCCTTATCCCACAGACGAAACGTTGCTAGCCTCTCGCTACTCGTTCTTTGTTTTGATGGCAGATGTTCGGACCAACTATAGTTCTTGGTTCTACCATTTCAGACCTTCATCATCATATTCTATTGGTAAGGAGAAAGTATAACTCAATAAGTTTCTTCCCGGGAAATTTTGCAATATGGAACGAACTTCTAAGATGTGACTTCCTTTTCTCACTACAATCTTAACCTCTTCACGTCTAGGTTCAACTGCTATCTATCCTACATATCCTCATAATATGCAACCCTTCCTCCCACCCTGTACGCCATTTCAACATCTCCATTTATTAAACTTCTACCTTGAGTGGCTCTTAGGTCTTGTATTGAGGGAACAAAAGTAAAAAATGTGGTTTATTGGTATTAGACCTTATATTATCAGTATTAGCCGCTAACAAAATGACATTGCTACCAGGTTTCTATAACGGTACATGCAGTTTGGAAAGTACATGCACCGTTACATTAACAGAAAACGTTACGAGTTAACATTGCAAATTACTTACCGTGTAGCGTTACAATAACAGAAAACGTTACAATATAACATTGCAAATACTTTGCCTTGTAACGATACATTAACAGAAAACGTTACGAGGTAACATTGCAAATAACGTGTAACGTTAAAGTAACAGAAAGCATTACAAGGTAACATTTCAAATACTTTGCCTTGTAACGTTACATTAACAGAAAACCGATAATAAATACGAGGACGATATTAAAACGGACACTCATCATTTAAATTAGTGATTTTCAATTAAAAATAAAATATGAAAAGCAATACATATTATTTACATTATCTATATTCCGAATAGTGTCCTTATCTTTGTTGTTGTTGTTGTTGTTGTTGTTATCACAATGTTTAGGAAGTTGTGACCTCCGGCCATCCTTAGGTGTATATCGACTTGTTAACCTACAGGGAATTCTGAACTGAACCTTTTATTTAATCTGCCAGGTGTGTGTGTGGGGGGGGGGTAAACTTTTGTTGTTCTACTGCTCATGTTTAGTGATATCGTGGGTCGGCCGGTGTGTACTTGCACTCAGTGGAAACGGACGGGCAGTAACTGGACAATACTAAATAGAAATAAGAGCTAGACAATATCCCTAGACATGAGCAGTGGGATGAGCGGTCAATTTGGGGTTCAAGAAAATAGTTGATTGTAACGTTACAGTAACGGCGTCACGACGTCGCATATCCTCCAACCAAAATACAACACATCTGTAACGTTGCAATAATGTTCCGCATTAGCTGGGGTATTTGTGTCCTTGAATCATCTAACACTTTCGCCCCAGCCCCTCAACCTCCGGCGTCTTACTCTCTGGGTTGAGGTGTCTACTCGGTCCTAACCGAACTTAAGGGAGTGGCCATAGGTCCCCTGAGCATCCGTAGATTATTCGACCGGTCCGCTGGTTTAATCCTGCTTCCTGCCCATGTTGTGATTTGTTTGATCCAGAAAGCAGAAGTGATGTCTGTCCATTCATGGTCGACTGAAGATGTAGACACGGCTGGGGAATCTGCGCTAAGAAATTTAGAATGCAGCAAAAAAATATTAATATCTGCAGAAAGCCGGATAAACAACTATTCAATGGTTGAATTGTTAATGTCTTTTATATAGCAGAAAAGAATAGTATAGAAAAGAAACGGGTTACAGAAAAGAAAAGTATTTAACGTAAAAACTCATACACTGGATTCTAGACACACAGAGAGAGTGTGTGTGTTTGTGATTAACTTGTTAAATCGTCTCAGAACGATATACGACTCTTGCGATGGATGGATAATAATTTCTGTGGGGGGCTTAAAGTTATAGTGGCGTTCTTCCTCCCAACGCTTGCCCGGGCCAATTCTCCCTTCAAGAATTTTCTCCAGTCTAACACTTTTTCAGTATAACTACGCGTTTATATACATAAACCCGGCTGATAATAACTGACCCACGTCCCTACTACTTCGCACGCGATTATCACGGGGTTCTGGCTGCTTCAACCAAAATCATATGAATTCCAAAGTTCCTTCTAGCTTACTCAGATTTATTTCAATTTTTAATCGATAAAAATTATGTCGACCATTTACATTGTCTTCTGATGACCCAGATTCAATGGGTACAACTTCTGCCCTAGATCAGATTTCCCCATCAGTAAGCAAAATGCTCTGATTTAATTCCGCTATTCAAATCCACTCCAATTTCACTAAAAAATATACGTGTGTGTGTGTTTCCCAGACTCTCTCACTCTCTGTCACAATCATGCTACGCCCGATAAATAACGATATAACATTTTATAAACATGGTGTAGTGCCCTTAAACATAGTAGCAGCAGCAGCTCTAAATAAACCTTGTATCAGCAGCAGCTCTGAAATATAAACACGTAAGCACAAAAGTAACACACACACTCTCTCTCTCTCTCTCTCTCTCTCTCTCTCTCTCCTATGACATGAACTTATCACGCTGAAACTAAAAAGGCTGCGAACGCTTCACACTAAAGCACACCAACACAGTTCCCACTACAACATATTTATGAACATTTTGTGGTGTATACAATTTACGTCTAACAAAAAAATAAAACAAAAAAAAACACATGCTTTAAACTTTCCTTTTGTTAATTTGTCTAATATATTTTATCTTACATTGGAAATCGGTCTGTTATTTTGTGCATGTACTCTCTTCATCACAATTATTTCATGTATAGATTGTGCTCAATAGATACAACCATGTGCCTGCTTCCGAAGTGATTTTACCATAACAGTGTAGTATATGAAGAGAGAGGCTACGCATAATACATTAGTGAATGGTTTCCGTGTAATATGAAACGGTTGTCGAATAGGTGTTTTTCTTGTCGGGATGGTGGTGATGAAAGTAGTAATAGTATTAGAAAAACACATCTAATTGTTCTATGATCAATATGGGGCCCTCGTTTTATTTGGATATTGACCAAAGACGTTGAACAAGGAAAAGAATTTACTTATTTCAATAAGTTTGACCCTTTCCGCACGAAAAGTTATGAAAGGAGAGTTTCAGCGTGAATGGTGGTGCTAATTCACTGGTTATTTTTATATATGTATTCACTTGTCAAATCCACGTCAGTAGCAAGCAACGTGTCTTTGTTCACGTGATTTTATGACGTGCCATATATCCTCCTTTAATTATGCCATATTGCCGAACACGAGAAATGTATCCTTTGACCACGCTAACCCTCACCCACTTCAATCGTGTCGCACTGTTAAATTTATTACTCTTTATTATATTCAATATCAATAAGCATTACGAATCCGACACGTTGTGAGTAGCGGTAAACGGTCAGCAGCTTCTGGTTCTGTATAAATTTTACAATCGCTTTGAGTATGGATGTCTGAAAAATTATAACTTGAATTCCGTATAATCTCCGCAACTCTTATATGACGAGGAATTGGGAAGAGGACAGTTCAACAGGCGTTTAAATTTATTGCAATATCTTATTAAAGAAACCCTTCAGACAAAAAAGGTGGTCCTTTTTTTACTTGCGTAACAATTTCATCGGCTGCTTAACTCATTGGCTGCAGTGGACATATCCTTCATTCACAGTTGAACTATAAAACTACGATGACGGAAATTCAGTCGTTCACAGCGAAGAATAATAGAGCAGGCGTTCTCATTTTCCTCCCAGACAAAAAAAAATATGAATCTAATTTATCTATAGTAACCTAATATCCTCATTCTGATTATTACTAGTTACGTCGTTAAATTACTCGAAAACCTATACCCATTATTTACTAGCGGTCAGTCTATTTGTAAAATATGTTATATTTTAGTTTGAAAAATTCCAGTACATTTATTCACGTGATACATACAATGTTTATAAGTCTACTATAAGAGTTAGCAGAAGAGTGCTTGGTTGGTGAGATTTGTTACGAAACGAAATACATTGATTTGTTTGAATTTCTGGGATGTGGAATTGTTATTATTTGCATTATTATTTTATATTTTATTATAACACTTCTATTCTTATCAGTGGTCGACCTGTCTGCAACCTGCGTTTCATATACGATATTGACCTTATGGTAAGCAGTACCATTGAGCTGCAAGACATGACCAACAAACTCGTTGAAATAGCCGGCGCATATGGAATGGAACGCAACATAGAGAAAAGCAAAGTAATGGTGAATAGTACAAGCAATACCAGTGTTGGCATTACAATAGGCAGTGAACCACTAAAGTCCAGTTTCAAATACTTGGGAGTAACCCTATCAAATTATGGCACCTGCAACGCAGAAATCTACACATGGATCGCCACAACAGCGATGGCCGGAAATGATATGGAAGAGCAACATCATTTTAAAATTCCCTGAAAGTTACACGGATCGACAAGTACCTGATGAAGACCGAAGAGCACAACGACTGAAACGTCATAACAACACCCTTTAAATATGAATACACTGAGTCCAGCTTCATTTATAGGATGTCAAAATATACGTAACCGAACCACAAAAACTCTCTCATGGAAGTTGGCTTTCTTTACTTCAAAACAGTCTGCCCGCGGTCAGTCTAGCACTAGTTGAGAGTCTTCTTCTTTCGCCCTTAACCCCGGAAGGTGTCGTTGGGTTGCTGACGTGCGGAGGTGTCCAGCAGCCTCCTCCATCTGTTGTGTTCCTGTGCCAGAAACTGTGTCTCCACAAATGGTTTATTGGTGTGTTCATCGTGTGGCGAGTCTTGGGCGTGTAAACCTGGCGGAACCCATCCCTCTCCAGGTTAGACCACAACTGACGGTCCTTCAACTGGGTGGCTTGACTTAGTCGCGAATACGTGGATGGTGTGGTTAATCTGAGGAATCTTTTCACCCTGGCCGTTGACCGGAGTCAAGAAGGTCATTCGCCAAGTGGTACCGTGTTAATACCACCCCCTCCCGCCAGCTGAAACGGTTCGCTGGGGCATAGCAACTTGGAGGCGTCACATGAGAGATGATTGAGGACCAATGATACCTGTCCACCAGAAGGTGCAGCGTGCCAGACATCAAAGGTACTACATCTATGCAGAGCCTCCTATACCCACAGATATTGCTAAAGATGTAGGTAAAATGGGCGGCTCACTGTATAGCTCCAGTAAGTACCTGGCTCCTCATGCTATCCTCTACATTCACAAGAGCAAGATCAGGCCCAAAATGGAGTACTCTTGTCATATTTGGGCTCTCCAGCCTTAATAAAGTTCAAAAGTGTCTCCGAGCCCTTGTGGGTGACGAATTATTCTCCACCCTCTCTCTCACAGGCGGAGTGTAGCAAGCCTCTCGTTACTTGCACGGAAAGTGCTCGGACGAACTTCATTCCTTGGGTCCACCAGTTCTAACCTTCACGGCTAGGACCCACCATGCCACTTACATTGTTGCAAACCACCCACATTCTTTCCGTATTCTATCGGTGAGAAGCAATTCCACTCGAACGGCTCCTTTCCGCCAACCACAATGTTTCTGAGATTACTACAAACTTTAACTCTTCAAGTCTAGAATTAACCGTCATCTCTCTCTCTCCTCTCGGCACAAATTGTCTCTTAACGTAACCCTTTACCTCGAGTGGCCCGCGGGTCTTGTACAGGGTGAAATGTTATAAGACAAAGTGGAAAAAGTTTTCGTGTTATGCGTTTCATCCCTTAGACCTTCACCCGACTAAGTTTATGTGACTACACAAGTGCATGAATGAGAAAATGAATTCTTTTGTCTGTGTTCTGAGTCTATAATCCAGCCGATTTCATTTTGTTTCCATCACTTTTGTTATTAAATATTCTACATTGTGATAACAGATGTGACAAGGATGGTGAAGCTGGACGCAAATTTACTGTGGATAATCTAGCAATTAGAGCACTTTCTAAACATTTTCGTCTTAGCGAATTGTTTCCGCTTTTAATTAGAGTATCGTTTATATATATATATATATATATATATATAAATAAATTGTGGTCAGTCTTGTTATGGTGAACAACTAATATATATATATATATATATATATATATATATATACTCATTTGACTGTCATAGAAGTTCAAATAAGCAGTTTAGTTAATGGGCTGTTCAATTTATTATTGACAACATTAGAAAGGAAAAAAACGAGAAAAATACAACATTCAAAAATAGATTAAAGGAACTCAGTCAGGCCAAGACTTTTTTTTATTTCAAATTTTTTTAACAGTTTTCTTTTCAATATTTTTTGTCATGATAAGGTGTGAAATTATTCTACATTTGGTCAAATTAGAAAGTTTCTCTAACCCAATAACAACGATAATCCTCCTCATCATCATCATCATCAAACTAATAATAATGGCAAAATTAATAACATTGTTGATAATATTAATAAAAACAAAACAATAACAATACAAAAAAGTTTTGCTCCGAGACAATGACTTACCGTTTTCTAAGAATCCTGAAATTGAACAATTCTAATGTTTGTCTACCAGACAATGGATACAAGATGAGGAGTTATGACAGCAATGGGGAAGGAAGATGACCGTCGTCATGACAATGAGAAAAAGGCGTTGGCCTTCAATATGCAGCCACTGATATCATTCTCAGTCAACGGCTCACTAAGAGGGATTTAATAGAACTCCCAAAAAATATATATAAAAAATGTTCAAGGCAAAATGTCTTTCTAATATCAATTTAATATAGACACTTAAAAGACTGATATAAGTCTATTTTTATAATTATAACCAGTGTGAGAATAGGTTTTGAATCATTTGGAGCGTTAATCTAAACTTCGTTTCGCCATTGTCATTTTCCTTAATAGTAATAATAAAAAGATAGCTTTAAAAAAATAATTATCGCTAAAATCGTGCCGATAGGATCATTAAACAAAGCTTTATATAATCTCTCTCATTCTTAGTTCGTATTAAAGAAATCGTATTCCTAAAACTAGTTAGTTTTAATATCGTAGCTTTGCTCGTTCAATTCTTTTACGGTTTACATAATGTATTTTCAATTTCATTTTTAAAGACGTTAGATAAACAGTTGAACTAAGCGGGTTGATTAGTACTGATCTGAAAATAATCTGATCAAAATTTAGAAACGTCGTATGAAGTTGATAACCCGAAGAAACAGTAAATAAAAGTCAAACTAATTTTCATCAAAATGATTGGTTAAGAAAATTTGTGATTAAAATGGAGGCTTATCGAAAAGCAGCATTTTTTTTATTAGCGGGTTTCCTTCGTAAAACTAACAACTCAGAACCAAAAGATACTTTTTAAAAATCCTATTTCTCAGCGGCTGAAGAATATTATCTGTGAGTGCATGAGCTGTTGCAGGCTGAAGGTTGATACCCATACGCAGACGACAAACATGAACGAGGTCCGTTCAGCAAATTGTTTGTTTTGGGAGGGGAATCAAAAGATTTACATTGACCGAGGTAAAAAAAAACTAAGCGAATGGGAGAGGGAGGAATATATTTGAAAATGAGTTTAGAAAGTGCTAAAAAAAAAAAAAAAAAAAAAAAAAAAAAAAAATCGTAATCGAGATCTTGTTTCAAATAATTCGACCCGAATTTTAAGCTGAGAAAAGGATGCTTCTATATTTTGGGGGATATGTTATAAAACTTAAACGTTTCTATCTAGAACCAAACTGGATAATATTGCCCCGCCCCAAGTAGACACTAAGCCACTAGAATATCAGTATATATTTTTTTGACTATTCATTCTTATTGTTTTAAATATTAATATAATTATTAAAACACTGAAAGCGGGATAATGACGTTCGTTTTGAAATTAATCAAAAATAGTTTGGATATATTTATTTAGCAAAGACGATTGAAAAGAAGTAAGTGATTAACAAAAAGATTCAATAATAATGCAACGTATGCATTGTCTAGTTGTAAAGTATTCCAACGACATTTCCTCTTCAATGAGACATACACACACGTAAAAAAGAGAATAAACTTTTGCTACCTTTCTTTTTTCAAAAAAAAAAAAAAAAAAAAACTTCCTTTTTGGAGATATGGGACAGAGAAAAGGTAATAAAAAAAATTCCCATTTTTGGAATGAGGTGTTATTTACAGTCGGTCTAATGTACTCGTTTTTGTTATCACGTTCCAGCCGCTGTAGCGTTCAGCCTTCAAGTATGTCGACCGAGGTAACCTTCAGCGATATTCGAACAAAACACTTTAATTTGTGCGAGTAGAGTGTTCTCATTCCACTGTCCATGTCGAAGGATATCTCCTATTGGTTATCGGTTATTTCTCGTCGTTTCCACAGAGTTTCAGTATATCTGTACTACCATTGGCTAGTGAATTTGCTGACATAATGAAGAATTCAATACTAGGGCTGAACAGTACGGATATGCCCAGGAACAGTGGAAACTGGACCAGCAATTACTAAACAAGATGTGATATCCCAATATATTGAAAGCGGGATAAGAGCAATCTACCCGCGTAGATTGAATACAGGGTTCAATTCGAAATTCCCTGCAAGATTGCCTGGATCGAGGAACATCTGAAGAAGGCCGAAGGGTATAACGACTGAAACGTTGTGGTCGTAACAAATACGAGTAAATTGATCTGTCTGTAAATAATACAAGCATAAATTGAAAGGAAGAGGAATAGCTTGGTTGGGACTATGTGAAAGGGAATCCATGAGCATTTGTGTTTGATTACTTCAGTCCCGAACACACATCGAAAGAAGCTGATTTTTTGGGGGGAGGGGGGGATAATGAAAAAAATGCCTTGGCTTTAAGGATGGTAAAAGATGAAAGGGGAGGATAGAAAAGAGAGGGAGAAAAGAATTAAAAAATAAAATAGATTGACCAAAATAAACGAACCAATCAAAAGCGGAATGGTTAGTTCAGCCCATGTCCATAATCTCACAAGTTGTCTTGACAAAATACTAATGTGAGAATATTCAGATACCAAACTAGTCTGCACTCCAAGTTCCACACGCTCACCCCCACACATACATACGTACACACGTAGACAGATGCATACATAAGGACACATTTTTTCATATACATATATGTCTGTGTGGGCAAATCGTGTTCCACAAGGGTAGATAACTCAAACCTGGTTAACTTGTGCTTCTCCGAAGATTGGAGAGAGATAGAGGAATGACTTACTGGGGTTAAAGAACTTTTTCTCTCTTTTTGCTGAAAGTCAATAAAATAATTAAAAAAAAAAAAGTACAGAGCAGTTTTTTTTTCTCGATTGGATTGTATTTCGATTGTTAACCCAAATTCCGGACAAAACTACCATGTTTCACTTTTTGTACACGCTCGCTCGCACGCACACACGAATATGCATGTCTAGAGATATTTATACCTGACTTTAAACATGTATCACACAGTGCTCCGTAAATTATCGACCAAACTAGGCAAACTCACAAATACTACTACAAAAAAAAAAAAAACACACACACAAAAATTATATATACGCACGCGCGTGCGCACACACACACACGTATGGATTTGTTGCACAAGTTGTGTTTGTACGTATAAATAGCAAAGAGCGTGTTGTTTATTTACTGTCGTCTAACCATATTTTTTAGTCTCATGTAAAGGGGCACCATTTTAAGTTTCAAATTTTTATTTAAAACCCCAAACGATCAAAATGGAGAGAAAAAGAAATTGATTAGAGTGGGAAACTTTGAACCACAAAAATCGACTGATTCGTCTGAGAAAAAAAAAAAAAGTTTCTATTTTAACAGACAAAAAAGTCGATATTTGTACGTTTCACATTATTGCAGGATGAAGTGTTTCACTTTTCAAAACACGAATTGTTATATTTCAGAACGTAAACAATGTTTTAAAATATATTTCCCAGTGATAAAAAAATGTCTTTAACATTGTGATTTGAAGTGAACAATGTGGAATTTATTGCTTCTACTAATTTATTTGGTGTTTGATAGCAACTGCTTCCATGCGTAACTTCTTGAAAGGGATCTAAAACAGTTACGCCGAGGATTGGATTCCCTATATAAAAGAATTCAAAAAACATTGAAGAGTAGAGGCAATTTTATAAAAGAAAATCTACTTAATCTCCTCGGCCACACGTTTAGGACATTGTTTTTAAAACTGAAATTGGCAACTTCAACTAAATCCAGTCGTGTAGCTGATATTGTGACATTTACAATCATTCAACTCAGCTAATCTGCTCCACCATTTTTTTTTTTTTTTTTAAAGAAAAAATGCTAATATCGGGCACTTTCGTTATAAGTCTACGATTATGTTTAGCGCTATATATTTGTTTTGGTTAAATACATTAATTATGGAATAAAGCAACTCTAATTATAATTTCGCCATTTTGAATTTTATTATCACAAATTGTAAAAATGTTTCTTTTCTTGGCACATCCAGTGATACTAAGAACTCCATAAATTTTGCTCCCCCAGTAGTGATTATATGCTAAGTCCAGCTTGTGCGTGTGTGTGTATATATATGTATACACATCCGCACACTTATTCCTTACCGTAATATAGTGAATACTTAATTCTCTCAAAACAATCCTACACACCATAAAGCAGTGTAGCCTGAAGATTGCGTTCAAGCATAAAGTAGACTGTCTCATTTCGGTGTTAAACTAAATTAACATTGCTTATATTTACATACGATCTATTTCATTATATATATATATATATATAATATAAAATGACCGTTTTTTAAAAAGAATTTGGAAGAAAATTCAGTCTAAAACAAGATTCTAGAACAGAAATGCTTATTTTTCGTGTACTTACGGTAGTAACGCAATAACAGACCATTTACCTCTACTACTCTTAGGTATCTTATACCAGTGGGAGGTTTAATAATCAGAACGGTTCAGAAATTATTAGAAATATTCTGAACAGAGAGCAGAGGAATCATTTAAAAGGTCAAAAGGTACAAAATTAATGAAGTGGTTGGCCTTAAGATCGGTCATAGTGCTGGGTGAAATGTCATTACAAAGTTCCCTCTACATAGATATACTTAAGTGATAACTAGTATAATTTTTAATGCTATAATCCATCTCTTAACTGAACTATACAGAGTTTTTTTTTTTAAAGGTATATGAAAATGTCTACCATTGTATGTGTATGTCGAACCTCTTAAGAATATAAGCAAGAAAAGCCCGACTTGCTGGTGAAGAGTAAAAAAAAAAAAGAAACCTCATTCGTTTTCTGTAAACTTCCAATAAAGGTTTAGTTCATATGTTGCGCCAAAAGTCACGAGTTTTCTACCATCAACAACAATGAATGAAAAAGAAAAAGGAGAATAACAATCGGAATAATCATTAGTTGTATTCAAAGACAACACAAGCAATTTTTCATCATAGAAAATAGCAAGAGATACTGGGTTGGAATTTTGCTGGACAGGGAGGACAATAAGAACTGGTGGAAAGAGAAGAGTTTCAGTCTTAAGATTCTTGAGAAAAAGAATTTCTGAAGAAATAACGAGGAGAAGCACAATTTGGGCGGGGTGTTACCACTGCTTGGTCAAAGGTCAATTCACCAAGGAAAATAAAAATAAATAAAAGTTAACCACGTAAACTAGCCGAGTTTAGACACCAATCGCTGGATTAACAATCAACAGTTTTTAAAGGATTTTTTTCAAATATTTCCTTGGCTTTGCAAGGGTTACGTAAATGGGGGAGTGACATATGTTTTCAGTAACTAATCTACTAAAGTAAAAACCATCAATATTGTTTATTTTCACAAAAATGTTTTTAAAAAACTTTTCAGGATTTTTCGGGGACAACGGTAGGGAAGATAAATTTTTTTTAATCTTTACTGATTTTTAAAAAAAATTTTTGTTTATATTTATATTAAAAAAAAAATTAGAATTTCGTTTTTTCCCCAAAAGGAAGAAAAAAAAAGTAAAGCCCAAAAGACTCCTGTTATCCGAAACCAGCCTTTAAATAAAGTTGGATAACTCGGAATCTCTTCTGATTTGGTAATGATATGCTAAGAAATCAGTCAGTGCCACATGAATGAAATGCATGAGCAGAGATACAACAAACATTTATTTAGCCATTTAGATACAATGAGAAAGATCGTTCTTAGCTGCTACTGTTTCTCTCAAGCATCAGATATCAAGACGACAAAATAGTGTAAAGAGTTTGTTTATTCTGACCACATACTCTCCATGTAGACTTAAAAATTTTTTAAATATTTCAACTACTTCTTCAATCATCATCAGATGATATAGATTTTGCACAAGGTTTTTGTCAGAATGTAAAGCCAGAGAATGATCGAAGAAATCCCCATCTAAGCAAAACACCTGGGATCGAGAGTTTTTCAGAGTTGTCAAAATTCCTGAAGAAATGTTGGAATCAAACAAGTGTTAATAAACAAACTCTCCACAAATCCCAAAGAGCAAAGTACAAATATATCATTTAATAACCTGCTTTTTGTCTACACAGTAAACAATATTAAAAAATGAAAGGAAAAAAAAAATTAAAACAAATTTGAGAGCAAAGCAGATGTGGTTAGCATCAGGGATAAATCAGAAAAAGAAAAAGGCTGGTTTGGGACGTTTGTTTTTTTTGTTTTTTTAAAGATTTTTAATTTAAGTTTCTTCCCAATAACTTTTTTTTTTGTAAGAAATTAAAATTAAAACAAAGTAAAAAAAACAAAAAAAAATATCGAAGGAAGCTTCATATTATAACATACTAAAATATAAGAAAATGGTCTTAAAAAGTCAATGCCACAGTTGATGCCATTACAACATATTTCCAAGTAAAATATACTGCATCAAGAACAAGTGGGTATACATAAGCAGACCCACTAATATATGTTAATTAAAAAAAGTATGAACCAATGAGTGGGGGGGGGGGTCAAGTGTTAAGATTTAGTGTACGAGCAAGAGCTTTTTCTCTTCCCTCGTTACCACAATAAAGATGAAGAATAAGAAAAAAGTGGAAAACTATTAAAAAAGGTAAAAATTAAACCAAATAAAAAATGCATTAAAATGAACCGTGAGGATAAGAAACTTTGTTCTCGTTCCTCAAACTTTCTTTTATTTTTAAGTTTTCAATTTTTTTAGGATAATTTTTTTAAAAAAACTTTTGTGCTTTGATAAATATTTTAATTTTCTTTTTTAAACTTAGCCGAAAAGAAAATGGCTTCAGAGGGTTTTTCATTTTCTCTTGTTCATTTTTATTTTCTGTTTTAACCATTTGCCATTGAATCCAACTGCTTCCAAAGCAACTGTTATGATGACAAAACTGCTGCCACCAAATATGCTTTTAAAATGCCAATGAAGAAGAAAAAGAAGAAAAAAGCAAGGAAAGGTGCAAAATGTAACAATAATAAACTCTGTGCAGTGTTTGTTCATTGCCCAGGGTCAATCCAAGGTTGGATTCAGTGTCACCAATTGAAAATTCATTTCATCTCAATAACAAAAAACAAAACAGAAACAATGAAACAAATAGTTTCTTTACACAAAAGACAATATTGATGAAGCACATTTTTTCTAAATTTTCTTCATTCACATCATACTTGAGATTTTCATGTCTAATAAATCTAGGATTGTAAATTTGTATGTCAGTGGGACGAGATGTCTCTACAAAAAGTACTGTGCTGGTATATGTGCTTGTAATCTGTCTGGTTTTGAAACATCAAACCCAACAGATTTATTAATAATGCCAATATCCAACTGATAGCAGAATATCCCAATGTAATCCATATGGGGCTTCTCATATCCACAATTCCCCAAAAAAAAAAAAGACTTATTAAACATGCACTAAATATTGTGATAAATGTGATGAAACCACAACAGATTTGTTAAATCATCTACAATGAGAGAATGGGATCAGGTAAGAAAAAAAAAAAAAAAACAAAAACAAAAAAAAATAAAAATAGACCACTTTTTGGCTTGTTTTACAACAAAGTTTGTATATTATTAAAACAGTACAGCACTAAATATGTTTAAATTACATTTTGTAAAGCTATAGATTGTACAAGATCTAACAAGAACTGTGGATAAACGACGATATACAACTTTTTTTTTTCAAGTATATATTCCTTATTTCTTTCTCCAATGGCATAAATATAAACTTGTGAACACACACACACATTTTATATATATATATATATATATATATATATATATATATATATATATATATATATGCCATCATGTCCAAAATCTACTAGTAACAATTACAATTCTGATTATTATCACAGTTACGTTGTTTATATTATGATAATAGGACATAGCTTACATGGTACTCCCCCCAAACAAAAAAAACAAAAAAAAAGGAAACTGGAATTGGATAGTTAATTTGAGGCTAACACAAATCCAGGTTTTATCATTTTGTGGGCAGCCATGAAGGGCAGCAGCAGGTTTTGTCAACAACAAGAACAACAACAAGAATGACTATTTCCAAAAAACATTTACTATCAAGACAAACTCCCACATCTAGGCTGGGCAGACCTCAGCAGATAAAGATAAAATTAAACATCTATTTCCCCTCCCCCAACACTTTAAAATGGTATAAAGCAGGTTCCAGAAACCATTATGAGAGAATTATTTTTGCATTTATAATCCGAAAAAATTTACCAATTATTATTATTTTGCTTTCTTAAATCAGTTTTTCAAGAAAGTTCCATTAGAATTGAATTTCTGATATCTTTGTTACAGTAATTCCTTAGGTTTGAGAGATGTTCAGATAGCATTTTATGTTGTACTATAAAGAAAAGGTGTGTGTTAAGATATCTCTACATCCAAGTGAATTACAGATGCAAAGAAAGAAAATTAATTAAAACACCTCATTAAAAAAAAAAAAAAACAAAAAAAAAAAAACTAGTAAACAAATGAAAGGCTCAATTGTTTTACCTTCAAGTCAGTGAGGCCAGATAAAAGGAAGTAGTTGCATGGATTTGGTAAGAAAGACATCTGGCCAGAAGCCATGAATAGCAGATTTGGGAATTGGCAGATATTTGTGGAATCTTATTCAGTAGGTATTGAGTCCAGTTTCAGAAAAGCATTGGTCCATGTTTGGTCCATTACCTACAGGCCAAATATATACTAATTTGTATTTTTTAGATATTTGTGGGGTTGATGAATCAATGTCAAAAGTAACACTTGTGTTGGAAGGAGATGAGCATTTTTATCCTTCCTAGATTGTTTTTTTTCTCTCTCTCTTCCCTTCATTATTTGCCTTTTTGGGTTTAATATTTTTCTCTCATTTTCAAACATATTTACAACTTGGGTACAAAAATATAATCAAAGATAATAACAACAACAAATTAAAAGTTAACTGAAAGATTTCTTTCAATAATCCAAGACAAAGGAAAAAAAAATAACAAAAAAACATTTAAATAATTTTCATCAATCAACAATATTTTTGGTCCTTTTTTATTGATTTTTTTTTTTTAAATATTTTTGAAGATATTTTATTTCTATTTTTTTAAAAGTTTTTTTTTTTTTAGTTTAGAAGCAAGTTAATAGTAAAGAAGAGGTTAGCCTAGATGTGGGATTAAGTCATCAGCAAAGTGGACATTGTTGTTATTACCATCCTTATCACCACCACTAACATTCTGCACTGACTAGTAGTGGCCCTGACCAATAAGAAGCCTAGAAGTTGGCTAACAGCAGACAGACACACTGCTGTGAATGGGTGCAAGGGTGCCAGCCAAGCAAATAACAGTTTGGGACACACGGTACAAGTGGACACACATACACCAAGGCCCAGTGCCACATACACCATTTTAAATATATATATATATATATATATATATATATATTTGTGTGTGTGTGTGTGTGTGAACATACACACATACGGAGACATACAAGAAGACTGACATACATCCTCCCTCTCAGCTAAGTTGTGCTGGGCCTTATCTTGTTCACTTAGATGCACACATACAGGTAAACAGTCATTCATTCTCTTGTTTGAAACTTCAGCCACACCCACAATTATACTGCAGAATTGTCCAATCATGCAAACATTTGCACCTGTAACAGTCAGACAGAGACAGAAGAGACAGTAGTCTGGCAACGGGGTCAGGCAGATTTGGTCTCGTCCTCTATCTGCTGCAAGATTTCCTTCTCCAAGTCAATGTCATCCGCTGTCACACTGTCATCCACCATCTCATACTCTTGCAACTCCTTCTGCAACTCCTTTTCCCACTGTGGAAGATCTTCTCCTCCAGCTGAAAAGACAAGGACACAAAAAAAAAAAAAAATGTAAAAAGAAGAATTAGGAATCAAGTGTTATGTCAAAACATACATTTAAAAAGAAAGATATATAGTTTCAAATTTAAAAAGTACATTGGCTGTTACAATTTTTGTTTTTTAAACTTATATTTACTTATTTACAAATGATGGGATTTTCTAGTAAAAGTTTGACTTAAGAATTTGTTCCACTTTTCATTTTTGATATATACATTAAAGTTAGAATTGTTGTCAGTCATGAAGAAAACATTTTTTTAAATAAATATAAACATTCAACTGAAATACAATTCAGCCAAATGCAGGTTGACATTTTTTTTTTTAAATATAGTGCTCAGTGTCCTTTAGATAGAGCCAGCCATATACAGTATATTTATATATTTCTTTTTTCTTAATCTTATTAAAAAATATACCATGTATGCACGTTACTAAACGTTTAAAACGCTTGTTTTTGTCATATAGGAAAATCCAAGGCGCTTGAACAAAATATTTGGCAAAAATTCCCCATTCGTCAGTAACATTAAACCCCTCATAGAATGCAAAGTTCTCAAAGCAAACCTGTGCCAAACTGTTTTCCTGAATCCTTGATGACTTGGCTGTCCGAAAATGACAACATTAAGATGAAACAATGGAAACTGACCATGGAAGACACAATTATGCGCAACAAGTTTTCGATCAATCAGTTACCTGCTAGATGTTATTAGATCCAGGTGGCTATTGTTTGCACATGGAATTATTCTCTGATAATTAATCTTCGATATTTTACCCATATAAAAAGTACAAAAATCCATTTTTTCAGAGAAAATAATCAGTGACAAAATGACAAAATTACTTGCTATTTTTGTGATGATTGGGGTAGAAAATTCTTACCATAGCAAACCTGAATTGACTTTAAGTTTAGGGGGGCTATAAGAAGCCTCAGACAGCTGTGACACACACACACACACACACACACACACACACACAACAGAATTTATTTCAACAACTGAAGTATCCCAAAAGGTCTATATAATATCAATAAAAATTATCTAGTTATATTTACCAGTTGCTTCTTGAATTATTTTGCCAAATATATCAAGCAATAAAAAATAAAAAAACCTGAAGTGATAAAAATATCATTTGGCCCAACATTTTCTTTCTAAATGGTTCTATAGATGCAAACCAATTTGAGTTGGGGGGGGGGGGGCAGCTTAAGCAAATATTTAGGCCAGAAAACACAGTGAGTGAATAAAACCCGTAGATGATTGCATCCAACATAGAAGAGCTGACACTCAAAGATTAACATTTGCAGTTTTCTAACTTTTCTTTAATTTCCACCAGTCAACTCGGATAAGGATTAGCTAGAGCGGAAAACTGTGAAAGGCGCACCATTACATAAAAAAGTTGAAACACAAGTGCAGCCAGGACAAGTAAGTGAGATGCTGTTACAACCGCGGCCAAAAGACTTGAAAATTAATGCCCATTGCTATTGTCTTTTGATGTGTATGCATGCATGCACTGCTGAACAAACATCCTATAGATTAACAATATAATCATGTGTAAATGAATCTGGGGCATCATTCACTGATTCCAAGGTTTCTCTTTAGTTTGCCAGTACTTATAGGAAGTCAAGTTAATTCTAAGAAAAGAAAAGTTGCTTTTAGTTAGAGAATAAAAACAAGAACAAGGCTCAAGAATATCTATAAATATTAATAAAAATCAATAATTCTAAACTCTATAATGTATCAATAAAACCTATAACGTTCTAAATTATTAGAGGATCTTAGACTTTGCTAAAGCTTTTGATACAGTGCCTCAAAGATTTTTGTTCAAGTTTGAGTATTTGTGGCAAACTTCTAAGTTGAATCAAATAATTTCTCCTTTCATGAAGACAAAGAGTAATTCTGCAAGATGGTATATCTTCTAGGCAGAAAGTCATTTGTGCTGTCCCACAAGTTTCCATTTTGGGGCCAATCCTGTTCTTGCTCTCCGTAAACAACATCACTTATCTGAGCAAATCCACTGCTAAATTATTTGCTGATGACACTAAGCTATAATGGTGCATCATTGACAAAGACTGTTCATTACTTCAAGATGAGTTAAATTCACTTTCAGCTTAGAATTCATTATGGCATGTAAAATTCAATATGGGAAAGATTATTGACTAATTCTGAAGTAATTTTATGTCTAGTATCATTTTTCTCAAATCTTCTCATCTAAACTTTTATAGAGAATAAAGAAACATCTGTGGTAATAATCTTGCTTGGTAATTGTCTGAATCTTAAAGAAAAGTGTTCATTCCTATTGACGATTGTTAAATTGAATTAAAAAAAAGAAAAAGTTTGTTAATTCTGTGTTTGTCATTGAGCTCTCAATCTCTCACCTAGTTGTGTGCTTTGCAACTGTAAAGAACAGTTCTTCATTGCAGTAAAGGCTTTAATAACAATAGTGAGATTTAGTGCCAAATCTTGAAATGTTCCTTATTACATTCTCTACCACTGTCAAACATTTCTAACATACTCCAAAATAAGAGACCCAATACAGCTGCAAGTAATTTAGAATTGTGTCAAGGGATTAAGAGTTTATAACATCTTCAGATCAAAAATATTTTCTCATTTCATGAAAAAAAATAACCAAGATTAGAAAACTGGAACAAATAAAATGCAAAATAATTTATTTAAAAGTAACTTTGCATACTAATCATTTTTTCTTGATTATTAGAATGAATAATCTAAAATGTCTTCAATCTTTATGCATTACATCAGTAATGTATAAACTATATTTATCCTCTCTTAAATAAGTGGCAATTAATATCAATTCCTAACAATAAACCATTTCATTCTTTCAAAGTTTCCTTAGCAAAAGATGTGAACTGACATACACCATCTGTGAGTTGGTGTCCTGTAATTTCTTTTTTCAAAAACAAATATAGCCCCCCCCCCCCCATTGTATTGATCAAACACAGATGGCAAGGACCTTATTTGTACACTCAACAAAATATTCTGGGAATTACTAATCTGAAATGAAGAAAGCCTGCACACTAGATGGAGATTATCTCAAATGCTCTTAAAACAAGTGCTATTTTAAAACTATTACAATGAGCAAGTTAAGTTGTGTGTGTGTGTATATATATATATATATATATATATATATATATATATATAAATAAAATGAACTTTTAAAAATGAACAGTCTTTCTTGAAACTTTTATTTCAGTTTTAATTTCAAGTTCATTTAATATTTCCAATAACCAAAATATTTTGCTATATTCCAAAAACTAATTTAAATTGACTGGGAAGAATTTTTTTTAATTTTTTTTTTTTTTTGCTAAAATTAACATCCTCTTTAAACTGTCTTTCATAGAAATATAATTCTCTTTACTAAAAAATCTTACAAAATTGAAATATAGTTTTTTTTAACTTTATTTGCGGATTATTAGCCCTATTTAAAATATAATCAAGCTGATTTAAAACAAATATTATTTACTTTATTAGTTTAGTCTAAATTATCATAGGAATGCATTTTTTAACCAAACAACAGCTGCGTTTTTAACCAGACAATAGCTGTGTTGACAGATCTAATGCTCTCCAAAGACTTTATCTGTGAAACATAATTGGAGAAAATAATGTCAGTGCTTTTTTTTTTTTATTATTTAGTTTTTAAGTACTCAGTATATTACTGACTAAAAAATTAGGAAATTATTTTCTGCAATCTAATTTTTATTGAATTTTAGAAATTTTGGCTTTAAATTCATCGCTCTTATTTTCTGACAATGTTGTGTATGGTTACTTGTACTTAAAAATTAGCACATTATACACTAAAGATAATTCAAAATTATTTTAAACATATTGGTTTTTGATGATTTGTATTAAGCTTTCTATTTATGATGAGTAAATATAGTTTTCACTTAATATTAAATACTGCTGAAGTTCATACAGAATTTTAAAAAATTTTAACTTTGTTTTTCTAAGTATAAAAAAAAAGAAAATGAAAACAATTCTTTTAAAAATTCATTATTGAAAATAATTTTTTTCTTAAGACAAGTGTCCTTAATATCTTATTTATAAAAGCTTTTCTAATTGAATGTTATAGTTTTATTGAAGGCTTTATTTCATATTTCAAAACAGAGATGTACAGTAAATGGAGTTTGTTTGACAAAACCAAATTGATGATTTAAATTCTCCAAGAAGACCTACTTTTAACTAATATAAATATGAATATCCTGGAATTTTAACTTTTGAAATTTCATAAAATTAAGTAAGTGGTGGTTAACAGATGTATAAGAAAAAAAAAATTTCAAAAACAATTTCATTCATTTGTGAAGAGAATAAGTCCTGAAAATTTCATTAAAATCTGGTAATTGGAAAGGAGTTGAGGAATCGGAGAGCCGAGTTCAAATTCCAGTCAAATCCATTACATTCACTTATGTGCTAATACCCTTGGGAAAGGTATGAATCCTCTTCTTCTCCCTCCAGCTATGGGTAAATAGGACAGACTGGGTTCTATAGTCTTAGATGGCAACTGGTCTACCACAGAAAGAAATGGAAACCTACTGCGGGAAAAATAATCTGCCTCATCAGTCATGTACTGAAAGGTACATGATCACCTAAGCGTGTATCACGCATGTCAGATAACTGACTGAATTTATTTTTGCAAGAATTTTCAAAACAATGTGTTTTTTACCACAATAAAGAAGCTAAATTTCCCATACTAATATTTGGCCCACCTGCAACAAGATTTTTAACCAAAATTTTTAATTTTTAGAAAAGATTAAAAAATTTAATGAAGTAATCAAAAAATAGTTTGGTTCCATTGGTTAACATATGGCATGTTCTCTTTGAACATCTAGTATTGTAATGATGGAATACCTCATTATTAACAAATGAGGCTAGACTGAATAACCAGTAAATATATTTTTAAAAAAGTCATATTGTACTTTTATAAGGTAATAATTTCTACCATTTTGTAATTCATTTTCTACCCACCTAGACATAATACATTTATAATGATTGAGTGTAAAGCACTTCTGAAGCTCCGCTTAAGAAAAAAATGTTTAAAAATTATTTTTAAAATTATGATTAAGTAAGACTATATCATGAAGTGTAATTATATCAGTTCTGACTCTAGATCATCAATGTTCATTGGGCTCATTAAAATCTTTAACAAAATATACTACTGGTATAACTTAGATGCTTGATTCCTTTACTCTAAAATATATAATTTAAAAAAATTTCTAGCAAGATATGCTTTTTTTTGGGGGGGGGGATAATGTGTTAAATCTCTGAGATTGTGTCTGTATATATATATCAATGCATTAGAATATTTATGCATCTCTCTGGCTGTGAATTTTTAGCTTTATTGTGTGCTTTTGGGTTAGTAATCATGGCTGCTGACTGATATCATATTTCCTCAACACTCAATATTTCCAGTCACACTCCTCACCCCAACCTTCCAGTTGACGCTTTGACTTTTGCCAACTTGAGGTTGAGATGAATTTAATTTGCATTTTTTCAAATGATACATTGTGCTAAAAAAATCTATCTTATACTGTATGGAATAAATTTTTTAAAATGAACATTTGAAAGCAATAAGTTGAAATAAAAATAATAAAAAATGTGTTCTTTGAAAAACAGAGCATACAAGTCATTAGAGATTTTTAAAAGATTATTTATAGAAATATACTGCTATTAAGATTGTCTCCAGCTCAGACATATGCAGCCAGACTGGCTTAATTTTTTTTTTTTTTTTTTTTTTTTTTTTTTACACACACTTATTTTGTTTATTTTCTTTCTTTTTTATTATGAACAATATCAATGAAATGTATTTCGTTTGGTCAATATTTTGATTTTCTTTATGTCTAAGTTATACAGAAAACCTTTACAAATAAGAGATTTTTTTTTAAAGCTAAAAACCAAGTAGGCAAAAAATAGTAATAGAACATAGAAAATCAGTTGCAGGTTTCCAAATTCATCTTGTACTTTTTTTTACAACTCTTGTTAAACAGGATTTTAGCCAATGCAATGAAGAATTTCAGTTTGGTGATTGTTAGAACATAGATTATCAACTGGATACCTCAAGAGGCTAAACAAAATTTAAAAAAAGAAAGAAAAAAAAGAGAATTTAAACAAGATATATTGAAACAAATTGGACAAAGGCAAATTTTAAAATACATATAAATAAAATACACACATGGAAATTACACACTCCATTTCACAGCATTTTAGTTTAGCCATGCAACACAAGAAAAATAAAAGCCAAGAGAAATGTTAGATTAGCAAAAAGGTGGAAAGCAACAACAAATGAAAGGCAAGAAGGTGCAATCCAGATGCAATTGATGCAATCAGCTGCAAAAGAGAGAGAGAGAGAGAGAGAGAGAGCAAAGGCAAAGTGTTAACACCATTAAAAAGATATCTTAATGGAGAAGGTGGCAATGTAACTAATGAAATTGGAAAGTTAATAAAATGTGGGTGGAGGAAAATGTCATTGTTCATTCTTCTATAATTATGTGGTAGTAGAAATACTTGCTGAATATTGTTCTATATCAAACAAAACATACAAGAAAGAGGAACACTTCAGAAGGAATAATAAAGAATGGAGGCAGTGGAAAAAAAAGGGATGTTAAGTTAAATCTAAGTCATAACCAATGTTGATAAAGCACTAGAAATCACATTTGAAAAGTGATGATGATTATCATTGCTTTAATTAGAATGCTTATTTCTGTTGACTTTTTCCTCATATTTTAAGTAATGTGCAGTTAAACTCATGACCAATTAAACATCAGTAGGAGTGAAGGCAAAAATCATATGAATCCATTATTCAAAATGGTAATGGTAATATTAGTTATTTCCTTATAAGGAAACATTTGGAATTCATTGAGTGAGCATCCATTACTGCTTTCAGTTGAAATTTATAAAATGTTTCTCTTGAAACAATTTTTCAGGTAAATAGATTTCTGAAGTCCAGTAGCTGTTATTGCTCTTTCTATTAGTGATGGGAGATTTCCTTCCTAACCTTTTGTTTAAAGTAGTACGGAATGTCAACATATTGATTATATCATTATTCACTCTTTAATTTATATGTGATATCCATTTTAGTTATTGCTGCTGAAAGTCCTCAAGTGATCTGGTTTCTCTTCTTTGGTACAGTTCTTTGTCATTCTGTAGTGCCAGTCCACAAGGTTCAAAGAAGGGTGGTTTTTGGCAAGATTCACAGGCTTCACTCATTCAAAGCCATTTTTAGCCATTAATCCGAGGAAGTGATTGTATACAGCTGACAGTTTAGATATTTCTGAATGGGTAACATCCATATGAAAGTCTCGATCCGACGAGGCTATTTAAAAACATGACTCAAGTTTTCAGGTTAATGTTTTGTAGCAATTTGCAGTGTTGGATGAAACTATGTCTAGTTTCAGCCAACAGAACTATAAAGAGAGAACAAATGTGATCACCCAAATAAGAAAAGCAGGATTTGAAATGAGGCAATTTCGATTCATATTTTTCACTGAAAAACAAGAGGAGAAAAAACAAATATTATCTGAAGACACTGATAAACCCAACATGGTGTCTGATGAGAAAGGAAGAGTCGTCATGAGAAGAATGGTTGAAAATAGGCAGACATCATGAAATGGTTTTAACATTTGGTTTATAGATTTGCTAATTAACCTTAATTGGGGGTTGCCAATGACTTACCCGACTCCCCAACCACTCAAAATCTTGTCAAAATGTTGTCAGTGTTAAATGCAGTTTTATTAAACTTGTTTTTCCTGATCTTGTTTTAATCCTCAAGAAATGTGAGAATGGTCAATGTAGGTCAATTACTTATATCACATTACCCAATGTATCAGGCAGAATGTAAATCATATATTGATAATTTCTTGACATACAATATGATGACTATAATACCTAAAAAGAAAAAAAAAAGCCACAACAGAAAATTTGGGATTGAAAGTTCCTTAAGAACTGAAGTTTACAAACAAAGAATTAAGCAAAGTGCAAATCCCAAGAGATTCAAAGAGAAGCAGTTTGCCAAATTCTGAATGATTTTTGTATTTGTTTCGTAAGGTTGGCTAAAAATGAAATGAGAAGCTAAATGGTCAAGGCTAATGCAGTTTATTGATCGACTTGTATAAAATGACAGTGACAGCTGATACACTGGCAATGATCGCTTGGCCTCGTCTTTAGGTAAACACGGACGAATATTTATTTCTATTGTACAAATATACACTTGTTCATATTTCACTTGGTTTATTTCCTGATCCTCATCAGGTGATGATGTGATGGAGATTTGAGTCGTGTGTTAAACTTCCATATTTTCTTAGTACTCTAAATATTTGAGCAAGTGAAGGAGACATTTTTGGAAGACTATATAAAGGCCAATAGTGATGTGCAATCCGTGCATATTATCACTGAAAAGACTCATTAAATGCTGGCAGCTTCTAACAATGACACTTTAAGGACACAGTTCCAGTGAGCAAACTTTTTCAGTTAATTTACCTTTACAATTACTCTTGTCTGTTTATGCATATATTGTAGATTTTAATAATATCAGATCATATCAAACAGGTTCTTTATCAATAATAGTTTGATACTTATATATTTTTACAGGTAGATGACAAGTCATGATAGAAGAGAGGGTCAAT
The DNA here is from genome assembly GCA_964036315.1 of Acanthosepion esculentum. NCBI lineage: Eukaryota > Metazoa > Mollusca > Cephalopoda > Sepiida > Sepiidae > Acanthosepion > Acanthosepion esculentum. Next base: position 7,314,995 of record OZ038488.1, read on the forward strand.
CTAACTTAACTGATGAGGATGATGTGGAATCTTTTGTTTCTCCATTGACATTTGAAAAAAATCTGTTGGAGAAGTTGCTTCAATGATGAACTGATAACACACTCATCAATTGAAACTAAACTCCTCACAACAAGATTAACAGAAAAACTTTTCATCCTATGAAAAGCAGCAGGCTGCTATTCAAAAGAATAGTTCTGGGTGGGGTGGGATGGAGACGAAGAGTATCAGAAAGAAAACAGGAGTTAGGGAAAGGGGATGAAAAAAGTAGACCAACCAGTCAGAGGCAGACCGCAGAAGCGAGCGTTCCCATTTTCAAAAGAACCTGACCCCTATTATATGGGCCACTGGGTTTGAGGCCAAAACCAGGCACTTCAGCCCCAGCAGGTGATTGAAGCAGGTGGAAGATATTGGTCAGCCCTCAATGCACTAAGCTTTCTGGTACAGGGCATTTAAGGCAGAATTGAGTGGGTTACCTGCATCAGGGTTGCTGGCCTCTTTATTTTGGACAGAAAGCTGTTGCATTTCCTTGCGGATTTCTTCGTCATCAATTGGGTTGTTTGCAAATGCATCACTGATGAACTCATTGTCATGAGGTGGACTTTCAGGGGGCAATTCTTCTTCTTTCTCACTAGGGGCACTTGCTGCCACTGGAGGAGAAGTGATATTTTGTGGGGAGGACCGTTCTGAAAGAAAAAGTTTTTTTTATATATACACACACACACACAATATAAAAAAAATTGAAATTGTTGCATCATTAAAAAATTTTCAAAAAATTTTACATTTAGATTTATACAGGATTTAAAAAGCATTGATTAAAAAATAGTGAAATGCATACTTTAAGGATTGATTAAAATGCAGGCTTGAAATAACACTAAAAAGAATAAGAAAAAAAAAGAATAAGAAAAAAAGAATAAGAAGAAAAAAGAAAAAAGAATAAGAAAAAAAGAAAAAAGAATAAGAAAAAAAGAAAAAAAGAATAAGAAAAAAAAAAAAAAAGAGTTTCAAGTCATTGTGTCTTATCACAGAATAAAAAAGCAATATTTCCCCCACATAAAAACTAATAAAAAAGTTCCTTTATATCAAAAGATTTGTTGGAATCACTGTTATGCAAATGTATAAGTAAACCAAACTGCAGAAAATATTTTCATTTTAAGCTAAGAAAAAAAAATTATTTTACATTAGTATTTGAAAAGTTATAAGACTTCCCAGAAAGGAATTTCTTAGCAGGAGGAGGAAGAGGATCAGATGTAAAGTATTGGACAAATTATTTGAAATAGGAAGAAATATGAAGTTGAGTGTAAATAATTTCTGTTTATCAACTAATCTTCATAATATTACAATTGACCCTGAAAATAGAAATTAAGACCCAAGATTATTTATATATATATGTATATATATATATATTATATATATATATATGTATATATATATATGATAGAAGAATGGATATTGTTAGAAAATGTTGAGTTTAGTAAACTCAAGATTTAAAAAAAAAAATGTAATCAATTATTGCATGCATGGAACTCCTAGAGAACACTTGTTCAAGTGTTTGCAACCAGTTATTACTACATAAGAGATAACAGTATGTCATTTTTTATTATAATAAAAAGAAAAACTAAGATAAAAAAATTCAAGATTATTTTACTAACCATGAATTATTTGACACAGAGAAAACAATGTATCTTTAAACTTGTTATTATAAAAAAATATCTATGACAATTTTTTTACTGAGATACAATATTAGCCATGCTTAATGGTTTCAAGTATATCAGCCATTTTATTTTATTTTGAATTGAAAGCATTAAAAAATTTCATTACAGTTGTAAGCATCCAAACTGCTTAAGAAAATGAAATGTTTGTAATAACAAAATGTGAAGAAAGTATTTCTTGGATTCTGCCTGATTTATGGTAACAAACTTGATAAATCAGATTTGAATCAATAATAATAATCAATAATAATTGATAAGAAAAAAAAAGACTTGGTCAAAAAATAAGATTTGGTATTTAGTATCTGAAACATAGGAGGCTGTCATGTTTAGATGCATAGATATTCATTTTAAAATTTATGCAGTGAAAAGAAATATAAGTAAAAAAAACAGACATAATTTGTTGTAGATATCTTGCATCTAGTGACTTAAGAGAAAAATAAGTAAATTTATTAAAATACAAAACATTTGTATTAATGCAACTTAAATTTGTATAATGTTTACATTGAAATATTTAAAAAAAAATCTAAACAGATTTTTAACTATTTCAATTGACAGGCTACCTGATAAGTTTCAGGTCTCTTATGATGATTGACTAAAAGTTCAGCTGCAAACTATGTCAAGAAGAGATTATAAATGTGAAATCTGTTCACCAACTGTAACATTTGTTTTGGTAAGAATCATGAGCACTTATACTAACTTTTAATGATAGTAGAAATTAAAAAGCAGAACTTTGATACAATTTCATCTAAGTTTTACAGAGTTAAATTATATTTTAAAATGAACATAAAAAAAAAAAAAACTAAATTTGTCGAACAGCATTTACACTACTTACATTCAGACTATTGGTTTCATCTTTGTTGTTGCTATCATGTTTTGAACTCCAGCCTTCATCATCAATATACAACCGATGAAGATTGAAATGGTGTGATGACAACAACAAAGATGATGAAAATAGTTCAAGTATAAACAGTGTAAATAATAACTCCTGATTCAAAAATTCAGACAGAAAGTGTTGAACTATATATATATATATATATATATATATATATATATATATATATATATATACACACACACACACACACACACACCTAAAAAAAATTTTATTTTATTTACGATAGAAAGAAAAGTCAATATGGAATTTAGACAAAAAATATTTTTGTAACAACATAATTGTTTTCGCAATCAATTTTGTCTTTTATTGTCAAATATCTTAATTAAAATTGTAATCATTACAGAAACTGTCTACTACAGTGTTTTAGATGTGAAACTGTTTCTATAAGGCTATATTGACTTCACAGTAATAAATGGGACTTTGCTCAACCTTTTCAGGTTATAGTATTTAATCATTTAAACTTCATAGGAGATTGTAACATTTATCAAGTAACTTGTGTATATCATTAAAATAAAAATTGGTGTTGGTATCTCAATAGCAATCTTCTAGCATTGGCATTTGTTAAATTATACTAGACCTCAGTACGGCACATATGCTAGACTAACTTGGTAGATACTGCTAATAAATATTTTGACAAGTATCCCACAAACTGACCAGATTACATAGCTTACTTATCCCTGATCTACATTTGATTATAAAGTTAGTCAAATATTAACTGATTTTTTAAAAAAACTACTTTTCTTAAAGAAAAATATCTTTGCTGTTTTTGTAACAAGAAGTAACAAAATTCACAAAGTGGCAAATGTTCTATGACTAATGTCCTGAAAGACGGATTTAATCCTAAACACGATTCGGCCAGATTCACTTAGCAATAACATTTCCCCATGAAAATAAACTTTATACAGATAACTGCAAAATTGTACAAAACATTTTGAATGTCACAATGAAATGACCAGTTAAGCAGCATCACACATTTGTCCATTTCATAAAATGAATATATCAAGTGTATATTTAGTTATCAGTAAAGAAGATAACTTGTAACTGTCTCTTCAAATTTTGATCTTTTATTCTATCTAGAGATACAATGTTAAAAAGAAAAACCTTTCTGAATAATAGCAGTAAGAATTATCAAAGCTCAAGTTACTTCCAGTAACTTTGGACTTTTTGACAATAATCATTACTTTGGTGCCAACTATCAATAAGGATTTACTGAACTTGTAAAGCCATGAAAAAAAATTATTTATTTTCTTTATCAAATAATAATTTCTGCATCATTGCAGAATCATTTCTTTTTTTTGCACTGGTATTGAAAATGTAACCCAATCTTCAGAAAGGAAACTGTAGAAATATTTCTTTAATTTCTGTCCTCCTCTAAATGCAACGACTTATATTTTTGCATAAATGAATCCTATTTCGAAATGATAGCAAATACACATTTTAATTCTCATAATCATCAAATTACTTATAACCTGCTTCTAGGCAGAAACTTTAAATGGATGACTGACTGTTCTTGGCTGAGATCATCGTTTATTTTAGCCACTTTATTTGATTTTAATTCTTTGTTTAAAAATGCTTACAATTATTTGTATCCTTCTAAAGATTCTCTAAGATCATGTAATTTGAGTTGGGGACCTTTCTCTTTGTTTATTGTTCTTGCGAAGACATGAAGAAAATAAGGAGAATGATGCTGTACCATACCCCCCCCATAAAAAACAACTTTTGTTGAACGACTGATTCAGTTGCTGGCCAATAACTGATTTGTCCTGGTCTCAGTTAGGCACAATGGTGGACATTGAATGACCAACCCACACATGCACAACTCAATTTTTTTTTCCCTGAAAATTAAAATTATCTGTTAATATTTTTAGTTTTTATCTTTTTACAATCTAATAAGATAAAAATCATTATGAATTTACCTACTTTTTTAGTGTAGCAAAAATAGAAATAGTTTCATTTGCCATATAGGTGTGTAAGTGCATTTTCACCTATGCAACAAGAATCTCTCTAAATATGCACCATGCAGAAATACCACAGTATCCAGTAACAACTTGTTCTGCATTGGTGTAGTGTAACAGTTAACTGTTAAGAGTTTTGCCCTTATAGCTGAAGATCCATACATAGCATATTGGTGTGCATTTGTATTCTTGCAATGTTGTTTTGAAAAGGTCACGCTCAATAACAAAATCATGATTATCTTAATATATAGTTATTTACCTCTATTTAACGTCCATCTTGCTTACAACAATGATTGTGATTGTCAGTAACTAATGGTTAAAATTGGCAATGATTTGAGGTTGATAACCAGGATATTTGTTTTTTTAAATCATCATTTCCTATGTGCAAGATTGTCTAGCTTTGTGAACAGTCATTTTGATTGATGAATTTCTATGATTTATCAACCCTTTGCAGGTCATTTAAAGACAGAAAATATTTTTAGATTGGAAGAATTTTTTTTTGAGATAATAGTTTAGTGATACAAGTCTTACTAATTAATCCATAGGTGGGAGAACAGATGGATTCATACCTTTCCCAAGGGTATTTGTGCATAAGTGAATATAATGAATCCTAAGGAGAAATGAAACTGCTCTCTGATTAGCAATTTTGAGCCATTATCCATTACACCATCCACACATCTAAACTTACAGCACCTGGTATTTCCAAGCAGTCAACAATCTAGATACTGTTCAGGCTCAACATTACTTAACTTCAGTGACCCTACGGGAACTTGTGTTTCAACATGAAGTGATTATAAGCCATGAATAGTAGAATATGTGGGGGGGGGGGAATTAGTTTCAATTAAAATAATTGTTGCTGAATAACATTTGGCAATATTAAATGAATGCCAGATGAATTCTTTGGTTGTGGTTCTTCTTGCAGATGATTGTTATGAAGAGATCACAACTTCTTGCATTTAAAAAAATTTTTTTAAAAATAAACGATTTTTGAAATATTTTTTTTATTCCAAATCGATCTACCTATTAGATTGATAGCAATACTTTTTATAATGGCTTGTAAGATAATTGTCTTTGTCAATGTTTGAGCCTGATGTTTGGATACAGATGAAGGCCAGCCTGTCGGATTTTTTCATTTGGAACATTTACCAAACACAAACTTTATACCCCTATTTTCTCTAATTTAGCCTACTACTAATCTTGAAATATATTTAAACTTTTCATTTGTGCTTTTCTTAAATCATATCACCCAAAGGATTAATGAGTGTGAAAAAAGAAAGAAAGAGAAACATTATTAAGAAGAAGGAACAATAGAAGAGCAATCAAGAAGAAAGCCGATAATGATTGACATTGTATTTAAATTTTTGAAGATCAAAGTTGGCTGGAAAACAGAGCCAGAAGAGAGTTCCACAAGCATGAAGTGTGATAAAAGAAACTGTTAGCATAGAACTTAGGGTTACAATTCAACTGTTCACTGATGAAACCTTGCCACCAATCTAGCACTGTACTTAAATTCATAAAGTACATCTACCATAGTGAAGAGTTTGTCTGAACAATTACCATGAAATTATTTATAGAAAAGGCAAAGGGAAGCTACATTATGGTGATGGGAAAATGACTGAAGCCGAGATACCAGGTTTCATATTTTTTTGATCCTACTTAACGTTGTACACTACAGATTTGATTTCTAAGTTGGTAGATGAGGTTTGTGATATAACTACCATACTTTCACTTAATTTTAAAACAAAATCTTTAAGAATCTGAAAAACTATTTTCTTAAACATATTGAAGTGTGTACATGAGAATGTCTATTAGTGAAAATAAAAATTGCTAGTCAGAAAAACAAATGATTAAAAAATAAAAGACACCTAAATGATTGGGAAAATCATTGTATTTAACAACTGAACAATAAAAGTAAACAATTTGTGTATACATTCAAACACGTCACAAAATATCTTGAATGTTTTCAAGAATCTGAAATTTTGACACCGGAATCTACAAATAAGTCACCACCCTCCCAATTCAATCTTTCAACCTGAAGATTTCCAATGAATCTGTCTGTCTCTACACAAAACACTTAATTAAAAGCAAACCAAATAAAGCAGCTTAAAGAAAATCTATCTCACTCAAACATACAAATATCAATATAAATGACCAGTCCTTGGGTGATACACTAGTTTAAAACTAGCAACAATATACAAGACAAGAATTCCTATAACAAAAATGGAATTATGACTATTTTAACCATTATATCATGAGCAAGATTTTGCTTTTAGGTTTACAACCTTTTTTTGCAGCGAGTTTGAATTTGATTTACTTTCATTATTACCCTCACTCATCCACTACTACAAAAAGGAAATGAGTGGAGGGGAGGTCTTTTCCCAATATAGTTACAATTAAATAAACTCAAAAATAAGGGTAATAAAAATTATACAAAATAAAGCAAAATCACAAAAAAAAGGGGGAAAAAAAAACAAACAAAGAAAGAAAAAAAAAGAAAAAACAAACAAAAAAAAGAAAAAAAAACAAACAAACAAAACAAACAAAAAAGAAAAAAAAACAAACAAAAAAAGAAAAAAAAAACAAAAAAGAAAAAACAAACAAAAAAAAGAAAAAAGAAAAAGAAAAAAACAAAAAAAAAAACAAAAAACAAAAAAGGAAAAAAAAAACAAAAAACAAAAAAGGAAAAAAAAAAAACAAAAAAGGAAAAAAAAAAACAAAAAAGGAAAAAAAAAAAAAAAAGGAAAAAAAAAACAAAAAACAAAAAAGGAAAACAAAAAACAAAAAAGGAAAAAAAAAAACAAAAAACAAAAAAGGAAAAAAAAAACAAAAAACAAAAAAGGAAAAAAAAAACAGAAAAAGGGAAAAAGGAAAAAAAAGGGGGAAAAATAAAGCAAAAAAAATCAAACAAAAAAAGAAAAAGAAAAATAAAAAAACAAAAAAATAAAAAAAAATAAAAAACAAACAAAATGCATGGCTATAAATTAGGTATGTCCAATATTTCGCTAAAAAGTGGTATACCTTGATGAAAAAAGGTCCCCAAATTGATAAAATAATTTTTAACGTTTAAATATTTATGTTGTTATTAAAGAGGAAAGACCAAAGTATTTTCTGAATATTTTTTCAGATTTTTTAATCCTTCCTATAAATGTTAAAAATTTTATTAAAAAATCTTGGTTTTTTTTTCGAGTCAAAAAGATTTCGTAAAATCGAACTTATCGACATTTCTGTCGTAAAGATCATAGTTTGTTAGTTAAAAAATCATGAAAAATCAATTACACCTTTTTCTTTCGTTATCTTAGGAAATTTAGAATGATTAAAGTATACTTAATGTAATTTGAAAGAAACATTACTTACATTTTTAGCAGAAAATTTTTTAAGAGAGATATTTCCAACCGAGGTGGTCTATTTTCGTGGCCATTGACAGGCATTAGTTGATGTACGTCAATATATTGACAACTTACGGCAGGGGAATTTATCGGACGGTAGCGCAGAAGTGATATAATTCATTCTAATTTTAAGTGAATCTGGTTAGTAGATTTTTTTTAAAAAAATTCACTTTCAAATTTTTTTTTTTTTTTTTACCTTACGTTTGAGGAAGAATTCTGCACTGAAAATAACATTTAAATTATGAAAGAAAATCAAATTTTACAAGTAAAAATAAAACGGTAGAAAAATACATTTTTTTAAATTGAGGTTTATTATTTCAGTCATGAAATATTTTTCTGAGAATATAAAAATTACATGAAACACCATTAATTGAAACAGGTTAACTTAATGAAATGAGATTTTATTTCTTTTTATTAAGGCAGATTTTTTTCTATGTATTAATAATTATGATATGGCAGTAATGAGTTTTATTTTATTTATTAATAAAATTAACATGCTATGTTGGTTTTGACTCAACAAGTATTTAGTAGTAGCAAGCTAACTCCAGAAAATTTAAACTCCAAAAATCGTTTTAATTGATAATTTGTCGTGTGGATAATAATTCCAAAGTAATGTACAATGAATTTAATTTATGCATTCGATTTCAAACTTGAAAATTTGGGTGGACTTACAAGGGCGTTTTTTGTTTTTTTTGTAATTGTAAATAGTCGATATTTTCTTTTATCCCACTATTCGATTATATTTGAAAAGAAAAAGAAAAAAAATTGAAAATAATACGACGATATTCAGAAAATTTGACAAGCGTTGTTGTGTTGTTACTGAACGAATCAAAGCAATTTCTGAAGTAAAAAAAAAAAACAACTTGCTTCTATCAAGGGAAACTACTCACGTGACATTATTTCAAGGTGTGCATCCATACTTTCGTTGGAGACGATTTTAAATACAATTTTGGAATATTAAAAGTTATTTTTAAAATATCAATGGTTGTCAGATTTTAATAAGCTTTCAAATTTATGATCTTTAAAAAGTAGAGAACATAATATATCATTTCCATAAGGTTGCAGAAAGAACTTAATTTATAAATATATAACAACCTTTTGTCATATTGTCACTATTGTGTATTTAAAATTGAAACCAAAAAAAAAAAAATTAATGTAAAAATTCATTTTTCATCAAAAAAATTTTTTTCTTTCAGATATTAATTACCTTTGTATATATTATTCAGAAAAGCCATTAAAAACTTTCTTAATTAAATATTGTCTTAGTTTTATTGGGTTTTGTATTTTTACAATTGAGGTAAAAGTTTGGACAATCTTGGACATTTTTTTAACAAAAACTGCAGATCAACAGAAAGGAGTTGAGGGGCTGTGTCAATGAATGACAAGCATACTTGATGTAGTTAGTAGCTTTTTTTTCTTGAACTCTACTTGGTTGAAGTTGGAACTTTTCAGCACCAAGTTGTAAAATCAAAATTATTTGTCAATCATTTACAAAATAACTCTGTGGCTAATACGCTATTAAACTATTGTAAAGATGATTATTAATTCTGTATGTTTTTAAATAGCAAATATCTGTCTATATCTATAAATGCTCTCTATGGTATTGAATTTATTCTAATTAACATGTGTAAAAAAAGTAATAAAAAAAATAAAAATTTATTAGTAATCAAAAAAAAAAAATTTATCTTAAGACAATAGTGCCTTTAATATATCTTATTTATAAAAGCAATTAAAAGCTTTTCTAATTAAATAATATTTGATTGCATTTTTTTGATTCAGTGCAGATTTTCAGTAAATGAATAAATGTTTGAAAAAAGAAAAAAAAAAAAAAAAAAATGATGGTTTACATTCTCCAAGAAGTCCTGTTTTAACTAATATAAATATGAAGAGGTATTTAATTTCTGGAAATTTCATCAAGTAATTTAACAGATGTAAAAAATATTTCTACTAAGATTTTCTTTTAAAAAAAAATGTTTCAAAAATAATCTTATTTGTGAAAGTTTCATTAAAATCTGACAATTTTTGTCAGACTTTTGCAAGAATTTCCAAATCAATGTGTTATTTTTAACTGCAAAAAAGACTAAAATTTTCTATCCTAATTCTTGCTGCCCATGCTGATGCAAGAAAAACAAGAGTTTCAACCAAAGTTTTGAATGTACTAGAACGGATTAAAAAAAATTTAATAAAATAATCAAGAATAGTTTTGTCTTTCCTCTTAATAATAAACAGTTTGATGATGAAATTTTGTTTTTATTAAGTTTGGAGCCTTTTTTCATCATGCTATGCTTTTTTAGCAAATTATATAGAAGTATCTAGTTATATATTTAAAAGGGCATATTTGCTTATGTCAAGTCACTCTCTAAGTGTTACTGGTAAAATGTGTAAGCCTGTATGACCTGCTACATGTTCAAGTCAACTACCAAGCTTTTCTGGTGATGAGGGTGTCTAAACACCCAGCAAGATTAAAATCAAAACCTGTCAATAGCCAGAAAAAACAGCTTGTAGGGGTCAACAGCCATCTACCACAGTTGGGTAGACTGGGCTCCATAGCTAGATATGCAGGCATTGAGATGATGACTTGGCAACATGGGGTAGAGGGCTTCCTAGACTGAAGTTAACAACCAGGGCAGAAGGTTCCCCCAATGGAATCAGCAATCATATGTACATGGTCAAAGTGAAAATTCAAATAGGAGGAGATTGGCAGTTATTTGATTGAGAGAAGGAGGGGCTCCACCATGTCTACTTGCCCAAGAGTTGCTATACATGGCTTTCAGCCAAGATATGTGAAAGGAACTAGTCAGATCCTTAGCAACCCTATGACTGAAACCAGTCATATAACTGATTATGGTGATGAATATATTTGCTCATACTGAGTAAGGTATAGGTTAAACGCCTAATGTGTATTTTTTCTCCCCATTGTTTAGTGTTATCTTACAAATATCTAGAAGTACTTTTACAGGACCCTCCCCCCAAAGGGCTTACTAATCTAATATTTCAGTAACAATAAGAGTGTGGGCACAAACACACACACGATGCTGCTTTATAAAAAGAGCACCAAGTTGTTCTGTATAGCACTAGAAATTCTCAAGCAGCAAACATCTTCTGCTCCTTTGTGGAGTGTCAACATTCTGGGAACCCACTTTGTACAGGGTAATCAAGATACTGCACTAAACTACAGGTACTACCATGGGTCTCCTGTCAGCTTTAATGAGAGCATTAGTCTATTTGACCATATCCTAATTCACATCAGCCACTGGCTTTCCATTACAGGGCATCTCACTAAAGTCAGTTACTCCTTTCTCTATA
>OZ038488.1:7331245-7348745 GCA_964036315.1 Acanthosepion esculentum
AACAATCCAGTTATACAGAAAAGTAATTCCTACATCACTGCTTTTCACTAGTGAAAGTATTAGTTGCTAATAAATACCAGGTACCAAACATTTTTCTTCAGAGTCTGCAAATCTTTGTTTAATAATCAGTTAGTAAATTATTTGGACTGTGTGTCATTTTCATCAAATAAAATGTCAAATACATTTATGAATGTATGTTGTGCACTTTATAGAAAATAGAGTTTTCAGTGTATCCAAAACAGAAAGAAAAAAAAGACAGACAATAGTGTTTCAGAAATTCTTAAGTGAAAAAATAAATCATCATACATTTCAGATAAACCATAAGAAAGGAATGAATTTACAACAAGATACCCAGGGAAAAAGTAGCGAGAAACAGGATATCTGGGCACAGAGGGAAAAGTTAAATATAATTACTTTTAAAAGGTAGTTAAGTAGAGGAATGAGTAAGCAGTTAGTTAATAACAACTGGAGAGATCCTGATGTGAGAAACTGCATGTACGAGGAACAAAGTGCTATGAAAGATGACAAACAAGTTAGCATGAAAACATAATTCAAGTGGATATATAACTGAACAATAAGAAATGAAAATAACCACAGGTGAATGAGGATGAGAGTAAACAGAAATACCACAGATAAGGTAATGAGCCCCTGTTTTGTGTGTGTGTGACTATCAGTAGAAGTTGTGGTCAAGAGCTTATTAAATAAATCTGATTAGTACACAAGAAATTGATGCATAGTTGAAAAGGCAAGGATTTTTTTTTTTATCTTAGTCAATGCAATGAGGGTACAGTTTAAAATTTGACTGATGGTAGAGATCAGAAAACATACATAAAGAGTGGGTGGGGGCAACATATTAAGGAATGAATCAATAAAACAATTGGTGATTTAAGAATCATAATTGCTGCAATAACAACAAAGACACGATCAGTCTGGAGTTTAGTGACCATTCACCGTTTTTGTTTTTCGTGTTCTTTCTGAAACCTTTTTAAATGTTTTGCTATATACTGAAGTAAAAAGCAATTAGTAGCACCTTTCAGATCATACAGTTTATCTATAGGGAAAAACAAAGTTAAATGCCACTATGCCTGTATAAAATAAGTATGCTAAAAGAGATGGAATAAAAGGTACTGAAATATAAATATATCTGCATTTGCTTACCAGACCTAATAAACATTATAATAGAAAGATGGAAGAAATCTGGTGAGGAATAGGTGAGGAAACAGTTCCGAGATGACAGTCTTAGTTCATGAGAGTAGGACTTGAAATTTGCAGGATTGTCCTGACTTACAATTAAATTAACAAGCCAATTGATTAAGAAAAAAAAAAAAAAAAATATGAACCAGAAATTTAAAATTTCCAGTTTGAATTAAATCTATAAGCTTCAAGCAAATTTACAATATTTTAATAAATGGCATAACATTTAAAGTAACACTTTATGATTAAGAGGTGGGGAAGTATCGTATTTTAAGATAAATATTATTTGTTTACAGCAATACATTGTCTGCAAATGGAGATTAGAACACTATATATAAAAAAACAAAAAGGCAGGGAGAAAAAAAAAATCTCACCCTTATTTTTAGGGGGGAGCAGGGGTTAAAACAAATACCATATTTGTTTAGTACCCAGGAAATGCAAACACAATGCATTCCTTACTGTTATTGCCCAAAAGCAATAACCAGGTGTAAATGTGAGAGATTTATTTTCCAGGAGTATGATGTTTGAATAAGATAAAAGAAAAAAGCCTTAATCTATCCTTTAAAGCAAAACTCATTAAACCAAGGAATGGAAAATAAATGGCCTGCAACAACTACAAAGATCAGTGGTGTGTGGGGAGGTGTCTTCAGCTAAAAGCAGAATTATTTTTATTTGTAATGGGTGCTACCACCTACTAAATAATCACTAATGGCACTTGCAAACCTCCTGCATTACTGCACTGTGTACTGATAAAGTTGCAGCTCAGTTAGCAAGTGTCTCTTTTATAATTTCCATTTCTCTTGTAACTCATTATCCTGCCACTATGACCATTGCTACCGATACCTCCCAGTTGGTCCTACTGCTTATCACTCAATACTTTGTGTTGCTGCTACTACCGCAACACTACAACTATTACAACTGCTACTATCTCAGTACCCGCTTTATTACTTCACTGCCCCCCCCTCTTGCTTCGACCCTTGGTGATTACAGTACTTTTACTTCTGCTACCAACTTTCTCTAATGTAGGTCAGATCTTCTAGATAAAGTGAGCTCCACACCAATCCAAGGAATAAATTAACAGAGTAACCAGCCAATCACAAGCAGTACAGCTTTTTCGGATTTTCATGCCATTCTTGGATGTTGTGGCCTATCTATTCTTCCCCTCCTCCTGTTTTGCTGCTACCTCAACAAGGCAAAAAGTGTTCACTGCTTCCAGAAATGCGCTTGCACATACATACATACGCACACACACACAATGAAGAGGAGGAGTAAGAGGAAGAGTACAGTAAACAATGTATCTATGATTACATTATTATTATTATCATCATCATTATATGGAAACTAGCAAGTGCCCATTTTTTTTTGTTTTGTTTTTTGTAATAATAGAATCAAATATACACACGAGAGAATGCAGCAAGCATTTAAAAGATTTAATAAGGTAAACTTTACTAGCAACAGCCATCAAGTGAAATAAGAACCCTTCTTTATTGGGACTGAATGCAGTGTATCTAAAATGACGCATCTAACATTTTATAACTACTTTTTTTTCTTAATATAAGGATGTTCTAGAAAAAAAGTTGTTAATGTAACCAAAAGACCCTTAAGAAAGAAAAAAAAAATAGTAGACTGAGCTGCGAACTTTTCAGCACCTGAATATAGAAGGGTTGTTTCTATTTTATGTTGGCATGGCAGTAGCGGTTGAACTTTCCTGACAATAAACCATATTTTTTGCCATGTTACAAACAGCATCAGTTTGTGACAAAAAAGTGAAGGTATGAAACTGGGGTGTGTCATTAAATTCTTTCATGCAGAAAGAATTGCGCCAGTTGACATTCAGCAGTCTATGGCAACCAAATTGTGGATGTGAACACAGTTGGTGGATAATGTGTTTCAACAGCAGTGACAGCAATGAGTGCAAAAAGGCAAATTGTGTCTTCTGATGCAAATTTTTACAAGCTCCTATTCACCCTTGGCAAGAATGTATCACCAATGGTGGTGGCACTGTGGATAAATAGGATTTTGTAACTGAAAACTTCCCCTCTCCAATGTTGATATTGTACTCACTGTAGCCATTGCAATTTTTATAAGAGGATTTACTTTCAGAGAATTGTGTGTGAAGCAATTTTAAATTTTACACTTCAGCTACACAGAAAAGAGATCATTGCAAATTTGGTTTAATGATAGGGCAAAGAGGTGCAGATCATAAAATCAGTTGAACTTTCTGTTCATAATTTGAAACCAAATTCAAAAGAATTTAAAAAAAAAAATATTGTTCACCCAATGCAAAATCTAAGAGCCACTTAAGATAAAGGGTTACTGAATGGGGTAGTTTTATGGATTTAAGAATAGTAGATTACAAGGATATATAGAATAGATAACGGGGACCCTAGACTTGAAGAGATTAAGATTGTAGTGTTCTGGGGAAGCAGCCACTCGGGAGTCAGTTTCACAAATCTGAAGCCCTTGAGAAAAAAAACTGTTTGCATGAACATCCTTCCTATCAATGGAATATCAAGGGAATGAGGACGGTTCACCTGTGTGCATATTTCTTGGTGGGTCTTAGCCATAAAGATCTGAAATAGTAAAACTAAGGAATGTAGCATGTCAGAATATTTTTCCATGGAAAAATCAGAAGAGTTGTGAGAGGAAATGTTGTCAATGTAGAACTCAAAAGTCTGCACTATCCACGTGTGATATACAGGCATTAATAATCAAGTGGCAGAAATTGAGAAACGTAAACAGAATCCTTCAAGTTCAAAGCTAAGCACATCATAAGCTGACAAGTGACTACGAAAAAATAGTTATCGACAGTGTCAAGTGACACACTGTTACTGTTCCATTACAGAAACATCAAGGAAACCAATACTTAGAAAGAGACAGTTGAAATTTATTAGCGGGGATGTAGTGAGATATAATGAGAGCAGGTGGAAACAGTAATGTATTTAACAAGTTTGTGCAAATGGACGGCAAACAAATGACAGAGATGGTAATGGGTCAAAAGTTACTTAAAACAACAAAAGACAGCAAGTTGGAGAGAGGCATGAATGCCATATTTCTTGAAAGGACACAGATGAAGAGTAACAAAATGCAGAAGAAAAAAACAAACTAGATTTGAAGCTGTAAAAACTGTAATACTTCTTCTATCAGGTTTGGTTTGGAGCATATCAACCTCAATGGGTTATTTAATGCTGACAAGATTTTTATTGCTGGTAATATTCCCCCCCCCCTTCACCCCCAAAAATGTATTGCTGGTAATATTTTTTCCTTCAAAAATGTATTGCTGGTAATATTTTCCTTTTCCAAAACAGTATTGCTGGTAATAATTTTTCCAAAACAGTATTGTTGGTATTAAAACTTATTTTTATACTTTCATAGTGTTTTAACCCCTTTGTGTGTGTGGGGGGAGGGGGTAACTATTTGCCCATAGCTGGGGACATGACAGGTGCTACCACCATGTGTCAGGGTGGATCTGGGAACACCAGCAATTAAGAGGTGGTTCCATGCTCCTCAAAACCTGATCAGAGGCCTTGCTGTTGGATGTAGTTTATCATCTTACCAAGGATGGTATTCTGTCAGGAATGTTTGCATTAATTCCTAACCACTGTAAATGATAGCATTGTGAAATTTTAGATAAATAAATAGCAAACTTCAGTAATTAAAATCAAATTCTTCTTTTTACCCTTAGAATTATTATGGTTATTTCCATTCATTTATAACTGTCAACAACTTTTCTCCAAAGCAAATAATCACCAAGCATGGGTTAACAACAAGTTATAAAACAAAGACAAAAATATTCTTTGTAAGTTTTCTAGCAAAACACAGATGTGTATTAATGATCCACTATTTGAATTCATCCTTCAAAAACATCAAAAGACAGAAGCAAGCTCAAAGAAAAGCCAGAGCTTTCCTTCTCCTGAAGCCTCCTATCCTACCATGTGGTGGCTACGGACATCTCTTCAGATCCAACATGGGTCTCATCTCACACAGAAGGAAATGTCAGTGAGCACCCTAATACTCAGCAACGAGTTTTACCAATCCTGAAGAAGTCCCACTGATTTGCAGTGTGCCTTCAAGTCAAAACAGCTATGATGAAGATGCATGCATTTGAGTAAAAGTAACAAATTCAATATTTAATTCCGACTACCAACTGACATATCTGCTTCCTCCTCAGACAATGACACAAAATCAATCAAGCATTAAGACCCACCAATCAAAAAGATGTTAGCAGACACAGAATAACTAATGAAACATCATTTTTATACTTTTATCCAAATTTTCATTGTTTTATTCTCGTATTCTTTGCATAGATTTAATCTGTATTTATAAAAAATCTGTGAGAAGAAAGATAGCCATTTGTTAAAGCTTTTGACAATACATAGTAAATTTACAATTCCAATATTTAATAAAAGAAGAGGATTGTTAAGGTTAACATCTGAAAAGGAAATAGTTAGGATTTCTGAAGCTGGGGGCTTTAAAAATACTTAGGACAATGTTTAAAAAAAAAAGAAGAAAACTAACCTGAAAAAATTTGTTAGAAATCATGTAATTAATTGTAAAAAACATTTTTTGAGTGAAGATGTTCTTTTACGGCACATCCAGATTTTGATCTTTCATTTTATTAAAAAAGAGCAATTAAATAATATTGTTACATTACGCTGACCCCACCCAAGTAATTATATTTGTCTATAGGCATACCATCAATTATAAGAGGTAAAAAAGAAATAAAAAAAAAAGTATTGTCTCCATTTTCTAAACTCACAATTTGAGAAAAAAAAGTTCTAGTTTTATGGTCCAGTCATCAAACTGAAATTTGTGACAAAAAAAAAAAAAAAAAAAAAAACACTCCGGCAACAATGGATGCTTTTAAGACTCAGAAAGATATGAAGATGCCTGACAAGAAAAAGGAAAAAAAACAAAAACAGAAAGAAAAAAGTTCATTTTCTCTTTCTACAGACACTTTAGTATTGAAATATGATTGAAAACCACAGCAAAACATTAACAACTTCAGAATTTGTTTATACTGTGATCTTTATTCCTGTTGTTTCCGTAATAATGTTTTGATTGGCTATTTGCTTCCAGTGGAAGACTGGTTTAATATAAACATGTCAAATCTTGCAACACAGTACATAAACAGTGACTCGGAGACATATACAAAATAATTAGCACTCAAATAGCCTGGCCTCTTTCTTCTCTTTTCCTTGTTCATAAAATTCTCTCCATCATGGACTCTCTCAAATGCTGCTACAGTCAAACTAAATAATGCAGAACGAGTGGAACTGTAATTGTTTACTAGTGAAAATAAAAATAAGTGTTCAATTGTATTTGACTGAACAAGATGAAATGCTTAGCACAAACATGAAAAGAGAATTCTACCTTTTCATTATTTTTTCTGTCTGTATAAAGAAACAGTAGTTTAAATTACGTAATATCAGTCCTCTATGGCAGTGAATGTTGGAGGCTCTCCTCACAGAAGATGAAGAGACATGAAGCAGTAGAAATGTGGCTCTACAGAAGGATGCTGAGAATGCCACAGACTGAACAGGTTAGTAACACTGAAGTTTTAAAGAAAATTGAAACAAAAAAGACACTTATATTTAGAGTCAAAGAGTTGAAATTTTTAAAACACATGAAGAAAGAGGGCCTGGAGAATCTGACATTCAAAAGGACATATTGAAAGCAGGATAAACAGAAGAAAGCAGCAATCAACCTACCTAATGAGCTTGTGTAAATGGATGGCAGAACAGAGATTGGGAGAGATAAAGAAGAAGACAATCTTTACTATGAAATAACAGGGGTAAGAATTTGGGGATAGCTATTACCATTTATGTCCTGAAGGGAAACAGTACTAAAAGACTAAAAAGGGAAACAGTATTAAATTGTGGTTTACTCTTACCTTGAGTGGAAATGAAGTTGTTTTGTCTTTCACCAGTTTTGAAATAAGTTTAATATTCCTAAAGATTTACTCTGTTGAGATGTAAGACTGCAGTTAAATAAAGCCAAGAATCCCATCTTGAATAAATTGTAAAGCAATTCAAACCAAGTTTCTCCCTATTCCAGATGGAATGGTTTTTGAAGCCTGCAGCTCTTCTAACAATGACTATACGCATAACAAGCAGCCTCCAACATTTTCTTCTTTTTAAGTGATTCAGTGAATGTTTCAACAACGTTTGATTTGTTGATCAACCATCTTTTATGTATGAATTTCTGCTCTAAAAAAATATTTCAAGTCCTAAAATAAGGTCTGCATTACTATATATATATATATATATATATATATATATATATATATATATATATATTCTTTAATTATTTCAGTGAGTGTGAGAATGTTAAGGAGATAAAACATTAAAAGAAAAAGAATTTAGACAGAACATAATGATTGACAATGCATTTAAAATTTTTGAAGATCAAAGTTGGCTGAAAAGCAAGAAGCCTGAAAAGTGTTCCAGAAATCTGAGAGAAGAAACAGCATAACAGTAAAATAATGAAACCTTGGCGTCAATCTAGTATCAGGCTTAAATTCAAAGTCTAGATACCAAAGAGAAAAGCTCATCAGAACACACACACATATAATGCAAACATATCAAAGACTGCCCACACTCAATCTTACACATCTATATATTTTTTAAAATAAATGTTTATTTTTAGAAAATTATCACAGTTAATATTAAAATACTAAAGTGTTTTTTTTTTTTTATTTCATGCACAGAAATATATATTAGTTAGGGTAAAGAGTATAGTAATTTTACTATTTTAGCTTCTAATTTATACCAATAGTATATTTTGTTAGAGATTGTAATAAGTCCAACAAACATTAATAACCTAGAGTCACCACTGAGATTATATATATATATATATATATATAGGGGTACAGGCATGTACAGAATGGCTTGAAATAGACTATCTTCTTTGTTGAGGTAATTTTTTTTTTGTTGCTGTAATATGTGCGTGCGTGTTTTAAGGTATGCTATATTTATGGGATAAAGTGCTCAATATCAGAGGTAGCACATATGTAAATATAAGAGTGAACATAGAAATCAACACCCAGAGACAACAGGCAGTTTCATGCTAAACACAATCATCAGGTGGCCTGGTGATTGCATGAAACAGTCTGTCACCTCCAAGTGTTGACTTCAATGTTCACTATATATATATATATATATATATATATATTACACACATATGAGCAAGTGAGAAATAACTCCCTGAAGAAAATATGAATCAGTTTTTTCAGGCATTCTGATTACTAACTAAATCATGAGCAGTGGCTGAAGTCTACTCAAATAGAGATTTGTTTTCTAGCAGTCTCATGCCAAAGTCTAAATACAGTCTTTAACCAAATTACAGCTTAGACAGTCCTAATTCTATAATGGAACATCATCTATCAATGCTGCAGTGGTTAAGTTGTATCCTAACCCTACCACTGCTGAAAACTGCTCTGTGCTTGCAGTCATCATGCAAGAGCTAAACAAAAGACAGTCATTATAAATGAAAAAAAAAAAAAAAGTCTCTTTAGAAAACAATATGTAGGTGTAGCCATTCAACAGCTATATCAACCATACACACAATTGTTTGTGCAGGTTCACCAGGTTGCTTGGCCTGGGCTATTATGAATACAGCACTCAATAGAATTTCCATTAAGTATATCATATCAATTGTGACAGGTTGCTCTGAAAACTTTATCAGCAACAAAATTAGGAAACTGACTAGATTACATGTGACTTGCTCTGTTGGCATGGCAGCTTTTTCTCTTTCATCTCAGATTCATAGCATCTGCTTGGTAGAACTCTTGGTTGAATGACCCAAAGATAAAGCTTACTATTTTGAACAACCTGAGTGCCTACTTTGATTTCAAAGAAAATCAGCTAGTGGCACCCACTGTCCTCCTGGATGACTCCTGAAGGACATGTGTATATGAAGTGCAGCGCTTGATTGTCAAAATATGAACCTTTAATGGACATGGTTGAATTATTAACAATTAATCTAAACTAAATTAGATTGCCAAATGGTACCTCTTTGGCATGTAGCAACTGCGGCAATTCTGGTGTAGAATTTGATGGTGCAATAGAAGCTATGAATTTTTAGATTAATACAGCCCCCAAGTCTGGCAGTAGAAATTTAGCACAGCTCTTGCAAGATGAAGTAAATAATAAAGATGTCTTGGATCATTACAGAAAACAAATTCTTAAGACTGTCCCTGACTTGAAATCCTACTGCAACACTATATGAACCCAATGACTGATCTATTGCTTTTTGTGGACTTCAAATTAAAAGTAGAATTGTTCTTTTATGATAGAATACACAATTTAGCCAAAAAATGGTCCACAGAAATTCAAGCAAGATATGCTGACATGAATGTATGAATAAAATAATTTCTAAAAAATAGCACAAAAGTTTTGCTTTAACATGTATAAGTACATTCATAATTTTGTAGCCTTATAATAAAAAAAGACTGTTTTATGCAAAAAGAATTTTCAAACAATCTTTATCAATGGACAACAGTCTGATATTATACAAAGAAAATTTCAGATCAAACTTCAGCTAATAACTATCAAGTTAAAGATATATTGATCCACCCTCGTGTTATAAATTTAATTTATAAATATCATTAAAATAAATGGGCAAGCTGTGTTCCATATTATCAAAACATCCATTTTGCTTCCATGATTTTTCTTCTTTTAGCAATTTAATTCTTCAAAATGGTTCTGAAATAAGAATGCATGCTGAGCATCTGTTCATGCAATATGAACTGGAAAACCGAGAGTAAACTTTATTCTTGTAGAAGTTTATCCCTGGTTTCTTTTTTAGGATTGGGTTCGCAGTTCTTTCTAAATTCTACTCCTACTCTATACTTCTAATGTCTCCACATAAACTCTGCCTCTGATCAAGAGTTTGGAGATTTTGAGGAAAGTGGAACCACCTCTTAATTGCTTTTGTTCCCAGGGTGGTAGCACCTTTTAGGGTCCCAGCTATAGGCCAATAGTGAACTCCCAAACAAAAACAAAATGCTATGAAAGTATAAAAATACATTTTTAGAGTGAAATGTCCAGAAATACCTATTTATAGTAAAATGACCAACAATGCATTTTATCTGTAGTTGAAGGCATGCAATTGTGTTCAAAATATTTAGATTTCAGCATTAAATAACCCATTAAGGTGTTGATATGCTGCTAAATGAAGTCAACCAAACAATCAACACAAAATAACTTTCTCAGGACATTAAACTATATAAAAAATAAAATTTGTTAAAGAAATCAAACTATATTCCAAAATATAACTTCGACAAAACTACAACATAAAACACACATACCTCCCACTTTAGTAATTATGTCAACACAAACAGATAAAGGAAGAAAAGCTGAGTACCGTCTACTATGTACTCAATTGTGAAAGCAGAATATCATTTTCATTACTTCAACGCTCCCCCACCCCCAAAAATTAAAATTTGGCATTAAATGACCCATAAGGAGTTGATATGTCATTAAACTAACAAAACAAAGTAAAAGTTTGATTTCTGCCCTATTATCGGGGTTTCTGGTTCTTTCTGAAGTCTTCCCCTTCCCTTTCACTTCCAGTAGCCCCTTCCTTCTGTCTGAAGACTATCCCTGATTGAGAATCCTGGTGCAGTAATATCTGAACTCAATGGCCCTACTATTCCCAATTCTGATAACCCTGTAACTTTTTGACATGTATGCCACAAAAAACTTAATATCTAGGTTTTGTAAATAAAATTTTGAAGCAGAAATAAATTTGTAACTGAAGTTTTCATTCGACTCAAAATTCTAAATGCACCACCCAAATATTATTATAGTTCATCTTAATTATTTATTCTTCAAGATCGTTAGAAGAATGTGTTGCTATTGCTTATTTTTTATCTTGAGTTTCATTGGAGTTGTTTCATCTTTCACCAGACTTGGTTCATGTAGAGTTTTGACACTCCAAAGAGAGTGACACTATCAAGGTATAAGACTGCTGTTGAACAGAACTTGAAAAAGGAGAAAGAAAAAGGAGAAAGAAAAAGGAGAAAGAAAAAGGAGAAAGAAAAAGGAGAAAGAAAAAGGAGAAAGAAAAAGGAGAAAGAAAAAGGAGAAAGAAAAAGGAGAAAGAAAAAGGAGAAAGAAAAAGGAGAAAGAAAAAGGAGAAAGAAAAAGGAGAAAGAAAAAGGAGAAAGAAAAAGGAGAAAGAAAAAGGAGAAAGAAAAAGGAGAAAGAAAAAGGAGAAAGAAAAAGGAGAAAGAAAAAGGAGAAAGAAAAAGGAGAAAGAAAAAGGAGAAAGAAAAAGGAGAAAGAAAAAGGAGAAAGAAAAAGGAGAAAGAAAAAGGAGAAAGAAAAAGGAGAAAGAAAAAGGAGAAAGAAAAAGGAGAAAGAAAAAGGAGAAAGAAAAAGGAGAAAGAAAAAGGAGAAAGAAAAAGGAGAAAGAAAAAGGAAAAAGGAGAAAAAAAAGAAAAAGGAGAAAAATAAGAAAAAGGAGAAAAAAAAGTAAAGAAATAATTGATGATATAAGTAAGAAGAAATACAAGTATTGAATTCTAACATTTATTGACTTGCTCAGAATCTAGATATACATCTAAACAGATTCATTCTTTATATCCACCCAGTTAAGTACACCTAACTGAACAATGATCTTATGTAAAGTACAATGTAACTCCGGGTTAGCTTGACATCCCAAAAACAGTCATTGGCTATTGGCTTGCTCTAATAAAAACAATAAGATCAAATTAAATTACAGAACACACAAATTGAACGTAAAAATAAATAAATAAAATACAATGAGAAGAACTGATCAGGGTAGTAAGTGTATGGAGAGAAATCTGACAAGGGCAATCAAATGTTGTTTATCGCTAATTTTAGAACAAGGCTTATTTCCAACAACAAATAAGAAAGGATTTCTGTTAAGAGGGTATGCCACCTGACAAAAATGAAAAAAAAAACCAACTGAAGACACCAATGGCAACATCTGTTCTAAGAGATTTTGATTGCAACTGAATTAAAGTACAACTGAATATAGATGCCATCCAGAAATAATTAAAAAAAAACACAGTGAAAATGAGAGATTTCTTGCTTAATTGGGTGTTTCATACTCACAAGAGTATTAGTTGTAAGAACTAAACCTGTTCAATTAAATGTTTTATTCTATGTTTATTAGTCAAATGAGTTTAATTTTATAATTAAAACTCTTTTCACAGCAACTATAAAATCATTAATGAATTTGGTCTTTTTCTGTATTTCTAATACCAAGGAACTCCCAAAAGATTTTCTGAAAATATTGAAAAGTTTCCTTACTTGGGTTGAGAGAAAAGGCATTGTTATTTAGAGAAAAACTGAGTGATAATGGTAACACAAGATCCCTCCAGATGCCACAACTTCTTATATAAAAGAGAAAAAATAAAAATAAAAAAAAGTCAAGAAGAATCTCAGTTTATCATTGCAATTCAAAACTTAAGGAGCCCAGACACTTGTAGCTAAACAGAGAAACAAGTGATCAAGGAAATGAAGCTTTCTGAGCAGATAAGACAATGAATTCTAAAGATATAGATAAATCCATCAAAATGTCTTTGGAAAATTACATAAACAATAAGCAAGATACAGTAAGTATTAAAATTTTCCATTCACAACATCTTGGCCAAGAACTCTTGTCAAACTACTGTGCACAAAGCTAAATCTGCATCTGTGTAATGTCACAAAGTTAAATGCCGGTGGAAACTGATGATCCGTTGGGAAAAAACCCCCCAAAAAAACCATGAACTGCAATACAGAATGTGAACTGGACAGATAAAAGGCATTCAAGTCTTTACTTTTACTGTTTTTTTTTTATTATTATTATTATTCTACAAGAAACAGGTTGCTTGTAGATTTGATGGTGGGTGAATGGGCAACCCTGCAGCATTCAAGTACCAAGCTTTGTCGAATACGATGGACAGTCAATAACCAAGAGATAAAAGAACATGCCTTGATCCCAAAACAACTAATAAATAGGAAAAGGTTCATCTTTTAGTATGATAATTCAAGTTGTTTTATCTAGAAAGACATACATTTTGTGCTTCTTGTAATGAAGTGGTCAGCCTTATTGCCTGACTGCACACTGACAAAAATGTTTGGGCAATAATAGCAAGGGATGGGACCACTGGTTGCCTAATATTCCATTCTTGGGAAGGTAAAATACATTATCAATGATGCATGGGAAAAAATCCCTCAATCTCTGCTCTCTAAATTAGTAAACTCAATAACATTTGAGCTATTCAGGTTTTAAATGAAAATGTACTGCCATGAAATATTGCCATTTTTGCTAAACTTGTTAATAAAATCTTTTTTTTTAAATATAATTTCTGATTCCATATAAAAAAAAAGAAAGAAATTAAAAAAATAAGGAAAGAAAGAACACATTGCCTAAAATGAAGAGTAAAAATAGAAAAATAATTATAAACCATAGAAAAAAATGTTTTCAAAAATAATTTTAAAATATTTTGTAAAAATCTGAACTTCCACCAGAAAATAAAAAAATAAAAATTGTAGTGATTTTATAATTTTTGGATAGGAGGTAGATAGAAATGCTAGGATGAGTCATGAAACTGGCTCCAAAATGTTCTTGGTAAGACGCACTTCCAAAAACATCAGAATCTTTAATACCTTTTTGGTCGGGCCAAGAACATTTTTGTATTCTTTTAGGAACAAAATATATATTTTACATATAAGTGAATGATGTGCTATGGGATTTTCAAACAATAGATATTATACATATACCTCCAAACATATATGCTATTGTACTCAGCTTAATATGGTACAACTTTGAGACAGAATATCTCTTTGATCCAGACCAATTACAAGTATGGATCATGACAAAAAGATTTTCTGATGATCAAATTTGAAAATAGTCATCAGATGAAAGCTAAGGTGGTTAGTTTGTACAAGTACAGAATTTTTTATTTTTTTATTGTGTTACTGGTGGTAATAGCATTCATTTATTTTCTGAATTATATGAGGATGGGGTGCTGAAAAGCTCTTTAAGAAAAAAAATAATCATCACAAGTAGGTTGAGAATTCTTTGTCAATAAAATCAAGTATGGTAGTCTTTCGCAAAAGCAAATTTCACCCCATTAAAAGTAGACCAATTACTACAATATAAAATCTTATGAATGAGGAAGAGACTTAAATCCTAAAGTAGGTGCTTTTTTATGTTTTGTTCTTTTAAAAACATCTTACAAAAACTGGTTATTCAAAATACAAGTACGGTGCTAAGCAAATAATCCCTTCATTATAATACTTGAATGCATACTGTTTGTATATATAATTATAAAGGAGTAAATTTAATTTTATGTGTGTGTGTGTGTGTGTGTGTGTGTGTATATTTTATGGTAGCCTCAATTCACCTGGTTTAAAGTATAAAATTTTTAATAAAATATTTCAAAAGTAAAAATTAAATCAAGGAGTGGCTTAAACAATAAGCCGACACTTGTATGAGGCAACATTAAAAAATGCTGTTTTAAAAATGAATTGTCTTTTCAAGTTTAAAGAAAATTTGTAAAAGAAATACAGGAGAAAATGGAAAAAAAAAATGCAGCAATTTTGTAGAAGAATTCTTTACACTTACTGTGTGCTGAAAACAAAAAAATTAACATTATTTTAAGGAATGATTTTCAGTGATGTAAAATGATAGACTCTTCATCTAAATGCCATTCTCCGCTGGAAGCCTGTTTTGTTTTGTTTTTTCCATGAGAAACTCAAAGAATGTCAGTTATGAATGTACAGTCTGAATATTCATCTTTCAAATTTCTATAACCCCCCCGCCCCCTAAAAAAAGCAATAAATATTAAAAGTCTAATTCTGAAAATCTCTTCTTTGGGCTTTTTGTTGGTCAGGTAAGAATCCTGTGAACTGTCACAGTAACAGCGATTAAGAAATTCACCAGGTAGCATTGTGAACCAGTTCCAATTTCTGAATTGTGCTCAAGAGACAGGCAAATACAATAAAGATCTACTTTTCAAGGAATAGAGAAAAAGAGCAAGAATGAAAGCCATTTGAAAGAAGAAAAAAGGAGAATTTTACAAAATAAGCAATTATTTTAAAGTTTGGAAGAAAAACAACAAATCCCCTTTAGAAAGATACCAGAAATAAAGATAGACACCAACATTAGACTAAAAGAAAAAAAAAATCATATCTAATGGCACAGAGGAGACTTTGGAAAATGGAAAATAATTGATTCTCCTCTTTATAAAGCAATTTAATTTCATCATAAAGTGAAATCCTTACTGAACAGGCCCCAGCTGAAACAAAATTATATATATATATATATATATATATATATATATATATATATACACACACACACTTGTTTAAAAAAGGTAAAAAGATATAATACTGTCAAAATGATTTCAGTAATGATGAATTGGTTTTTGTTATTCAAGAAAGCCATTAAAGAATAAAAACCTTAATCCCCAAAAAATAAAACTTAAATAATTCTCAAATCATAATTACTTACAGTAAATGAAATAAGAGTATTGAAAAAAAAATTTTTTTTTTTTTCTTTTAAAAGAATTTTAAGAAATGATTGAAAATTTTTCATTAAATCCCTAGAAGAAAAGCAAATGAGTTTGTTTTGTGCTTTGAGATTAACACGACCTCCAGTGCAGTTATGTGTAGCTGATGATGAAAGGCTTTAAATTCTGAGGAATAGGTCAAGGCAAGAGAGCATAAAAACTTCAACATGCCTCCATTCTCAGAGCTGAAGAAGCGAAGTTGTAAATTTACCTTTCGATTCACTTCCAACTGACGAGCGTCGGGAGCTGCTATTGGACCGGTTCTCCCCTATGGAACCTGTGGGCGGAGATCAAACACATGAGTCACATGCTAATATAGCAGAGTAAATACAGACACACGCTAGCCATCTGCAAAGGCCGAGTGCAGTGTCATTGTTAGTATGGGATTAGTGCAGTCACTGGAGTTTAGCCTGCAGACCTTGACAAGATCAAGAGGCAACAGGTGTTAGCAGAAGGGTTGGTTATCAAGCTCTTGTTAGTGTTGGTCAGCAAGTGGAAGAAAATGAAAAGTGCTCAGTTTTGGACAGAAGAAATCATGGAGATGGAGTCAATAAAAAAAATAAAAAAGAAATAAAAGAAATTCATCAAGTTACTTATCTTTTAGAAAAAAAAATTAAAAATAAATTTAATTTCCAAATATCAACACGTACTCAATATGCAGTTCCTATTAAAATGAGAGTATTTTTAAAAAATAATGGAAGGGATTAAAAGTACTACATTTTTTTGTTAGTAGTTATGAATGTGAGCCACTACAACTAAGTTGAGCTATTTAAACTTATTTTTATATTAAATTTAATTTTTCCTAAAAATTTGCAAATGTATTTTGCATTATTTCATATCACAGAAAAGAAATGAAAGTATCAAATGAGAATACTATCAGTATGTCTTATATTACAGCCATACAAGATGTGTGGGCATCATATAAATTGGTTTGCCTAAACAGGCTTTCCTCACTTTGCTTTTGAAAAAAGATTTTGTTTTAGGACGACAAAGTTCAGGGGAGGCAATTCATGTTTGAAATAGACCATCAGCTTAATTGCTTTCTTAATATAAAACACAAACAAATAAATAAATAGTGATGTCTTACACTGCAAAGTAAGATTAATATTCGTCCAACAAGTTGCTAAATTTTCATTCACAAAATAATGTTAAAAAGTTATTTGGCTTATAGATAAATGCATCATTAATTTTTAAAGCAGTTGATTATAAATCTAATATTGAAATAGAACAATTTGAAATTCTATTTTATTAAGATGAAATATCAATATTTTGTAAAATTTGATTTATATTTTAACAAATCAAAATAATTTTCTTATATGTCAAATAAAACATTTTACTACAGCTTAAATGCATGAAAAAAAAAGTTTGGTTTGTTTTTACGCTATATCAACCACAATGGGTTATTTAATGCCAACAATTCTTATTGCTGGTAATATTTTTACACTTTCATAAGGTTTTGACCCAAGTTTGGGGGTTAACTATTTGCCCATAGTTGAGACCCTAACAGGTGCTACTACCCCGGGTCAGCTTGAACTTGGGAACACTAGCAATTAAGGTGTGGTTCCAGACTCCTCAAAACCTCCTGATCAGAGGCCTTGCTGTTGGACATAGTTTATCATCTTACCCAGGATAGAAAAAAGAATTTTTCTAGATAAAATTAAAAAAAAAAAAAAAAAAAAATCCGGAAAACAGCAACTACATTCAAAACCAAAATTTTAAGTTTTCTTCATTGGGTTTATTCCAGTTTCTATTATTTTTTTCTTATAAAATTAA
>OZ038488.1:7353745-7368745 GCA_964036315.1 Acanthosepion esculentum
TGACTAGATCCAAAGAGTTTTGAGTTCAATACGAGGCCACAGCAGTGGTGAACCAAACTTGGAGAGTTGAGTTAAAGGGAAATAACCGAGAAATCTGAAGAGGTATGGCACGTGGAACTAGAACAGTCTACCCTGGTGGATGAAATAAAGGGTTCAGTTAGAAATTCCAAACATCTGAAGAAGCATGGAGTGTACAACGGCTGAAATGCTATGAATATGGCAATGAAGCTGAGGATAACAGTCCAAATAATATATATATATATATATATATATATATATATATATATATATATATATATATATATATTCCTAAAGAGGTAATGGATTTTTACTTGTTTTATTAATACAACAGATTTTTATAACTTTAAATGTTATTTTTAGTGAAGACCAATATTTGAGTAGATGCTCCATTTATTTTAAACGGCATATTTATTTTCATCTACTTGAATATTTGCGAAATCTTATGATAAAAATGATATATATATATATATATATAAAACCCTTTGAAACAAACACGAAATGTTTTATTTCATAAAATGCTAACACAGAAAGATTTAAAATGTGTACCTGCCTTGCCAATTGACAAATATTGGCGAAAAAAATTTAAAAAATAACAAAAATTCATTTTTAATTTTCAGGAACATTACATTGATGCATCTTCAATTATTCAGACATTTTTCCTCATATTCTGTTATGCGCAAAGAACCTTGATATGCATTGGTTGGAGAGTGTGTGTGTGTGTGTGTGTGTGTGTGGAGACATGTATTCTGGGGGAGATGTCCAATAGAGATGTATGTTGTTAGATAGGAATTGTAGGAGGAGAGAGAGTGAGAGGGTTATTCAAATAATTTGGTACAAACAGGCAATTGGATCACAAAAGAGACAAGACAATATCAGATGGCCATGCAAAGATGCACAGACAGAAAATGCCAAAATGGAAAATATTTTATTTTGCATTTTTTTTTTTTCAGTATTACATTTTTACTAAATAATGTTCAATTGAGAAAAAAAAAAATGCCAACTTGCTTTTGTTTCAGGGAATGTATAGAGAAGAAATTAAACAATTTTGTTTTTCAGACAATTAAAAAATGATTTCCTGTTTGAAATAATGTTTGTTAAATTGAAAAAAAAAAAAATAAATAAATAAAAAAAAGAAGGAAGAAAAATCATGGCATTAATTTTTTTTTTATATTAAGATTTTAAAACATTTGGTGTTTTTGTTTTGGGATGAAATATTACTCATGTTTTTCAAAACCATTTCTTCTCCAAGCAAGAATTAATCATCTTTGAATCTCATAGTATAATTTGCTATTCTCTTAACAAAATAGTTTTTTGCCATTAAATAAGTCAAGATCACTACAGACAAAAGCAAAGCAATCAAGATGTGGATAATATCTTAATTACTTTGACAAGATTCAAGTGTTTCCTAAATACAAAAGCAGACTGACATTTTATATAAATCACAAATATTGTTCCAGAAGTGTTTTTTTTGTAGAAACAGTTAAGCTTAACATCAATTCAGAATGAGGCAGCATAACTGACAAAAATGCATAGAAAGAGAATAGAGAGAACATTAAGCAGAACAATAAGAGGGGGGCAGACAGAGAAAGAGCAAAAATGACAAAAATGATGTCAAAGGATTTTAACTCACCAGCTGATTGAGTCAGGGAAGTCAACTGAGTGGACTGTTTGATTAGAGACACCCGGTAAAAGTAGTTCCTCCAGAAATTCTCTTCACTAATCCTGAAAAAAATTACATGAATTTATTAAATGTCAATGGCTCAGGCTTCAAACACTGATTAGCCAGGAGGTAAGTAAAATAATTGGCACGTTTATACACATACAAAAACAATATTAAATTCTTTTTAAAATACTGAGATACCTCAGATTGTAATAAGCTTTTCGATTTATGATTAGCAAATATAGTTTTACTCAATAACAATATTCCCTAACCATTACACCATGGAAACTGAATTTTAAAAGACTTCAAAAACTTAATAAATCCTAATAAAAAAATTATTCTATTACAAAAAAAAAAAAAAAAAAAAAAAAATATGTCTTTCAAAAATTCATTATATATCGAAAAAATTTTTTTATTAAAACAATAGTGTCCTTAATATATATTATTCATAAAATCAATTAAAATATTTTTTAATGAAATAATGTCTTAGTTTTAATGCATTTTTTATTTTGCAATTCAGAGTAGATTATTGGTAAGGTGGGGGGGGGGGTCTAAACTTACAAAAAAAAAATTTGATAATTTATATTCTCTACGGAGTTCTGCTTTTAACTAATATAGTCACTAAAAATTATTACTTTGAATTTATCAATTTTTCATAAAATTAAATAAGTGGAGTGTAACACGTATAAAAAAAACAAAAAAAATCATTTCTAAAATATTTCATTCATTTGTGAATAAGTCATGAAAATCCAACAATTATTTGATTTTTGTTGCAAGAATTTCCAAATCAATGTTTTTCACCACAAAGAAGACACTAAAATTTGCTATGTTAATTTATAGCCCATCTGCTGTCACAAGATCAAGATTTTTTAACCTAAATTTCGAAGTAAAAAAGGTATAATTGAATAATCAAAAAGTATTTTCATCTTAAAGATTTTGACAATAAAACCTAGTTTTTATCACATTTGGTGAATTTTTTCATCAAAGCATGCTCTTTTTTCAGCAATTTTGTGGAGGTACCTAGATTATTGAATTATTAGTAGGTATCTCCATGAGAATGCTGAAAATGAGCATAGCATAATAAAAACGCCCTTAAACTTGATGAAAGCAAAATTTATTGTCAAAATGTTTATGTTACTATTAAGAGGAAAGAAAGTATTTTTTAATAATTTGAAAAAAATTTTTCTGTCTTTTTAGAACATTTTAACTTTTGATTAAAAAAAACCTTTGTTTCTCTTTGTCAGTGGAAGTACTAAAATAACATAGCAAATTTTTGTGCATTTTTTTTTTAATGACAGACATTAATTTTTAAAATCTTACAAAAATAGAAATAACTGTTGGATTTTAATGAAACTTTCAGAAACTATTATAAATGTTATTTTTTTTTTTAAAGTCATGATAAAAATATACTTTTTTATATATATATTACCACCCCCACATTAATAATTTTATGAAAACTAGAAATTCAATGTTGAAGCACACAAGTCATTATATTAGTTAAAAACTCAAAGCTTTGAGGAAAGTAAATCATATTTTGTTTTTTTAAAAATCGGACCACATCTACCTAAAAATCAGCACTGAATTGTAACATACAAAACATAATAAAATGAAGATATTATTTAATTTCAAATGCTTTTACTTGATTTTAGTTGTTTTTATGAATATGCATAATATTGTCTGAAGGCAAAAAACTTTTTCAATGAGAAATGAATTTTTAAAAGAATTGTTATTTCTTAAATTATTTTATTATTTTTACATTAAAGTAATTAAATATTGTAAAATTAGTGGAAATGGTGAATCCTTTACTTAATTGTTTTAAGATGTATTTGTACAGATTATAAATTGCACAAGCTTTTTACAATCAACGAGCCACCAGTTAAAAGAATCTTACTGTTTCTTGCCTTTTGTGTAAAAAAACAAAAACTGCTGTAATTCAAATGTACAGAAGCCCAGAAGAAACATAATACAATAAAAACATCACATGATTTGACTTTGTATATAAATGTTGTTCGGCACTGTTAACGGCCTTTACATTTTTACATCTACATTGGGTGAAGCACAAAAATTTCATGAAAGTCTGATACCAGTTGCATTGAATTTCTAAACCTCTGTTCTTACTTGGCTATGAAAAATAAAATAAAAAGTGTATATGATTATGTTATTAGAAAAAAAATGCCTTTGTAATATTGTCATAAGTTAAGATTAAAAAAATTAGCAAAAGAGAAAAAAATATATAGCATTTCAACTTATAAGGTTACCTACAATGTATTATGAAATTTATATGATCTTAGTTTTACATTTTCTCAGTTATGTCATTTTTCCATAAATGAGATATCAAAATTAATAATAAAATGAGTGGAAATCCAAATAATATCGTAAAATGTAATAAATGTACATAAAATATACACTACTGATAATATTTTATAAGATACCTTTTCTTATGAAATTTTATCTCACTCTTCATGTCTCATTTAATTTTTATTTTTTATAGTATTATATTTTTCCATAAAGCATTGTAAACATAAAAGGTGAAAGCTAAGTACCAAAAAATAACAAAAAAAAAAAAAAAAAACGTTAGAGCGCTGATAGTTTTCCTTAAAAATAACGAGGTAAATAAGTTGGTTCACTTAAAGCTAAACTATGTCACTTCTGACCTTCCGTACAATAACTTTTCCTCATGTAAGATGTCAGTGCGTGATGAAATCCTCACATGTTACTTGTCAATCAACACCGCTGTTAAGACCGGCTTTCTCTTATTTTAAAGTACAATTTTTCAGCACAGAAAGCAAGTAATATTTGTTTCAAAATATATTAAATAAACTTTATAATTTCTAATTTTCTTAAATTAAACTTTGAAAAAATTATAATTTATTTTTAAAGGAATTTTAAACGAAGAATTTCACTTTTATAAACAAAAGTGAAAAAAATGGCTGATTGATTTTCTGTCATATTTGCTGATTCAAAAAAAAGTAAAAAAAAAGAAAGATTTTTAACGAAAATTTTGGACGTTCTAGGAATGATTAAAAAATGTAAAAAAATACTCAAATACTTTGATCTTTATTCTTGATAATAAACATTTAGGCAGTAAAAAATTATTTTCATTAAGTTTAAGGACTTTTTTTATTCATGCTATGCTATTTTTTTTTATTGATCTCGTGGAGTGTTTACTTTTTTTCATTACAATTATCAAATTTTAATTTCTGAAAGTAACTCAGTTTTAAGATTCTTGACTTCAGTGAGACAGAAAATAAACTAAGATGGAAGACGAGAACAGAATAAAAGTTACATTTGCTACTGGTGTCTCCCTACCATTAATTATTATTTTCTAATGCACTGAAAAAGAAAAAACAGTGGTCAATAATTCACGAAGTAGAGGTTTGAATAAAGGGAAGTTACTCTGACTGCCGCTCAGTAATGCAAGGGAGGCAACCGCAGTTGATAACATAGATGACGCGATTAAAATTAATAAAAAACCCATTAACGACAAAACTACCGCCGCTAAGTCCTTCTTGAAAATCAGGCTAATTGCATCCTACTTAAAGGACATATCGGTTTTCTAATACTAACAGCAGGAATGGCTGAGGAAAACGAACAAACGCTGTTAGAAATGAAAAAAAAAAAAAAAAATAGAAATTTTAATAATTCAAGTATAGAAAATTTTAACAGTAATTGATACCTTGATTAAATAAATGCCTTTTTTATTTAATCCAGTGATATTAAATAGGTAATTTTATTATTATTTTTTTTAATCTTTTAGTCAATTTATTTTCACAACTATTGTTACATTATCAAAGATTTTTTATTTTAGTTTAGTCATTTTGGAAAATGAAATGCTGCAAAGAATAAAAATCGGTTTCATCAAGAGTTTAGAGTTGATTTGTATTTAATGAAGTATAAACTGGAATTATAGTTTAAGAGCACATATGGTTTAACCATCACTTTAAGAGTATCAAAATAAAACAGAAGTCTATATTTTCTAAAAATATTATGCGAAATAGTAAACAAGTGTCTCAGCTGACAAAAGAAAATGTGCCATGTCTATTTCAATGAAGCAAATATCCTTTTTTGATGTTCCTCAATAGCATTCTATATTCAATATATTCTATCCTATACTTAGATGTGGAATGGCAGAGTAATTGATAATCTCTACTGGGAACAAACAGCCTGTATGCAGAGAAAATAAGTTCAATAAAATTCACACAAATAAAAAGACGAAGATGAGTTTTCTTCAACAGATTTATTGATTTATTTGACCTATACATATAAACAATCCACAGAGAAGTGGAAGACCTAATAGGATTTATTATCAGGACACAATCTTAACAACATAAGATATGTCACTAACACTGTGTTGATGACAGAAAGGAAACTGAAAGAAGATTTAGAACAAGTAGTAATGGAAAGCAAGAAGAAAGGACTATTAACTATAAGAAGATAGTATGCATGGTTGTCATGAGACAACCCAAGATGTGAACTATGTATTGTGTGATGGGGATGTCATAAGTCAGGTACTGAAATTTAACTACCTGGGTAGAGTAATAACAGACAAAGGAAAATGTAACAGAGGAATCCAAAGGTGCACAGGAATAGCAAAAAATGTTTTTCAGAACCTGAGACAAGTATTAAGACAAGAAAATTGCAGTAAAGAAGAACAGTGTTTGACATTCAACGGGTGGCGGAAATAGCCAAGAAGTGTCCCATAGCATCTAGCAGCCTCCCGAGATGAAATGAGGGTTTGTTTTGATTGGGTAGACAATAACAAAAAGGACTGAGTTGGCTGTAGGTTCCTGGAGTAAAAAACTTGGAGACAGTATGATTTAGGTTTGTGAGAGGATTGTGCTTCATGACTGACACTAGGTTAAAGAGTTCACTGTAATAATTTTCATTTGACAAAAATATTATTACAAAGAATTCAGAACTGTTATGTAATATCCAGTTTCCTATGTGACAGTGCATGTAAGGCAATTTCCTAAAATATGAAGAGACTTGAAGCAACAGAAATGAAATTCTACTAATGAGTGCTGAGATTACTATGAACAGGACACATGAGTAACAAAGAAGTCTGAAGGAAAATCAGAATGAGGAAATATATTACAATCAAAAAGAGACAATTGCAATTTCTGGCAGATGTAATGAGGAAAGAACCTGGAGAATTTAACACTACCAGGACAGATTGAAAGCAATTGAAGAGGTGGGGGAAATCGCAGGTAACTTTCTTAATAAGTTTATGTGGATGGCTGGCAAAACAGGGATGGTAAAATTTCAGAAGTTATTCAACACAAGAAAAGGCAATGAGCTATGGAAAACCAGGATCAGCAATGTCCTGAAAGAATTTTGGCACATAGAAGTTTTATGATTGTCAATTCTTGACTATTTCTTTTTTTTTACTTTTCATTCCAATGATGAAGACCACCAAGCTACAACCATTAGTTAATAGCAGGGATCAGAAATAATAACCTTTTGGTGAGACTCAAATTTGCAACTCTTTTGCCTAGGGAAGTCTATTTTTTCATAACATCTGCTCTACCACTTGGGCTACAAAACATTTTAGGGTTGGCAAAAAAATCAAGTCTAACCATACAAGCTATTTTTTTTATCTTATACAATAACCAAACTTTTGGGGAATTATTTCTGATAATTTATCTTTTCAAACATTAATAAGATTTATAAAAAAAAAAGAATGATTAATTAAAGTGTCAAAAGTTTTTATTTACATAATTTATTACACTGTTTATTGCAATGGTTGGCAAAATACAGGCTAATTGCTAATTGATTTGAACTTTATAAAAGGGTAAATAATAAGGATTTCTTTATAGTTGATTCATATATTTTAATAATTTAGTAAATGTTTATAAATTTATGAATAAAAAAATTATTTTCATATTTATTACTTTATAAATTGGTAAATGATAAATATTACATTGCATTAGTTTTAATATGATTGCATCAGATTTTAGAATGTAAATATAAAATTATTCTTCTAAACAAACAATCTAATAAATAAATAGTGTTTAATATTTTTGTTGTAAATTTTCAAAAACAAAAAATGTATAAATTCACTCATGTTTTTTTTACTACAATTCTAATCATCACTTTTTAGAACAATAAACATTGCCAAGGAGTGAAGGTAGTTAAAATATCAGTGTCAAGGGAAAAACCTTCTCCATTTTTTGTGAGTATGAAGGTCCAAGATTGCTCAAATTTAAAATAGAGTAAAATGTGAAAAAAAATGGAAAAATGTTCTTTGCCTAAAATAAACAAGCACTTAACATAATATCAAAATGCCAAAAACAGTTTTTAGTACCATTGCTGTTACTTTCCCCCAAAGAGAATTAATGATCACAATGAGAAGCATGCTTACTGTTTGGGTACCAATTCAAATCGCATTTTCTGTAGCTCTGGGTCTTCTTGTAAAGTTGCCATTGCCACAGGGTAAAGTGAATCGAAATCAAAACTGTACTGCACTCCAGCTGGAGGATTCCTCAGGAAGTTTCGCTTGTCCTGAAAGCAAGAAAAACATTTACAAGAGAATGAAAGAAATGTGTATTATTGACAGATACATAAGGGGGGGGGAGAGAGAGAGAGAGAGAGAGAGAGAGAGAGAGAGAGAGAGAGAGACACACACACACAATGTTCAAGTTTTTTCATTTTAAAGTCCAGTAAATTACAAGCAACTTATATTATTATTTTTGAAATGCTTTCATCAGAATTTTTCAAATATCAACTGAGACGAAACACATTCTTATTTTCATTTCAGGTTTCTGCAGAGAAAAATAATCTTTATTTAGAAAATTGGGTGGTAGGAAAAATAAATTTCCACTCGAATCTGTTCCTGCTGACAGCTAACATGGAATCCGGAACAATGCTTCGCTTGGGACTGTTTCCTGGACACCGTAAACAACAGTACAATCGCTCTATCTCTGGAACACGGGCATAACCTTCAGTCTCATTGAACAAAACTGTCCTGAAACAAAAAGTCAGCTCTTTTTATTCTTCAGGCTAGAAACAGATCTTTCGCTTGCGTTAGTCTCGTTCTTGCCAATAACGTATGCGCTGTGTCACTTCAATATTGATTTGCCAGAGTTCGCCTTGCACGTCTATGATGTCGACAAGCATATGTACAGACAATTCGCCTTCTCTTACTTCGGCGAGGTATGTCTCCACCACATAAAACTAATTTAATATTAATTAATTTTTACCATTAAAGTTACTTGAACTTATTCATCTTTATTCATTATTGAGCGAGCAGCCAGTACTACTGTTGGTTAAAATTTATAAAATCTTTCTCTTAAAACAATTTTTTAGAAAAACAGGTTTCGCAAGTCCTGTAGCTGTTATCACTCTTTCCAGTATTGATGGGAGTTTTCTTCCTAAACTTATTTGAAGTTGTATGGAACGTTAACATCTTGATTATGCCTTTATTTTCTCTTTGAATTACGTATGCTATGTTTTATTAGGTTGGTGAAAAAATAATGTCGTTTTCTCACATATGGTACTTATGTAAATAACGACATTATTTTTGCACCACCCTAATAGTAGTTGCTGCTGTTGGTAGTCCTCAAGTGATGTGGCTTCTGTTATTTGTTACAGTTATTTGTTTGTAATTCTGTAGCGCCAATCCACAATGTTCAAAGAAAAAGAAAGATGGCCTTTGCCAAGACCCTCAGACTTTAATTGCTTAATGCCTTTTTATTACTACTGTTCTTAGGAATCGGTTGTATACATCTGACAGTTTAGATATTTCTGAATGCGTTTGGCACTATGCGTTTGGCATCCAGATGAATGTCTCAATTGGACAAGGCTATTTAAGAAAATGGCTCAAGTTTTCAGGTTGAGCTTTTGGTTTCATAACAATTTGCAGCGTTGGGCATAACTACCTCTGGCACAACCCATTTTATGTTCAATTCCTTTTCGCCTATACTTAACTTCTTATAACTGATCCATACACCAAGGTATGTTTAGTATTTACTAATTCCATACCCTGAATTTTCATGATAGATCCAGGCTAGGTGCCATCACTGCTTTCATTCCAATTCCAGATCATAGTGGAATGATTATATTGAAGCAATTACTAGGTCTGCTGCTAGGAATGTTGGCTCACTGTGTCATACCAGACAATTTTCCTTGTCAGAATTTATCTTACATATTTACAAATGTACCATTCATCGTTGTATTAAATATTGCTGACATATCTGGTCTGGTACTCCTGCTATATATCACAATCTTCTTATCAAAATCCTAAGAAAGCTTTTTAATGTAATCAGTCCTAACCTGGTATCTTCAGTCACTTTCTCCAATGTCATAACCTGGCTTGCCTGGCTTTTCTATAAAGCCACTTACAATTTTCAAAAATACAAATACAACGTCAATCGCCACCTTCTGTTTTCCTGAATTCTGTTTTTATTATCCTTTAACCTCACTAAAGTCTTCTTAGTCTCTTTCACTCCCAGCAAACCCTTCCATGTTAAAGGCATTATTGCCTTGCTTGCTTTGAAATGATTAAACTTATAGGCTTTAAATTTGTTTATTTATATTGAATGTTTGAGTTTCAGTTATCAACTCCCTTGCATCTTTTATATATATGTGTGTGTGTAAGGCCTTAACAGCTACATATCATTTTAATCAGTTATTTTTTTTCATATGCTTTAAAAGAAAAAAAGACATGGCTTGTAATCTTGTCTCTCTATATAAAAAAAAAAAAAAAATCATTAAATACTGCCTACCTTACTGCAAGTTATTTTTTTTTTAATAAAACTGATTGAATTTTTTTATTATTAAAATGATTGATATTTAATAAAATGATTGATTTTGTTATTTTTAATAAAATGATTGATTGCTTACAGCAGAGAGCGCAAGTATCTGCTTCTTCATGCTCTCCTCCTCATTGTATCCAACCCATGGGGGAACGGATGCCTCAGCATTTTTGCCCTTCTCTTTATTTTCATTCACAAACTTTTCTTGTTCCCGGGTGAATTCTCCCAGTATAGTCTGTAAAGAGAGAAGAAAAAGAAAAAACAAAACAAAATCATGAGTTTTCCTATATTAAAAAATTAAAAAAAAAATAAATAAAAGCATATAAAATATCATTTGTTTTAATTTTGAAAATTCAGATAAACATTAAATAAAAAGTGATTTGCTTTCACCAACTCCCAAAAATTTGGTAATTCTGATATTTCAGCTGAACAGGAAATACTAGGTTTGATTCCCTGTTGCATTGAATTAGACATTGACAAAACCTAACCAAACAACTGATAATCCTGTAAGATGTGAGGTAACTCACTTCCAATTCCAGGATAATGAATTTTTAAGCTGATTTTATTTGGGGGGACAGGAGCAAGAAAAAATCTGTGAAAAAGGGGCAATATTTTAATAGTGTAAATTAACAATCATTAAACAACTTCATTTCAACAATGAAGTGACTCAAAATGATCCCATGAGCTGGAAAGCAATATTGTTTCTGGAGTAGTGGAGGAGTGTGGGGCATCCAAAAGACTTTATGTTAACTTTAAGCCAGCAGTCACAATTGTGGTCAGTGTGGCTATTGCATTAGAGACATTAGAACAGGTTCTTGTTGGTATGGCTACAACATTGAATCCTATGATAATTTTATTCTAGCCATGCATCCACATTTAACTAGATGTTGCTTTTTCTCATTAAAAACAATGATTAATGAAATGAAGAAAAAATAATCAGATATTAAAGTGAAGTAGATCTTGTAAAATTAATGTTAAAAAAAAAATAACTGACACTCAGTTACAAAATATTTCTATTACATTTAATATTTTCATAAGTAAATAGTAAGCATTTTATTTAACACTCCACTGTTCCGTGATGAACAATTCCCTACATATAAAAAGGAGAAAAAAATGCTCCAGATGAAGTTAAGGATCTCTTAATTTAGATTACTGTTTAATAGATTATAATCTAGGTTTTTCCACACAGTAGATAAATGAATATTTTGGTCAATATCCAAACATAACAATCAGTACAATATAAACTTATGAAAAGCAAGAACCTGTTTCAATGTCTCTAATAGAAGAAAACAATGTTTTTAGTAATAGACAAACTTTGAAGGATTTTAAAATAGACTAGCCTTGAAGTAAAAGGCTACAAAATATTTATAACCTTAACTTTTATCACTTTGTCATTTCATTTGCTGTGCAGAAGCTTTATCCTGCCACTGAAGGTTACTCATAGTTGTGTTGTCATATCCTGGCAACAGAAAAAACCTTTGAGTGAAATTAATAAGTTTACTGGTTACTGCAATTGAGAGGCATTGAAAAATAATACTGTGGAAATTGAAGTAATACTATTAATGCAGATTGCCAAAAGTTAATAAGTTTACAGGAAACATGTTTAAGAGATATTTTATAACAAAAACGTAGAGTGTGGAGGATGGAAATATACACAAAGGGAGAGCTGAAAAGTTCTCAGGCAGACCTACTTCCCAAAATCTGACCAAATATCAAGTTTTTGGAAATACCTTCTTGATTGAACAAAGAACTTTTCAGCACCTCATATATACTCATAATTATGTTAACATAATTGTCAAATGGTGCCATTCAAAACAGTAGTGCAATGGCTTGCCAGTTTCTTTTGCACAAGAGATATTAAGGTTACCCTGTCCCTCGTCTTAGAAGTTAAAGAGAGAAGACCTACAAGACAGCAGGTGATTTTAATTCAGAATTTTCCTTCTAGACTAGTAACCAACCAAGGCTATAGGGTCCAGTCTGTCCTGATATTTAGCTGGAAGGAAGAGATGGATTCATACCTTTCCTAAGGGTATTAGCAAATAAGGGAATGCAATGAACACAATTGGAGTTCAAACTTGGCTCTCAGATTCCTCAACACAAGCCACTATTCATTATTCCACGGGGCTTCGGGTGAGATTGGGCCACAAAATGGACTGACTGAATAAAATGATGAATGAATTGTCAAAAGTGGAAATATAATTGATAACATACTTTTCACTTTAAAAGTTCAAAAGGATATGAAATAGGAAAAAATGTTTGGTTGAATTATAATGTAATTTTATGACATTTTTTATGACAATTATCTGGTAGATTAACATCTACAAGTCAAACATCAGTTCTTTTTATCCTATTAAATATAGAGGAAGTCAAACTGCTTTTGGCAATATTTATGAATTTAGAGATGAAAAAGAAATAGTTACACAGTTGAAAAAGCCATTGTTCCATTGAAGAAAAGCAAATGATGTAACAAAGTGATATTCATAAAGGAAATTAATGAAAAGCGGATACCAATGATGGGTTATTAAATAATTTGGATTATTTCAATTCAGTTAAAGCCAGTTAAGTACCAAACATGATATGTGCTTGGGCAATCATGCCTCTTTTGATTCATGATTAAGCAGAAGATTTTCTCCACAATAGGTTGCTGTTTCTTGCTATGGCAGACTGGTTGCCAAACCAGGCTATATTACCCAGTCTGTCCTGCTAATCAACCCATACCTGGGGGAGAAGAGATGTATTCATACCTTTCCAAATTGTATTTGCGCATAAATAAATGCAACAAACTTGACTGAAATTTGAACATGGATCTCTGATTTCTTATTCAAAGCCATTATCCATTACACTACAGTACATTATTTCAAATAGTAAAGAATTAAATGTATGTATTAGTTATATGACAAATAAAATTGGAATTATTTAGAAGATAAAACATGACAACCAAATAAAGGTAACTTGGAGGTAACTGGAGCAAGAAATAGCTTGTTAATTTTAATGCCTCCAAAAGTAAAATGCACACATTTTTTGCCTTCGAGCAGTATAAGTGATGCTAACCTCCAGGAGAGTGATACATTACTCCTCATTCTAAGGTTTTCTATTGATATGAATTGAAACAATTATATCGAAATCAATTCCTAAGTCTGCTGCTGGGAAAGTTGGATAACTGTGACATGCTAGACAAGTTTTTTTTCCAAAATCTATCTTGCACCTTTATCATTCATTCATACATACTGTTGCTATATCTAGTCTGGTGCTTCTGCTATCTATGTAGAGATTCTCGACAAAGTCCAGAAGAAGAATTTGCAATGTTATCAGTCCTTCCATCTGAGCTTCATTCACTTTCCAACCACTATAAATAGCTTCTCTGTGCCTTTTCTATAAATGATTGATTTTAACGGCATATCAACTTCTTATGGGTCATTTAATGCTGAAATTTAGTTTTCTTGGCGGCTTTGAAGTAATAAAAATAAGATATAAATCATTCTGCTTTCACAATTGAGTACATGGTAGATGATACACAGTTTTTTGTATATACAGGTTTGTGTGGATATGATTACTAGAGGTGGTGATATGTGTATTTTATGTTGTAGTTTTGTTGAAGTTATACTTCAGAATACTGTTTGATTTAAGAAATTATAGGATATTATATGAATTAATGTCATGAAAGAGTTCTTTCATGTTGGTTGTTTAGTTAGCAGCATATCACACTATGGCTTATTTAATGCCGAGATCTAAATATTTTGTAGATAATTTTATACTTTCAGAGTAAAAGGTATGCTTTTTAGATACCATATATACTCACGTATCATGCAACTTTTGAAGACCTAATTTTGAAGCTAATTTTAAGGCGGTCGCATTATACACAAGATATAAAATGAGTATATATATATATATATATACTGCCGGACCTGGCTATGCCATTGACCAAACTATATATCTATTTACTGTAGTCAAATTAGCTTCAAAATTAGGTCTTCAAAGGTCACATGATATGCAAGTATATACAGTATTTATTTTGTAGATCATAAAATGTATTGTTGGTAATTTTACTATAAAAATGTACTGTTGATTTTTGTTTGGGGGGGGGGTTCATTATTTGCCCATAGATGGGACCCTAACAGCTGGACATGGGAACAACAGAAGTGGTTCAATCAGAAGCCTTGCTGCCAGATGTAGTTTATCATTTAACCCAGGATGTGCTTTTCTATATTTCATGGCAATTGTTCTGATGAGCTTTCATACTTTGACTTTTTGAATTTAAACATAGTACTAAATTG
Source organism: Acanthosepion esculentum (assembly GCA_964036315.1). Taxonomy (NCBI): domain Eukaryota; kingdom Metazoa; phylum Mollusca; class Cephalopoda; order Sepiida; family Sepiidae; genus Acanthosepion; species Acanthosepion esculentum. Next base: position 7,368,454 of record OZ038488.1, read on the forward strand.
GCACCCAGGTTTCATCATGTAACTGTTGAAATATCTCACTGTAATAGTAAAAGTTCTATTCTAATAGTTTCTTTTTCACTTCTTGCTCACTGAATTCTCTTTTGGCTTATCGATTTCCTGTTAACCAAGATTTTCAAAATTTTAAATGCAATATCAACTGTCATTTGTCATTTTGACTCCTTTTCTTTTATTGTCCTCTCTCTTCAATAACATTTTCTCAGTTTCTTCCATTGTCAGTAACCTCTTGCATCTTAGTAGCTTTATTACATTGCTTGGAGTGAAATGATTAAGA
>OZ038488.1:7376245-7456245 GCA_964036315.1 Acanthosepion esculentum
ACTGTTTATTATTTGATTTTGGCAAAGGGTCACACTCAAGAGTTTAGTCACTACTAGAGATCAGTAGATTAAAAGATTAATGAAGGATTAAGTTCTAATCCATGACACTGATCAATCATATTAGAATGAGAACTTAAGATTTCATACCAACACAAAATCAAAACAAAATTCAATAAAGTGATTCTTTTAATAAAACTTTCCATCCAGGGTATGACAATAAACTACATCTGTGTCCGGGGTGAGATGATAAACTACGTCCAACAGCAAGGCCTCTCTGATCAGGAGATTTTGAGGAGCATAGAACCACCTCTTATTTGCTGGTGTTCCCAGGTCCACCCTGACTTAGGGTGGTAGCATCTGTTAGGGCCCCAGCCAAAAAAGGGGTCAAAACACTATCGGAAATCTTTTAATATCAGAAATACTTTAGGAAAAAAGAAAAAAAAATATTACCAGCAATAAAAATTGTCAGCATTAAATAACCCATTGAGGTTGATATGCCGTAAAACAAATCAAACCAATAAAACTTTTTTTTTTTTTTAATACAAATTAATGGTTTAAACTTTTTAACATCTCCACACCAAATCAAAATACAATGATGAAGCATAATTATCTTAATTTAACTATAAAAAAAAAAAAAAAAAAAAAAAAAAAAATATGGAGTTGTATTATACACAAGTAATTTTTTTGAAAAGGTTAAAAATCATGCATTTTCAGTGACCAGTTGCATTATGTACAGGTAATATTTTTCTGGAGGAGTTAAAATTCATGCCAAAAAAATTCAGGGGTTACAATATACATAAACATCAGCTTATACATGAGTATACAAAGGAAACAAGCATGCAATTAGAAGTTCAGAAAAGTTAATTCCCTACCATTTTAACTTTTGGATGAGCAGTTGCATGTAAATCAGTTAATCACATACTAACGAGTAATCATAAAACTACATTTATTTTTAGGTTTCAATCCAATAGGGAATTTACATTGTCATTCATGTATATCCATACATTCAGAATAAGCTGAAAGCTACAGGCATAACTCTGAAAGTATTTGTTAGTCTCTGAAACTACCTCCAATAAAGCAAAATTGACAAATTTCCACAAACTATATTCTGCATACCACAATCAGCCTCTTAAAATTAGAACTGAAATTTTACTTCTTTCTTGAATCATCCACAAGAAATTCAATTATGTAAGCATTCTTATTATAATTTGTTTTGTGACCCACCTTTGTTATTTCACACGACCATTATGTCCTGCCAATAGCTCATAAATAATGGACTATTCTGTTTTGATAGAGTGAAAAAATGGAAATGACATATCAGAGATGCTATTTGGTTTCAGTGATAAAATGAATAAAAGGAAAGATAGAAGAGTTTAATGCATCAATGTGCCAATAGCTCATAAATAATAGACCATACTGTTTTGATTGTGTGGAAAGACATATCAAAGCCACTACTTGGTTTCACTAGGAAAGAAAGGAAAGATAGAAGAGTTTAATGCTTCAATGTGCCAATAGCTCATAAATAATAGACCATACTGTTTTGATTGTGTGGAAAGACATATCAAAGCCACTACTTGGTTTCACTAGGAAAGAAAGGAAAGATAGAAGAGCTTAAAGTCTGTTTCAGTGAAATGGAAAAGTTGTCAATTTCAAATCTTTTTGTGATTGTTATTGCAATCTATTGTTAAAGTTGCAAAGCTCAAATATTTAACAATGTGATAGAGTAATTTCTCCATTAGCTTATTCAATAATTAACTTCAGAATTAAGATTCATCAAAAAATTCAAATATGAAAAGCAGACACTCCCTTTGTTAGTTCCTTAGTTAGTTTGCACAACCATTACACTTTGTCATTACTATTGTATTGGAGTACTGCTTTCAAAAAAATAAATCAAGGAGATGTAACTACAAAAGAAAATAATTATGCTATAAAGCCCTCATTTAAAATTTTTAAATTCCATTGAGTGAGGAAACCTCAAAACTATTAAATTCAATGAACAACAGTAAAATTGTGGCATTTTTATGGGTACCACTAGTGAATAATAAATTATATAATGTTTTTCACACCAGACAAGAAAAAGAAAGATGTTTGGCTTACTTTCTCCTCGACTGTATTCTTTAGTTGTTTAGCTGTGTCGGCAACAGTCTTGCCAGCAAATTTACTCATGCTGAACAGATAGCCTGAAAAAGAAAAGAAATTAGACAAACATTGTTCACTAGGATTTTTCTTTTAATGTCAAGCACAATGCAGAAAGGGATGAAGTATAATAAAGTTTCTTACTGTGATCGTTAGTAAAAACAAAAATCATTGGAAAAAGGATTTGGAAAAACAAAATGTCAATGTTCAAATCAATCACTGGTTGACATTCATGGGATCCTAGAAGAGATTCCAGCTCAAAACTAATTTATCATCAGATTGTTTTTGAGATGACAAATAATGTCCTCTTCTCTGATGTATTATATTGATGCAAAAACACATCCAAATCAAAGCAATACCAGGCCTGGCAGACATGTGGAGACCTAAATTACCACTAAATAACAATTTCTGAGACCGTTTCTAGCAAGGTACTTATTAGTAATATCCAGTAATTAGGCAATTAGCTACTATAACCAATATTAGTATGTGCAGGTGGTGTAACAGATAATGGTTCAGAATGAGAATCAAAGAACAGGGTCTGAATTCTAGTTGGGTTTATGCACAAATGCCCTTAGGAAATGTATGAATACTTCTTCTCCCAGCTATGGATTGAATAGCAGGACAGATTGGGTCTATGTAGACATGAATGGTAACCAGTCTAACATAGAAATGGCAACTTCCTGTGCGGAAAATCTGCCTAGTCAGTCATGAATCGAAAGCCTGTATCATGTACGGTATGCAAGCCTGTATCATGTACGGTACTTAAAGCATTAGGAAGCAATTAGGTATTGCTTTGTTCCAAATACAATTGCTCTCAGTTTGCATAATTTACTACCTACTTCTGACAGAATTAAAGTGAAAATTTTAACAACCATTAAATTTGTCTGAGTTACATCAATTTAATTTAAATTCCGAAATAAAGTGAAGTGCTAATAAATAAAAATAAATTATACAGTTACCTAATAACATAGAGCTCATCCTTTTGCTCAAATAATATTGGCAGCACAATATGGCATGGGTTTCTGCATGGCTATATCTATCCAGACATATTTCAGAGCTGTACATAAATTGTTTGGCATGCTCAATGGGGTTTAAATCTGGTAGGTGGAATTTGGAATGAAGTAGCTAGTAGTCAGCCAAGTGTCCTTGGAAATAGTTTCATGCCACTTCCATACAGTTGCATTATCTCTTTGGAACAAGCCATCAGCACCAAGTAACATGGCATTCACAAATGGGTGTAAATGGTTTGTAACAAAATTTATATCTATTGCCACCCCCTCCATTCCCTTCTATCAAGACAGACTCTCAGTTCACTATTGACCTTTGATGTTATGCTTTTATATTAGATTTAAATGAATAAGAAATTTTTTATTTATTTATTTTTTTAAATCAGTATCACCCTATGCAAGGCAGTAATGCTACTAAAACAAGGGATTACAGGGTATGGAAGAATTAGGAACTGAAACATTGATAATGAGCAGGAAGAGGAAAGTGTGATCAGAACAGTAGATTGCATTTAAATCTTTGTAGATTAAAATTGGCTGGAAAGCATGGAGCCAGAAGAGAGTTCTACAAGCCAAAAGTGCAAGAAAAGAAACTGGTAACATAGAATTTATGGTTACATCTAGCCAGATCAACTGTAAAATGATGAGATCTCAATGCCAGTCTAGTACTGCACTTATATCCAAAAGTCTAGATACCATATTGATGAGCTCATCGAAACAATTACCCTGAAATTGTTTGTAGAAAAGGTACAGAAGGAATCTTACGCTGGTAGGGAAGTGACTGAAGCTGAGCTGCCAGATCGCTGATTCTTCTTTGGATTTTATCAAGGAGCTCAAGGTAAATAGAAGGGGCACCAGACCATATATAGCAAGAATATTCTAAGCATGGATGAATGATAGACTTTTAGATATGTAAGATATATTCTGGAGAGAAAAATTGTCTTGCCCAGCACAGTGAACAAACTTTCTTAGCAGCTGACCTAGCAATTTGATTCATTCTAGTCTTTTGACTTCATGTCAGCTGAGAACATCATGTCAATGAGCCACTTTTCTAGAGGATAATATCAGCCATGCTGATGAGAGATAGAGAGGGGTCTCAGATGATTAATGGAAAGAAGTTTAGTTTGAAGGTGTTAAAATTAACAAGCCATCTTTTGTCCCAGTTAACAAATAATACTAAAACATTGTTTTAGGTTTACTTCTTAGTCTATTCCGCCATGTTTTGTTTACTTTTTTTTAACAAGCGTACTAATTACTATATATGAGTAGTAGTTTGCACACATGCTCAAACTCACTAATACAAACAGGTATTACTTGAGTATTCAGGCTATATTTGTGTGCTAAAATGTAATGCCAAACATTTTAAGTGCGTAATACTCCTCTTTCTGAAAAGAAAGCTTTCTCTTTATTTGTGTGTGTTCATTAGCTTGTTTCAGGTGTGTGTGTGTGTGTGTGTGTTCTCTTCTGCTTATTTGTAATAATTGGATGTTAACTTTTCAGCTTTTCTTGATTTTATTTGGGTTAGCAAAAATTGAATTGGTGTCAAGATGTGGTTTCTCTACCATCTTGTACAAGATTTGGTAACTTGGAACTCTGGCAGATTTTATTGTAGCTAATTTGCTTCAATCAAGTTGTAATGCATCATGTGTGCAGAGAGGTTTTGATGCTCAAGTGTCACCTGCTTTGTTCATTGTTTTTTAGATGGGTTTACAGCTTTATCCTTGATGTTGTGGGTAATTTGGAATGGGTTTAGTCATCTTGTTCCTTCTCATTAGTTTATCAACTTCAGCTGATATAATTCACAATTTTGGTGTCTCGGCTTTAATTACTGTTCTTACTGGACTCAAGGTTTTCTTTAGCAGATCCTGTATATGGACATGCTACCCTTTTACAGGTTCTGGCAGGAAGTGTGTGTGTGTGTTATAGATTTGACATCCTTCCTCCTGGTCAGCCTTCTCTTCTTGATCAGGTGGCAGACTTGTCTTGTATTTCCTACCATTCAATTCTGCTAAAGATTTCATGTCTCTTAATGTTTTTTCTTGTATTGAAAAAAAAAAAAGAAAAAGAAAAAAAAAAAAAAAAAAAGCAAGGCGAGTGCATGTGTGTGTGTGTGTGTGTGTGTGTGTGTGAAAGCAGGGAGCTTTGTTTGCTTCTTAACATTTAGTTTTAGCATCTGTATCTACCTGAATAAATCTGCGTCTTGTGCAGGCATGATGTTGTAATATTCAATTTATACTCTTCACTGAATTCATACAATGTGAATTGTGCCGCATTATTGCACATGATCTGTTCTGCAAAGAGGCTGGTTTTAATTGTTTTTTGGTGAAATAGGTCTGCTCAGATTGTGTTCCAGGGTCTGCTAGGTATGTAGGGGAAAGGGGTTACAAACTGCGACAAAATCAAAACATTAACCAATAAAACTCTAGTTATATTAAATACCTTCATCAGATGAAAACTTCTGTATGGATATCATGTATGACACCAAACATGTTCAGAAATATCTAAATTTTTAACTGTATACTAAACTGCTTTCTCAGATTAATGATTAAAAAGGGTTTTGAGTTACTGAAGGTCTTAGCAAGTTTCATACTTTGAATCTTCTGGACAGACTACAGAATCACAAAAAACTCTACCAAATGACAGAAACCACATCACTTGAGATCTTTCTAGAACAGCAACAACTAAAATGCTGGGATTTTTTTTCCTAGCCAATAAAATAGGCTGGTTCTTGATTCGACCTGACTCAGTCCTGGTCTCTCTTGTCTTGAAGTCAGAACACTACATTCACTTGTCTGAATTTGCTTCAGTGTGTCAACGCCATTTCTTAGTTTAAAGTAGTGTGCAAATATCCTTGGGAAAAGCATGAATGCACCACTCCTCTCCCCAGCTATGGGTTAATTATTAAAACTTGTAACACTAAATCATTATCATCTCAAAAAAAAAAAATAAATAAAATAAAAACATTTCAATCTAAACATATATTTTGGCTTTAACTAACCTGCAAAAGGTTGATAAGCTCTAGAAAATGAATTAATCAACAATCACATTCTTTCCCAGTGGTTTACTTTATCACATGCTCTAGAGCAGGGATTGGCAACCTTTTGGAGTCCAGACAGCTATGCAGTGTCTCAGAGGTGGGCCAGGATATCAAATGTACCATAATAAATTGTCTACCTCAGAATGCTCTGCCCAGAAGGCTGCCTTATTCTGAAGGTTTAAAGAAAACTAACACATATTAAATTATTTAAACAAGGTTCTTTATTTTACTGCAGAAATAACAGGATAACAACTAACAAAATCAACAAAAAATGCAAATTCCTTACTACAGTTAATTTGGCGGGCCAGAAGTGGCCTGGGGTCTGCAGGTTACCAATCCCTGCTCTAGAGCATCATCCAAAAATAACTCCTGCAACCTACCAAAGCATTTACACAGGTTTTCTCTTTTCATGAAGTATCTTAATCTAGTCATCTTTCTGCTGTACACCATGTTTAGTTCTTCTATTAGTTTATATAAATAATAAATAACATTGTTACTGGTTGACCTCTTTTTATTCAGCCATATTGTTCCATTTACTTTATTTTCATACATAGAAAAATACATGTAGTGTCGTTTGGTCATTAAGGGAAATGATCAAGCTCTATTTGTGTGAAATTATAATATAATGCCAAATGTTTTAAGCATGTAACAGTTGCAATTTCCAACATAGCATACCTCACATCATTAAAGAGTCACTATCATCTTGCACAACACGCTGCTGACAGGCTAGATCTATAGCTTCATAAAATCTCCTTCAAACAAAAACATGGTACATTGCCAAAAAGAGTTGATAATGTGACTCATCTAACTAGGTGACATGACACTAGTCATTCATGATCTAATGGCAATGTTTGCTAGCCATGTTGAGACCCTGCCATGGTGTCATTAATGGTAGCCTTGATGGAAGGCAATGATGAAACGCCCATGGAATACAATATACTTTGTACATTATGTTGCTTGATCAGTTGAATGACAACAGCATTGATTTGCAATGTGATCTGATAGAATGTTATTCTTTGCATGGTTACTTTCCTTAACAGTCACCTGCAGTCCTCTCTTCGCATCATTTGTGTTTTGATGTGTCAGTAATGTCTGTCTGGTATTTACTTATTCCCGTTATACCATGGCTACCATATAAGGATAAAAAGCACATAAAAGATATTTGGGGCCCCAATAATCATTCCACTGTCAAACTGTTAAATCCTATGTGTCCTGTAGCTGCCACAGCTACACAACCTCTTATTATATTAACTATAGATCATCCAGCTTAATTCTATTTCTACAAACACGGGAGAGGCAAAAACTACCTAGTGTACTGCTGTTTGAATTTTTGACACTTCAGTTTAATTTTGTAATCACTTAATTCTAGATTTCAAACAAGCTTTATCTCTATAATATCAAGTTTTTCAATCTAAATATCAAAAGGCCAGGTTTGTATTTTTTATGAATATCAGTGCTCCAACATTTTCCTAAATGAATTTTAAAAGACAAATTAAAAATAAGGAAAGATTCTTAAACAAAACAAGAAAAAAAGACTAGTAATCATAAAAACTAATGCTAAAAGTTTTAGATTGTCTATCATCAAAAATGCATTTGAGTTAAAGGGAATTGCAATTTTTAAGACAGTGACAGCTTTAGTTTCAAACAGGTAGAAAAAAGGCATTCAAAAATCTTGAGTGCAGCCAAGTGTGTTTGGTGACATTATTTCTGCTGGATTACTGGACAAATTAATCAATATTTATGCATTTTTAACCCTTTTTCTGTCAAAAATGTTGAAAATTGAAGAAGCAAAACAAAACAGTTCGAAATGGATTCAATTTTTTTAAATTTTGAAAACTACCAAACTCAGAAAGGAATAAAAGTCATAAAATTAATGAAGGAAAGTATCTCATACATATGAAGAGAGGTTAATAAAACAATTCAAAATCTATCTTCAAACTTATTTTTACTGTAACACTCAGCAAGAATCACATTTTTCATTGTGACCCATGACACCAATGAGCAATAAATAAAAAACAAACTGTTCAATAGGTTCATTTATTTAGCATCTACAATTTATATATTTCTTATGATCCGCATATATTGGCTTTGTATCATCTATTTGTATGAATAGAAAATTATTACTTATAGAAAAACAAATTTTGTAGCTAAGTTTTGGTGCAAGGTCTCTTTGTAAGGGGGAACTCTCATCACTCAGTCCACAATAAGATTGACGAATAAGATATATACACTTAATGAGAACAGATCAAATATATATATTTTAAAAAATAAAATATAAATTTGTTTACCTCAGTGAAAAACTAACAATGACTTATGAGTGCTGTGCAACATTTAGAGTTGTTTATATTCTGCACTTTGCTCTCCTCAGTTGCATATTTTTTTTCGTCTTCATGACCCATTTTATTTATCTTGCAACTCACTGAAGAGTCGGGACCCACAGTTTGAAAAAACCTGCATAGACAATGCTTTTATATGCTTCCCTAAAAACATCTGGAAAATTACATACACAGCTTTTAGGTTTAAACAACAGTTTTATTACTGCCGAATAATATGAAATGAAAGCTCAGTTCAAATTTTGAAACACTCATCAGTGCAATACACCTTGAAGCATATTATCCAGATAATAACAAATAATCAATGGCATATTTTTCTAATATTTTTTTTTCTATTTAATAATAGAACTTCTTTATTATACACCAAAGTTTTATTTGTAGTTACTAGGTACTTATGTAAGTACCTAGTAAGATTGAATAAAGGTAGGAATAAATAATACTGAATGAAGAACTGAAGCAAAAACTGTTCAATTATATACTTGGGAATATTAAGATGTGATACTATATTACCAGTCTTTTATGTGCTATGTCTCTTCAAACCATGCGATCATGGTCCTCCACATCTTCCTGTCCCTTGCAGCTTTTAATTTAATAAGTCTTGTCTGTGTTATTTCTCCTAAACCCTTTTCTACCATCCATTTATTCAAGCTGATCAAGTATGCTTTGCGTTTCTTTTCTCTGTCCCTCAATCTGTCCTGTAAGTATCAGGTTTTCCAAGCCCTCCTTCCTCATGATGTGCCCCAGAAATTTCAACTGCCTCTTCCTGATGTAGTGTTTTTTGTTCTTTTTTTCACTTATTACAGGTTCCAAGCCATTTCTTTTGTTAGTTTTTTCCAGACTTAAAAGAATTTAATAAAGAAGAAGCGGGAAACAAACATTACTTAGTTGAATTATAATAATAATAATAACGAAATTGTTACCAAAAAGACTGCAATTAAATAATAGAAATATAATCTTGGCCTAGATTTCCATTTTTAATCACCTCTCCACTCCTTTCTCCCCTATGAGCCTAAACTAATTTCACCTGGCATTTATACAATCAAATATCCAATTCCATCCCCTGTATGTAGGCAATGCAAATCAATAAGTTCAACTGTTCACATTCTGCAGTTGTTAAATGGGCAAGCCAAGTAAGCCATTTATAGAGAGCTTCATCTTCGTTGGATACTCCATGTGTGTGGCCCTGAGCCAGATTTTGGTCTAACTAAATTAAAACTAGGCAAGTAACTCGAAATATTCTTCATAGAGACATTAATCCTATTTGGAAAAAATGAAATTCAAATAGTGTGTTTATTTTATATGTGAATGCAGACTTAGCTGGTTTTATTTCCATATTTATTTCTATCAAGACATCAAAATCAATAATCAAGTGAATTGTAAACATAAGTTCAAATGAAATATTTCCAGAGTAATCTTGTAAAAACAATCATCTTTAAAGAGTAAGAATTCTTTGAGAGTATATAAAAATGAAAGTAAAATATATACAAGCATTCATTAAAATTCTATTCTGAAAATCTGTGTGAATTAGATTGATGTTGATAAAAGTCTCACCCTGAGATTAAAACAAATATTTGTGAATCAAGGTGGTAAATATATGGTTGTGAAAATACATCATGAATAAAAAAGCTATCAGTTGAAGAGTTGGAAAATACGCTTTGTATCCAGTATATAAATACGAGTATAGCTTTATAGGGTCAATGCAAATTGAACAAGAATTTAGGTCATTTTTCTTCTGGTGCATTACAAACTCCTTATTCTGTTGTTAATGAAGGTATCTGCTTAAAAATCCATCCAATCAGAATAATATCCAATTAAAAGAAATGGCAACAGAATTCAAGACAGAATTTTTTTAAAAATTTAAAAAAAAAAAAAAAGAAAAAGAAAAAACTATGGTGAGCTTTTTATGGTAACAAATCTTAATAATTTTAAGGAAGCTGATAACATTAACAATAATAATTTTAATAATATTAATAATCTTATAAGTAAAATAGAAAATGATATTTAGAGTAAATAAAATAAGTAAGTAAAAACAAAATTATATTGGTGTTGCATACTTTTAAGAACTAAAAGAAAAAAAATTAATATAGTCTGGAATTATATGTATGAATAAAGATAAAAGGAAAACTTAGCCGATATCTTTTATTCACTGTTGGAATTTATCAAGGCAAATATAAGGATTTTATTTTGTAAGAAGTATATATAAGCGAAAGTAAAAATGTTAGTTTTTCAAAACTTTTAAATTTAAGAAACACCATAAATATTCATCAGGCTAACTGAAAGGTCTCAGTAAATTATGGAGGATGCCGAGTGACATAATTTAATGCCTAATAAACAAGCATCACTTGATAGGACACCAGAAGTGTTGAAACAAAATGGCTATCTTTGTAGTGATTTTATAACATATTTATATGTTATAAAATCACTACAAAAATAGCCATAATTTTCAAATAAATTATATTTGCTCTATTCTGTATTGAGCACTCTTTTAAGAATAGTATTTTTTGGTTACTGGAATTTATTCCGTATACACCAATCCTATACTTGGAAATATATGAGATAGATAAGGAAAAAAAAAAAAAAAAAAAAAAAAAAAAAAAAGGCTGGCCACTTGTACCCAAGGATGCCTGTCTGCTAGGGTAGCTAGCTAATTCCTGCTGCAGACCAACATGTTCTATCTACCCAATTTCACTCACAAGGCTTGGGTCAACATATGGTATGGTTTTCAGGCACTTTCCAAAGGTTCTGCATGATGAGATCGCCTACACCAGACCAATAACATCAAAAATCACCTTCATTGTGAGACTCAAAACTTGGATCGCATGGCCAGAAAGTAAATGTTCTGGATGGGCGCACGCACACAAAATTTTGCTGAGAGTTGTGAAAAACTTTCTGATGCTTTCTTGCATCTACAAAATAATTAACAGCCCCAAAAGTGAAAAAAATTTCAGATTTAAAAATAATGTGCCATAAATCATTTATTCAATAATCTGTTATATTTGATATATGAATAAATGTAAATTTAAGAGGGAAATAGAGAGAAGCCATTTTAGATTTAGCTAAATGATAAATCTTTTGAAAATTGAAACCACTTATATAAAGAACCTGATGGCAAACTTATAGGAATTAATATACAGAAAATATAAGATATGTTAGTCTGACACCCAGAATTACATCTGATCTCCATCACTGAACAAGTTTCAAGATAGATAATAAAAAAAAACAATCAGTCAACTAATAACTTATCTTTATCTCTAGAATCTCTCATGGAGAGTTAAGTGTAGGGTAGCTGGAACCTTGCATAACCTCTGCCATCACAGTTACAAGACTTTCAGATGGCAGGATCACTCAATGTTAGAGAAATAAGACTGCCTTTGTGCAAATGATTGAGAGATAGGCTTCCTCTTAAATCAACAACAGAAGTGTGAAAATGCAAAATCTCTTAAACCAACATAAAATTCGTAAAAATTAAAACAGCATAATTATTTATTATTGTATTTATGGACGTGAAAAAAATTATAGCAGATTTATGTCAGTTAACACTGAAAGCTCTTCAGTATTAAGTAATGTTTGATAAGAAAAACGAAAAATGGACAGACTAGTCTGGAAGAAAGGAAAAGCCCAGCAGAAGTTTATGAGGCTATCTGGTTTTATTTCATATGAATCCATAACCTATCTTTCCTCTTCTTTATTTCAAATAAAGCAGGAAATGAAAAAGAAATTCTTTTTAAAAGTCTGGGATAGAAAAAAAAGATGAGAAAACCTGACAAACAAGCAGCCTATAATCAGTCATGCAGAGAGAGAGAGAGAGAGAGAGAGAGAGAGAGAGAGAGAGAGAGAGAGAGAGAGATAAAAACAAGAGGTAACAGGATTTATGGAAAGGTAAGAAAGAAAATTGTCCAATGGTTACATGTTATCTAGTAGAAAATGGAAGCATTTCTGGTCCACAGTCTAGAATATGGAACAAAAGGAAAAGGACAGTATAATGGTGGTAATAACAATAACAAGATATCAGGCATAATGTAAGAACTATAGTATTAAACCAACAGGTGGCTTGCAAACACACACCATTAGAAGAATGAAATGCAATGTATTTGGATTAAGGTTAGCTAAGCTGAATAGAAAATGACAAATTGACAAGATTTAGAAATGATGACAATTATATTTGATAGAGCTTCTTTTCACTAGATTTCAATAAGTAACAAATTCTAATAAGGAATGGAGAATTTACAACAATGCAAATCTTACATTTTCATCCGCAGAATCAGACATAAAATCAACATGCCTACTCGTAAGTATCTTTTATTGAAAATTATTTAACAATGAAGTTGTGATCTCTGCACATCCTCAGACAATTTTGACAATCTTTGGCTAACATCATTAATCTTTTAATAAATAAAAATATAAAAATGTAGTATCATTACAAAACAAATTTTATTTCACTCTCAACGGGAATTTTTATAGACAGAAATTTGGCCTACCAATGGGCTCACCACTCAGTGGAGTACTAGCATGCCTCTTCCTAGAATTTTAAAAATCTGGTCCCTTTCAGTATATTCTCCCAAAAGATAACATTTCTGATATATTGATGATGCTCTATTAACATATCCATACACATTGCTACCAGAACTTCTTGACAGATTAAACAAGATAAAACATACAATTTCACCTACAAAGCAGAAGCAAACTATACTTTACCATATCTTGGCATCATGCTAATAGACACACATAAGGATATACAATTAACGGTCTATCAAAAATCAGCAAATAATAATGATCCTATATACTTTTACTCCTATCACAATAAAATAAAATCCAGAGTAATCATAGGCTTTTATTTAAAAGCTGTTAGACTCTGCAGCCCCCAATTCCTGTCTAAAGAAGAGAAATGCAGTGAAAACACTTTCAAACGCCTCCAATGACGGAATTATTTCCTACTCAATACCAAATAACAAGAAAAATAAAATATCCAATTATAATTCCAACAACTATAACAAAAGTAGGCACACAATCCTAGTTGCCAACTCCATAACAGCCATCATTGAAAAAAACTTGTCCAACCTTGACATAAAATTCATCAAGACCACCTCTAAAATAATAAGATATATAGTTAGCACCAAACGATAACGAAGGCAGGAATATACAGAATATATTGCACAAAATACCCAATGATGTACATTGGCGAAACATCCAGAAATCTCAAGAAAAAGACTATGAACATCTCAGAGAAATGCTACATAACAATTTACAGATATTGGTGGTTCACTATAATATATCTGACAATAGTTTTGATTTAATAAATGCCAGTCTGATCAAAAGAAGAAAATGCATTGTAAGTACACTAACCTTGCAGTTCTCAGCAAACTTAAGACCAGGACCATAGATAATATCACTGATCATTGCAGAGGCAATAATAGCAGAATGCAGTATATGAGCTGGTAGAGAGAAAAAAATGGATAGACTTGGAGTGGATTGATTTAAAACCTAGAGACACCAATGCTTATTTTTTATATATATATATATATATATATATATATATATATATATATGTGTGTCATTATTGAGGCAGGTGTTATTAAAGACTACAGAACTTTTCCATTCAATAATTTTTCTTTCAGTTTTTTTCTTGCAAGTGTCTTTACATTTGGGTCTCAGTTATTGAAAAAAGCTCAGTCCTTGTTTTTTTTACCTAGTGCATTCGGTTGTCATCAACCGTCATCATGGCTGTATGTTTTGGTTAGAAGTAGGTTGCTTTTTATTGTTATAGATAATATTTTTGGGTATTCAGGCAGTATTGTTGGATTAACTTATTAGCAATTGGGAGGGTGCTGATATTTATTATTTGGAGGATATATTTAAGATGTTTGTGCCAGCATTAAATCCTATTTAATGTTGGATTTTGATTTTTGTGATGGCTTCAAGAATTTGTAAGCATTTTTTTGCTGTATAAGATTCTGGTATTATTGATTAGGATTTTTCATTTCAGAGGATTTGAATCTGTTATTAGTGGTACAGTGTATAAGGTGATTTTTTTATAGCACTGGTGTCATTAAGATGGTATGTAAGACAACTTGAGAGTTATGGTTGTGTGTCCAGGTTACTATGTGAGAAACACTCTTGAAACAGACATGTAAACCTGTACACTACATTGGTTTTATTGAGGAACCAAAAACCCAACATAAATAAAATAGGATTTAATACTCACAGCTATCAGGCAGACAGTCATTTTCTGGTCATTGGATTTGAAAAGCTAAATTGATTTATAGCCACCCCCCCACACTCTTATCATCAGAGATCTCAAGGCATTTTCATTGCACACTGCTCTGTCTTTCACTATTACCTGAAGAAGCTGAAAGCAGCAGATGTTCTTGGTGCAACACATCATTTATAACTTTTCCACTTTGTCTCATTATGTTCACTTTTGCTTTGGGCACTATTATACACACGCATGTGTGTATGTTAAAAAAGACTATGACTAAAGACAAAAGAAATAGCTATTCTAAACAGATGAATTTTGTCCTCTTAAATTTAAAAATTTTGTAAAACTAGTATTTTACTATTGTTTATAAATACATGTTGCAAAATAAAATCCTTAAATTTGCTTTGATAAATATAGTTTTACTCGTTCTCATATGTATGTATGTATGTGTGTGTGTGCGTGTGCATGTGTGGTACTTAGTGGAAAGTGCTCAATATCTGTGATAGAGCTAACATATCCAGTTGTATGGATATTAGTTTGTAACCTTGAGCTTCATGCTTTTGTAATCATCAGACAAACTGGTTTATTTTTTTTAAAAAGCAGATCTATTTATGTTTATTTGTGTTTGATTATTTGTGTGGTAGAGGGGGATTTTCTTCTGTGTTTGTTTGGAATATTCATACACACACACACACACACAAATGCTAAGTGAGAAAATATAAACTGGAGGTGGTCAATATAGGTGCAAGTTTTCCAAACTATAACAAGACCTTGAAGGAATAAAACTAAAAATAAAATGTCCTTCAATGTCTTTAACAAAATCAAAAATTTTTCCATGAAATTTTGCCAGCATTACATTATAAATAAATATCGATCAATGACCAACGTAATATATATCCAACAATTTCCCAAAATAATACCTTAAAATGCATTAATGAAATTGAAAATATCTCACTCATTTTGAAAGTTAGGTTTATAGAGTTTATAGTTTAAATGAATTGAATACATGTTAATTTCAGATCGCAATATTTCTTTTAAAAATATTCAAAATAACTTTAGTGTTATCAGATTTTATTTTGTAACTAGTGGGTTGTCTGTCATATTGTAAATATAGTATAATTATTGTTTTTTTCTTTTTTTTTTTTTTAAATTCAGATATATAAAAATTGGCATGGGTCATAATCACAAAAAAGAAAGAAGATATGTAATTGCATTATGGTAGCAAAAACACTGGAAATTAAAAATAAAAATTGACAGAATAACAAGAAATGTGTTTAAGAATATCCTAAAAAGACATTTCAGAAAAATGAAAATGGATAAGCATTTAAATAGATTAACCAACAAGAAAAAATCTGTTTTTGCAAATGTAAATTGAGAAATCAAGAAAACTAAATAAAAACATGAAAATAACCAGACTACTATGTATAAAGGTGAATGAAGAAGTACATGAAAACCGATTTCTCAACAATCATTTTTATTGATGAATATAGAATTACATTGGATGGTACTGATGGTTGGAAAGAAATTGGGAACAGATAGGAGGTTGAGTAATTTTTCAAGCTAGTAGTACTGTAAGTAGTAATAATATAGGCCTCTTCAGAGTTGTAGATGCTATCAAATTGTTAGAATTTTTATTAGGTAGTACAGGTCATAACCAGAAAATTAAGCCAAAGAGTATATTCATGCAATACAAAGCTTATTCATATTCTGCGAAGCCGATTCTTACTGACCTCCCCCTCCCCCGGTGGAAAACCCACCAAATTAATGGAATTTTGTCCAGCTTCAAGATAGAAAATTTGATGTATGATAATGGAAAACAATATATTGAAGCAAAATTTTTTAAAAAGCAATGAAAATATTGCAATAATGTTCAATTTAAAAAAAGTAAATAAATTAACAAAATCAGTGGATTTTTCCCCCAGCAAAAATAATAATAGTGATAATATAGGCACCATACCATTTTAAAATGTAAAATAAGGTTTGAAAAATATAGTTCAAGTTTAATAAAATTTAAATATGTATTCAATGCATGAAGTGTCATTGTTGGGTCACAGGCCCAATCAAGAGACCTCTGCAGGAGCTAGCTAGCTAGCAATAGGGTGGCTTTAAAGCCAGTATCCTCTATATCTGAATAAACTGTTAATTTTTTTTTTCACAAGTTTTATGTACACTTAGGTTTTATTATGAAAACAAAACACTCTCCAAAAAAAAACAAAAAAAACAAAACATCAATATTTTTAACAGTGATAGATACAATCTGAAACTTATACAACTGTCAGCAGCTTTATCCCATATCCAAAAATTTAATTTCTTTTCTGATCACTTCCTTTAGGATGATGGTGTTGATGATTAAAAGAGCCGATGACATTGATTGCATAGTAATGTTGGTGGAGGATGAGGTCAAATTTGTCTTCTTCCTTTTCTTTTTTGTTGGATTCAAATATTTTGGTTCTGATGGTGATGGAACATTGCCAGCTGATATGGTCTTGTGCTTCAAAAGATTTAAGCTTAAGTCCAGTGGCTTTCAATGTTGTTTTGAGTTGACCCTTCAAAACGATCTCCCTGAATAAGATGATGTGGAAACCTTAACTCTTCCATTCTTGCTCTATGTTCTGACCATCAAAGATGGTGTGTTTAATGATCAGTGATTTGATGCTTTCACTGTTGACTCTTTCCAGGAGGACATTGGTGTTGGTCACATAGTAAAATTCCATTTGATGTTCAAGATTGAATGAAGCTTTTGCTGGTGAAAGCATTCTAATTTATGGACAATATAAAGTTTCGGTTTTTGGTTTTTTGCATCCATATAGCAAAATGTTTGAAAATGTATGAAATGACAACAGCATTACAGACCATAATTTTTGGTGTTAAGTTCAAATCTTTGTTGTTGAAGACGTGTTTGATTAGTTTTCCAAATGTCCTAAATCCTTGCTTGATAAAAAGGCTGCTTAGATATGGAAATTGCTCTATTTGTTCTAGAAGTGTATCACAGATGGTAATATCAAAATCTGGTAAGATGATATTTGGGGCTGGCTGTGCAAGGACGTTAGTTTTCTTGATGTTTACTGAAAGGCCAAAACAATGGTAGATCATATCAAAGTTGTTCACAGACTGTTGGAGTTCTTTTGAATAATAGAGAGAAGTGTTGTCATGAGCATATTGAAGTTCTAACATTTACTGCATGTGTGTTAGGCATTTAGATCAAAGTCTACTAAGGTGTAAAAGTGCTCCACCATATCGATATTTGATGTCAACTCCTGGATTGTCTGGAGGAAGTTCATGAAGCATTGCAGCCAGATACAAGGAGAATAAAATAGGTGCCAAGATGCATCCTTGTTTTAGTCTGGACGTGATTGGAACTTCTTCTGAAAGCATGTTTTGGTGAAATACATGTCCAGATATATTGTCATGCATTGCTTGAACCAGAGAGATAAAGTGGTCGGGACATCCAAAACAATGAAGAACTTTTTACATAGCAGCTCTTGGAATGCTATCATATCCAATTTGAAACTTTTACAATACATTATTTATACAAGTATATCCTGAAAATTGTATTTAAAAAGGAAAAAAAAAAAACAAAAAAAAACAAAACAAAGGACAACGAGGGAGAGAGAGCGAGAGAGGAAGAAAGGACAACGAGGGAGAGAGAGCGAGAGAGGAAGAAAGGACAACGAGGGAGAGAGAGCGAGAGAGGAAGAAAGGACAACGAGGGAGAGAGAGCGAGAGAGGAAGAAAGGACAACGAGGGAGAGAGAGCGAGAGAGGAAGAAAGGACAACGAGGGAGAGAGAGCGAGAGAGGAAGAAAGGACAACGAGGGAGAGAGAGCGAGAGAGGAAGAAAGGACAACGAGGGAGAGAGAGCGAGAGAGGAAGAAAGGACAACGAGGGAGAGAGAGCGAGAGAGGAAGAAAGGACAACGAGGGAGAGAGAGCGAGAGAGGAAGAAAGGACAACGAGGGAGAGAGAGCGAGAGAGGAAGAAAGGACAACGAGGGAGAGAGAGCGAGAGAGGAAGAAAGGACAACGAGGGAGAGAGAGCGAGAGAGGAAGAAAGGACAACGAGGGAGAGAGAGCGAGAGAGGAAGAAAGGACAACGAGGGAGAGAGAGCGAGAGAGGAAGAAAGGACAACGAGGGAGAGAGAGCGAGAGAGGAAGAAAGGACAACGAGGGAGAGAGAGCGAGAGAGGAAGAAAGGACAACGAGGGAGAGAGAGCGAGAGAGGAAGAAAGGACAACGAGGGAGAGAGAGCGAGAGAGGAAGAAAGGACAACGAGGGAGAGAGAGCGAGAGAGGAAGAAAGGACAACGAGGGAGAGAGAGCGAGAGAGGAAGAAAGGACAACGAGGGAGAGAGAGCGAGAGAGGAAGAAAGGACAACGAGGGAGAGAGAGCGAGAGAGGAAGAAAGGACAACGAGGGAGAGAGAGCGAGAGAGGAAGAAAGGACAACGAGGGAGAGAGAGCGAGAGAGGAAGAAAGGACAACGAGGGAGAGAGAGCGAGAGAGGAAGAAAGGACAACGAGGGAGAGAGAGCGAGAGAGGAAGAAAGGACAACGAGGGAGAGAGAGCGAGAGAGGAAGAAAGGACAACGAGGGAGAGAGAGCGAGAGAGGAAGAAAGGACAACGAGGGAGAGAGAGCGAGAGAGGAAGAAAGGACAACGAGGGAGAGAGAGCGAGAGAGGAAGAAAGGACAACGAGGGAGAGAGAGCGAGAGAGGAAGAAAGGACAACGAGGGAGAGAGAGCGAGAGAGGAAGAAAGGACAACGAGGGAGAGAGAGCGAGAGAGGAAGAAAGGACAACGAGGGAGAGAGAGCGAGAGAGGAAGAAAGGACAACGAGGGAGAGAGAGCGAGAGAGGAAGAAAGGACAACGAGGGAGAGAGAGCGAGAGAGGAAGAAAGGACAACGAGGGAGAGAGAGCGAGAGAGGAAGAAAGGACAACGAGGGAGAGAGAGCGAGAGAGGAAGAAAGGACAACGAGGGAGAGAGAGCGAGAGAGGAAGAAAGGACAACGAGGGAGAGAGAGCGAGAGAGGAAGAAAGGACAACGAGGGAGAGAGAGCGAGAGAGGAAGAAAGGACAACGAGGGAGAGAGAGCGAGAGAGGAAGAAAGGACAACGAGGGAGAGAGAGCGAGAGAGGAAGAAAGGACAACGAGGGAGAGAGAGCGAGAGAGGAAGAAAGGACAACGAGGGAGAGAGAGCGAGAGAGGAAGAAAGGACAACGAGGGAGAGAGAGCGAGAGAGGAAGAAAGGACAACGAGGGAGAGAGAGCGAGAGAGGAAGAAAGGACAACGAGGGAGAGAGAGCGAGAGAGGAAGAAAGGACAACGAGGGAGAGAGAGCGAGAGAGGAAGAAAGGACAACGAGGGAGAGAGAGCGAGAGAGGAAGAAAGGACAACGAGGGAGAGAGAGCGAGAGAGGAAGAAAGGACAACGAGGGAGAGAGAGCGAGAGAGGAAGAAAGGACAACGAGGGAGAGAGAGCGAGAGAGGAAGAAAGGACAACGAGGGAGAGAGAGCGAGAGAGGAAGAAAGGACAACGAGGGAGAGAGAGCGAGAGAGGAAGAAAGGACAACGAGGGAGAGAGAGCGAGAGAGGAAGAAAGGACAACGAGGGAGAGAGAGCGAGAGAGGAAGAAAGGACAACGAGGGAGAGAGAAATAAGTAACTGTCTAACCAGATTAGCTAACTGATCAGAGCATCAAATTAAAAAGCAACAAAACAGCAACTACAATTCCATCAATGACTGCTTTTGGTTTAGAAGCAGCCAATGTCTATAGGGACCAAATCTGGTTACTGCCCACAGACCAAAGAATTGTACGTGATGTAAAATAAAAGATCTAAAAATACTGCACCAATCTGATATTTTCCAAATATTTTTCACGTGATGGAATTTATGGACAAAAGAAATTAGAACTATAGTCAAACGATATTTCAACTGTCTTAACAGATTTGTATTTTACAACATTTTCACCATTAAAGTTTCATTTTCCAAGTACAAAAGTATAATTGGCACATAAGAAGTAATGAACATCAATAAGTCTGCAGTTAGCCGAAGAAAAAATTATTTTCAGCAACCTTAATTTAGTAGTCAATATTATTGACATTATACGGGGAAATTTTCAGATCAAAACTTGTACATGCTTGGCTAAAGAATCATTGATCCATCTTCAAATATAAAGTTGTTATCTGCCGAAATGGATTGGCAACAGATCAGCCCAGTGAACCAAAGATTTGTTGCCCATTTTCATTTTATAAAACCCATTTTGATAGTTCATTTGGTAAAATTACAGGCTCAGATGCACAAATTGGCCTTTGCTTTCCTGAATTAGAGAATTCCTAATGAGAAGGAAAAAAAAAAGAAATGCTAATTTAATCAAAAATATAAATGTATTTGTGTTGAAATTTGATGACACATCAAGCTCATGTCTATTTTTTTTTAACACAAACTTAATTCAACATCAATTGCAAATTCATCATAAAGTAATGAAAAATAGAAAATACTTAGTTTTCCAAATCAATTAGAACGACATTTGATTTATACATTTTAGTTTGTAACTAAACCCCAATTATTTCTGTTCTATTTGATATTTGTCATAAACATAGCTTTTAAAAAGGAGTATGCCTACAAAACTCTTTAATATTATAGTACTGTTGATTGGCGTTTTGAGTTTAGCAGTTTTGTAGTCACCAACTGTTTCAAGCATAAGCAATTGTAGTATAAGGCAATTTTTTTTTTTTTAATCATTTCACCCCAAGCAAGGAAATGAAGCCACTAAGACATAGGAAGTTACTGAGTGTTAGGAAATATGAGAAAAAGAAAAACATTATTATGAAGACAGAAGTTAATGATTGACATTGGTCTTCAAAAATTTAAATGGAAGGTTGACTGGAAAGCAAGAAGCCAGACAAGAGCTCCACAAGTGAGAAGTGCAAGAGAAGAAACTGTTAGCATAGAATTTATGGTCATATCTAGCAATTTTGACTGTAAAATGATGAGACCTAGCTGACAATCTAGAACTGCACTTAAATTTGTAAAGTTGAGATACCAAAGAGGAAAGCTCATTAATTAATTAAATGTTTTAGTCTTTTGACAATAATAGCTAAAGGTCTGTGGAATCTATCATAACACTAATATAGTAATTCAGCTGAAAGAAAACATTTAAAATTAAAATTGACCAGTTTATAATCAGCATAAAAAAGTAAACAATCTGAAAACAATTACATAAAAATGTAGTGATAACTTATCACAAAATATAGATTAACATTAAAAAGTCAGTAAATATATGAAGAGAAGGCAGACAATCTTGAAAAAAAAAACAAGTTAGACAAACTTTTTTTTTTCACCCAAAATTTGTTTTATTATAAAAAATATTCTTTGTAGAATTAGAAAGAAAAAAAAATAATTGGATACCACTAACCACTGTCCTGTTTAAGCAAACGGCTTTAAAATCAATTCTCATTCATTCCAAATTTGTACAAGTCAGTAATAATATATTGTTTACATATTAGAAATAAATAGTTATTAATAGCAATTAAAAGGTTTTCAGTGAAGGTTTGAAAGATTACAGCATTCAAATTCAGTTTGTGAGGTTTATATAACAATTTCTTATGAGGTTCATTGACCATTAATCATTTGAGAGAGAAATCTGTAATACGACACCAAATAAGAAATTTAACAACTGCTAAATATGGACTGAATTTTAAGATTCAATTTTTATAAGATAAGGCATCTCGTTTTACTATGACTTACTTGCTTCTGAAGCCATATTGTTTATCTCTCTCTCTCTCTCTCATTGTGTGTGTGTGTGTGTGTGTGTGTGTGTGTGCATATAATTTTTTATATATCAAGAACAGTATTGGGGTGGAAAAGTATGACAAAATAAGAAGTTTTTGTGTGATGCATTTTGTTCATTAGGACTTCATTGGACTAAATTTCTTATGTTAGTGCAACGACATATGCATACAAACAAAGGATGCTGGGAATTTTTAATTAATTTTTTTTTTGAGGGGTGGGGGAATATAATTTAGCCGATTTTATTTAAACTCTTTTTCTTTCCATCACTTTTGTTAGTAGGTATCCCACACTGTAATAATAGATCTGCCAGGAATGACAAAATGTTGTAAAAACCAGGGCGCAAATTTACTGTAGATGACCTTGCGATTCCTTAATCACAAGGTCATCTACAGTAAATCTTCTAAACATTTCTCTAAACATTTTCAAATTATTTTCTCCTTTGATCAGAGTAGAATTTTTTCATATCAAAACTGTGGTTAGTCATGTTATGGTGTGTAACTAATGCATTTAATGTATTGTTTAGTAAAATATCCCTTTTGTGTTCATATATTCTTTTATTTAGATTCTTTAAGGTTTCTTCTATGTATTTTTATGACAATTATTGCAGGCAATAGAGTGAATTCCTCATCTGTGTGTGAGAGAGAGAGGAAATACTATTTATAAAGAAACACTAACAAAGATTTTTTCCTCTTTATATTCATTATTTGTCAGTGACAAGTTTTTTGGCAGCAGTCAAGATTTTAGCAAATAATTAATCTTACAGATAATTACTTTCTACAGAAAAAAAAATGAATATTTTTCTGAAATGTTTAGCTTCTCTGCTTAAAAGCAAAGTGAATGATATTGGAACTGAACTGAGGAGGCAACATTATCCTTGATTTT
The DNA here is from genome assembly GCA_964036315.1 of Acanthosepion esculentum. Lineage (NCBI taxonomy): Eukaryota > Metazoa > Mollusca > Cephalopoda > Sepiida > Sepiidae > Acanthosepion > Acanthosepion esculentum. The sequence goes on from OZ038488.1 coordinate 7,399,617, forward strand.
GCAGTTTTGAATTCCATTACTCACCAAATGTTAGAGATTAGTACATCTTTAAGGAAAAAGTAAGAAATCTGATGAGACTTGATATATTAGAGTTCAAGACACTGAAATATGTTCTTATGGACTGCATAATGGCAACATAAGCAGGAGAGGATAAGGTGAATGAAATGAAATCGAGAAATTAACAAAAGTGAATAAGAATCAAGATCAATGAAACAAGTGCACTTCTAGAATCAATTGCAAAGATGAGAATAAGAAAAAGCAAAATGGAGACTTGATTTTTGCTCATCTAAAGAGCAAATATGGTTCAACAGGCCATTAAAATAAAGCCACAATATTAAAGAAAAACAAATGAAAATTAAACATGAAAATTACTACTCAAGTAAACAAGAAGAAATAATTTAAGGTAATTTACAATGAATGGGGAGTTCCAATATTCACATTTATTTCAAATTTCTTGTTCCTGAGAAGGGAAAAAAAAATCAAAACCGTATCTGTACATGCATAGTGCTACTGATATATGTATCTAAGCTACTTAAATAAGTCATGTTAAATAAGTACCAAAATATAAATAGGAACCATTCACTCCTCATCAGGTCTACTATAGTCAATTATGCTTACTTGAGTATTAATACTGAACTAGTTTTCATAAATGTTTATAAAAAGGAAAGTGCATTATTACCAAAATACAAATGTTATATCTTGTTTATTTAACAAAAAAAAAAAAAACAAAAAAAAAAAATTATATATATATATATACACAGAGAGAGAGAGAGAGACACACACACAAAAGACATTTACTTGCCAATATGAAACTGAAGACTTGAAAATGAAAATTTGTATTTTCAAACTGTAGAATTTGAAAGTGCTGATTTTGTTTTTAATAAACTCTTGACAACAAGAAAAAAAAAAAGACGACAAAATATACAGCTATAAGCAAAACCTATGTGAATTTCACACATATTGGGAACGACAAAATTAGACAGAAGCAAAAATTCCACTATCTGGTTAGTAATAGTAACAAAGGAGAAAATGTGTGACAAACTCAAAGGAGCATAAGATGAAAATATATTCTTCAAAAGATTGAGTAAGATACTAAATGACCAAAAAAGGAAAAAAAATACATAAATGAAAAACATTGAAAATAGCAATGGACTACTGTCATGTCTAATATACAGGGTGTCTCAAAAAAATGAACTCGCACTTTAACTTTTTTTTGGTCATCAATTTGAACATTTGCGAACATGATTCTTCAATTACATTTTTCTTCTGTATTCGAAGCTATTCCATTTCACTCTATGTTCATAAATAAAGGTTTTCTCGTCATTCAAAGTGTGAGTACATGTTTTTGAGACACCCTGTATATGGCAGTAAAATCTGTACTATTTTCACAGTTCAAAAATACTATGACTAGAGCATATAACAAAAGAACAGGAACTACCAAAAACTTAGTAACAATAAGAAAGAGATCAGTGAAACTTTGGGGAGACAATAAGTAAAGAAGGCTTGAAGAATTTAACACTCAGAGTGCATGAAAAAAAAAAAAAAAAAAAAAAGAAAAGAAAAGAAAAGAAAGAAAAGTAAATGAAAATATCAGAACTTATTGGAAAAGGTAAGTAAATGAATAGAAGTCCCACAAAGGCAAAAACAGTTTAAGAGTTTAGAATGAACCAAACTTTTCGGAAGAACTGATAATGGAGAAATGGTGCAGTGTTCCAAAAACTCTAAACTATTCAGTTTTTTCTCCTAGACTGGCTGCCACCCAAGGCAAGAGAGTCCAGTCTACCTATTTAACCCATAGCTGGAAGAAGATGGACTTATACCTTTTCCAATGCAATTAGCATTAACCGAACAAAAGAGAATTAACTAGAATTTGAACACCATTCACCAATTTCACTTTCCATGCTGATAATCATCACACTATCTGCACATCTACACATATGTACACTTTGATCAGGCATCCATGTTCCTTCTAAAGTCTACATCAATTCTATACTTCTAATGTCTCCACCTGAACACTGAAATTTTATTTACTAATTATTTATTATTTTCCTCCTCAATAAGAGTAGATAGATAGACCTATCACCTGGTTCATACTCCTCCCCAGTCTTCTGAACAGTAGAAGTTCCCTGTTAAGGATTGGATCTCTGGTTCCTTCTAAAGTCTTTTCAGGCATCCCCACATCAAAAAAAAAAAAAAAAAAAAAAAAAAAAACATCCACAAAAAGAGCTCAATGTATTTATATATATATATATATATATATATATATATATGAATCAAGTTCTCCAGTTACTGGTGTGTGTCTAAATTCACCTTCTATATATATATATATATATATATATATATATATATATCTATATCTCTGTCAGAGATTTTACTCCTCTGCCATTGGTGCACAGCAGGGTTGAAGGTGAATTTAGACATTTATTTTTAGACAAACACACCAGTAACTGAACTTGATTCGTGTGTATGTGTGTGCATACATATAGAGATATATATATAGATAGATAGATATACATAGAGAGAGAGAGGATATTAGCTGGATGCAAGAGTTCAGCAGTCAAGATTTTTCAATTATCTTGTCTATTCAAATTTAGAAATTGGATATAAAGTTAATATGAAAAAGAAATACATGCCAACCGAGACTATATTTAATAATATAGATGTTTTTCTTATCAAAGTCATCTAATTTTTTACAATTAGATAAGGAGCTCAAGAAACTGCACACACACACCAACAAAAGTATGACAGGAATAATAAAGATCAGTGAAATGCCACAATTGCAGATTAAAATTTTAAACTGCCCTGGTTGCCAACTAAAAGTGACCAACTGTTCAAATTAATTCTACACTGCATCAAGAAATCTGACAACTGAATATCCTGAAAAACCTCATTACTTTCTTTAATGGAAAATTTGGGTGTCACCATTTTATAATAAGGAATGTTTTGAACTAAACAAAAATGCTGAATACAAAGTGAAGACAGGGTCAAAATATTTTCTTAAAAGTGAGGAAAAGGTAAACTAAAAATTGTGGGTAAAGGAAAGCTTCAATTAATGGTAATATTAGCCATTTCCATACAAGGAAACATTTGCCCAAGCAACATTTGGTTGAAATTTATAAAATCTTGCGCTTAAAACAATTTTTTTTTTTTTTTTAGTAAAACAGGTTTCTTAAGTTCAGTAGATGTTATTGCTCTTTCCAGTATTGATGGGTTTTCTTCCTGACCTTTTATTTGAAGTAGTGTTGAATGTCAACATCTTGATTACGTCATCATTTTCACTTTGAGTTACATGTACTATCCATTTTAGCTGTTGCAAGTCTTCAAGTGATGTGGTTTCTATTATTTATAACAGTTCTTTCTTTGTTGATCTGTAACGCCAGTTCACAAAAAAAAAAAAAAAAAAAAAAGACAAAATACAAGAAATGTCAGTCTTAACAACCATCTGACTGATAATCTGTGTGCTCTAAGAATATAAACGTCTTTCTTTAAGTTGGGGGGGATTCATTAGGTAACTTAGAATGTTATTAGCAAACCTGTTAAAAAGATACATTTCTACTGAGAATAATAAGCATTGAATCTTAATGTTCAATTAATATTACAAAATATGGGCAGTGGAATGAGAACAGTCTACTCCTGTAGGTTACCCAGATCGATATACATCTGATAAAGGCTAGAGGTCTCAACCCCCCCCCATTTCTCTAGATCAAGAGATTAATAAAATAAAGCATATACTGGAAACATTTTAGCTTTAATGAGAGGTTTAAGACCTTTCATGAAAAGTAGTCAGCTGATAATTATAGGGTTTGTCTAATATTATTTGATTGCTTTATAACTATCTGCTGGATGGTATTCTCAGAGAATACTATGTTCTTGCAACAGAAACTAATTTTTTAAGCATTTTGACCCAGGCAAGGCAGGAGTGCCACTAGCAAGCAAGGGGTTACAGAGAGTGAGAGCAAGAGTAAAGAGGGGTGTTTGAGGAGGAAAGGATATAGAGAAGGACAGGGATCAGGAACAGGGCATCAAAAGCTGTCGATTGACATCACATTTGGATATTTAAAGATTATAGCTATCAGGGAAGCAAGTAGGATGAAGACAGTTCCACTGGTGAGAAGTGCAAGAGAAGCTGTTGCAGTAGAAAAGCAGTTTACATTCAACTGTTTTGACAGTGAAAAGGTGGGACCAAGATGCCAACCTAGTACCACGCTTAAATTCATACAGATGGGGCACCAGTGAATGTGGCTCAGCAGAACAGTAAATTAGCTTAAGAAAAAAAAAAAAAAAAAAAAAAACAACAAAGCTTCATTTAGACAGTTCTGAAACTATTTTTTATTAATTAGCCCAATTAATATTAAGATTTATATACTTTCCAATGGCATTTGAACTGCAGAAATGAGAAATGGTCACTTGTTTTGGAATAAGATCAAATATTCAGAACATGATACCAACAAGAAAACTAATTTTGACATGACCAAATTCTATTTGTCTTCCTCAATTTCTTTTCCATTTTGCTTGCATCCCATGTTCCTCTTATTTATTTTTTTATCATGTCTCTCCAATTTGATTCATTCTTGTGTTTGATTCCCACTTGTATTATATTCACCTTCACTCACTTGACCTTCCTTTTTTTTTTTTTTTTTTTTTTTTTTTTACAGGATTCTCTCTCAAACTGATCCATATTTACTCTCATGTTGGATTCCCAACTCCTCTATCAATCTACTTTTTCCTTCACATTTGGAATCAATGTTTCCCCCCCACCACATTTTTTTTCATTCTCTTCATTTATGCACATCTCTCCTCTCATAGTACAATTTAATCCCATCTTTCTCTTAAATGGTTCTTTCTCTTTCATCCTCATTCACTTCTTTCCTTTCACTCTCAGGATGACCCCCCCCCGCCCCCATCAATATGTCAAGCAGTTGCCAGTTGTAAGTACGAGATGAAAGACAACAAAGATGAAAGCCAAGGAAATGCACCTCCTATGGAGATGACGGATCAGTTGCATCTATTGATTTATTGCTTTTTGTCCAACAATGTTTCTTCACTGGTTAGAGCAGCACGAACAAGTGAGAAACGGCAGTGGTTCAGAAATCTGCAGAGCTGAAAAACTTGGCCAACATACAGAGACACATGGAATAGGCCAATGAATACAGACTATCCAACTCAAAACATTCCTGGTGAGTACCTTATAACAAGTGATTAGCAAAAAGGTGGAGAGTTGGTGAGATTTTACACCAAAAATTTAAAATTTGCTAATCTGTATTAACTATGAGAGACAGTTTTTGTCAGCCGAAGAACAAAAAAAGAACAGTGTGTGTGTGTAGCTTTTTTTTACTTTTTTTTTTTTTTTTTTTAAAGGAGTTTTAATAAAGGAAAATTACTTTTGCTGAATATTTTCATATCAGTATTTTTCTACTGGTTTGTGTTTTCCTTAAGTACATGTAAAATATGTCAAATTTTCTTCCTAAAAAGAAAAAAAAAGTTGCTATTTATAATTGTTAAGCCATGAGATTATACAAGTAACGGTGACACTGAGTGATCAACTGATAATTGGTCTTATCAGCATTTGTTTAGATACATAGTCATCCTTGTTTATTACATTTCTGGCTTGAAAATCATCACTTTCAAATAAAAACATGGTTTTAGCATTGACAGTGTAACCCGGATATAAGAGAAACCCGAATATAAGAGAGATTTTCTCTGGTCCCAAATTAGAGCCTGTGTTAATGTATATATAATAGACCAAACCCGGATATAAGAGAAACCCGGATATAAGAGACCTTCGCCGGTCCCAACAACTCTCTTATATCCAGATTACACTGTATATATCTAGCAGCATGTATCATATATTTCCCAACTTAGCAATTCTTGTGATTTGCATATACAGCTTTAATAAAAAAAACATTATAATTCTGCTTGTCCTTCCCTTAGTTCCTTAGCATGTGTTACACCTTGCTAATACCTCATAATAATAGGCTATACTGTTTTGATTACATGGAAAGATGGAAAAGGCATATCGGAGATGCTACTAAGTTTCAGTGAGAAAATGAAAGATAGAATAGGCAATAACACTTATGTATTTAATGTCTGTTTCGGTGAAATAGGAAAAGTATTCCATTTCAAATCTTTTCATTTGTACCCACTTCTTTAAATAAGGGTCAGAATTCATATTTACAATTGTTATTGCAATATTTAGTTAAAATTCTTAAGCTCAAATATTTCATGATGCAATAGGAAAATTTATAGAGATATTTTATTGTCATAAAACTTGCCATAAGCTTATTCAATCATTAACTTAACCATGAAAGTTTTATAATGTGAATAATAAAAAAAATAAGTATTCACATAAGTTTCTGTTGATACTAAATAGAATATTTAATAGACAGAAAATATTGAGCATATGCTAAAAACAAAAAAGCAAAAAGAGTAACAAATTTCAATACTTTACAAGTGCAAGTCAAGTTCAAAATTATTTAGCACATGTGAACTTGCATAAAAATTTTCAAGACAGCAAATATCAAATAAATTTGAAAATTTGCAGTCTGTAAAGATGGGTGGGTATTCAAACATATGCAGTAAATAAATGGTCATGCTCTGAATAAGAGCAAGGAAAAGTGTTTTAACATTAAATTTTATATCGAAAAATAAGAAAAGCAGTGTTAGAAAACAAATTAATCACTATACAGTTTAGGAAAAATTACAATATACTGCCCCCTTTTCTGGATAAGGAAAGGAAGTATATTAAAAAAAAAAAAAAAAAAAAAAAAAAAAAATCGAGAGGTTAGATTGAGTTTTAAATTTCCCATATTGCATCTGTCAATGATTTTGTACCAGATAATATGCTTTTGCTGCAAGTGAATGCTGACAGGAAAACTTTTACATATAATGATAGCACTTACTTCCATCATGTCAAAAATGACTTCAAAATCTTTTTAAATGTCACTTCTCTTTTCCAGATTTGAGCAGAATCTGAAAATATTTCTATGAATGCCATGCTTTATTCAGTGCTTTGTTTCACACAAATATCCACTTTATGTATAGAAATTCTCAAACATCTTTTCTACAACCTCTTTAAACTTGATAACAGTTCTCAGTTAACTAGTTTTCTCAAAACTAAGTAAAGAGACAGGAAATAACAATATTATAATTAGACTAAGCTGTATAAGGTTGACTGATTTGTTTAACAAAATATAAACTCCTTATGGATCATTTAATTCCAAAATTTAATTTTATGGCCTCAACTTCAGATAAAATGTATTGTTGGTATTTTTTTTTATATGAATATATATTGTTGGTATACAGGGTGCTATGCATAAATTATCACCTAAATTATGCAAAAATGAAAATAACACTGACATCCCATTTTAAGATATTTTTGTGTCATTTTGGTAAATATATCTTGAAATACTAAAGAGTAAATTTATTCAATAAAAATCGACATTGGCTTCAACTATGGCCTCCAGGTGACTGGAGTCTCCTGTAACTCTTCTGGACAGTCTCCTTGTTTAAGTTGGTGAATGCAGCCATAATCCTTGCCTTCAGTTTATCTTTGGTGTTACAGGGAGTTTTGTTGGCCTTTGGCTCAACTGTGCCCCACACATAATCAAGGAGGTTGCAGTCTGGGGAGTTAGGTGGCCAGATGTAAAGGGTGATCTAGTTGCAGAAATTGTCTGACTGGGTTCTCCTGCTTGTGGGGCATGGTGCAGAGTCCTGTTACCAGACATAGGGTCTTCCAGCAGCCACCCTCTTGTCCCAGGGCAGCAGTACCTCTTCAAGCCACTTGATATAAGCCTCTGTGTTGAGTCTGAGGCCCTGTGGGAAGAATGGAGTCATAACGTCGCCATCACTAGTGATCACTAAACACTTTCGTAATCACCATTAGACTCATCAATCTCTTTCAGAATCCTCTGCACTGTCCTCAGATTGACATCCAAACACTGAAATGTTCATTTTGGTGCTTCCAGTGCAAATGCCAAGTAGTACAGCATGCAGTTTCCAAATTTCTGGTGGAGTGAGTTGCATCATGGTGCTTTTTTCTCACAGATGGTTTCCCAACTGACCCTACTATACTGTGCAATCAACCAAATCAAAAACAAACAACATGCATGCATGAAATAAAAAATATAAAATAGCAACAATTTACCCATTACACCCTGTATTTACTATATGTACTTTTATACCGTTTTGTTTGGGGGGGGGGTCACTATTTGCCCATAGCTGGGACCCTAGCAGGTGCTACTACCCTGGGGTCAAGGATGCCTTGGGAACAACAGCAATTAAGAGGTTGTTCCAAGCTCCTCAAAACCTCCAATCTCCCAATCAGCAGCCTTGCTGCCAGATGTAGTTTATCGTCATACCCAGCTAGCTTACTGAAAAAAGTGCCAGAGTATCATTAAAAGATTCAACTGCAATCATTAAATAGGACAGAGTACATTTGCATTTTTACATTTCATTCAGGAGTATTAAAAAAAAAAAAAAAAAAAAAAAAAAAAGCTTGGTTGCTGTAAGTTTTTTGATGACTGACAAATAGTGATTACTGTGAATTAAATGCTGGATTCATCAAGGACTTTGAAAATAATTAAACAGCATATCTCAGGCAGCTGCCATGTTTCTGCCCTATAGAACATGTACTAGACTTTTCCTACTATAGTTCCTAAGATTAAGATTTTAGGACTTAGGATGACTTCTGGTTATTTCATCTTGTCTTGACATTTCTAAAATACTACTTTCTGAAGTTTTAGTCTTGTTCAGTAATGTTATTGAACAGGCTGATTTTAGCAATTTTGATGAAGAATTTCCTGTATTACTATTTCTTCATGTTCCACTTGAGCAGCTTCTTCCTGTGAACCACTGCTCTGTGGAATCGACAAGAGGAAGTATCCCTGATCACTACAATCTCAACCTATTCAAGACTAAGGTTAACCATTATCTTCTACTCCTATACACACACAAATGGCCTCCTAATATAACTGTCTACCTCGAGTTGTCCCCAGGCCTTGCAAAGTGTGACTCACTGTAATAATAATAATTTAAAAAAAAGAAAAAAAAAAAAAGACAGAGAACAGGTGTGAGAAACTAAATCAGATAAAATTATTTCCAAAATTTATAATCTGATACTAATTGTGTTTTTTTTAAGATAATTATCAGAATAGTGTTTATCTGTGAATAAAATAATTATAAATCCAAATAAAAGGTTCATACATTTTAAAAAAAAATATAATCAATTCATGTTTGAATAACCCCGTAAAAAGAAAAGGACTGTATTTGTTTTGCTTAACTTTTTCTTCACCTAGCAGGTAGTAAAAAATGAACAAGTGATCTTGTGGCTGTAGGTTCAATACTCAGGAGAAATGTAAAGACTTATATCATTAAAAATAAAATAATAATTAAAAAAAAACACAACATTAATACATGTACTGGTCATGCAGCCTGATTTCTCCTAACTGCTAATGAGATTCTGTTATGTTATTCTATTATCAGAAGGCATTACTTGATGCTAATAAAGAAACATGCTTTGTGTTACTACTATGAAAATGAAGTATTATTAGTAAGTAGGGGAGATCAGGTTACTAATACACTCATTTTGTTTCAGGTTGCTTTTCTTTGAGTATATAAATTTTTATTTTTAGGACATATGCATTATTATTTAGACCAGCTCGTTCAAGCTCGCAATGTTTCAGCTGTTGTGCCTTCCGATCTTTTTTAGATGCTGGTCATTGAACTTGATAACTTTGAACCAAACCCTTTGTTTAGTCCACAGGTATAGATGGTTCTCAATCTGCGTTCCATGCTTAGGAGATATTTTCATAGCAGTTAACATTCAATAAACCAGAGTATGTGACCAGACCCATGGATTGAACTAACAACTACCAGGCAGCCAGATATGTCAACCAAGTAGACTAAAAAATTGGTTATGTGCATGTTGGACTAGCCAGTGTTTTAGAGCCTTAAACCTAAGGTCTGTATACAGGTGATAGGATTATGAGTGTCCTGACTCAGGTGGTGGAATTGTAAGAGAGAGTTCTGTCTAAATCAGAGGTTCCCAGATGATATTCATTTCTGTGCTGGGTCTACTGATGAAGCTGTTGATCCCTAATATGTGCTCAGATTCTTTCAGCCATCTTATCCTCAAGTGCTTCTCTGTATTATTGTCATTCTATAAGTGATGACAGCTAGCCTTCTTTCTCTATATATGGCCAGCCATGTATGATTTCATTATCTCTCCATCAACAACAGTTTTTTTATGTTCCTCCACCCTTACTTTTAAGGGCTAGCTAGTCACTTCCTTGCATTCCTTGATACAGGTGCATGGGATGCAATTCTTTGTCATTCCTCCAAGGTGGGGAATGGTTCAGGAGATATTTCTACAAGGCTGAACTGTTTTTGAATGTTGTGTTTACAGGGTATTTGTTACCCAGACATATTCTAACAGATGATCAAGCATTAGAAATACCCTTCAAGCTAACAACTACTCTGGAAGCATAACATCAGCTTTTAAAAACAGAAGAGTAGAGAACGAATAAAAATGTTGCTACAGTTTGTATGCTAATGTGGTATATTTGAAAAAACTCAGGGAATCTGTGGCCCATACACCATCAAGATGGTATTCAATTTCCTACCCGAGTACAGACATTAAGGGAAAAAAAAACTTACACCACTCGATTGTTCAAGAGACATAGCAAAGTAGATTAAAGAATTAGTCAAAACATCCAATTCCTTGGCAATTTCAAATTGAATCTTTCGGTTTAGTAGTGCTGAAAAAGAGTCATATACTCTGGTTCAGTAGAAGAAACAGACAAGTAACACAAAGGTGAAGAAGACTGGTAAAAATTAACTGAAATGAAATATCCCCAAAGCATAGTTCCCTGGCAGTTGCATGTTCAATCCCTGGATTTGGTAGTACTGAAAAGTCACATACTCTGGTTCAGTAGAAGAAACGGACAAGTAACACAAAGGTGAATAAAACTGATGAGTATTAAGTGATATGAAATATCCACAAGTGGAATGAGAACGATCTACCATTTTGGACTGCATAAATATTTTTCCTTATTTAGCAAGTGTCAAGTCAGATTTTCCTGATTAGTTAAGCTGGTTTCTGAATAACTCTTAAATTCCAAGTTATGGAGTACAATGACAAAGACATGAAGAGTAGAGCAGTTGAAAGATAAACATAACAATTATGGTCTGAATAAAAAGAGGAGAATTCTGTCTTACATGTGACAATGGAGTTAATTGTGTAGATAAAAATCCAAGATTACTCATGCAGAAAATATGAAAAATGCAATTACAAAATTACATATTGCAATCATTTTCTTTTATAGCACAGGTAAACTAGTTTTCTGATAAAAAAATAAAAAAATTGGACCACAGTTCCTGTGGCTTCTAGTCTAATACCATGCTACTAATGGGTGGGGTATGTTGTCATACAAAATTGGTCTTAAATTCCAAACTGTATGTAAATCACTAGTGGAAACTAATTCCCAAGTAAACATTTTATATTGTGTCAATTGAGATTAACAGGTTCAAGTTGTCCTTAAAGAGAAACAACTCAACATTGATTTCAGGCAAATCTCTGAACAAAAATGATCTTGCATAATGATATTCAAAACAAATAAAAACAGATTCCTCTATTCTGCTATATTAAATTTTTTGTTTTCTATTTTGATAAGCAAAATAATACAATAAAACCAGGCCATAAAATCCCAGGATAATCCCAATGGTTTTTTTTAAACCAAGATGACTAGCTTATAACATCTACCAGAAAAAAATTAAAAAATTGATTTTTTTTTTTAACTGAAACTTGAACAGTAAAATGCGTAATTCATAATTTACTGCACATTTATTCTGTATCTAAACTGGTAGTGCAGCAGTTTTTCATAAAGGTTCATTTATGATTTAATGAAATGTGAAAACAAATCATCCCAATAATTACTACAGATTAAATTATTTTTATTCTTGCACTTAGTTTGTTGGAACAAAAGCAAGAATCAAAAACAACTTGACACAAATGATCTTTTATAAACGAGTTAAAATAGTGAATTCAGAACAATTATTTGGTAAGGGGAAGTTTTCAAGCAGTATTATTCAATACACCAATCATACACCTCAAATATCATTGGCAGAGAGCCTAGTGATAATATCACTTAAGTCATGACTGGCTCTCTGACCAGGTGAAAACTGCCCGTTAGATATTTCATAAATATTTAAATTGGCTTAATAGTCAAGATTAGCAGCAATATAAAATCCTATGAAGAACAATTATTAAAAGAAGTTTGATTGACACGGCTTGAATTGTTGAAAAGCTGTTCTTGGAGGAGTGGAAAAGAAGAACAATGTTTAAACACATGCAAAAACCCAAACACAATCTCAAATGCTGTACTCTTAATGGTGAATCATTGTACAGTCTTCATTTTGGATACTTTAAGTCAATCTTTTTGATTGGTTAATATAACTGAGGTAAACAAGGTACTGTTATCCTTTAATAATCATAGTGAACCATTTTTGCCCACCATCAAACATGGCTGATGCTAACCTTCTGGAGAACAACTCATGGTGTCTTGGTCTCACATTTTCCATTTATATGAAGTGGAGCAATTCTAGTGAATCAATTGTTAGGCCTATTGCTAAGAAGGTTAGTTCACTGTATCAAGCCAGACAATTTTTCTCATCAGAATCCCATCTTGCACATTTATAAATCTATCATTTGTCCTTGCATTGAATTTTGCTGCCACATCTGGTCTGGTGTTATGACCATATATTTTGAGGTTCTTGACAAAAATCAAAAAGAAGGGTCTGTTATGTTATCAATCCTGACCTGGTATCTCCACTTCAGTCACTTTCCCACCATCATTACATGGCTTCCCACCAACCCGACTTATATTTTTATGGCAGTTGTTCTCATGAGCTCTGCTCCAGGGTACTTAGACCACATGAATTTAAGAATACTAGTAAATTGGCAACTAAGTCTCATCATTTTACTGTTGAACTAGATGTAACTGTAAGTTCTATTCTAATAGTTTTCTGACCTGTAGAACTACCAGTTTCTTGCTTCCCTGCCTCCTATAATCTTCAAAAATGTAAATGCAATGTCAATTGCCATTTTCTGTCTTCCTGAATCCTGTTCTCTTATTGTTCTTTCTCCTCATCTTAGTGACATTAACATCTTGCTTGGGGTGAAATGATTAAAAATAAATAAAAAAAAAATATTAAAGTTGTAAAGAAAGGCAATAGAAGATTGAGTTAACATGTAAGAATTTATAAAGCAAGAAAATCAACAAATGTCAAAGATTTTAATATTCTGTAGCATCATTGACTATTAATTTTGTGAATGGTAAGTGTATGAAATAAAATTTAATTTTTTTTTTTTTTTTTTTGCATAAAGTCAAAATAAAAATATCCCACTACTGTCTATTAGAGATACTAATATCAACAATGCAAGAAATTATCTAAATCATCAACACAGGAGACAATTTTATTGATAAAGATTTTTTTTTCTAATACATGTCCCAATCTTTACATAAATGTAATGCAAATCAATCCAACAAGCAATTGAGTGGGTGTTTTTGAGTGGTCATGGTCAAGTCTTCTGGTAAGAATTGCCATCAAACAGCAATGTCCATGCTAACCCTCCTGGAGAGTGGTGACTCACTGCACCTTCTCAGGCTAAAGTTTTCTACTGAAAAAAGTAGAAAAATCATATTGAATCAACTGCTTGATCTGCTGCTAGGAAAGTTGGTTCACGCAGTCATGCTAGATAATTGCTCTCTCCAGAATCTATCTTACTATCTATTTATACATTAACCATTCATCCATGGTCTTGACATGGCATCTCAGCTTCAATCATTTTCCCCACTGCTGTGACTTTTCTGTAAATGGTAATTGTTCTGATGAATTTTTCTCCATGGTACCTAGACTTTATGAATTTAAGCACAGTACAATCATCATTTTACAGTTGAAATGGCTAGATGTAACTAAGTTTGTTAACAGTTTCTTACATCTCATTTGCCAAACTTTTTCTGTGTCTTGCTTCCCAGTCAACTTTGATTTTGAAAAATTTAAATGAAATGTCAATCATTATCTTTCATCTTAATTTGTTCTTTTATTGTTCTCTATTAATATTTTTTTTTCTCTCTAACCTCAGTAACTCCTTTTATCTTAGTGGATTTATTGCCTTGCTTGGGAGTGAAATGATTATATATAAAAAAAATTTAAAAAAGACAAAAGGAATTTAATATTGTATAACACAAATCAACTATATAACCACCAAACATCGCTTGACAAGTTTACAAGATATCTTGATTTCATAAAATTTTAGAATGTGGAAATAACATCAAAGAATATAAAGATTTTATTGTTTACTTATTCATTTCTGAAAAAAAATATGCACAAGCTTAATTTTTACAAAATGATTTAATTTTTTTTGTTGGCAATGTAAATCCTCCAAAGATTGAAATGTCCAATATGGAAGCAAGATATAGGTCACCAGTGACTATTAAACAATCTAAAATTAAAAGTTTCTATCAGCAGTAGTTATCGTGTTTAAATTGTAAGGATGTTAGAGATTGTGCAAACCAATAACTAGGGTATTTTTATGAAAATATATCTGTCTTATGTAGTCAGTTTGCTTTGACTAAACCTGACCTTTGTTCCTGTAAATTTTACATTTTATTGTTTTTGAGAAGAAAATGAGTTGAAGCCACCAAATTGGCATTGATTCTAAAGTGATGGTTCAATTTACCGTGTGTGTATATATATATATATATATATATATATATATATAAAGTCAATGGTCAGAGTTGAATTAGACCAGGAAACAGTAGTAATAAAAAGTCCTCAATACACATATAAAAAATAAAAATTTAACAATGTAGAACTTTTAAGGATAATAATTACGAGATCAGCAGATCCCTCTACTTTGGTTTCAACTTTTCAGTATCTGCAAGTGACTCTGGACAATTGATTTTCTAATGCTTTATTTTTTTTAAATTAATGAGTGCTTATTTAAAAATAAATAAATGAACAAAGCATTAGGAAATCAATTGGTCAGAATCACCTAAAAATACTGAAAGGTTGAAACTAAAGTAGAGGGATCTGCTGATCTCCTAATCATATATATATATATATATATATATATATATATATATATATATATATATATATATATATAAGACAGGTTAATAAAGTTGATATTTAATATACATTGACATATCACTTTAATCATATATAATACAAAAAGGGTGGGACACTTACGTGTTTATAAAAAAACAGAGGGGTCCTGGTGAGCCTGTAGTCTATATTTGCAGGCTCATGCTACATATACCTGCAAAGTTTCATCTAATTCAGTTCAGGTATTGATAAAGTTTTAACAGATGCCAAAATTATCCTCGACTGTAGAGTTGAGGAGGAATACCCAAACTTTGCTCACTGATTAAAATACAAATATCAGTTAAGATAAATTATACACAAAAGGAACAGTCTTGTTTCACATTTAAACAAGAACATTTGTGTGAGACATTAGCTTTAAGAGACCAAGAAAATTATTTTATTAATCTTGTCAAGTAAGGCTGCATTTTAGAGAACATGACTTGTGGTTATGAAGTTAATTCATTTTCATATACAGCCTTTATTTAATATTGACAGGTTTGTAGATTTGGAGGAAAATTATTTTTATTGGAACTGAAAAACATTTTCAGATAAGCATTTACATTCATATATATTGTTTGGGTTTCATTTTACCAAAGGCCTACATAATTATTTCAGTTCTGAACCAACTTGCACCACTCCCATTATAATAATTTGAAATGATTTCTTGGCATTGAATGCTGGAAAATTACCTCACAGATGAAGATATTTGAAGCAACAGAAATTTAGATCTACAGAAGGATGCTGAGAATATCATGGACTGAACATGTGAGCGACAAGGTTTTTGAGAAAATGGAAACAAAAAGACATAATATCAGAAAGAGATAGTTGAAATTTCTAGAACACACAAAGAAAAGAGGGCTTGGAAAATTTGACACTCAGAGGACAAAGGCAAAAGGAACCAGGGAAAACAGTACAAAACCTATCAAATAAGCTTATGCAAATGGATGGTAGAACAGGGTTTAAGAGGGATAGCAAAAAGACAAAATTTACTAACATCTACAAAGGATAAGAAATTGTGATGAGCCATGATCACCAACATACAAAGGGACATGGAACATAGAATTTCTATTAAGATCATGAGCTGAGTAGAAAGTAGAATAAGACTTCACTCAGAAAGTAAAATCCACTGTTTTTTTTTTTTTCATATCAGCCCAAAATATGCAGATTTGCCACTTCAAAGAAAATATACCAAGGAATTTTATATTTAAATTTTCAAAATAAAAATGTGTTCTGAAAGAGAGCCTCTCAAAGAATAAAAATAAGCACTGATCTGCAGTAGAAATATTCTTCCATCTACACTCCTTAAGTGTGTGTTTATATATATATATATATAAAAATAAAAGAAAAAAGTTTAGTTTGTCATACTATATTGTAATGCTCCTTCTATATGATATGCCTGTGTCTATTCAGAACATGGACGATTATGACTCCCTAACTTCGTATTCTTTATAGCTCTTAGCTTTTTTTTTTTTTTTTTTTTTACTATTCCTTTTTGTTCTGCCATCCATTTACACCAGTATGTTCTGTGAGTGGCAGATTTTTCAAGTTTACTTAACTAGTTATATGTCCTAAAAATGTCAACTGTATCTTTCTGTATGTTTCTAAATATAAGTGTCCTTTTTGTTCCATTTCCCTTAAAATATCCTCGTTAATGCTAGCAGAATTCAAATACTAGCAAAGTCTGAATCATTTTCTACTAAAGGTTAATATTTATATCCTTTTAGAGATCATTATTTAAAAAATGAAACTAAAATTAAATATCATCAACTTAGAAAAGGTGTCATTGATTTCCCATTTTTTTGTCCAGTTAATATGTGCATAAAAGCCAGGACATTAGCCGAGGCAACAGGGTAATGCAATATAACAAGTAGAATCTCAAAAGGATTTGCTTAAGTGATTTCATTTACAAAAAAATCAAAACAACTGACAACTATCTTTACTGGCTGCATTCCTTGGCATTGATGAACAGGTGAGAAAAGTGAAAGTGAAATGTGGAAGAACAATTATATAGTGCAGAAATTAATGTGTTCATGACAGAAATGGGGTCATTTTCATTTTTACTCCTGGCATGCAAGAAACAAAAAAGAAAAAGAAACATCAGTAATAAAAAAAAGAAGTTCTATCAGATTACTCAAAAAAGTGAAAACCAATAAAACTATAATTCTGTTCAGTTGTTCCAGTACTGAAAAGCACACCAGGAAGTAATAAAAACTGTTGATAAGGAATAAGGATTGTGCAAATGAGAGAATAGACTTTCCGGTTTCTTAATACTTAGCTTTTGGAAGGCATCTTTCACTATCCCAATGCACCTTTGCACTTTCCATTCTCTGTTAAAACACTTCCCAGATGTTTCAATTGTTGTACCTGCTCGATTTTGGTATCTCCAATTTATAATTTAGATATTGGGCTGTACTTTTGCTAACAACCATGCATTCTATCTTTTTGTAATTGATGTTTAGTCTTTTCTTCTTGCTTTCCTTTAAGACCTTCTATAAAAGTTCTTGTAGTTTCCTTTCTCTGGATGCTATCCACACAGTGTCATCTGCATATTCTCTAATTCTCTCAGAATTGCCTCATTTTATAGGTTGAATAAGTGTAGTTTCACTGAATATTTTAAATTCAAGACTGTTCTAGAAGAGCAAAATGTGTACAAAGTTTTGACAGGCCTATTTTTAAGCAGTCAAAAACGTTCCATTGCTGCGATATCTTTTTTTCTTTGTTGCTTGTTACCATAAATGCACATCATTTAGCAAAAGGAAATTAGTTAATGACAGGTAACTTGTCATATAAAAGCAGTTGCAGTAAAAGACTGATTGGAAAATTTATTTCTTTTGCCTTTGATTTGTAAGCATTAAGTTTTGTTCAACAGTGTGGATGAACTGTTAGAAAAGCAAATTGGAAATGGAGAGAACTGAACTTTGGTTGCAAGTGCCAGGCTTGGTACCAATTAGGAAAACTGATTTCAAACCAAGGCAAATGACCCTTCCTTCTGATTGTCAGTTGACTACTACTGTTAAAATCAGTAATACCATATATCACAAATAGCATGATTTCATTATTTTTTTTTATTTTAAGATATAAATTAATCATTAAATGGATTCCATACTGAAGCTAAGGTTCAACATATTCATCTGCATGGATCTTAACTTACTTGATACATGAGGCAATCAGCAAAAAGATTGCCACTTCATGATGAAGGAAAATATAATAAAAATATGGTTAAAAATTAAAATGCATTAATTCTTTAGAAAATCCTTTGTTTACATTTTGGATATGAAACTGAGCAGATATGAGTTTCAAGCAAAAAATCTGAATGAGAAAGTGTGCTTTAAAGGCAAAATAGAACCTTGCCTTATTGTGACAGGCTTTGTCACACACCAAATCAGATGGTGATTCCTCCTGTAAAGGGGTACGCATGTTCAAATCCTGCTAGAGAGCACATTTAAGTTTTTTGTTTTTTAGTACACAGGCTAGTAGACAAAATAAATAAGATTTAAAATAAATGTAGCATCTACTGAAAATAACATATATATATATATATATATATATATATATATATATATATATATATATATATATATAAGAATTACCAATCATAACATCTTTTAAGGTATTTATATTGAACAGTCAGCTTTTTGACTTAAAGCTGAACAACTAAGTTATAAAAACAACAATAATCTCACCAAAGATGTATAACCTTTTCATTTCCAAGAACAGAAAGTGGATGTGTTTATGATGAAAACTTCCATGATTAGATTAATTAAAATCTGAACAAGATTTTTTGATTAGCAATTAATGAGGTTTTGGAAAATATTAAACAATGACCGAATGAAAGATATTCAACAACGTAAACGAAAAAGCATAACCACATTTATAAGAGAAACAATAAATATAAAGAAAATATTTAACAATGTCTAACCTGACAAGACAACCCAATAGTGTGATAATACAGAGGAATGTCTTTATTAAGGAAATAGGTCGAGGAGTGTATTACTTCAGTTAATGGTGAGAGACGGAGAAGCCGGTCTGGCATTGAAAGATCCCTTGTTTCCAATTCCTTCTAAATTCTACTTCTACTGCAATATCCCTGCCTAAACTCAGAAATTTTATTTACTATTTATTTACTCCCCCACCACTCTCAACAGGAGTAGATAAGCAAATCCATCACGTCCCTCCCTAGTCTTTTGAACAGGAGTAGAAGTTTATACATTGTTTCCTATTTCTTCTAGAGCCTCCATTCTCTTTCAACAGCTCCTTGTGTCTAAGTGGTGTTATTGACTTGCTTGAGATGAATTGATTATAAAAAAATAAAAAATAAAAAATTCCTTTAAACAAAAGAATCATCAATAGAGTAGGTGAAATTAAGAAATTGAAAAGTAAAACTAATATCCAAAGGCCACAAAAATATACCAAAAATACTAGTGAAAAAGTGCCTTTTTGTGATGCAAATATTTATGGCCTAGTGACAAAATTAAGCTACAGTGAGCTTATAGTTGTGTAATTGATCAACGTAACATTTGCCACAACAAGCAAACAGACAAAACTTGCATGAAAAGAAAAAAAAAAAAAAATATATACAAATGATGAACAAATAATTGAAGATTTACAGAAGAATGCAGCCAGAAAACAATAAATAAAAAAAATATTTGAAACATTTTAAAAGAAAGAAATATCATGAGTGAAAGAAGGTCACCTATTTGTTTTCATTATTCAGTAAAAAAATCTGTGTTTAGGTTAAAACATGAGGTAATTTTTATTCAAAATAACCAGACCCAAACATTTCTGCATACAAGTTAGAGCTGAAAAGCAATAAGATTCTAGGTTTTAAGCCTATAAAGATTTAAATAAAAACATTTTATATATCTGTAAAGATAATATAAATAAAAGACAAAAGGAAAATGAAAACTTCTTTACAAACAGATTTTATCCCCTAAACAACTTTATCAAAATAAAATAAAAATAAAATCTCCACATTTACCTAGGTAAAACTTCCTTAGGGGATAAAACGCATTGGTAAAGAAAAGTTTAACTTTTATTTATTTATACATACCTCTATATATATATATATATATATATATATATATGTGTGTGTGTGTCTTATAGTGTGCTATATTTATGGGATAAAGTGCTCAATATCAGAGATAGAGCGTGTGTAAATATAAAAGTGAACATAGAAGTCAACACTTAGAGGCGACAATCTGTTTCATGCTAGATGCAATCATCGGGCCATGAGTGCTGTTATTTTTCCCGGCTATTTATATATACGGGTCAGTGGTGCATTGTGGGTAGCCATTTTTGGCAGGTGTTTTACCGGAAGTCGTTTATTTGTTTATTTATTTATTTGTATCAAATTATTTTGCTTGTTTTTATTTAATTTTATTTTTGTTTTTTATCCTTTATATTTATTTTATTTTTATTTATTTATTTTTTATTTATTTTGATCGGTGTTTTTATTAACGTAGTAAAAATTTGTTTATATAGTTTATTGTGGGTGGTCTATTATGGCAGCTATTTTACTCATTTATTTGGGTCAAATTATTTTGCTTGTTTTTATTTATTTTTGTTTTTATTTTTATTTAGATCAGTGTTTTTATTAACGTAATAAAAATTTGTCTATATAGCTTATTTAACAGTTTTGTTTTTGTTTGGGAAGATAAAGCTATTTGTTGAATTTTGGGGTTGATTGTTGTGGTTTGTTCTAACTATTATTTTTTGGCAGGAACAGTTTTTAATTTATTTATTTGGATTGATTATCTTTATTTGTTTTTTCTAAACGGCTAGTTTATCGGTATCGGTTGTTAGTTTATTTATATATTTGGATGTATTTAGATCAATTTATTATACTTGTCGTTATTTTATTTATTACACTGTATATTTTATCTTTTTTTGGTTTTCGGTTTTTAAGTAACGCAGTATATTATTTTTATTCATTTTTTTTTTTATAGATATATAGATAATCGAATGAAAGAGCTTTAGCAAGATAAACAAAAAGTATAACGCGAGATATAAATCTAAAGTTGGGCACATGGCCTAGTGGCTAGAATGGTCACTTTATGACCACAAGACCCAGTTTCAAATCTCACCATAGTGACTTCTTGAGTGTAATCAGCCTGGAGGAGGTAATAGGAAGGTGACTTCTTGAGTGTAATCAGCCTGGAGGAGGTAATAGGAAGGTGACTTCTTGAGTGTAATCAGCCTGGAGGAGGTAATAGGAAGGTGACTTCTTGAGTGTAATCAGCCTGGAGGTGGTAATAGGAAGGTGACTTCTTGATTGTAATCAGCCTGGAGGAGGTAATAGGAAGGTGACTTCTTGATTGTAATCAGCCTGGAGGAGGTAATAGGAAGGTGACTTCTTGATTGTAATCAGCCTGGAGGTGGTAATAGGAAGGTGACTTCTTGATTGTAATCAGCCTGGAGGAGGTAATAGGAAGGTGACTTCTTGATTGTAATCAGCCTGGAGGAGGTAATAGGAAGGTGACTTCTTGATTGTAATCAGCCTGGAGGTGGTAATAGGAAGGTGACTTCTTGATTGTAATCAGCCTGGAGGTGGTAATAGGAAGGTGACTTCTTGATTGTAATCAGCCTGGAGGTGGTAATAGGAAGGTGACTTCTTGATTGTAATCAGCCTGAGAAGGTAATCTCAGTGTATGGCAGCTTTAAAAAGTGCCTGAAATCCAGTGAGTGAAATTGGATTGACACAAATATTCATGAAAGGTTGTGCTAGCACAAAATCACAGGCCATTGTTAAAAAGTGTTTGCGTGAATTGTCCTCGGTCAAGCCAGATGATGCGCTCTCTCCCAAAAACTGTAACTAAGGTCTGCTCAGTATAGTTGCAGTATAAACTATAGGTAGGCTCTGCACGTGCTGAAACAAACCCAAAATGTGCAGAACAGGCGTTTGCAATGGGGATTGTCTAGCTACCCTAGAAGAGATGCATACTTGAATACAAGCAGCTAGTCATTACTTTAAATGTTGAATGGTAAAGAGGTTAAAACCATTTATACTCAAGTATAGCGCAAATTTTATATAAAAAAAAATAAATAAATAAAAAATAAAAAAAATTGGGGTGGGGTTCACACTATACAATTATAATATATAATTTTTTTGAAGTTGTTAAAACTCTTGCATTTTCAGTGATCAGTTGCACTATTTATTTTACTCGGGGTCAAAATTAATGCAAAAAATTCAGATGTGATAAATGAAAGTAGCTTATACACAAGTATGTGTGTGTGTATATGTATATATATATATATATATATATATATATATATGTATATGTATGTATGTGTGTGTGTGTGTGTGTGAAACAACTTTCCTTTTTAGTCTTCATTTGTAAAATTCGGTTATTTTATAAAGATATTTCACTAAAACCAAACACCCCCCACCCAGAAAGAGGATTTAACAGTGGTAACTGTAAATTAAGAAAGAATATTAAAATTCTTCTCGAGTATCATATGAAAATTATTTCAGATTGATAAATTCATTTTCTACAGTTTAACCATATGTAAGCTATTGAAAACCAGAAAATATTTTTAGATTGTAAATAGTGGAGGGGGAGAGATAACGGTATAGTTATACAATTATAAATTAACAAAACAGATGGGAGGAGAAGAGGTGGATTGGAGATAAGAATTTAGTGATAAGTCTTACTAATTAACCCATAGCTAGGGGAAAAGTGGGTGCATACCTTTCCCAAGGGTATTTGCACATATATGAATATGACAAACCCGACTGGAATTTGGACTCAGCTCTCTAATTAACAGTTCTGAGCCATTATTCATGACAACACTTGAATTCCTTCAACAATATGCAACTGGTACAGTCTGCAGTCACAGATGTTACAAGGGATGTCAATTTTGCAAAATTTGTCTTTTATTTCACAAACACTTGGCCCTAGCAAGAAACGCCAGTGTCAATATTGGCATAAAGTATAAACACTAGATTATATCGATTTGAGAAAAAGTGTCAAGAGGTGAGGAGTTATTGGCTTTACACCCAAACAACCATTCTAATATTCAATTTTTAGGTACTGGACTGAAGTTAGTCCAGGAAAATCATTAAGTCAAATCTCTTAAACTATGCTGGCAAGGAAAATATTTTATGTACCAATAAATTCAAAATTTTTAAATTTGTCTAATATTCAGGTCATAAAAACGACAACATTTGAAATACCAAATTACATTCCATATTTAACAGGTAAATATGATTATTTCAACTCTGCAAATATTTTTTTTATACAACATAAAAACTTGAGCAAACAAATCCTAGACATTTCACTTAAATGTGCGTGTGTGTGTGTGAAATGCAAAAGTCAGTGTGTCACACTTTTTCAACTTTACTTCTAGAGGTTGTAGCCCAACATATACCATTTTGGAATCAGGCTGACTGTGAGCAAATTAAAAACATTCTGCAATACTGAAATTTGGGATTCCCAAGTTTTTATTCCTGTGATGGTTTTTGGTAATTTTTTTTTTTTTATTTATTTATTTTTTTTTTACATTTTTTGCAAAAAGTTTTTGTGAAATCCATCAATTACAATGATAAACATAACATTGTCAATTAGTTATCAGTTTCCCAAATTCTTTATTAAATGTTACCATCTGTCAACAAGTAAACTTAATACCATAACAATTAATAATTTTTTTTTTGTGATTGGAATGTTAATTTATTCAGTGGACAAATGCCGCAACATGGTCAATCATGTTTTAGTTGGAGAAGCAGCCATTTTGATAAGACTGTAACCCAAAAATGTAGATACTAGTAGAATAAACACTAAAAATGGATTTTATAAAACGGTTTAATTTTAAACATTTCTAAATTCATTGGTTAAACTGTGAGAGGAACAACTTATTGAAATTGGTCTGTTCCACTGAATATAGAAGGGCAGGGAGGGAATGATAGCACCCTCACAGTTTTTATGAGAGGGAAAGAGAAAGAAATGGAGAATGGAAAGGGGGAAATTTGACAAAAGTGGGGGGAATTATAAAATAAAGAAAGGAAAAGACAAAAGATATGAGGAAAGTTTGAAAGAGAAATAGAGAAGATGGAAAAAGAGGTGTGTGCAAACATTTTGGCTACTTATTTTGTAATTAAAAATTTTTAAAAGTTTGCCAGATATGAATTTTCCAAGTCGTAAAATAGGAAATAGATGAAAGTAGAAACACTATTGATTAGTTTAGCAGCTAAAATGACTTGCAATGGTTAATGAGAAAACTGCCCTTTGTAATAAAATGGAAAAAAAAAATGCCAAACAAATTAAAATAATTAGGCAGTTAACATGAAAATACATGCTTACCTACAGATTGAATATATGCCAAAAAAACTTTCAAATTTACCTAGTTTTATGACACACATCACAAATTTTTATCTAAAACATGTTTTCCAATTACAGATATTTGACCCAATTGTCATAGATTGGCCATAATGCAGACCAATGCAAGTGATCTTTCTTCTAGAGATATAAATATATATATTTTCTAAATTATTTAAATGAAGCCAAAGCTAATCTTCACAACAATTAAGTTTTCTTGTAAATGTCTTGCTTCCAAAATTGGTAAAAAAAATTTTTTAATTTTTACTTGAAAAAGAGACCAGTAAAAAGTATATCTTAACTGGTACTACACATTTGAAGATAATCTTGTAAAAGTTAATAAAGTCTGCACACTTATCTGTATTAGAAAAGAGGAGTGAAATTTACTAGACAGCATGCCCAGATACATTTGTCAATTAATATAAGAAATCTCCAGTTAAAAATTGTACATAGTGTTAATTCAAAGTGAAAGAAATCAATTGATTTCACAAAAAGGACGAGCATATACAATTTCTAATTCCCTTTAATTCTTCACATTTTTCACTCCTTTCTATAAAAAGTTATGAATCTAATAATAAAAATGGTTTAAATCTATTTTCTGCAGTTTTAAATATTTGTAAAATGCACAAAATTCAAATTTGTATTCAATCTCAAATATATCACTAATATTTCCTGCAGTCAATTTCACCAAATTAGAAACATTGATAGCATTAAAACTGAAATTTAAAAAAAAAAAAAAAAGCATTATATAATTGCAACATTAACAAAAGCATTTTAATAATGTTTATGAAAGACTCTGGACAATTTATATTTGAATTTTCACTGGAAACCATGAAAATAATTGAAAATTATATACAGCAAAACTGTCTGTGGATGACTATTTCTGCCCTTGTTCACCAATTGAGCACTATGGAGAAAGGGAATTTTTAACGGATGCTGCTGCTTTAATGCATTGCTCTTCATAAGAATTGAGCACTATGGCAGCCAATATGGCATTTATATAGCACATATATAATGCATTAAAAATTCCCTTTCTCTGCCATGCACTGATAGCCTGAGGGTAAGAGAATCTGACTGATGCCAAATCAGTAGAGGTTTGATCCATGCTTGAAGCAATCAAATGTCTAACCACAATGAGCTGTGATACAGCGAAACAGTGTCTGTGGATGGACTATATATGTTTTTAATTTGTATAAATGAAGAATTGTTAACCATTTACAGCAATGTGAAGCAGAAAGGAATCTACTTTACATGTGCCCTTTTGAACATGTCAGAGATTTTATATATGCTATACACAATCTATATTAACATGCTCACACATTACTGCATGAAAATTTTAAAATATTAAGAAAATGTGTATAAAAAGTTATTTTATATTTTTACTGGCACTAGAATACACACATTTTAATCAACCAGTGGATAATTTATAACAAGGTAATAATTGATTTTAAAAAAGTGTTATAACCCAGATGATGGATCATGCAAGTGGGTGTTGTCCTGGGTTCTTATCTTTCAAGGCATTTCAGAAAGCAAGAGAAGTTACTTGGCAGTGGCCACCTTAAAAAAAAAAAAAAAAAAAAAAAAAAAAGGTAATATTAATTTATACACAGAAAAAAAAAGAAATTCCTGACTTAATTTTTTTTATTCTTCAGGCAACCATGTTGGCACTCTAGAACTGAAGCTCTTCTCAAGATGGATGGGCGACAACAAAAGAGAACAGAAAGAAGATTCAGATCTTTGATAAAAGGCATGAGACCAAAAGGAATGCAAACGGTATCTGTTGATACTTGAACTTGTTCATGAATTCAGTTTTCTGTACAGAGTCTCATGACATGAATTCATTATACATAAGAGAATACATTTTGGAAATTTATGTAATTATAAGACTCGAATCCAAGTTTTTATATATATATATATATATATATTATATATATATATATATATATATATATATTAGCAGTGATTCCGGAGGTGGGGGGGAATTTGTCATGCTTAGCCAGAGTGAGTCAGCATTCAAGTATATCCATTCCAAAGCAATAAAAAAATTTTTGTAGTGCATCATTTACCTTCTTGCATTCAGTGGTGATTTAAAATTAATTCTTAATGCCTCAAAATATTGACCAAAATACATTTCAATGATATTGTTCATTAAAGAAGAAAAAAAAACAAAAACGAAGAAACAATGTAAAAAAAAAAAATAAAAAACGAAATAAAATTAACCGGGCTAGTCACGTAGATTTGAGCCCTATCTGAGCTGGAGACATACTTAATATGCAATGTATTTCTTACTTTAATTTTATAAATGATCTTTTAAAAATCTCTAAAGACTTGTATGCCCTGTTTTTGAAAGATCATTTTTATTTTAACTTATTTCAAATGTCAATTTTAAGTAATTTATTCTATACAGTATAAGGTTTTTTAGTGGAGTGTATCTTTTGAGAAAGGGCAAATTAAATTTAGCCTGCATCTAAATTTGGCGAAAATCAAATAAAGTGGCAGCCTTAACTAGTCGACTAGAGGGTTGGGTATAAGGAGTGTGACTGGGGTAGTGTTGAGGAAATATGATATCAGTCAGCAGTACTGATCATAAATATACAATAAATTCACAGACGGAGAGATACATAAACACACTAAGACATAGATATACATAAAACACACACACACACACACACACACTTAAGATAGATACACGTTAAAAAAAAAAAAAAATAGAAAACATATCTGGCTTAGTCTTCACTCTTTTTTCTTACATGTCTGTAAAAATGTTTTTAAATAAATGTTTATTTTCTTATAGAATTATTACATTTAATATTAAAATACCAAAATATGTTCTTTTTAATTCCATACAGAGATTTTTAAAAATGATACAATTTAGTTAGATACTGAGATGATTCTTTTACTCTAAGTTGTACCAATAGTATATATTGTCAAAGACTGTAATAAGCCTAGAGTCATCACTTTCATATATATATATATATATATATATATATATATATATATATATATATATATATATATATATAAAAGAGAGAGAGAGAGATGTTTATATCTGTCTACATATATGGAAATGTAGACATATTTTTAAAATTAACCTCAGCATTAGCTTGGACTAATTTTGAAAATATAAATTATGGAAGGGATTTGTTTCACAAAATAATGATTTTCTCTGACAGTTTGTCTTAAAAAGCAAAAGAGTGAATTGGCTCAAGTAAACAAAAACCTTTTACTAGAATAGAATATGCAAATATGGCAATTCTTCATTGTAATAACTGGCTGAATTGTGATAGGGATTGATTTTCTTCTGAAATCAATTATCAATATTGGAAAATATGTTATCTCTCAATTCCAGTTATGAAGGTCCAAGAATAAGAGTAAAATCAATCAACCCATTTCCCAATATCTTGATTGGGACAGCAAAACACATTGTCAGCTCCAAATAGCAATCAATAATATTTGCATAGCCTTCTCAGGCCACCAAAACTTTCAAACAAAATGGGTAACATGCACAAGTAAATGCATTCTGCAATGTTTCTTCAAAGCAAAATTGGTATAGGTATTACTTTAATACACACACACACACAAAAATTGCATTTTTAAATCTGTTCTATTATAATGGATTAACTAGAAATTAATATAAATAAATTAATATCAAAAAGCCAAACTTGTGGGTGTTTTTAAATAATCATTAATCCAGTTAAACAATATTTGGAGATCTTAAATTTAAAAATATTAAAGAAGACAAAAAAGAAAGAAAGAAAGAACAAAGTGCCATATGGAAGAAAGGATCAAAGTTGTATTTTTCCAATGCAACATGATGTTTCTGAAGAAGGGAATAATACAGGAACTTTAAATTCCTACTACCAAGTTCAGTGAGACTATTCAGTCAAGAGAATATCTGACCACAAAATTCAAGTAATGGCTTAGCTAGGGATGGCAATGATCTGACAAGTGAATAACTCTGATAAGTAATCCATTAGAGAATGGTCCAGAAAAGAATTCGGACAATAGCTGCTTGCCGCCAATTATGCAAGTGAAGAACACTCCCTACCCCCACATTTGTTAAAGGAAAATATCAATCCGTTTGCATTGCCAACAATATCATTACCAAGAATGAAAAAAAAAAAAAAAAAAAAAAAAAAAAAAAAAGACCCTTAAAATGTTCGTAAAGCCACTTGATAGAATTACAGTTAATATATCAGTTATCCATCAATAAATCAAATTTAACACATTTATGATTAAATTAGAAACAAGGATAATAAAAAAAAACATCTAAATAAAAAATAAGTTTGCTTCTTTTACATACGAAAGAAAATATAAATTGTAATATTTGCATATTATTCAGTGAAAATATATTTTCATTTAAATGTCAATAAAAGATATGAACCCATCTCTTCTTCCCACAGCTATGGGTTAGATTGCAAAAAAGAATGGCATCTCTCATCTTGGGTGGCAACCAGTCTAAGAGTAGGAACATTCTGAACAGTGAAAAGCCATCAGGAAATCATTCTATTTCTCAAGAATGCATGGCAAGTCACAGATATAAGAAAAAGTCTGAGCAGCCATGATCCAGGAAGAACATCATAGTAGAAGTCTTCACTGAAAGTTTAATATCAAAATACATGCATAAAAACTATTTATATAATAAATCAATGACAATTGTTACAATCAGCTACCAATAAGTGATAAGAACAGTAAAAAGTCATGGAGATAAAAAAAAAGAAAAAGTTACAAGTAAAAATGAAATTAATAAGATTTCTAAAATAGTATATGCCAATAACTTCCAAGAGAAAACGTTTGCTTTCTAACCCTGATCACTGGCATGGTAAAAATAAGATACCATGAACAAATGTTTACAGATAGCTTTTCATTGCAACAGGTTGCAAAAACAATGGCAACAGGAGTTTAAAAAAAAAAAAAAAAAAAAAAAATCAATGTCTTTTTTTTTTTTTTTTAAAAGACATTCTGACTGGGACTCTTTCATGCCTGAATATTCATTTTTTTCATTGTCTTTAAGGCACCAAAGTTGAATAAAAGAAGGCTAATGTCTAAATAATATGGCAGCCATACTAAGAATATCTGCAGAGAGCAATTAAATAGTAACTGTTCATGGAGACTTGACAATAGATTTAGTAATGCCCACTTACTGCTGAAGAAGAACAAAGTAAAGACTTCGATGACTAAAGCATGTGTTATTACACGAGAGAGGGGAGAAAAATATTTAGATTGCATGAAAACTTAGATAAAAGAATGTTGTTAATAATGAAATCAAAGCACATTTATTGAAACAATTGTTTTTTTTTTTAAACAAATGACAGAAAATGAATACTCAAAACAAGTTTTAAGAAACAAAAAATTATCAAAGTTCCGACATAAGCAAATGGTACAATCCTTTGAAATATTCTTCATCATAAACAGCAAATTACAATTATTGTATTACAAGTAAAGCTGGATTAAAAGGCATTCACATTTATAAAGTGCTGAAAAGTTCTCAGCCTAAGCCACTTTCCAAAATCTAACCAAACATCACAATATTTTTTTTGGTTTTTTGAAAAGGCTTCTTCATTGTCTGAGAACTTTTCTGAATCCCTTGTATGCAATACTGCATTTGGTAACAAGAAATGTACATCAGATGTTGTAGAGAGAAAGAGAGATTAATATTATTTTCTAATGACAATATCCACGTGAATCTGATAAACTAAGCTTCTGGGTGTTTAAAAACTAATCAGCCTGACAAAGAATGATTTACAAGCAAATGGTCACCAGTTAGCTGTTAGTTTCCAGCATTTTTACATTTAGATAGCATAGTATTAAAGCATTGAGTTGGCCACTTACAATCCAGTATAAAGAATGTAAAATGTACCTGTCATAGACAGATGGTAAGTATCTGATCTTAGAAAACAATGATAGTGAATTTTGCTGCATGAATGGAACATTGTACAAGAAATCTTCGTGGTCTGATAAATATTCATCTCAGACTTGCAATAGAAAATTTACTTGGATTATTTCTTTTGCCAACATTTTTCCCAAAATCTGAATATTTCACAAGTCTTTAAACAATGAATAACTAATTACTTTTTGCAAGGTGAGATTTCTTTTGCTTGCTAGTAAAAGAGTTGTATAAGGCACTTTGTGATCCGATTCCAGAAAGAGGATGGTAAACAAGACATATTTGAAAATGGTTTGCTTCTCAAAGGATGCAAAGTTTCTTAAAGTATTTTGAATTTTCAAAACAAAGAACACATGAGAAAAAGAGATAAGTTAATAGATATAAGCACTCATTTCTTTGAATAATGCAAAGTGTTGGCACACATTATCTTTTTGACTACAATTGGCATTTGATTGAAAGTTATTGTTAACAGTGATTTTACAAACATTATTTGTATAAAGTATTTTTAATTTATTTATTAATCAGTCTCCTATTTGTCATTATTATTATTATAATAAAAGAATGAAGACCTCAAAGAGCAAACAGTAATCAAATTTTTAAAATGTTCAATGATTAATCAAAGACTACACAATTTAAAAGGAGTATTTATTCTATGGATAAGCATTTTATACATTTTAAATAATAAGGGTTGAATAAAAAAGAAAAAACTTCTAACAGTGTTTATCAGTATAAGAAAGAAGAACACGACAATTATACAAAATCTACCTTTTATGCAAACGGTATTTTGGTTACTAATTAGCAGTTGATTCTGATCACACATTTGACCTGCATTAAGCTATTTATTTTACTTTTTAACAGCAGCTGAGCAATAAGAGACCAAAATGAGATAGTACTGACCTTGAAGATTTATCATGCATATACAGCATATGATAAAAATGCTATATATTTATGGGTAAAAGTGCTCAATATCAGAGATTGAGCACATATAAATATAAAAGCAGACACTGAGGTGACAACAATCTGTTTCATGCTTTAATGCAATGTTCAAGCCATCAGACAGCATGAAAGACTGTCACTGCTTAGTATTGACCCCAGTGCCCACTTATACATATATATAATAAATGCCTGTGTCAGTGTGTCACACTTTTTCAATTAAAGGGACACAACTCTCAATAGCTCATCTCTTTTTATATAATAAATGCGAATGTCAGTCTGTCACACTTTTTCAACTGTACTCCTAGAGGCCCAACATATCATACCATTTTGGAATCAGGTCAACTCCATGAGCAAATTAAAAACATTCTAGGCTGGATCCAGACCCACAATCCTGAAATTTGGGATTCCCAAGTTTCCATGACTGCAATTGTTTTCATCATATTTTTTTTTTTTTACAATAATTTTTATAACTTGGAAATAAATTTAGGGAATAACTAAAATTAATTGCAAACTCTTATGAAAATCATCCATGAAATAAAAATAATTGTTTGTATGGAAAGTAAGGACCTACAGGCACCAAATTGTCTTCAAATTAAGTGGTGGCAGAAGAATTATCGTTAAACTTTTAAAAGGTAAACTTAGATATTAATGCAATACTTAAATACAGCAATCAATTTCAAGTTCTTCTGTACTTTATTGTTGTCTATCACATCTACTCCATCCTACCTATTATGATGATGGCCTAATTCAGAGCTCTCTGTAGGATCTATCTTAAATGCCACCTGGTAGTGCAACTTTTAAGCTAGTGTTATATATATATATATATATATATATATATATATATATAATACGCCAGGAAATTTTTCCTGGCATTCTAAGGATCACTGAAGAAACCCAAAAATGTTTTACCATTAACATGTTTCAAACTTAATTTCTATCTCTGTAAAATAGTAAAATCAGCAGATATTAAAAAAAAAAAAAAAAAAATGAAGCTCATAAGTTTCTAGCTTGTGTAATGGAAAACTGAATACAACACTAAAGAAATGTGTAATTAAAGAAATACTCAAAATGATTACTTTTTTTATTTTTTTATTATTAAGAATTTTAAATGAAGCAGTTAAGTTTAAAAAGATAGTTTCAGAAAAGAAAAAAAATTAAATAGCTATAAAAAAAAAAAAACAATATGGATAAGCTTTTCATATTTTTACTAATTTTTTTTTTTCATCATTTAGATTATGTTAATAGATATTGCTCACTTTTCATTGAAAATAGAAGGGTAAGGAGAAAAACAAGGTAATGAGGAGAAATTTCTTATTTTGAAAAAAAAATATAAGTTTTCGTTTTCTTCATGTTCAGTTCTTGGCGTGGGGGGGAGGGAGAAATTATTTATTCTTGAAACTTTCTCCAATTACTTGAAAGATGAACTTACAGATCAATTTTGGATTTGTTGCAGACTTCACCCTCCATAGAATAATCTTAGAGAGGAAAAAAAAAAAAGTTTTACACAACCCCAACGGAAATTATTTCTAGAACTGAAAAGATAAATGTGGTTCCAAGCTGTCCAGGCCCTTCAATTACAAATGGCAGTTTGTCAAGGACTTCTTGAAAACTAAAGGTTGACATGAAAAATGGATTGAACACATCTTCATATTTTAAGGAACACTAAATTCAGATTGAACATTTTGTTTTGTTTTTTTTTGTTGGATGCTTTCATAAAAACAATTTTTTTTTTTGCAGGATTCAAAATTCTACATTCATGAGATCTTTTTTGAAAACCTTAATCAATCCTGCTTCTATCAGTTGAAAAAGAATATTTTATTTCAATGATTTCATATAATATTAACAAATAATGTATTTATGAAAGAAAGTGTTTCATGAAATCTACATGGAATTTTTTTTTGAAAGCTGACTCAGTATATTAAAAACCTTAAAAATTTGCATATTTATTATTGCTTGATTTTGATATTGACATCCTTTTTCCAATGATGGAATCTTTTTATTTAAATCTTTGTTTCATTACCTCACACATCCCGAAACTGAAGGATGCTGACAATAAAACTGTTACTAATCATAAGCATCAGGTCTCACTTCTAATGAGGTTTTTAATAGTAGTATTAGTAGTAATAATGCATCACAAGAAAGTCTGGACATTTATGGATTTGAAGTGTTTTCTTTAATCATTTCAATACACAATGGATATAAAAGCCGATATCTATCACCCATTCTAAAATTGCGAATGACATAAAAAAAAAACTGCAAGTCATTACTAGCAGCTGCATTCATTATTTCTACTAGCAGCACAAACACTATACCTGAACATTTACTTTAAACGATAAATTTGTGCAGGTACACATACACATTTCAAATATTTTCTAACAACACGCTTGATAAAACAGGAAAGAGAAAGAAGCGGAAAGAAATTATGTCAGTATTTGAATGTAACATTCACGACAAAGGCTAAAGACGGCCTTGATGTTAACATTGTTAATTAATAAGCTGACAAGCACCTAACGGTCCAACTAAGCCCCCAAAAATAAGAGAAAGAAATAACAATAATAATTTAATTCTAACAACAATAATTTTTAAGTTAATAATAATAATAATAATAATAATAATAATAAACTGACTGCTCATAATTTACATTACAACGAGATTTTTAGAAACATCACTTAGTCAATGATCAGCCTCCTCATCCAAAATTCCTTCGTGTAGGTGGTTGTTGATTTTATGACAGGTGTTCATCATTAACGTCTAAAAACAGCAAATAAAACTGAAATATTTTCTTAACTTTAAAAAACAAATAATACTTGTAATTTTTTTTTCAAGTTACAATAATAATGACACAAAAAAAATATTCCTACAGCTCAAAAAGCAGTTTTGTAAGTCTTTAGGGCAGATATGGCGATTTAAAAAACCGCACCAGTTATGCATTTTTAAAAATTTTTTTTGCTAATTTCAATCCAACATTAACTTTCCTTTTTTTTTTTCCTAAAACGTAGCAAAGATTATCTCAGGAATTATGCAAAATTTCACGTGTGCACGTGCCGAAGAAAGCTGCTAAAAATATACCAACAACTGAATTGTAAAGTTCATTATAGGACAACAGTGTGGTTGACGTACATTTCAATATAGAGTTTTAAGCCAATATTCCGAAGACATGGGGGGGGGGTGTCATCAAGTATAGGTAATGAAGTACACGACGTCAACGTATGAACTAAAAAAATATCAAACACCTAGTAAAAAGGAACAAACAACAGGTTTTATAACATTTTATAGACCTACAAAAAAAAAATCATGGTTGTAGACATGAAACTAGCTCAGAAAATGAAAAACAAGTTTAATAAGAAAAGAAACTGAAAAGATATCAAAGAAAGAAAATTCGACTCAATGAAAATTGTAACTCACAAAAACTACTACACTCCAACTAATAGTAGTCGAAAAATAATTCTACCCGTGTGTAGCATCTTGTTATGACTAGAGTAGGGTTTCAAATCCTACTCCAAGTCAGTTGTTAAACAATGCACATAAAATTATTAAATCAGGTGTATTTTTATGACAGATTTTCATTGTTTGTAGACGTTTTCGATAAGAAAGATTATTAACAGAAAAATTGTTAAATTAAATTACATCAGCAGCCAACCCAAACAGTAAAAAAAAAATGTAAAAATTATACAACTTTAAAAAGAAAAAAATATGTCTGCGTAATTGATAAAAACTATAATGGAGAATCTGTTTTGTTTGTTTTTTTTGGTGGGGGGGTTCAAACAGACTTAATAAAATTTAACCTTTTCCTAAAGGAAACAAATAGATAAAAAGAAAAAGAAAATAACTAGTTGCTCCAATGATAAGAGATTTTTTTTAAAGATCATGACTATATTTATTAATCTTTATGGAAACAGAGAAATGAACTCAGCTCAGGAATTGAGAAGAAATAAAATTAAAAATTAAACAGAAAAGCTTGTATAAGTGATGCAGTGAAATTTCATCGGCTCCTCGTTTAAATGATTTTTTTCCTTTCTTTTTATTAAGTTTGATGGAAAAATGCAACGATGACAATTTAATTTATGCATCTCTCATAATTTATGATCAATGCATTTTGTCATTTGCATAAAACTGTAACACGGCTAAGGATACATTTCTTCTTAAAACGATAATGAATGAGTTACGCATGATTTGTTTCTATTTTCTCCGGCCTACCGTTTAAAATTCGCATAAATTAAGGTAATAATCGGGCTTCTTGTTCTATTTTTTTTTTCTAATCCACCATCACAAACAAAAATGATATGCATTGTTCAATGACTAACTTTTTTTTTGCGCGTGCGCGCACATGCATGACAACAGTTTTTAAGAGAGACAAGGATAAAAATACTAAGCAAATAAAAATATACATATTATCGACAAAAATGAGAAATGGGCGGTGTAATTAAAGAAAAAAAATGTTGCTAAAAAGATTTCATTTTATTTCACAAAATTAAATAAACTAAACCTGGCATATGACGACATGACTTTGCTTTCATTTACAGTTCAATCAATATTTTTGTTTACTTAAAAAGATTATCTATTTTAAAACAATGAGCCATTATTCCAGACGTTCAAATTTTGCTCAATCACAAAAGAAGTTACTAAAAATTAAGAAAAGTGCAAAATGTTATATCCAGATCCATTGATTATTTTATTTTGATTTATTGAACAAGACAAGTAATTGATAGATTTTCTAGGAAATAAATGCTATGAGTACATGACAATGACATTAATAACTAATTCGCACTTGAATAAAAAAATAAAAAAAGAAGCTTTAAACAGAAAAAAAAAAAAAAGAAATGACCAAAGTGGTCAAGCAGGGCAGGATGTGTAGGCGAGTAACATCGACTTTACAACACATCGACTTTGCGTGGGCAGAAAGTTGGGTCGATGGTTGGAGGAGATATACTATTTTGATCTGTGACTTACATCAATTTGATTTCAAACATTTATTGCAAACATGTTTTTTCATTTTCGATTAAAGTAGGGAAAATTAATGTGCATGTTCAACAAATGGTAGCTTCATAATTAATACTCGATCAGGACAGAACATTTATTGTGGACATAAAACATGGGTACAAGAGGTGACCTCCCTACCCCTCAATGACTGAGAATTATTCTTTCATTAATAAATAATGACTTCATTTACACAATCTTTGTGCTTTTTTAATAAACATTTACTTTTTGGAAAATAAATAACGAGTTTGGCTCATCTCATGTGAACAAAGTTTAGGCAAGTTTAAATTCTCCGCTGTTCTGTCGTCATTTAAGTTTAAAATAAAATTACCTAAAAAAGGGCATTTTTTTTCGTTTACTCGGGTTTAAATTTTGAATTTTGATAGACTAAACAAAAAAAAATGAAAATGTTTTATGAATAGTGTTAACCTCATAAAATTTTAAAGAGTTTTTATATGTAAACTAAACACAATTCATAAAGAATTTAGGTAGGTTGTTTTAAGAGTTTAAAAAGCTGAGTTTTACAAAAAAATCCTATCCTTCCACAAGAAAAAGACAAACAGAATATTTATGAATTTGTCTTTTTTCTTGTTTTTACTCCCGTCTTAACTTTTTGTTGTTGACATCACTCGCATTTTTTGGCAATTAAACTAAGTTTTACTTTTATTTATTTATTTATTTTTTCAGTTTGTCTAAAAGAATCTTTAGAAAATGTTAAGAGATATGTTAGTTTGTGACTAAAATTTTAGAGGTCATAAAAACAGAATTTTATGAAAAGGGCAGACTACAAGAAAAGAAATTAGTAGAGGATCAATAATTTTACCGATAAGAAGAAGAATGACAAAATAATCGTACATAACACTATTAAATAAATTATGGCAATCTTCATTGGGATCAATTTCAAAGTGAACGACACAAAGTGTCAAAGACTCAACAAAATAAAAAAGCATTTCTTAATTAAAAATAAAATAAAAATATAAATTCGACATTTTAGGATAAAATTTAGATAGCTTTTTGTAATTTTTTTTTCAATAATCTAGACGAAGCAAATGGAAAAATGTTACCCCAAAAATAATTTTATATATATAAAATGTGTTGTTTTCTCGTGATATTCGGAGTGACATTTTCACCTTTAAACTAGTTTACTTTAATTAAATGGAAAATAAACGGTATTAGCGTAAACAACGACACTGACAAATGAGACAATATAGCAAGAATTAGACAAAAAGAAGAATTTAAAATTTAAAAAGGATTTTGCACATACTTCCCCATTCTTTGGCTGCGCTGACAGCTTTGGTGGACACATCTTCAATGGCTTGCTTGGCCGCTTCAATTTTCTCATCTACCACATCGGGACCCTCGGCATCTTCGTCATCACTACTGGTCAGTAGCGCCTCGTCTCCGGCCCCATCCGAAGGGACCCTAAGCTTCTTCTTTTTCTTGGGTTTGCCAGGCAAAGGTGGAATAGGTGGGATGGCCGTGTCGGACCCACTCAATTCATGCTCAGAGGCCGATTCAGTCGGAGGGGAATCTTCCCCTCCTGACGCAGGAGGTGTTGGAATCGTGGTGGCCGATGTTGGTGCAGCTGCCGTGGCACCATCAGCGCCAGATTCCTCAGTCTTAGAAGCATCTTTTCCTTCAGGGGTTGTTTTGGGAGCTTCTGTTTGGTCCTCTGCTTCAGGCTGTGCCTGGCCACTGGTACTATTCGGTTCGTCGTCTCCTTTCTTCTGGATAGCTCCCCACCAGCTGGAGACGGCATTGAACATATTGGCTGTGCTTTTCAGCCGGTTGCCTACCGAAAACGACTCCACTTTGGCTGTTTAAATGTAAACCGAACTAGAAAAAAAGTCTTTTGAGGTTTGTATCCCCTAAAATTGGTGCGATGGTGACGCACGGTCAGTAGACCAATTTGTAAACAACAACTCGCTCTGCCATTCACACTGACGTCATGGTAAAAGTAGACCCGCACTTAAGGAGATTCATCGTTTGAGTAGCGGGATGAGGTAATAATAATGAGGAATAATAAAATTGTTACAGCTCCGCACTGAATTACACTAAATAGCGAAGCAGTGGGATGAAACTACAGCCACCGTTGCTCATCCGACAATAATGTTGAGGCTTTAATTAAATATCGTGACGATATACGCAAAGAGTTTAATCTTGAAGGATTGTTTTACAACGTATTTAATGATACAATATTTCTTTATTTTTTTATAAAAATAATAATTTGAAAATTATTGTCGAGTGAATTGGAGGAGGAGTTTATAATAATAGTAATGACATCAATAAATGCAGCAGCAGCTGTGATTTTGTCGTGTTCAAAGTTCAATAGGAATTCTTGATGATAAGTGGAAATTTAGTAGTAGAGATTTGATTTAAGTATAATATTCATGGTGCTATTGGGGAAATAACATATTTAGATTTTCTAGTTCTAAGAAAATATACTTGGCCATCATGCGTTTATTTTAAATTTATGATACAAAAATATTTCTTTGTTTATAAAAGATCTTGTCAAGAAAAGAATAGATTTTTATTTAGAAATTGTTGCATATACTCGTGATTAAGGGGAAAAGACGAAGAATTAATTAGCAGATAGCTTGTGAAGGAAAAGGGGAGAAAATAGGAAAGAAATGCAACGAATTTTAGATAAATATATTACAAAAGGGGTGGCTTGACTGGGTTGCAGGTAAAACATTTAACAGGGTATTTCATTGATTATTGGATGAATCTTGCTTTGTAATTAAAGCACTGACTGCTTCCTCATACCCAGCCTCTCACACACATAATTCTTGTAAAATCTAAATGCATACGCGAGTGAATTTTTTTTTCGAAAGTAATTTAAAATTATTTGTTTTTAGCAACTTATTCAGTAGGTTTTTAAATTTAGAAGCTTTCAAGACATCACACTTCTAAGATCTATCTATCTCGCTCTGTTCATTATCTATATCTCTCATTCTGTTCATTATCTATCTATCATTCTGTTCATTATCTCTATCTCTTTCTGTTCATTATCATCTCTCTTTCTGTTCATTATCTATCTATCTATCTATCTATCTATCTAACTAACCTACCTACCTACCTACATATATACATAACATAACATAACAATAACATACATGGTGGAAATTAATTCGTGACCGAAAGACCACCCCCTGTACTCATAACTCCCGAACGAACATTTTATGGATGACTTCCGTGTTGTTGATGGATACGTACGTACGTACATACACACATACGTACGTACGTACGTACGTACGTACGTACGTAACTAAGTTTTGGCATATATCACATGATGAATTATTGATTGGATTTATTATGGTATTTTTATCATAAATTATGGCAGTGTCTTGACAAGGTTTTGAAAATTTGTTTTATATTTTTCATTTTAATAATAATAATAATACTTTTTACAATAATGTTAACATCGTCATTCCTTTCTTACTTAAAGTGTCTTTTTCAACAATTATGTAATAATTTTTTTTTAGCAAAAACGTTGGAGATAAAGAGAGAGGAGAAAGAAAATCACGTGTACAGAGCAACAAAGACACTTTTTATGCAAAGTGCGACAGTTTTTGAAAGAACAGCCAATGACAAGAAATCTCAGTTTAATTTCCTTGAATTAAAAAAAAGCGAAATATAATAATTGCAATTGTTAGCAATGAAAAATCCAAAAAATAAAACGATAAATTATTTAATAAATTCTAAAAAGAAAATAACAGCATGAAATTTCCATAGGAACTGTGATACAAAAATAACACATCTATCTATCTATCTATCTATCTATCTATCTATCTATCTATCTATCTATCTATCTATCTATCTATCTATCTATTAAAACAGAGGAGTGCATGCTTTTAATCAGGAAGCATCATTCCAACTGGACAGTAAGTCCTGTTTCTCAGACAAAACCACTTTATTACTCTCAAAGTAGAAGTTATGGCATTTTTCATGTTGTCTGCCGTTTGAATATCTCTCGGACAATCAAAGAGAGATCACTTCAAAGACCCGACCTTTGGTTTCATGTCGATTTTCGCATCAAGCCTTACTAAGACATGCAAATAATTAATGTCCCAAATAAATAACAATTTATTTGGTGCAGATTATCTTTTTGGACAGTTCTTATATTTGAATTGCCTTATTGCATATGATGTACTTAATACGTATTTCACTCTCTATGGGTACTCTGTGTGCGCCAGTTATGACATGTGCACGCAGCACGTGCACATCCGACATAGATAGATAGATAGATAGATAGATAGATAGATAGATGCGCATCATTGGTGATATTGTGGAATTAAGTGGTTTCGTTTTTATTTATTTGTCTTTCGATTCGAGCGCAAATAGACAGCTACACGTCTGGCTACTCTACTTCCGATTCGTCTGCTTTAACGCTGTCCATTCTTTTTCTCCTCGCCAACACCTTAATCGCATTCATTCATTACTTCATCATCATCATCATCAGCATCATCATCATCATAATAATAATAATAATAATAATAATAATAAATTAGCATTAAATTTCTTTTCAAATAATTCAAGTGCAATGAGCAACAGGGCGGTAAGTTGAAAAGAATAATTCTTTTCTTTCTCTTTTTTTCTATTTCCTCACCCCCTTTCGGTTTGCCTGTTGTTTTCTTTCTTTTTTTTCTTTGTGTCCTCGTAAAAGCGACTTTGTGTCTAAGAGCAGGATGAGAATGAGAAGGAAACAGAGAGCGCACGTGTGCCTGTGTATTGTGTGGGCGTTGCAACAATGAAGGGAGAAATGGTGGGTGGGAAACGAGCCCACATATGATAGTGGCTGATCAGCAACAGAACCCTTGCAACTAGCGTCGGCTTCCATCTCATTCAACTCGTATTGCAACACACCACCACATTGTCATCATTTTACAACACGAAACTGAATTCAATTAATAATGATGATATTGATAATTTATTTATTATTTCGGGGGTTTTTTTTTTCATGGAAGAGTAGAAACGTCAATTGTTTTAAAAAAAATAAGTAAATAACAGCTTTGATGCAATATTAAAAATTAATAATGCAAACAAATTCGCATAAAAACAATTGTTACAATTCAGAACTTTAACAACGTTACTTTTTTACAGAAAAAGAAAGAAATTAGTGCTTTAGGTCATGTGACTGTTTAATTATAACAAGTCTTTGATCGAATAACGATTTTCTGGTTCTTTATGAGCGATATGTCTTTGTTCGTTTTTTTTTAAATATTTTTTCTATTATTTTTCTTGTTTGCTTACGGATGGTCTAAAAACATTGATATTGCTCTCACTAGAAGTACTTTGAGATTTTATTTTAAAAATTTCTAATCAAATTGATGACAAAACAAAATAACCTTTTTTTTCTTTTACCTTCAAATTAAATTACTAAAGTTTGTAATCTATTTTTGGATACTTTTTTAATATTTTAGTAAGAAGGCAGTGCTGTAATTTATTTTACTGCACAAATATATAACGATTCTCTTTAACCCTAAGTATCTATTATTCACTATAGTTTTTAAAGCTAATATTTTGTTAACCAATTAATATTATTTCCTTTCTCTATTTCATTGACTTTTGTCAGGATATCAAATAAGCATGCAGTGTTCACAAAATGTGTAATAATTATTTTTATTTTACACAGTAGTGAAATTGCATTATTATCTAAAACCATGTCCCAAGAACAAAATTTAAAAATGGATTATTAAATGACCAAGGGAAATTATAAAACACAGAAGGCACAAATTGTGCAATGATTAATTTTTTAATTGATACCATTTAATTTAGTGGGCTTTTTGCCCTTTATTTAAAAGCCACATCCCTTCAGGTTTATCAGGGATCTGTACAATTCCTTTTCTTTATTATATGTGATTTGGCATGACTTTCTAGCAAAGATGGTGGAGTGATTCCCCTTTGCCATCTCCACAATTTGGAGTTATCCTTCTCCTAGACTTGCTACCACTCAAGGCTAGAGATCACAGTCTACTCTTCTAT
This sequence comes from Acanthosepion esculentum, assembly GCA_964036315.1. Classification (NCBI taxonomy): domain Eukaryota; kingdom Metazoa; phylum Mollusca; class Cephalopoda; order Sepiida; family Sepiidae; genus Acanthosepion; species Acanthosepion esculentum. Next base: position 7,441,857 of record OZ038488.1, read on the forward strand.
TTTACCCATTGCTGGGAGGTGAAGAAATGGATTAACATCTATCCTAAGAGTATTAGTGAGAATGTGCATGTAACAGACTAGACTAGAATTTCAACTCAGCTTACCAATTCTACTTTCTGTAACCACTAGGCTACCTGCAATTGTCTCTTTAGTTAAAATAAGAGTTTATTTCTTTCAATCAGTAGGCTAATGTATTGCAGTTACCAGGGCTTGAGCAAGGGTCTCATGACCCCCACCCCCTCCAAATCTTTGAAGCTCACCCAAATCTATGATATGGAGTCCTCACTCTACTACATCACAATTTTCATAAGGTAGTATTCATATAAAATACAAATTTTATAGTAACCTAATTATGTATAATAATGGATTGTATGCAATATAGGTGAACAATTCAACTAGAAGAATTGAAAATGAATTCAATGTATGTAAATACAAATAGATCATTCTATCTTTAATGAATCAACAATTTTTTGTGGCAATTTTTAGCTTCAACTTGAGATTTTCTTGTTAAAAAGTTGAATAATTTTAACACGTACAACATTATAGATAAAAATAGTGAATTTTACATAATGTTTTTGCAAACTTTAGCATGAGCAAAACAAATTCATGGGTTTGGATGAAAAAAAGGTCCCAGAATGACATCAAAGTCCGCAAAAATTTGTCATCCTTTAATAGTCAGATGTGCTTAGTTTAATTTGTAACGTATGTAAATGTAGGTAGAAAAAAGCAGATGTTTATAAGATAGCAAGGGTTACAAAGCACTGCTCAGAGCCCCAAATCAAGTTTGGGCCTCATTGGTTGGGGGGTTCAGGGGGTAGTACATGCCAACCCTAGCAGTTACCTTAATTTTAGAAACTTTAAACATCTTATAATCTTCTCTTGTGAGAAGCTACACCATTGACAAGGTAATAAAAATTAATTTCAATGGATTCCATTAAGAAGGTGTTTTCATCATTTGTCATTACATTTGAATTCAGTTTCTGATCTATCAACACTAAATTTAAAATTTTTGTGATTTAAAATTTTTTTAACGACTTCTTTTTGTAAGTTATGTCTGGACACACAGTCTAGCCAGCAAACTTGAACTTTCATGCATGGAAAAAAGGAATGTTAAAAGGTTGTTTTTTCTCTTAACACCACTATTATTTTAACTACCTTCTCTCCTCAGCAATGTTTATTGTTTTAAAAAGTGATGATTAGAATTGTAATAAAAAGCCTAGACATATGATGAAAGTGAATTTACACATTTTATTTTGTTCTTGAGAATTTACAAAAGTATATTAAACACTATTTATTTATTAGATTGTTTATTTACAAGAATAATTTTATATTATCATTATTTACAAGAATAATTTTATATTATCATTATTTACAAGAATAATTTTATATTATCATTATTTACAAGAATAATTTTATATTATCATTATTTACAAGAATAATTTTATATTTACAACATTCTAAAAACTAATACAATTAAAACTAATGCAATACAATGTTTATCATTTGCCAATTTATAAAGAAATAATTAAAATTTTTGTTCATAAATTTATATACATTTACAAATTATTAAAATATGTGAACCAACTATAATGAAATCCTTATTATTTACCCTTTTATAAAGACTCAGTTAGCCGATGTTTTGCCAACCATTTCCATAAACAATATAATAAATAGTGTAAATAAACAAAATCTAATAAATAAATCATATGTTGATCATATTTGTATAATGTATAAATTCACTTTCATATGTTTAAGTTTTATTATAATTCTAATCATCATTTTTCAAAGCAATAAACATTGTCTATGATTGAAGGTAGTTAAAATAGTAGTGTCAAGGGAAAAACTTTCCTTTTGCAGACACGAGGGTCCAAGCTTGCAGACTAGCCAATTGCATTCACTTACCCTACACATTTGTTATTGTTCTAGTCCTTCTAGAGGATGAAATGTGTTACACCAAATTTTTCCACATTATCATTCAATTACTCAACATTGTTCTGATACATTGCTCATTATATATACATCATTATATATTGTATTCTCATATACTGTTCTTAATGCATATTAAATTGCTACTTGTCACTTTGCTGATGGCAAGATTATCAAATGTCAATTCTAAATTGTTTGCACATTTAAAATAGTACATTTATTAGGAAATATATTCAGTTTAAATACAAACGAAGTCATAAAAATGACTTCAAAGAGCTCCATATTCAGGATTATAATCTTTTCCAGTTAACCAGGGGTTGTTGCCAGGCAAAAAGGGAAATTAGCCCATACAACACAAATGTCCACTTTAATTTAATTCAAATTGTGTATGCATGTATGTTTGTGTGTATGTGTATATATTTTAACTCATACAGAGTGGGGGCATTTTATAAGGGGGGGATGCAATGCCTTTGAGGATGAATGTCTCAAGGATACTCAAATCAAGCATGATCTCCAAAGAGGTACTCACTCAATTTTGCTAATATGCAGTCCTGAAAATGTGGTGTATGTGTGAGAATGCATGCTGTTATCAAGGAGAGGTTATGTAAATCATCTGAAAGGGCATCATAATAACCAGAAGCATACCAAATATGCCAACCTGCCTCATTGCGCCACTAAGACACAAAGGGGTTACTGAGTGTGAAAGAATAAGAAAAAAGAGAAACATTATTAAGGAGCGAGAGCAATAGAAGAGTATTCAGGAAGAAAGTAGATAACGATTGACATTGCATTCAAATTTTTGAAAGTCAAAATTGGCTGAAAAGCATGGAACTGGAAGAGAGTTCCACAAGTGAAAAGTGTGAGAAAAAAACTGTTAGCATAGAACTTATGGTTACATCTAGCCAATTCAACTGATGAGAGTTTGTCATCAATCTAGTACTATGGTTACACCCTTGGGCAAATTAATTGAAACAAAACGAATAATTCCATTATTATTTACTTTTTTTGTATTTTTCCAATGAAACATGACCCAGTGCACATGTTAGTACTTCATAAGTCCATTCCACAAAGTCGTTCCTTGCAGATTGACCACAGATTCTTGATTGGATTTAAATCAGGAGAGTTTCCAAGTTAGTCAATAGTACTTTGATTTGCTCACTGATAAGGCTTGCCAGTGTCTTCATACAGCATTACAATTTTCGAACACTTCCTTGGAGTAATGTCCATTACATATAATAGCTGTAGGACAACTAATCAACAGTTGAGACAATAGTGTCTCGAAGTGATAAAAATCTGATGCAATCACGGATAACGCAATATTTTTCAAGGCCAAACAAATTTCATCATACACCCTGAAAATAGTTTCATATTACTGTACACCTTATCTGAGGAAAAAATAGAAATTGATTACACCCTGTCACTTCAGTGGGTCTAGAACTGACTGAATGGTGAAAGAAAGGAAACTAAAGCAGTTGTTTCAATTCATTTGCACAAGGGTGTAAATTCATAAAGTTTTGGCACCCTATTAAGTGTTCATCTTAACAATTACTATGAAAGTATTTATAGAAATGGCACAGGGAGGCAACTTTATGGTGGTGGAAAAGTGCCTGAAGCCAAGACGCCAGATCATGGCCAATAATATTGCTGATTCTTTTTTGGATATATGGTTAGGATGGGGTCTCAAGCCATAGATGGCAACCTTCCAAGATATGGTGTTTCAATAAAAACACTCAGTGTACTTGAACTACCATGAGTGTCTGAGCTAGGTGTCAGAGAGAGAATCTGGCCTTGTAAAAGCTTATCTCAAATCATTATGATAAATCCTCTGTCAGGCAGAACCCATCTTGCTTTGTGCAAGATTAATCCCAGTCCTGGGTCAACAAAAAGACACAGCTATGTACATATGTATATATGTATGATTAGGTCAGATATCTTTGCTCAGTATGTAATACAATGAAATTCTATCATAGAGGGGATGACAGCAATAAATATAATCAGAGTAACCGGTTGACATATAAAATTATGGACCCTGATAAAGTTACAATTCATCCAGCATGTTGCTCATAGTGTCAGAGACATGATATAAAGTAAATAAATTCAGATTAAACCAAAAATGTCAGATAAAGATTAGATTAAAAGTGAAGTATTGTTTTCATATCTGTGCTGGAGCTACACAATCTATTCTCCATTCTTCAGCTTCTTTCCCAAAAACTAAACATTGCAAGCCTAACACTACTCTATCACTAATTCCAATTGCAAATATTCAAGTGAGCTCCATTTGTTAGTTTCACAATTACAGCATGCTACTTCCAAAAAGTTGAATCACCTTCATTTCCCTCATATCCCATATTTTAAAAAACAATTCTAACAGAAATTTTCACTTTGAACCTTCTAACATACTGGAAAGTAAAAACCAACAAAGGTCTGCCAGAGAAATAAATAATTTCCAGTTCAACATGATACTCAAAAAATATTTTCTATGGAATTATTGATAGTGTTAGGCTTGCTATGTTTTCTTTGTCGGAAAGAGGCTGAAGAGTGAAGAATAGACAAATTAGCTCCAGCTCAGATATGGTAACAATACACTCCATTTTTAGTCTATTCTTTATGTATAATATTCAAAATTGGCTCAACATTAAAGCATAAAAATAAAATTGTTTTTCAGCCAATGATCTTTAAATTAAATAAACCCATCAATCTGAGTTACTTTTATAGAAGCTGATATAATAAGCATACATAATAAATGCTGATTTCAATCCTTGGTAATGACTACAAAATACTTGCCTCTCTCCCTTTTATAGGCAGAAATACACACATGCATATTGGGATTTTTTCTAGCCAATAAAATAAGGCCAGTTTGCGGTTTCATCTGACTCAATCTCAATCTGCCATGTCTTGAAGTCAGAATGTTGTTTGCTTGTCTGAAGTTGCTTTTGTGTATTGATGCCAATTCTTAGTTTGTGAACTTTTTGCCATATTATTGTTGCTTTGCCTTATTACTGTTGATTTTCCTTGCATATATTGTTTGCTTGTTTCATATTACTTTTGCCCTGTACTTTTCTCCCTCTTGTTATTGCTTATTGCAAACTTTGTCAGATCTGTTTGTTGGACAGTTCTGATATTTAGCATTTGACCATGGCTACTGTCTCCACAATGATATGAACAAACTAAGCACAAAGACAGTTCATTGACTTGACATGCAATACCTTTTTGCCTAAGCCTAATCACTTCCCTTATCACCATGGCAATGAGAAACCTAACATCAAAGGAGACCTCTTTAGTTGATAAAGAAAGAACTATTTCAATTACACTTTTATTGTACCATTCTTATTATTCTTATTATTTTCAAATCAACTCGACCTACTTTGAAACGTATATTATTTGAGCAACTTTAAGCTTACAAGTGGAATTAATGAAAAATATATTTTCTTCCTTATGCACAAAAGAAAGGGACATTGAAAAATAAACTTTAATATATTTATTATATTCTTTATATATTTTATTTATATTCTTTATTCCACCTGTTTTAAAATTTAAAGAACATAATGTATGTAAATACATTTATTATTTTTTTAATATGTTGATGTAACTTGTTTGTTTTGTTTTTACCATCCAATTAAAAATATCTAAGTCTCAAACTTAATGGATACACACCAAGCACTCAAAAACTAATGGCCTTTTTCCATTTTAAACCCTTAGCTCAGTGAAAATTTGGTAATATAGCATGTGCTATATAGAATAAATATGAAGAGAAAAAAAATGATCTGTCTCTGATTCTATCAAATAAAATCCATAGCTTGAGTGTAAAATAGGCACTACATTTTTTTAAAATCATTTCACCCCATGCAAGGCAGTAAAGCCATTAAGACACAAAGGGTTACTGAGTGTGAAAGAATAAGAAAAAAGAGAGGCATTATTAAGGAGCAAGAAAAATAGAAGTGTAATCAAGAGGACAATAGATAATGAGTGATGTTGCATTTAAATTTTTGAAAATCAATGTTGGCTGGGAAGTATAGGGCCAGAAGAGACTTCCACAAGCGAGAAGTGTGATAGAAAAAACTATTAGCATGGAACTTACAGTTACATCTGGCCATTTCAACTGTAAAATGATGAGATCTTGCCACCAATTTAGTACTTAAATTTATAAAGTCTAGATACCACAGAGGAAAGTTCATCAGAACAATTACCATGAAAATATTTATATAAAAGGCACAGGGAAGCTATGTTATGACAGTGGGAAAGCGATTGATGTCAAGAGACGAGGTCAGGACCAATAATATTGCTGATTCTTATCTTGGATTTTATCAAGAATCTCTAAGTATACAGCAGAAGAAATGGATTGTATGTGGCAGCAATATAAAAAGCATTAATGAATGGTTGATTTTTAAATATGTAAGATAGATTCAAAAGAGAAAAATTGTCTAGTATGGCACAGTGAACCGAATTTCTTAACAGAAGACCTAGCAATGGATTCAATATAATCTTTCCACTTCATGTCAGTCATCCTGGGTTTGATGATAATCTACTTCCGCGTCCTGGGTAAGATGATAAACTACATCCAACAGTAAGGTCTCTGATCAGGAGGTTTTGAGGAGCATGGAACCACCTCTTAATTGCTGGTGTTCCCAGGTCCACCCTGACCCGGGGTGGTAGCACCTGTTAGGGTCCCAGCTATGGGCAAATAGTTAACACCCAAACTTGTGTAAAAATAGGTTTTAATACTAGAAATACTTTGTAATAAAAAAATTATTACCAGCAATAATTATTGAAAGAAAAATTATTATCAGCAATACTTTAAAAAAAAAATACCAGCAATACAAACAGTTATACATCCTTTCAAAAAAATATAACCAGCTATAGATTTCTTCAAGGAAAAATATTCCCAGAAATAGATTTTTGAAGAAAAACATATTACCAGCAATAAAAATTTTGTCGGCATTAAATAACCCATTGAGGTTGATATGCCGTAAAACAAAAACCAAACCAAACCAAACTTTATGTCAGCCCAAAATGTTAGTCTGAGAAGGCACAAGTTATACTCGTGGAGGTTAGTATTAGCCATGTTGATGGAAGGTAGGCAGGTGTCTTTCAGGTGATTGATAGAGAGAAGTTTCATTTTGGAGGTGTTAAAATTATCAAGCCATTTCCTAAATTGTGCATATTTTTTAGCATTTATTTCTACCTTTCCAGACACAGGGACAACTTTTCCATGAGTTGAATATGTGGTGTGGTTATCAAAGATATAAAGTAATAATCTAAACCTTGTGTTAAGATCCCACCAATAAAGAGTCATCGCAATAGAATTTTTGCAAGTGAGGAATAGTGGGCCATAAAAGGAAAATGGAAAAGTGTCACTTCTAATTATGAAAATAGCATCAACAGACAACGTCTTAAGCTTAAAAAACAAGCAAATTTATTCAAATAAATAATAATGAGTTAATATTGGACAAATTTGCTCAGTATATTTGTAGAAAGATGAATCTGGTAATTTCAAGCTGCTCATAGCAATTTTTGCTGTCTTTTTATGAAAATCCTATGGTTTATATGAAGGTATGGTGAGAGTCTGTGCAGACTTTTCATTACAGTGGGAATTTATAAAAATGTCTTGACAACTTGAAAAAAATCTATCAACAACATGCAAGTCGAGGTGTAGGGTGTTTTGGTTTGAGTTGATTGATTCATTTTCTACCACTTATCAACGCTTTGCAGGTTATTCAAAGCAAGATATTTTTAGATTGTAAAATTTTTTTTTTTTTGAGATAATAATGTTTTATTGATACAAGTCTTACTAATTTACCTAGTGGGAGAAGAGGTGAATTCATACCTTTCCCAAAGATATTTTCATGTAAGTGAATATAAGGAAACCAACAGGAATAGGAACTCAGCTCTCCAATTAAAAATTCTGAGCCATTATCCATTACATGAACTGAACAGCCAAGCTTACAGCACCTAGTATTCCCAAGTAGTCACTAATCTCAGTATTGACCAGGCTCGATGTTGCCTAATTTCAGTAATCATATGGGAACCAATATTTCAACATGATGAGGCTGCAAGCTTTTGGGTGCTTTGGTTTAGATGAAGTTATGATAAGAGTCTGCTCTCACTTTTTTCATCTTTCAATATTTGTCTATATGCATGTTTATTACCAGAGATCATATTGCAATTTTCATTGTTATTATTGCTTTTCTCTGGCACTCCGTATTACTGGTTCCCATATTGTATGCAAGGACAACAGCAAAAATTGCAATAGGACCACTGGTAAAACATGTTTGCTGAAGACGTTAGGTTTATAATACCCAGAAATTCACACACAGATGTCCTCAAGGACACATGGCACAGTGAATAAAGGTGTTACTTAGATCCAGTGACAGGACCAAAAGAGTGTGAATTCAATACCTGGTTAAAGCGGTGGAGAACTTGGAGAGGGGAATTAACAGGAGATAACTGATAACTGACGTCCATTAGACATGGCCCGTGGAAGTAGAACAATCTACCCCAGCAAGAGAAATAAAGGGTTCAGTTTGACATTCCAACCACCTGAAGAAGGCCAGAGCGTACAACAGCCAAAACATTGTGATAAATATGGCAACAATGATGAGTGATATATTAAAAAAGATCTTATTAGCAACCTCGGGATAAGAACACTGGCAAATAACAATGCATTCTTTTTATAAAGGAACATAAAGTTGTACTTCCATAAAACAATTGTACTGTATTATTATTCTTTATTGAGTATAAGTATAAACAAGTGTATCAATATAAATAAGTACAAATAAGCTATTGATTCAGGGGTAGGGAAGGCAAATGACTTGTTTGCTCTTCCCTGCGAGACAACATCGACAGTTGTGGACAGAATTATTCTCCTCCCAACGACCATAATTACAAATAAAGCTGTAAATTCCTCAAATTTTCATGGAAGCTTCATGTGCATTTTTTGCAAATGATGAAATAATGGATTTGAAAAAATGTGCAATGATGCCCACAACAAAATTTTTATTTTAATGTCAAGCAATAATACAAAAAAACGGCCAAAATACATTTAACATAGGACAAAATTATTGTCCCTCTTGCCCCAATAATCAATTGTGTAACTTTTATTCTTGATTATTACCATCAGTCATTTTGATAGTTCCTTACAAGATCACTACACACACTGATAGATATTTTGCTCCATCCTTCCTTGGCAACAGCTTCTAGTTCCTTCAAATTCAAAGCACTTCTTTCTCTTACTTTTTCTTCAAATATGACCATAAATTTTCAATGGGGTTTAGGTCAGGACTTTGTGTGGGGTACACTGATACCTTAATTTTTCTGTCATCTAAGTATTTTGTAACAATTCAGGTCATGTGTTTCAGGTTATTGTCATGCTGGAACATCCAGTGACGCTCCAAAAACAGCTTTCATGCACTTTATTTTATATTATCTTTAAGAATAGCCAAATATTGCTCTTTATTTATGATACCCTGTACTCTCACTAGATCTCCTGGTTCAGATGCAGCAAAACATCTCCAGAGCAGAATTCTTCTACCACCGTTCTTCATTGTAAGGAGGATATTCTTTGGTTTGTGAGCTTCATTCACTTTCCTCCATGCATAACGGGAGTTCATGTGACTAATTAATTCTAGTTTGGTTTCTTCTGACCATAAAACAGAGCTCCAATATTTACTCACATGTTCTAGATGGCTTCTAGCATAAGCTAATCTGCATTTTAGGTGTTTAGCCTTAAGCAAGGAAGTTTTCCTTGGGCAACAAGGTCAAAGTCCTGCTCGATGAAAGTATCTAATGACTGTCTTTGTCGATACATTCAGTCCTGATATCTTTACATCATTGACAATGTCTTTTGTCCTTAAGGATCCTTTGAGTCATCTCTAACAATTTTCCTTCCCATTCTCTCTGAAATGAACTGTTCAATGAGTCTCGTGCTTCTTCATATGTCTACAAATTGTCAATCTAGGAACATTTACACGCTTAGAAAGTGTTGTATATCCATTAACTTGTTTTTGCACAACAACTATCTTCATTTGGTGCCTCTTCTCAAGTTCAGCTGTTTTTGTCATGGTTGCAGAATGAATGGGTTATCATGGTACATGGCACTCATGTATTGTCTTCTTCATTACCTTTTAGAATATTTGGGTATTTTAATTCATTTATTTTTTACAGTTTATCAATCTTTTGTGGATTATTTAAAGCTGAAATATATTTTGGATTGTAAGAATAATTCTTTTTTTATAAGTGAATATTGCATTAACAATTTTTTGAGAATAAAAATGATTTCTCCAGATACAAACCCTTTAATTGATAGCTAGGGAACAGGGAGATGGATTCCTACCTTTCATGAAAGTGAATGCAATGAACCCAAAGTGTTTGGGGAAAGATCTTTTCAGGAATCTGTTCCATAAAGCCACAGGTCTTGGGAAAGAGCTGTTTGAGTGGTACTTCCTCTATGGGGGAAATGATGGTACTTCGACTTTGTGGATGTAGCATAGTGTAACCACTGTGCAAAACCTGATCATAACATGTTTATCTTTGCAGCTATCACTAAACATCACTTTATTGTCCTTGTAAAATTTACAGGGCTTCTATTTTGTTGCTCACATTGAATGAATGTCTAACTATTCACAGGGTGAGAGCAGTGGTTATCATGTGTGTTAAGTTATCATCACACAAGCCTAATTGCTTATTTAATTTAGTTAGATTAATGGGTTCTCTTCTCACCCCTGTTGGCAATAGCCATGATACCATAGTTTCTTGATATTTTTACCTATGTTCAACAGGATTGAGAATACACAAACCAACCAGTTTATCTGTAGTGAGATCTCAGTTGCCTAAGGCATTAGTATAGTAAGCACAATTCTAAAAACTATTATTGTAATTATCTAAAGAGGAAGGAAGTGCACAATGGTTAGGGAGACTTTGAACAGAACTGTGTTAAACATACAAAACTGAAAACACATCATGGCCCAGTGGATAAAGACATTGGTTAGATCCAGTGACTAGACCCAAAGAGTTGTGAGTTCAATACCAGGTCACAGCAGTGGTAAACCAAACTTGGAGAGTTGAGTTAAAGGGAAATAACTGAGACATCTGGAAGAGGCATGGCACGTGGAACTAGAACAATCTACCCCCGGTGAATGAAATAAAGGGTTTGGAGTGAAATTCCAATCACCTGAAAAGGTTGGAGTGTACAATGGCTGAAACATTGTGAATATGACCATGAAGATGAGGATAACAGTCCGAATAATGTAAATAATGTAAGTAAATCAGAAAAGAGATGTTCATAAAGTCCTTGATGCTAATTTGCCTGAGAATGTTGGCACAAAATTTGATCCCACGTGTAATGAATGTGTTCCCTTCTGTCTAAAAAGGGCAGGTCTTAAAAATCATCAAAGATGCTATACATTTAAATTTCACCAAAATATAAATGTAACAACTACTGAAAGAGGAACTCATCATTGCCACATCTGTGCAAAAGAATGTAAGACTCTAGCAGGACCAAAATTGGTTAGGCATTTCACTTCACATGACCTTCTTTCAAATAAACAATATACCTTTTGTTTCTCCAGGTTTACTGCCAATGCAACAATTATTACTATCAGGCATTAGATACTAATGTCAAGAAATAAGCTGTGGTTTTAGATATCTTGAAGGCATTTGACAGGGTTTGTTCTTCTTCACAATCTCGAAGGTTGTGGTGTCTCTGCATGAATATTTGGTTTAATCCAATCATCCTTAACAAATCATGTAATGAAAGATGTGTTGAATATCCATACTTCTAGTTCATTTCATATTTATGCAGGGATTGCCAGGGCTTTATCCTTGGAGTTACATTGTTTCATCTTCATCAATGGCTTTCCCGATGTCATCAGTTCCCAACCTGATATTTATGCTGATGATACAACTGTTTACTCCTATCTTAATAGTAATTTCAATAAAGAAAAACTGGCAGTTGTTCTCGAAAATAACTTCCAGTCAGTTGTTTATTGGGGCAAATAATGGCTTGTAAATTTCGATACCTCTAAAATGTGACCATTTTTAATCACAATAGATGACCTTTTTTTGACTTCAATCAGTATGGCTGATGCTAACCTTAAGGAGAGCAACTCAGTGTGCATTCTTGGTTTTCCATGGGCATGAAGCGGAGGAATTATATCGAATCAACTGCTAGGTCTGCTACTAGGAAAGTTTGCACACTGTCATGCCAAACAATTTTTCTTGTCAGAATCCATGCACATTAATATGTAAAGTAGTGTTTGTAATGTTATTGGTCCTAACCTGGCATCACAACTTCAGTCACTTTCTCACCACCATGATGTGCCACATCTTTTCTATAAATATTTTCGTAGCAGTTGTTCTATGAGCTATCCTCCTTGGTACTGTGCCTGCATGAATTTAATCTTACTACTAGACTGGCAACTAGGTCTCATCATTTTACTGTTTGATTAGCTAAATGCAGTGGTAATTTCTATTCTAAGAGTTTCTTTTTTGCACTTCTTGCCTGTGAAACTCTCTTCTTGCTTCTTGCCACCTACAATCTTCAAAAATTATAACATCAATTGCAATCTTCTGTCTTCCTGAAGCCCTTTCTGTTATTGACCTTTCTCCTCCCTAAAGTCTTCTCATTCTCTTTCACATCCAGTAATCATTTGCGTCTTAGTGGCAGTATCACCTTGCTTGGAGTGAAATGTTTAAAAAAAAAAAGAAGAAATAAAACAAAGTTAATATTATACGCAAGAACTAAACTTTTTTTCTAGCCACATTCATCACCATATTTTGGATTGTAGAAAAGGAATAGTTATATCTTTGGTCCCGAATAATCAATGTATAATTGTTGTGATGTGGAGTCTGGCAAGGCACAACACTTAACTCGACAGAGTCAGTCATGATAGAAGTATTCAGCCAGACAAGTCACTGCAATAGTATTATCTTCTTTTCTTCTAGACCCAGGACTACTTATCATGAATAGATCGGTCCATTTCTTATAGTAAGGAGGGTGACTGACTCTTACCATAACAATAATTAAAAATTATAGTAATAATAATATTAAGAATAATAAGTATCATTATATAATGATAAGTATAATAATAATTTTAACAATGGTTAAAATCTTGAGCTGAACACCACATCATATTTTTTTAAATTTATTCACACAGATATTAAGAACATTTTTGTGTGTATCACATCTGTCCATATCAAAACTAGACATAATGACAGTTTCATCAAAATACCAGTATAGTAGATGCCTTCATCATTTTCTCATCTTTGTAATAATAATAATGTCCATTTTGGTTTTATGCCACCAGAGGAAAAAAACAGCCACACACCACAGAAATGTGGATTTGCTGCTTATAATTTTATTTCTTCTACACTGAGTTTATTTTCACGGCAAGCTTGTTGCAATTTTCTGTGAACATATCTCTGCATTTGTGAACTGAAATAAAAAGGTGAACAAATATCAAAATTAGGTCAATTCAAGCTGCAACAAATTAAAAAAAAATTGGTGCCTATTATCTATATGAGATGTTTCTTTCATGAATTTTGTAGCCCAATTTTGTGACTTGAGATGTATATATTGCACAAGTAATTATGGTAGTATTCATTACCACTGACTGACAATAATTCCACTCTCTTCCCCTCTTTTATCATCTCTGTCCCCCACTTTCTCCTACTATGAGTAATTCACAGCTGATATATAAGGGGGTGCTGAAAACTTCACTATCCAAATTGATATATATATATATATATATATATATATATTGTGTGTATTTAGGCAGCATTTTTTCATTAATACATGTTTCATTAAATATATCCAAAAATATCCTTAAATGCCTATAATTAGTAACAGAAGTCATTGGTTCATACCAACGGCTTTCCATACTCAATATTCATCGGATTCACTCTCGCGTGGTCATGTGTGACGTCATGAGCTGTTGTGCGATTTTCGCTTTCAGCGTTTTATATGCACGTGTTTATCGTTGCTTGGAAATCATCCATGTAAACAAAGAAGACTATCATCAATTTCTTGTCCGTGTATTGCTTAAATATATTGTGTAATTGTCATCTTTGATAATGGCTTATGTAAGCCGAAAGCTTAGATTGGATTAAAAATAATATGTATCAATATTGTGATTTTCTTTCATTGTTTAATGATAATGTTATTAAGCTTATCAGACTATATGAAAAAAACTTACATAAAATATATAGACAACACTTATCTATATTATTTAATGAAACATGTATTAATATATATATATATACATAGTTTTAAGGTATGCTAAATTTATGGGCTGAAGTGCTCAATATCAGAGATAAAGCATACATAAATATAAAAGCGAACATTGAGAAGACAACAGACTGTTTCATACTAAATGCAATCATCAGGCTACCTGATGATTGCATTTAGCAATGTAGGGTCCATGATCTGCGTTTGCCAATTCTGCAACGCCCGCAAATGGGCCGGGGAGCC
>OZ038488.1:7461245-7473745 GCA_964036315.1 Acanthosepion esculentum
ATATATATATATATATATATATATATATATATATATATATATATATATTATATGTATAATAATCATAATTACAGACTATCCTTGTAATTATGATTATTATATTGGTTTGTTTATTACACTGAGATCTCTTTCAATTCATGTCCTCCTTGTAATTATCCCTACCAATTATCAACGGATATTATATATATATATATATATATATATATATATATATATATATATATATATATATATAGTGTATATTTGGGCAGCAACCTTTCTTTTAAAAAGCTTTCATTAAATATAACATACAAGGAAAATTTCATTAATTTTTTATTTAATTTTCCCAGTATTCTTACATTTTTCCATTTGGCAGGAGTGAGAGAGTACAATAACTGTCCATACCGTCCATTGTCCCAAGGGATTTGGGACATTTCTTTAACCATTTTCAAGGGAGTTTTGTTTTGGTGATGTTAGTTTCTCTTCATGTTTTGAGTGTTTGAGATGTATTTTTTATGTAGTGTTATATATTTATATATGAGTGTGCACAAAAATGTCAACACATATTCTCTTTGTTAGATTCAATTTAATAATTTGGCAATTAATGGTTAAATATAAAAAGAAAAAAAGAAAAGAGTTGTGCGAACAGGGAGTGTATATATTTCTGGCAAATCTTGTGTTTATATATAAACATCAAGAGATGATGGAGTAAATATATGAACACACACACACAAACACACACACACACAAACACACACACACACACACACACATATATACAGGATGCGATGGATAAATTGTTGTCTAAATTACACAAAAATGAAAATAACACTGGCATCTCATTTTAACAGATATATTTACCAAAATTGTACAAAAATATCATGAAATGCTAAAGAGTAAGTAACCACAGCCTCCAGACGACATTGGAATCTCCTGCAACTCTTCTGGACAGTCTCCTTGTTTAAACTAGTGAATGCTGCCATAATCCTTGCCTTCAGTTCATCTTTGGTTTTACAAGGAGTTTTGTTGGTTTGTTGCTCAACTATGCCCCACACATAATAATCAAGGGGTTACAGTCTGGGGAATTAGGCGGCCAAATGTAAGGGGTGATGTGGTCGCAGAAATTGTCTGACAGCCACGATTGAATTCTCCTGCTTGAGTGGCATCGTGCACAGTCCTGTTGCCAGACATAGGATCTTCCAACAATTACCTCTTGACCCAGGGCAGCATTACCTCCTCAAGGCACTTTATGTAGGCCTCTGTACTGAGTCTGAGGCCCTCACCAACAAATTTGGGAGTTTTTTCTCATCTGTTCTGATGTCCATATTGGAGATTCAGGCATGAATGCCAAGCAGTACAGCATTCCATTTCCAAATTTCTCGTGCAGTGAATTACATCATGGTTTCTCAAAGATTGTACCCAACTGACCCTACTATACTGTGCAATCAGCAAAATCAAAAACAAACAATGTGCATTCACAAAAATTAAAAATATAAATGGCGACAATTTACCCATCGAATGATGAATGAAATAAATATATGAACACATACATACACACACATATAGCTAACCACTCGTATCCGAGGATACCCGTCTAATAGGGTGGCTAGCCAATCTCTATTGCAGATGCTTACTCAGGCACATTTGTGTTTATTCAACACTCACAGAGCCCACCTGCAACTATCCTGAGCAGACCTAAGTTACAGTTTCTGGGAAAGAGTGTGTTATCTAGCATGATCAACACTTTGAACAAAGCCAGCATGCTCATGCCCTCGGCCATGATCACTTGTGACTTCATGCTAGCACAGCTATCAATGGCCCCCAAGAGTTACATCTACCCAATTTCACTCAAGGCTTGGGTCAACCCGTGGTATGGTTTTAAGGCACTTTTCCCCACCCCCCCAGTCCGATAACATCTGGAAAGTTTCCTTCCTCAAAAATCGATCATGGTGAGATTCAAACCAGGGTCTCATGGTCAGAATGTGAACATTCTAACCACTTGGCCACATGCCCATATATATATATATATATATATATATATATATAGAGAGAGAGAGAGAGAGAGAAGTATATGAACTACTCTACAGCCTAATAAAAGATTAAGTATTTATTTTATACAAAATTTTATATTTTTCAACTTTATTTCCTGCTTTATTAATGTATCTAATTCAGTGATGAATATTAATCATGTGGGTTGATGAAAATATAAAAATCCGGTAAATATGTAAATGTCATACTGTGACACACTTTTTATGTGCATGTGTGTGTGTGTGTGTGAGAGAGAGAGAGAACTTCATTATGCATGGGTAGCCTGACACAGAATTCTTAAAAATTTTAAATGGGCTGTTATTAAGGAATGTTATTTTTTAATAATTACCTTTGTTGAAAATAGGAGGATTTTAGTATTTTATTTGTGACAATTATATATATATGTATATATACATTGTTCTACATTCAAAGCTCAGAATAAATGTTCCTGCTAGTATTTAAAACAACACAAAAACATGTTATGCAGTCACACATAAAGATAATTAAACAACACACCCCCACCATGAAAATGGCCTCAAAATTTCAACAAAACATGCTTAAAAAAGTTACTGCCCAAATATACATTTATATACATTACATACATTTATATATTTGCATTATATACATTTATACACACACACACACACACACACACACACACATATATATATGAAGGAGAATCCCATGGTTTTTCAACATATGAGGTTCTAGCAGCTCAGTTCTTAGAACCAAACAGTCAGACTGCCCACATATATGATTTGCTTATAGTGGTGAAGACTTGTGCAAATCCAACCACACTTTGTGGAAGAGCTCAATACAGAGAACTGATGCACAGTGTGACACAAGTTCCCCAAACGACCTTCCCCAAGTTTTGAATTCAAAGATGTCCTTCTTTAGCCTGGTTGTCAATCAAGGCTACATGACCCAGTCTGTCTGGCTATTTACCCATAGCTGGAAGGGGAGAAGAGATAGATTCACACCATTCCTACGGGTATTAGCAAGTAATTGAATGTAACAAATTCAACTGAAATTCAAAATTAGCGCTCAAATTCCTCAATCTCCCCAGAATCTATCTTATATATTCATAAATCTAACATTCTTCCATGCCTTGAATATTATTGCCACATATGGTCCGGTACTCCTGCTATATATCTAGAGATTCTTGATAAAATCCAAATAAGAATCAGTAATATTATTGATCCTGACCTGGCATCTTGGCTTCAGTCAATTTCTCACTGCCATAATGAAGCTTCCTTGTGCCTTTTCTATAAATACTTTTATGGTAATTGTTCAGAAGAACTCTTTGCTATAGTAACTTGACTCTATGAATTTGAGTGCAGTACTAGATTGGTGGCAAGGTCTCATCAATTTACTATTTAGTTGAGTTGGATAGATATAACTGTAAGTTCTAGGCTAACAGATGCTTTTTTTTGCACTTCTCACTTGTGTAACTCTCTTCTGGTACCAGACTTTCCAGCTAACCACTCCATGCAAGGCAATAAAGCCACTAAGACACAAGAGGGTTACTGAGTGTGAAAGAATTCAAAAATTTGCATGCAATGTTAATCGTTATTTACTGCCTTTTTGCTTACTCTTCTATTGTTCCTGCTTTATTTCTTATTCTTTCACACTCAGTAACTCCTTCTTAGTGGCTTTATTGCCTTGTATGGAGTAGTATGATTAAAAAAACAAAAGCAAAAAACTCCTGCATGCAGACAGAACATGAATTTAATAAACATAAAAAAATAGAGAATTAGAAGTCCTATCAAGATTCATTAACAACATAAGATATGCAGATAACACAGTGTTGATAGCAGACATAGAAAGAAAACTACAAGAACTCCTACAGTAGGTAGTGAAAGAAAGTGAGAAGAACTGCAAGAAGACAGAATGCATGGTTTTTAGCAAAAGGAACAGCCCAACAGGCAACTTAAAAATTGAAGATACAGAAATCAAACAAGTACAAAAATTTAAATATCTGGGAAGTGTTTTAACAGGGCAACACTGAAATCTGAAGCTGCATTGGAATAGTGAAAGTTGCCTTTCAAAATCTAAGTAAAGTATTAAGAAACAGGAAAATTCTGTTTGAAACAAAGAAAACAGTACTGAACTGTTACGGAATATCAGTCCTGCTATATGCCAACATATGAGGAAGAGACTTGAAGCAACAGAAATATGGCTCTACAGAAAGATGCTAAGAATGCCATGAACCGAATGTGAGCAACAACAAAGTTTTAGAGAAAATAGAAACAAAATGGACATTTATACTTAACTTTGGGAAGAGACAGTTGAAATTTTCTCAGGCAGGTAATGAGGAAAGAGCTTGCTTGGAATATTTACAGGACATATTGAAAACAAGAGGAAAACCTTGCATAAGTGACTTGGCAAGCTTCAGTAAAAGGATGATAGAACAAGGTTTAGGCAAGATAACAAAAATATAAAATTTATTAAGATTTACAAAGGATAGGAAATTGCGGAGAGCCATGACACCCAATGTCCTGAAAGGTCATGGCATATAGAAGAGGGTGTTGCAAATATAAACAGAGTAAAGATGCAGAATATTAAAAACATTGGCTAAAGACATGAAAGCAAATAAACTACTATCTAAGTTGCGTGAAGAAGTACATGAAAACTGATGTCTTAACAGGAATTTTTAGTAATGAATGTAGAGCTATATTGGATGGACTGGGCTAGAGGTTGGGCCCTTTATGAAAGTAGTCAACTAATAACTTAAGACAACAGTGTCAAGGTAGAGTAATGTTTAGGGTTAATCTTGTAGGTAGTTAAATTATAAATCCCTTCAAAGTGGATCCCACTGTCAAATGCAGAGAATTATTTTTATACAGGTTGAGAAATCTTTATCCAAAATTCTTGGGACAGGAAGATTCTGGAATACTGGCTATTTGACATGTTTATACATGAATAAAAATTCTAAATTCTTTTTAAAATACAGAAGTTGCTAAAATGTAATAAGCTTTTCCATTTATGATTAGTAAATAATTTTAATTTAATAACAATATTGCTTGACCAATACAGATTAATACAGAATTTTAAGAGATTTAAAATTTTATGAATTATTCTAATTAAAATGTTAAAAAATTAAAACAATTCTTGTAAAAATTCATTATTCATTGAAAATTTTTTTTTCTTAAGGCAATAATGTCCACAATATATTTTATTTGCAATAGCAATTTAAAACTTTTCTATCTAAATAATGTCTTAGTTTTATTGAATTTTTATTTTATGACTCAGAGCATATTTTCTGTAACTGGGGGTTCTGTCTGAACAAAAAATTTGAAGATTTAAATTCTCCAAAGACTTGTCCTTAAAATTAATATCGCATTAAGTGATATGTAAGAGTATTTCTCAAAATTTCATAAAATCAATGTAAAAGATGTAAAAGCAAATATAAAAAATAAGAAATGTTTAAAATATAGTTTAATTTCTGAATAACTTCTAGAAGTTTTATTAAAATCTGACAATTTTCTGATTTTTGCAAGAGTTTTCAAATCAAAAAGATGCTCAAATGTTGCATACAAATTTATAATCATGCATTGAGTTTCAAAAAACAAGATTTTTAACCAAAATGTTTAACCAACATTTCCAAGGTTCTAAAAAGAATAAAAAAATTTTTACATAAAAAATCCTTTGATGTTTCCTCTTAACAATAACACAAAAATTATGACAATGAAATTTTGTTTTTATTAAATTTTGTGCATTTTTTCATGTATTCTTTTTTTAGCAAATTTTTGGAGGTACCTATCTATCTATCTATCTATCTATCTATCTATATATATATATATATATATATATATATATATATATATATATACATATATATATATACATATATATATATATATATATATATATATATATATATATATATATATATATATATAAGGTGCATTTCAGCAGCAAGAATTCTCTCAAACATGTTTTGTTAAATAATATGGATAAGTTCTGTCTATCATTTTTTTTATTAAATCTTTCAAATTTCTGGATAATTTGTTTTGTTATTGGTAAATTTTCAAAATACTTATGCTAACTGCTATTTTATATTGTTTTTTCTTCCCAGTCCATCCATTTTCAAGGATTGTTCTGGGTATAGTTACACAAGTGTTTTTTAATATATATATATATATATATATATATATATATATATATATATATATATATATATATATATATATATATATATATGTAAACATAAACTACAGCTACTTATTAGAAGGCCACAAATTTCACTTCAAAGACAGATCTACATTTAAAACTAAAAGTAATTTCTCATGCAACTCAGAAAACCTCCTACACATTATAACATTAACATGCAAAGGTTGCCATGAGCACTACATTGGTCAAACCAGCCAGACACTCTGATAAAGGATAACAGTTCATTGCCAACAAATTAGGGATCCCGACACTAGAAAAATACCCCTTAGCCAACATAAAGAGGAATGCAAAGGACAAAATCTGCCAAACTTTAATATCTTCCCATTCTCCCAATGCAACTACAAAACCACCGAATAAAAGGGCATTAATAAAGAAATGTTTTTTATCAGGCAATTTAAAGCAAAAATCTCAATTCATTACATAAACCAGATGTACATCCTTCAAAACAGATAAATATCATATTGATGCATGAGCAACAAATAAAACAAGTTACAAAATGTGATTTCTTTCTCTTATTCCAAACTTAAGTGTTTACTTGTGCTAAAAACTTTTTGAGAAGCTAAAAAGCTGGTTCAAGTAAAAGGATTTTTTCTAATAGCTTACATGTAACTAAAACCATTTAAATAATTCAATAATTAATTGGATTTAATAATTCTATGTAAAGATACATGTATTATAAATATTACATATAAAATATATAAGAACATTAAGTGTTTTTGCAAATATCATTATTTCCTAAATAGGTGTGTGTGTGTGTGTGTGTGTGTGTGTGTGTGTATGTATGTATATATATATATATATATATATATATATATATATATTTGTGTATTTAGGCAGCAATCCTTCTTTCAAGCACATTTCATTAAAAACGACTGACAAGGTGCTTTTATTTAGTTTTTTATATAATTTCTCGTGCGATCTAATAAAGTTTTTCTTTTCAGAGGATAAATTATATAAAAATTGTCCAAATGTTCTTTTTTTCTGAGTGCTTTCGGCTATACATTTACCCATTATCAAGGATAATATATATATATACATACAAGTATAGGATTGGTGTATACGGAATAAATTCCAGTAACCAACAATTACGTGCTCAATACAGAGTAAAGCAAATATAATTATTTATTCGAAAATTATAACATAAATATGTTATAAAATCACTACAAAAATAGCCATTTTGTTTCAACACCTCTGGTGTCTTATCAAGTGATGATGTTGAATGTAGAATAAAGGGTTTTAAAAGGTTCAAATCAATTAACCATCCCTCACAAGAGGAAACGCTGTTACATAAGCTGGAATGACCAATTAAAATACAAGTATACGAGAATTCAAAAAACTTGACAATGAACTAAGGTTATAATAACTATTTAATGCTTTAATGTTGGTGTTATACTAAAATAGAATTTATTCTAACTAATAAGTATTAAATTATACAATAAAATTTGAAATTAAAAATTAAAAATTACCCATTTTAAAATTTAAATTTAATCTCTATTTAGTTTAAAATTATAAAATTACTGAGGAAAAAAGAAAAAATACATATGTTATTCTATTTATTTTGTTTTTATTGAAATTAAGTTGGAATAAACGTTAATATCAACTGTTGCTCTGAACTTCATGACAACATAACTATCGAAAAATAATTTATCCATTTCAATGCTTCATTTGGATGAAAGGCACTAGATAGTGGTCAGTGGAAGGTGGAAGGTATTAGTCTTAAAGAGAAAAGATTTTATAAAATATTAAGATATTAACCTTATGACATTAAATTGGGGTTATATGAAGAATGAAGTGCTAATTTGAAACTAAGAGAAGAATGAAAAGGGTTTTTTTTAATTTTATAGATAGGGTTAAGTTTAAAAATACAAACAATTTAAAAATACACTTCCAAAGATAAATTATATTTAAAAATAAGATATATTTAATAAATTAAAAATAAGTTATATTTAGATAATTTATATTAAAATCAAGTAAGATTATATTTTTAAAAAATTTATAATTAAAAAAAACTTTTTTATATTAAAGATTAAAATATGTTATATGATAAAAAAATTTTCAGTAGGAAAAAAGATTGAACTATAAAGATAAGTCAAATCAAAAACAAATTATATTAAAAAAGCATAAAAATACAAAGTTATATTTAAAGAAAGTATATAGATAAAGACGTATAAGTAATAAAAGGAAAGAGAGTTCTTAGAACAGGGGACAATTATATGATAATTAATATGGTGTGAAACTGAAAATATAGAAATTAGAATTAGTTATATATTCGACATTTGAAGAGTTAGAGACATATAATAGCTAATAAAGTAAAATCTATATTATGGAAATTTGAATTTATTTTTATGTCAAAATTTTAAAACTAATTCATTCCTTTGATTCAATAGTTTGCTTTGATTGTTGTATTTTATTATTCTAATTTTTTCTTGTAAACATAAGTTACACCTATCTTTAAGACTATTGAAAGTATGTGTGGAACATATAATCTTCTAATCTATCAGTGGGTTCAGACCTTTCTCCTTCAATTCCCCAAATTTTTTTTGAAAGCGCTGTCTGGTGTTTTAATTTAGGGTTGGTAAAAGATAAATACATTGAGCTCTTTTTGTGGATCAGTTTTAATATTTTATATTACAAAGATCCACTTAGATTATATACCAAGGGATTTATTATCTTTACTATATATAAATCTATATCTATATCTATTTATCTGTCTATATATATATATATATATATATATATATATATATATATATATATATATATAGTAAAGGTAATAAATCACTTGGTATATAATCCAAATGGATCCTAGTAATATAAAATATTAAAACTGATCCACAAAAAGAGTTCAATGTATTTATCTTACATATATATATATATATATATATATATATATATATATATATATATTAGTAAAAATACATAGTACCCTACACCACCAGTACATCTTGGAGTTTCATATTAATACAATCTTCAGGTACTGATCTATATTTACAGTTTTGGTTAATATTTATGAATATGACCAAAACTATAAACATAGATCAGTACCTGAAGATTGTATTAGCATGAAACTCCAAGTTGTATTCACAATATATACACACACATACACACACACACATACACACACACACACACACACACACACACACATATATATATATATATACACACACACACACACACACACACATATAACATATATATATATAAAAATATATATATATATATATATATATATATAATGATAAAATATAGTTTTAAGATATGCTATATTTATAGGTTAAAGTGCTCAATATTAGTAATAGAACGTATGTAAGTATAAAATAGAATGCATGTAAATATAATTGATATTGAAGTCAACATCCAGCGGTGAAAGTCAGTTTCATGCTAAACGCAGTCATCGGGCCTAAAAATTGCATTTAGTATGAAACAGACTTTAGCCTCTAGGTGTTGATTTCAATATCCACTTATATATATATATAGAGAGAGAGAGGGGTAGATAGATAGATAGATAGATAGATAGACAGACAGAGAGAGAGAGACAAAGAAAGAGAGAATAAATACAAATTAAGTAACAGGTGAAAGGAAAGTGCTAAAACCAATCCGACCAAGTTTGCCGAAAAAGACATAAAAGAAAGAATCAGACACAGTGAAACAAAAATCTATAATGCTCAAAGTCTTTAAAATCAAGAAACCCAAAATGGGAAAAGAAACCAAGATAAAGATGCTATAATAATAATTACAACAATCAGGAATGTGTCCAGGGACACCAATCTAAAACCATAATTTTGAGTTTCATGCTAATTGCAATCTTAAAGCAATATACATCAAAGGAGAACTTGTAAAAACCTACTATATATATATATATATATATATATATATATATATATATATATATATATATATTGTACTAATTACAATTACAGATACTAAAATCATCCTATTTTTCTAAAAAGGTTATTATTAAAAATGACTAAAAATGGCATGGACAGTACATTTTCAATTTTTAAAAAATTCCATCAAATTTGTTTTTGATTTTCAAAAAAGAAATTTGATGAAAAATAACTTAAATATCTAAAATGGAATTTTAAGTAAAATCACTTAAAAAGTTCAAACGTTGCAATTTCAAACATTTCCAGATCTAACAAAAAAAACTTCTTGAAGTAGTTCTTCCATTTATAATTACATTTCTCTTCAAAGACAGATTTTATATCTCTTCTTTATATAAATACTAAATTCAGAAATCATCTTGATGTTTAGTATAACATTCAGATTGCACTAATAGGAAGAAAGCAACCATTGTTATTATATCATGGATATAATAATGCCCATAATGGGGAAAATACAAATGGGAGAATAAATATTTCTGCTATAGCTCTATCATGTTACACATCCTTGTTTGACTGAATTATCTTCACCGCTTAAAAGAAATGGCATACCATTAATTTAAAGATCTTTTTACATTCCTATATTGTTTTCTTTAAATTTCAAGATGTATTTCTTGAGACATTGTTTCTGTTTGATAGACTCTTGCTTCTGATGTAAAGTTAAATTTTTTGCCTTGATTAAAAATAATTCAATGAAAAATTTAGTCAATAATTAAATAAAGAAGATTATCAGTGGCAGGAAAATGTGTTGTAACCCACCAGTTTTCAAAACATTGTTTGACATATAAGTGCACAGATCTATCTATATATACACAAGCATTTGTGTCAAGCTAATTACAACATTTATTGATCACTCTTACTGAAGCAGTTTCTTGGCAATAACAACATCTTTCACAAAAAAAGTGTTGAGTTACATACAAGCTGCTTTATCATTTGTGACTCTCACCTTCATCAGCCTTTGTCCTCCAATACTTACACTTCCTGTACATGCTACGGACTGATTTCAAACAATTCAGAATTAATCACTGAATCAGCATTAAAATGGTCAAAATGCTTGCAAAGTAGATTTTTGCATTATTGTTGTTTTTGGAGTTGCTTAAATTCCTTTTGGAGCTTTCACATATCTTTTTATTTGGGAGAAGATATATATATATATATATATACATATATATATATGTTCGTGTGTGTGTGTGTGTGTGTGTGTGTGTGTGTGTTATTACTATAAACATTATTTTATTGGGTGCATGTATTTTATGAAAAATCCCTGTTTTTTTCTACAAATAGTGATCCTTGCCAAGAGGTACATTTTTGCTAATAAAACATTTAATGTTCTATGCTGCGGTGAAATTTCAAAATTCAGTGCATTTAATAAAAATGCTGACATAGAGAGATAAATAGATAGATATTAATGGATTTAGGTAGATATGAATGGATTGAGATAGATAAAATAGATAGATAGATAGATAGATAGATTTGAATGGATTGGTATACATGGATATGAATGGATTGGGTTAGATATGAATGGATTGGGATAGATGTGAATAGATTGGTATAGATATATAAATATGAATGGATTGGGATACATAGATATGAATAGATTGGGATAGATAGATAGATAGATAGATAGATAGATAGATAGATCATTTATTTCTCTTCTATACATGATTTCAGATATTATTATGCAAGTTAATGTTTCACAATATAATTGGTATTAACCAGCTAAAGATAAAGTTCTCAGGATATATCTAATGATCCATATATTGCATGTGTTTTGACTTACAATATCTTTCCTTATTAAAAATAATGATAATAACTTGTTTTAAGGAGGTATCAAAAATGCAAAGAAATCACACTGCCATGCCAAAAGTCATGGGGTGGGTGATAAGTAGGACACACTTTAACTCAGCTATGCAGTTACATGACAGTGATTCCACAAATGGTTAGAAAACTTCTGGAGAGATGCTGAGCCATGACATCTCAGTAGCTGTCCACAATTCCCTGATGTTTGCTGGTGCAGGATCTTGTAAATACACTTCTCCTCCATGCTCCATGAAAATTTGATTGGATTTATGTCCTGTGAACATATTGCCCACACCATTTATCAGAAGTTTTTCAGATTTATCAAATTTTCAGCATCTTAAATCTAATAACAGTGCATTATCCTGATGGCATTAACCCATCCTTGTTGATATACATGGAATCCATGAATGAATGCAAATGGCCATAAAGCAGTGCAATGTAGATGTCTGCAGTCAATGAGTTGTTTAGGTCTTCCATACCCTGTGAACACACCACACACAATCTTGGAGCCGCTAACAGCCTGTAGTGTGTCTTTTTGATAATTGGGGTCCATAATGCGGTCTTAATCACACAGTCCTGAAACAAGTGAAACCATGACTCATTGTACTGTACCACATATTACTAGTACTCCAGGGT
>OZ038488.1:7478745-7526245 GCA_964036315.1 Acanthosepion esculentum
CTCTTTTTTGTATTTAATAAGGTGTACATTATTATCCAGGATACTATGGATCATGCAGTGTCATATATCTACAGAATCTTTTTGTTTGCATTCTACAACCCTCAGTTTTATTCTGGTTCCTTGATAGTCAGCATAGCTTCTGAATTATATCATTTTTTCTCTTCAAGTTATATGTGCTGCCAGTTTTTGTTAAAAGTCAACAAGTGGTATAGATTTTGTTATTTGGCAAAGCTCTTTGTGATTCTGTAGAGCCAATGTTCAAAGAAGGATTGTCCACACTATGTCCTTATTATATCATTATTTTCTCTTTCAGTTACACCTGCTACCTGTTTTTGCTGTTGCTGCTGTTAAAAGTCCTCAAATGGTGCAGTTTTTGTTATTTGGCAAGGTTCTTTGTGATACATTAGTGCCAATTTACAAAGGAAGATTGTCCACACAAAGTCCTACAGATTTCACTCAAACCCATTTTTAACCATTGATTTTAGAAATATATATATTGTTTTCACTTAACATGTGTAAATCTAATACTCATAAAGAATCATATGTCATCATTTTTTATAGCATGGGTAGACAAGGAGCAATATAAAATTCTACTGGATATAAATCCAAGGATGTTTTATTTTGTTAAGTAATAAAATTACATAATATAATAATTGTAAAAATATATTTTAGGACCTATATTTGAAAACCTTTAATCATAGTAAAGACTGAAGAAAATATCTGAGTGAATATAAATGTCTGTTATTTATATTTCAACTAATATCCCAATCTTTGTTATTATTATAACATTTCAAGCTTCTTCAGGTGTGTTTCAATCTGGTTAACCTTCAGGGATTTTTTTAACTTAATGCCTTATTTGATCTATAAGGGTAGATTTTTCTCATTCCACTGTCTATGCCTAGGGAGAGGATGGGTGAACCAGCATATTCATAAATTTAAAGACTTACATGTGAAACTTCTTTTAATCATATTAAAAACTTCAGAATATATGTGATTATTTTTGACAGGATCATTAAACCAGTATATTTATATATTTAAAGACTTACAGGTGGAAGAAGAAAATATGCCATCATTTTCAATGGCATCATAAAGTTAATTTCACAATAAATCACAAGACATTTCTTTTGTATTAAAACTTGTTTGGGACAGAAATTGTTTCTGTATTGAAGAACTGACCTCCATTTTGTTTGTCTTGCTCAAAGAATGTGTATTTATTCCCAAACAAAATTTCTTCTCTATTGATTTTAGAAATCCCTGGTGTTTCCCTTGACCTGCTTCCATGATCCATGATCTTCAATGATTGCTTTTATCTCTAGATTCATCAATCATCTTTGATTGATTCAGTGTGATTGATAAATGAAAAATCTTGCTTCCAAACATGTGCCAATCAATTTTTCAAAAAACATCTAAACTTTATGAGGCTGGGTAAAAAAAGGGATGAGAATTACATAAAAAAACTTTTGGAGTTTATTTGCCAAATTGTCAAATATCCCTTATATCTATATTTGTTCATAAAAATGAATTTTAACCCAATATACATTACAATTATAATGACAATGGCCTTGTGGATTAAATTATAGTTGGGTGAATCTGGTGATATAGTAATTGTGAGTTCAATCCCTGGGCTGGGTAGTGCAGACTTAAACTCAGTAAAAAGAGAGAAGTAACTGAATAGTACTAATGATGAGATATTCCTAGATATGTACAATGGAAAAAAACATTCTATCCCCAATGATTAAATAAAGGGTTCTGTTTGAAATTCCCTAAAGGTTACCTAGATAAACACACACCTGATGAAGCCCAGAGAGGACAAGGGCTGAAATGCTGGGATAGTAACAACAAAGATGAGGACAATAGTTTGAGTGTAAATAATCTAAATAATGATAACTTCTCATTTAAGAAATTCAAACAAATTACAGTGAAATTAAAAAATAATTTATGTTCTTAGATGGATCATTATAATACTTTATTTACTTTCTGTACATGAAAATAATATCATTTTTCTGTCTACTATAAAAAATGACAGCTAATGAAGTGGATCAATGGAAATTCTGGAATGCAAATTTTACAGTTTAGAAAGAGATTGATATATAAATATTGGAATGGCTGCTGAAGATTTAATTCTAACTCCTCCTCTCAATTTATCATTACTATATTCACAATATAGTAATACTGATCTATATGAGTGAATAAAAACAATGACATATGTATAACATGTGGGAGTAAACATTACAGCTATGTATTTACAGAAACTAGAATTAGACACTAATTTGCTCATTCAGTGAACTGAATACATTTTAAAAGATACAGAAAAGAGAAATGTATTAAGGTCATAGCTGTGATCTGGCTTGTTCATGTCAGTGATTTTACTTCAGCCACATCAGGTGAGAGAAAAGGTACATGTGTTGTCACTTTGATAGAAGAACTCCAAACTGATGAGGTGGTTTAGCCTTCATGCCTCTTCTGAGATTCATGTGATGCCTTTCTTAACCTTTGATATACACATAAATTATAACCAAATCAAGAGAAGATAATTAAGTTATATAACATTACATAATCTTAATATGTCAACTATGCATAATAAATAAAATTAGTGCATTTATTTGTGTATAATGTGACATCATGTTTTTATATATAAAAGCAATATGTTTTGTTTTCATGTCTGTTACTCTGCATTTTTAAATGCAAAAGCATTAATATATTTGATTTCCATGTATAAGGCTAGCACTTATTTATATATGTAAAAGCATTAGCATATTTTATTTTCATGTATGTTGTTATTGACCCTGTGAAGTAGAGGGCCACAGTCACAACACCATATTAGGTTTTGCTGTTGTGATTTCCAGAACAAGCATGATTTTTACAGTTGCTAGTTTTGTGCTCAACTGGTTTTAAATTCAGTATTGTCCTTCTCCTAGACTGGATGCCAACCAAAGCTAGGGAGCCCAGTTTTCCCTGCTATTTAACCTATAGCTGGAGAGAGGTGGGGAAGAGATGGATTCATGCCAGTACAAAGGTATTTGTGTGAAAGTGAATGCAACAGCCCTAGATAGAATTTGATCTGGACATGCCCATCCCATTTTCCATTCTGATGACCACAAGACTACATCCACTTCTAATTATATAACTTATCATATATACTTGAGTATCATGCAACATTTGAAAACCTAATTTTGAAGCTAATTTTAAGGGGGTCACATCATACATGTGATATAAAGTTAGTGTATGTACTGCTGGCTCTGGCTACGCCATTGATCAAACTATATATACATTTACTGTAGTCAAAAAATACAGCTGTATTTAAAATAAACATGATTTTGATAAAACTGATGTCTTACTTAACTGTATCCAATAATAATGCAGGTAATATTCACATATTAGTATCATATTATAAAATACAAACATAGCAAATATACATCTTTTCCATTGTTTATGTTTATAAAATGTTTAGCTGTTTCTCGTTCGGTTGTTTATGACTGTACGCATTTACACAATGAGTATAGCGTTACTAACAATACTTTTATCATTCTCTTTTACTTTTTTAACTTATTTAACTAGAAAATGGGATAAAAAGATAGAGGAAAAGAGGTTAGTCTATTGCAATTTGGTCTTTCAAAAAAGGAACTTGCATGATACACGAGATATATGGTAAAATCATTTTTTTATAAGAGAAAATTGGGAGGGGGCAGACAACATGCAAAATTGCATATTACATGAGTGTATATGGTATATATTTACTTATAAAATCATCATCATCATCATTCCCATAGGTCACTGTGCAGTTGAGCACCTGACCATTTCTCTCCACATATTGGGTTGAAAGCCGGAGAGATCTTCATTCATGCATCGCGTGTCTTGTCTAAGTAGACCTGGCAGAGTCCATCTCTCTCCAAGTCAAACTGCAGATAATGTTCTGCAACTTGAAGGCCCACTTTGGTCACTAGCATATAGCTGTTGATTTAGTCAAGGGAACCCTCTGCCCTGG
This sequence comes from Acanthosepion esculentum, assembly GCA_964036315.1. Lineage (NCBI taxonomy): Eukaryota > Metazoa > Mollusca > Cephalopoda > Sepiida > Sepiidae > Acanthosepion > Acanthosepion esculentum. Next base: position 7,482,731 of record OZ038488.1, read on the forward strand.
CCATTGACTTCAGTCTAGGAAGTTGTACACCGAGTGATGACAGCTTATCACACTGACTGCATCCATAGCTAAAGAGCCTAGTCTACACAATTGTGTTAGATGGCCATTGACCTTACAAAAAGTTTCCTCTGACCTTTAACAGATATTGTTTTTACTCCTACTGGGTGACTAGCCCCCTTTCACATAAAAAAAGCCTGGTGGGAGACCTGGTTTAGTCCCTGATGACCCAACCATGTAGCAGGTGTGTTACATCTTTCCAGAAGTACATGTGAGCTCACATGACGTGCATAATGCTATCCCTATTTTTATATGTAAAAGCATTCATATATTTTCTTTTCATGTATAATGCTATCTGCAATTTTTACATGTAAAAGAACTGATAGGTTTGTTTCCTACAGTTTATCAACATTTTGCAGGTTACTTAAAGTCAGAATATATTTTTAAATTGTACAATTGTTTTTAGAGATAATAATTGGTTAATGAGACAAGTCTTACTAATTACTCCATAGCTGGGGGAGAAGAGGTGGATTCATACTTTTCCCAAGAGTATTTTTGCATAAGTGAATAAAATGAACCCAACTGGAATTGGAACTCGGCTCTCCAATTTCCAATTCCAAGCCATTATCCATTACACGACCTGTACACCAAGTTTACAGCACCTGATATTATGAAATGGTTACCCATCTAGCTACTGATCAGGCTCAATGTTACTTAACTTTTGGGAATCATATCGGAACTGGTGTTTCAATATCATGTGGCTGTAAGCCTGTAAAAGAATGAATAAATATTATTTTCTTATCTAATATTATCTCATAAATTATCAGTTGAAAGTGACAATTATAGCCCCATCTTGTCAATAGTTTGTGTTTTGATCTTACTGCTATTAAAATAGTATTGATGGATTTTATTTACATCAGAAAAGAATCATTTAATTGTTTTGCAGGTAAGAGAATCATCTGATTGATCTGCTCAGGTAAAGAATCCTTTGATTGATTTTTAGGTTATCAAGTAAAACTGTTATTACTTGATTTGCAGGTAGTTAGGTGAGAGTTTAGTAAATATGTTTTCAGTTAATCTGATATTTAAATAATCTGTGAAGGTATGAAATTTTATTACTGCTTTAAAAATGGACAGTACTATTTTAAATCTGTATATTAAATCTAAGAAAACTTCCCTCTTTCCCAAAGGAATAGTTTCCAAGTCATGATGTAATCTGTCTATGAATGATAGTGCTGGTTCTCTCCTCCCCCAATTATTTTAGCCATTGTGCACATACTTATGTTTTGTCCTTGATCAAAATCTGAAGTGTAAGGAGCAATAACTGTTAGCTTATTTTTTCTTCCGTGTTTTTGTTGTATTTTTTTATTTACAAGTTTATAGTGAATAATAATTACTTATTTTTTTTTAAATTGGAAAGCTGAGTTCAAATTTCACTTGAGTTTGTTCCTTTCTCTTTGGGGTAAATCCTTGGGAAAGATGTGAATCCATCTACTCCTACCAGGTATGGACTAAATATTTGTGGAAAAATCATTGTTATCCTCAAAAAATTGTTAATGCAATATTCATTCCCCAAAAAGAAAAGAATTATTCTTATAATCCAAAATATCTTTTGGCTTTAAACAATCTGTAAAATGTTGATTAGCCATAAAAAAGATGAATGAATGAATGAATAAAATCCTTATCTATAACAATAACATCAAGTCTTTGTGCTTCACTAACATGATCAGTCTGGAATGAGAAATCCTATAATTAGTAACACATTTTCTACAACTGCCCCTAATAAATATTTAGTATTATTATTATTGTTGTTATTTCTATATTATGATTGATTTTTATCTATATTTCATATTTTAAGTTTATTTATATATATATATATATATATATGTATATGTATGTGTGTCTGTAAAATTATATAAAAGTATATATATACGTATATATATAACTAAAAATATGTCCTCAACCACAACTTCGATCTAAAGAATGCCGCATTTATTAAAAGAGAAAGTAACTTACATAGATGGAAAATTCTAGAGAGTGCTGCTATTGGATCTTACCAAAATATAAATCTGTGTTTTGGATTTTTTTTCAAATATCTCCTTTTCCTGAAAGAAACAATCTTTTCACAAGCCAACATATATGAAAAAATGTTAAAACATTAAAAGAAAATGGTTAAATTTCATAACCTCCTTTTATTAAAAATATACAATGCATAAATTAATCGCAAACTAAAATAATATAAATAATAATTTTTTCACTTAGCATCTTCCATAATTTACCTTAACTTTTCAGTTAGCCTGATGTCTATTTATGAGTGTTCTTAAATTTAAAAATTAAAAAAAAAACTAACAGCATTTTTACTTTTGTTTATACATACTTGTTGCAAAATAAAATAATTACATTTGTCTTGATAAAGTCCATCAGAGGACAAAATGCATCAACTAAGATAAATTTTTCTTTTGTCTTTGTTCATATATATACAGGGAGCAATGGATGAATTGTCTAAATTATGCAAAAATGAAAATAACCCTTGACATTTCATTTTAACAGATATATTTACCAAAATTACACAAAAATATCTTGCAATACTAAAGAGTAAATTTATTCAGTAAAATTGCCATTGGCTTCAACCACGGCCTCCAGATGATTTTGGAATCCCCTGCAACTTTTCTAGACCATCTCCTTGTTTAAGTTGATGAATGCTGCCATAATCCTTGCCTTCAGTTTATTTTTGGTGTTACAAGGAGTTTTGTTGGTCTCTCGCTCAACTATGCCCTATGCATAATAATCAAAGGGCTGCAGTCGGGGGAGTCAGGTGGTCAGATGTAACGGGTGATTTAAATTTATTCAATAAAATCATCATTAGTTTCAACCATGGCCTCCAGACAACTTCGGAATCTCCTGCAACTCTTCTGGATGGTCTCCTTGTTTAAGTTGGTGAATGCTGACATAATCTTTGCCTTCATCTTTGGTATTACAGGGCGTTTTGTTGGTCTCTTGCTCAACAGTGTCCCATACCAATAAAGGAGTTGCAGTCTGGGGAGTTAGGTGGTCAGGTGTGAGAGGTGATGTGGTTGCAGAAATTGTCTGACAGCCATGATTGGGTTCTTCTGCTTGTGCGGCATGGTGCAGAGTCCTGTTGCCAGACATAGGGCCTTCCAGCAGCCACCCTCTTGATCTAGGGCAGCACTATCTCCTCAAGTCACGATATAGGCCTCCGTGTTGAGTCTGAGGCCCTCACCAACAAATTTGGGAGTTCTTTTCTTATCAGAATGATCAGAGTGAGTTTTCCAAGCTATTGTATCATATATGGAGATCACAACTGACTCGAGCATTGAAGGATTTAGAAGGACTCTTTGATGGCATTGACATCCATGACACAAGTCAAAATCGACCCTGAAACCTGGGAAACTGTTGCTGCAAATCAACCTTCATGGTGTAGGACCATGGCAGGGGGTGCTGAGACTTTTGAGTCCAACCATCAGCATGAAGAGGATCTGCAACATGCTGTCAGGAGGGATTGACTCAGCTGCGTCAAACCCACACTCTTCTGTGACTCCTGCTCATGAGTAGGCTGAAACCTTTACAGCCATCTCCACCACCCTGATGCTCAGATTCAAGCGGGTGCCAATGATATATATATATATATATATATATATATATATATATATATATATATATACACACACACACACACACACACACACACACACACACACACACACCCATATATATATATATATATATATATATATATATATTAAAGATATATTTAGGCAGCAAGTATTCATCCAAACAAGTTGAATTAAAAAGAACCTACAAGGTCTGTCTGTTTAATTTTTTATTATATTCTTCTAACATTCAAATAAAGTGTTGACTATTGTTCTTGAAGTTTCGACCATTGCAATCATTATCAAGATCCAATGTGGTGTCTGTATGATAGTTCAAATTCTTTTCTTTACATCCTGGTATTCTTTGGGATGCTGGAAGTTTGAAATAGTCTGACGTAACATCATGTGTAATAGATATTGGGAATGAGGATGAACTAAAAGAATTTCATTTTTTTAATTTAATTGTATTTTATTTATTTTTTATTTTTATTTATTATTTTATTTATTTATTTTCCTTCTTATTTAGTCTAATAATAGCTTCTCAGGTATATATATATATATATATATATATATATATATATATATATATATATATATATATATATAACATAAATCATTCATACGAATAACTTATTCGTATGAATGATTTATGTTATATAAATTGATCACGTACCACATAATAGATATATATATATATATATATATATATATATATATATATAGATATATATATATAGCCTAGTGCTTAGAACATTCACTTTCTAACCATGAAACCTGGATTTGAATCTTACCATGGCTGATCTGGAATGTGAATTCATGATGTTATCAACCTAGGGAGCCGATCCCATTGTGCACAGCTTTACAAAGTGACTGAAATGTATATCATGGGTTGACCCAAACCATGTGAATGAAATTGGGTAGACAGAATTCTTCATCTAGTCATAAGTCATCAAGACTAAGAGTTTGAGCATACTGGCCTTGTTCGGACTGTTTATCATGACACTCTCTCCCAGAAACAGTAATTAAGGCCTGCTCAGCATGGTTGCAGTATAAACAATAGGTAGGCTCTGTGGATGTTGAACAAGCACAAATGTGCCTGAGCAAGTGTCTGCAGCAGGGATTGGCTAGCTGCCCTAGCAGACAGGCATAGGTGGATATGGGAGGCTAGCCATTACATATATATATATATATATATATATATATATATATATATATGTATGTATGTATGTATGTATTTATATATTCTTTTATTTTTGAGATTTTCTTTTCTACTATTTCTTATTTCTCTTTCACTTCTTCTTATTTTCCATTCACCTTCCTTTTCTTCTTCTCCTCCCCTCCTGTTTCCCATTTGTAAGAATCAACGAGAAAATCAATAGACTAGTGAATAAATGAATAAAGAAAGAAAAAAAGAAAAAAAAACATTCAAATTGAATCTATTGTGAAACCACGCATTTATTCTCCCACAATCAATGTCAAGGTTGCTCTCAATAAGAATAATAATAATAATAATAACGGCATGCTTATAGAAATCTGAAAATACAGATGATTTACTAATCTCTTTATAAATATTACTGATAATATCAAGTACAAAAACTTGCTGTTTTTCTGAAGAAATTATGAATATATTTACCAATGAAAATATTATTTTATCTGTTCTTTCATAAGTGCCAAATCTTTTCAAGATGAAAGCAATCATAACTCTCCATAGCTTCCTTTTTTAATGCATATCAATGTCAATCATCATTATCTGTCTCCTTGAATCATGATTTTTCTCCTTTCTCCTCCATAACATTTTCTCAGTTTCTTCCACTCTCAGTAAACCTTTGCATCTTAGTGGCCTCATCATCTTGCTTGAGGTGAAATTATTAAACAAAAAATACATGCAAATTGTGAAATGCCATAACTTTTTTCAAAAGATACTATAATCATTTCCTATTGATTTCTTCATAGAAATCCTTGAATTCAGAGTTGCATTTTCTTTGGCTGTACTAACAAGTCTAAAGAGCCTAGTCTACCCTACTACTTTAAGTGAGTGGATGGGAAGGGTAAATAAAAGGGATTCATGCCCTTTCCAAGAATGAATATGAAGTGAATGGAATAGCCTTGGCTAGAATTTGAATTTGGTAGACCAATTCCATTTTTAATGTTACACTATCAGCATATGTACAATTTTAGTCTACTGCATATTATTTTATTCCTTACTAAAAAAAAAGGATATGAAAAAATATCTGAGTGGACTTCATCATAATTTTTCTACTTGAATTTAAAATCTATATTGTAACCATGAAAATTTCATTATTAGTTTGATTATTAATTTTTTGTCCATCTTTCCTTTGTTTTATTTCTGTTGCATTTCATTACAATTTATATCTTCACATTTATTATTAAGGAAGAGACAGTCAAAATTTCTAGGGCACATTGTATTGTGAGGAAAGAGGGTTTGGAAAATTTTATATTCACAGGACACATTGAAGGGAAGAGAGACAGGAAAACAATGCATAATCTACCTGGCGAGCCTGTCAGCCATTATTAATTTTTGACTAGTATTTTTTTTCATTCAAATCTCACTTGCTTTTTATTGCAACTACACAGTGCATCAAACTATATGCAATGCAGACTGGAAGTTAAAAAAATAAGCTTCTCATGGATGTGAGTTTGAATCTTTTGAAGTTGTTGGTGTCTTCCAAAAGTCTTTGAGTCATCCGAAAGTCTTGGTGCCTTCCGAAAGTCATTGAGCCTTCCGAAAGTTTATGAGACTTCCAAAAGTTATTGAACCATTCAAAAGTCTTTGAGTCTTCCGAAAGTCTTGGTGCCTTCCGAAAGTCATTGAGCCTTCCGAAAGTTTATGAGACTTCCAAAAGTTATTGAACCATTCGAAAGTCTTTGAGTCTTCCGAAAGCATAATTGTTTCTGGTGTGTAGAATTAAGATCTGAGCAGTTGTAATGCAACTAACATTCAGGTAAAAGAATTAATAATTTATGGTAGAATTATTATTATTATTATTATTTGCTTTTTTTCTTCTTTTTTTTACAGTGATTTTCACCCTCAAGAGCCACTCAGAGTAGAAGGCCGCAGAGTAAGATACTTACTGTTCAACTTATGTGGATATATGTGGAAGATAACAGTTAACCTTAGACTTGAACAAAATTTAAAATTATAGTGATCAGGGAAGCATCCTCTTGGGTGTTGGTTGCACAAGGCAGCTGTTTGTGGGAAAAAGCTGCTTGACTGGTACTTACATCTCATCGAAGCAATACAAAGGGAATAATGGTGGTTCACTACAATGGGTGTGGCATGGTGGGTCTTAGCTGTGAAGGTAAGAACTGGTGGAACTAAGGAATGTAGTTCAGCTGAACACTTTCTATAGAAAAGCAATCTTCAAATTAGTATACATTTTGATTTTTATTGTTTTTGATTGTTATTCTCTCTAACAGTTGATGTCAGTTATCTCCCCTAAGCATGGAAAACAAAATGAGAATTATTTATTCTTCAAGGTTTGAATAAAGGGTTTGGCTTAAAAATTCTGACAGGTTTACAATATACGGATACTTGAAGAAGGCTGTAGTGCACAATGACCAGAGCCTTGTATCTTTAACAACTGGCATGTGGAGAGTAGCCTGAAGGTGATAATAAAATAGAAATACTTGTCCAAAAATTAATCGTGATTAATTCACAGATTCTTCTTACCATTCTTCTGTGTAAACAATATAAGATAGAATTGGCTTTCAATGAAATCTGAACTTTGGGAAACTGTCTGAAGAAAGAATATTGCTATATGGCTAATATGATTGATGTCAATAAGTTAGCTTTCATAGTTTAACCTGTAAGGCACCGATATAGTTAAGACAAGCTCTTTACAATATACACAGGAATGAATGGTCATATCATCAACATAGATACTAAGTTGAGAGCTGATACCATCAGGAAAGTTGTTAATGAGAATTAAAACCAAAGTAGGACAAGGGACAGAGTCCTAGGGGACACCTGCATTAGTACAAAAGAATCTAGACGAGGGGTCATTCAGGATGATTTTCATTTCATGGTTTGATAAGATTGACTCACTTCAAAAGTTTGTTCAGATACCATGACCTTTAAACTTTTCAACATGATTTAATAAATCATTTGTATATGGTTGGCAGTTTATTTATTTTTGAATGAGTTTGGTGCCATGCATAACGGTGATATGAAAGTCTCAATCTGATGAAACACACTTATACTCAAATACATACATAGAGTGATACAAAAGATACACACATGCACATGTGTATACACATATACACTAATACACACAGAACATACACACACACTCTTACAGAGATATGCACACACATAAATGTACACACAAGTACAAAAATGTGCATATACTACACATACACATATTTAGAGAAAAGCTCAAATGTGTGCACACATACACACAGATACCCAAATGCACCTAAAGCACACACACAAAAACACATATGCACTCACACATGTATACACACAAACAGGTGCTTGCAAAAACATACAAGTGACAGATGCATAAAAAGGAGCATATATCTGCAGGCAAACTACTTGCACAGAAGTATATAGAGGAGCACACTAGTTGCACAAATGCACAACAAGAAGGCACACTAGTTGCCCAGATGCACAGTTTTGTGATGTCAATGACCACTCGTCGCCAACTTTTGTAATGTTAACAAATACTCGTTGTCACTTTCGTAATGCTCATTGTAGTAGAGACTTTGTAATCGCAGATACAACTATAGCAATGCTGTTGAACAATACTGGTATCAGATGCCTTCAACTAATATGCAAACTAATAGTACTTGCTCAATAATACTTGCCTGAATAGTAACCACCAAATAGTAATCAGTATAGAGAATAGTGATCCGTATAGCAATTGAGGATAGTATAGAAAGAGTGATCCGTATAGTAATAAAAGATAGACATGGCGATCAGTTAGACACCATGCTAATTCCTATTTATGCATTTCTTCTATGGTCACGTGATCTGCTTAATCCAATAATGGGATCACCTGTGTTTGCTTACTGGCAATCTATGTTCAAACTCAAGTGTTGGCAGCAACACTTTATTCCTATATAACACACAGAGGGGAACATTCTAGTTGCACAGATGCACAGAGATGAGCACACTAGTTGCACAGATGCACAGTGGAGGAAACTAGTTGCACAGATGTGCAAATAAGAGCATACTAGTTATGCAGATTCACAGAGGAGTACAGTAGTTGCACAGATGCACAAAAATAATAAAGTAATCAATAATAAATAAAGAGTAAAAATGTTAACAAACAACACTATAAAATAGCTACAAATAACTGCATTTGGATTCACAATTATTTCTACTCAATAACCTCTAGAATAATTTGAAACATAACTGTTACCTCCTACTAAATAACTGTTGGGATAAATAATTACAATTAAACCTTCTACTCATAATGCACCATTGGCCAGCATATATAGACATTCCAAAACACACCACATATGGCCTGAAGATTGTGTTTAAGCTTGAAACAGACTGTTGCAGCTCAGTGTTGACCTCAATGTCCACTTTTATATACAGTCCCCTCCAAAAGTATTGGAATGGCAAGGCCAATTCCTTTGTTTTTGTTGTTCACTGAAGACATTTGGGTTTAAGATCAAAAGATGAATATCAGACAAGAGCTTAGAATTTCAGATTCTATTACCTGTTATTTACATTTAGATGTGTTAAACAACTTAGGACACACCACCTTTTATTTAAACCCAACAATTTTTCAAATGAGCAAAACTATTGGAACATGTGACTGACAGGTGTTTCTTATTATCCAGGTGTTGCCTTTTAGATTGAGTGTTTAAGCATTAAATATCTGAATGACTACTCTTGGTTTTAGCCTTGAGATCACCAGTAGTTAAAAAAAAGATAAACTAACATGAAGACAAGGGAGAAAAGCAAGTCATTTTAAAGCTGAGAAAAGAAAAAAATTAATCGGGGCTATTGGACAAACACATGGCATAGCCAACACATCAATTTGGAATGTCCTCAAAAAGAAAAAAAAACTATTGGCATACTGAGGAACAGATAGAACAGGTCAGCCAACGAAAACAACAGCAGTTGATAACAGAAACATTGATAGAGCTGTGAGGAAAGACCCCAAAACAACAGTAAGTGAGATCACCAACACCTGCTACATTTCTCAGTACCAGACCCTATAGGACCCCCTACTTAAGTCTTAGGGGCATATAATCAAGGAGTTGGCCTTGGTCATCACCAAACCTCTGCACGCCACAGTTCTTCACTCCTCAAAACCTCCAATCTCCTGATCAGAAACCTTACTGCTGGATGTAGTTTATTGTCATACACAGGATTATGATGATGACATGAAAGATTTCACTTTAGAATTAACTGAGTATTATCAAGTGGAAATATCTTTATTTAAGTTGGCCAACATATATTTTATCTAAGAAACCATTAATTCTGTCAAACCTGAGAGGCAAAAAGGGGATTGAGTGAACTTTAGCTATATTGGATATACTTGATCCTGCAACATTAAACCAACTTTCTGTCTTTCTCGGGTTTGTTTAGACTAGTCCCTTATGGGTTCTCATTAAGATTCTGAATTCGTTCTTTCTCTCATTGATCTCTGCTTGATCGAACTCTCCTTCATAATTTTTCTCACCTTCTTTAATTAATAATAGCCTTTTAATGTTAAAAGCTTTGTAAAGGTGTTTTCATGCACAAACAGGGACCTCACACAGTTATAGTATTATTTCACCTTTGAACTGTCTACTTGCCTGTTAGACATGGAGAGCAATCTTCCTTACCCTGCCACTCTGCATCCTGACCCATGATCAGAAGAGTTGTCATTCACTTAGGCTGCCTGTCAATTCCATTGACCATACTGAAAGCAATTATATATATATATTTGACCTCATAGACTTCTTCTTCTCTAGAAGGACATAAGCAATCATGGTCCTCCACATCTTCCTATCCCTTGCAGTTCTTAATAAATTTTGCCTTTTTGTTATTTCTCTCAAATACTGTTTTACCATCCATTTGCTCAAACTTATCAAGTATGTTATGCACTGCTTTTCCCTGTCCCTGAATCTGTCCTGTGAGTATCAGATTTTCCAAGCCCTCCTTCCTCATTACATGCCCCAGACATTTCAACTGCCTCTTCCAGGTGTTAAGTATGAGTTTCCTTTTTGTTTCTATTTTCTCTAATGCATTGTCATTGCTCACATGTTTGGTCCATACTGTGTGTAAATAAAACATTATTTTCATTCTGTTTCAAGTAAAAGGTAGGAATTTCTTTTAGAAATTACAGTTAATTAATCTTTAAATTTATCAATAGACTTTAAAATATGTCTGTAGGACAAATATTGGATTTTAAAGGGAATTCTAAATTTTTTGTTTACATTTTTTATATACAGTAGCAGTTCCATGAGTCGAATAAGGAAAAAGATTAATGTCTTAAAATTGTTTTTAATATTTATATATGAAAATTAATTTTATTTAATTCAGATTAGCTTTAGGCTATTATCTTTCAATTAGAATCAAAATTTAAGTTCAAAGAAGACATTTAAATGTATTTTTGTGTTTTTTTAGAAAGTTTGTGATGGTATATAGTATACGATATTAGATTATGCTGGATTATGGACTTAAAAAATTAAGTCAATGTTTAATTAAATCAAATAAATTAATAGGGCCTTTTATTTAAATTATTAAAAGCCCTAAAACATTGGCATTTAATTATTTGTTACCCTTTGTTTATATTTTTAACAACTACATACATTTTAATTAATAAATTCACATTGATTACTTATCCTTGAAAGGCATCACCAGCATTTTTCTTACATAAACCATAGCACAATAATATTATAGATTAATTATACCATTGTGATATATATATATATATGGATTAATGGCTGGATTATCCGATCAAGTACTACGGACCAGAGTTCAGTAAATTCTAAGTTTTTACCAAACAACTTGCACAGGTGAATTGTTTAAATGGTCATTTGCCTGTGTCCTGCAATGCCTACTCTCCCTATCATAGCACCATCAGCACAAATATATATATATATATATATTTTCTGTTTATACGTTATAAAAATAATTGCCAAATTTATTCCATTTCTTATGATATATATATATATATATATAAATATAAAAGTGAACATTGAAGTCAACACTTAGAGGCGACAGGCTGTTTCATGTTAGATGCAATCATCAGGCCATGAGTGTTGTTTATTTTCTTGGCTATTTATAAAAAAAAACAACACTCGTGGCCTGACAATTGCATCTAGCATGAAACAGTCTGTCGCCTCTAAGTGTTGACTTCAATGTTCACTTTTATATTTATATATATATATATATATATCATAAGAAATGGAATAAATTTGGCAATTATTTTTATAACGTATAAACAGAAAATATATATATATATATATATATATATATATATATATATTTGTGCTGATGTCACTTCAATGTTCACTTTTATATTTACACACACTCTATGTCTGATATTGAGCACTTTATCCCATAAATATAGCACACCATAAGAGTATATTTCTTCATACATATATATATATATATATATATATATATATATATATATATATATATATATATTTTGACTAAAATATTGACCCTGAAGATGAACAATGATGTTCGAAAGCGCTAGGTCATCGTATGGAAAATACATATTTCGGAACTATTTTCAAATAAAAAGTCTCATTAGAGAATATGAGAAAATTCAAAAGAAAATATGTAAGACTATGTTGTCTTTAACATTCAACACTACATGTTTGAAAGAAAAGTTGCTGCCAAATTACACATATATATATATATATATTGGGGGGGGGACAAATATTTGTAAACATACAAATTTTTAATTTATTGTATTTCCAACTAATTAATAAACGTACTTTTCACAGAATTAACTGTACACAGATGCATAATAACTAAATACACAGAGAAAACAGTATTTTTTGATTTAATAGAAATAAATCATATTTATCCATTTTAATGGGTGAAAAAAGTATTCGTACAAGACCAAAAAGAATGCATAATCTTCATTTAATACATTGTAGAATCGCCATTATTCACTTCTACAGCAAGCAACCTCTTCTTGTAGTTCTCAATTAATTATTTGCATAGTTTAGTTGGTATTTTATTCCATTCTTCTTCGCATATGATCCAGGATATTTGTTGGAGCTCTCACCTGGATTTGAATTTTCAAATAACACCACAGATTCTCGATTGGGTTTAACTCTGGGTACTGACTTGGCCATTTACATTATCTTTAGCAAGCCATTTCTTAGGATCATTATCTTGTCAAAAGATCTAATCTTCAATTTTCAACCAAAATCTTTAAATTTGCTTCCAAAATATTTTGATATGCTGCAGCATTTATTCTACCATCTATTACTGATATGTTGCCAGTACCTTTTGCAGAAAAACAACCCCAAACCACGATGCTACCACCACCAGATTTCACTGTTGGAACTGTGCTCTTTTGTTTGAAGGCATTGCCATCTTTCCTCCATACATGAGTTCTAGAATTATGTCCAGCCAACTCAATTTTGGTTTTGTCTGTCCATAATACTCTTTCCCAATACAAATTTTCCTTATTATTATGTTCACGAACAAATTTCAACCTGGCATCTATGTGTCTTTTCAATAGCAGTGGAGTTTTCTGAAGGGAGCATGTCTTTAGATTGTTCCTATGAATTTCATTGCTTATTGTCCATTTAGTGACACAGATTCCTAATGAAAGCAATTCATCCTGCAACTCCTGATGAGTAACCATTGGATTTTGTTTAATTTGACACATTAATTTCCTTAAAAATCTTGAAGAAATCTTCCATGAATCACCTGTTCTTTGGTTTTCAACAGTTTTGAGTTTTTTTTTATACCTTGCAGTGAATGACCTAATGGCAGTAAATGGAATATTCAGGTTCGCTGAGATTTTCCTGTAACTTTTACCTTCTTTCCAGAACTTAGCAATTGGTTCTTTTTGTGAATTTGTCAATTCTTTACTTCTTGCCATGATGATAACCTTCTTGCACAAATATCAATTGCAGAATGTTATTTGTATTTTTTAGGCTAGAAATAACTACCGATAACATTACTGGAACATCTAAAATATTCCATTTGAATAGAGTATTAAAGCAATTTAAAAGTTTTAAACTCTGAAATTTGCATTGTACAAATACTTTTTTCACCCATTAAAATGGATAAATGAAATTTATTTCTATTAAATCAATATTTACAAGAGAAAATTAGAATTATTAAATTTAGATATCCAAGTATACTTTTAAAAGAAAGGAAGAAGTTAATTTCTAAATATCACCACTGAAATAGATTTAAACTTATCTAAACTCTTACTGAACTTGTGTGAACTGTTATCACGAGACACTGTGAATCCTCTTTCATTGTCACTGAACTTGCATGAACTGTTATCATTTGACAGTTGCACTGTATATTCTGCTTCTCCTCCTCTGTCCTTTCTTATATCCTTCCAAAACTTTTCATCACTCATGCATTACTAAAATATCTTTTCTCTACAACTAAATTATTATTAATACCTTGGTTGCCATCACTAATATCTTTTATATTACACTTATTGTCTTTATTTTCCTATTCTCTTACTATAAGGTAACTTTATTTAATTATCCTTTATTTTATTTGATATTTTTATTTGATTTTATTTTATTTTTGACTTATTATAACTATAGTTATACTGTAATTAGTGATAGATTTTCCTCTTTTCTTGGATTTATTTTTTATTTTTCCCTATTTTTCCCTTTTTCCTTTCTTATTCCATTCTAATTTTAAATAAATTTCGATTTATTTTTTCAAGAGTTTTTAGTAGGTATGTATATATATATATATGTTTGTGTATGTATTGTTTATATGTGGTTATGTGTAAGTATATATATGTGTGTGTGTGTGTTTGTATATATATATATATATATATATATATATATATATATATATATATGAAGAAATATAGTCTTAAAGTGTGCTATATTTATGGGATAAAGTGCTCAATATCAGAGATAGAGCGTGTGTAAATATAAAAGTGAACATAGAAGTCAACACTTAGAGACGACAGTCTGTTTCATACTAGTGCAATCGTCAGGCAACTAGTGCTGTTATTTTTTTTGGCTATTTATATATAAGGGTCAGTGGTGCATTGTGGGTAGTCTATTTTGGCGGTTACTTTTACCGGAAGTCGCTTATTTGTTTATTTATTTATTTATGTCAAATTATTTTGCTTGTTTTATTTAATTTTATTTTTTATTTTTTATCTTATATACTTATTCATTTATTTTTTATTTTGATCGGTGTTTTTTATTAACGTAGTAAAAATTTGTTTATATAGCTTATTGTTGGTAGTCTATTATGGCGGTCATTTACCGGAAGTCATTTATTTGCTTATTTATTTGGGTCAAATTGTTTTGCTTGTTTTTATTTATTTTTGTTTTTATTTTTTATCTTATATATTTGTTTATTTATCATTGATTAAAGCTATTTGTTGAATTTTGGGGGTGGAATTTTGTGGTTTGTTCTGACTATTATTTTGGTGGGAACAGTTTTTAATTTATTTATTTGGGTTGATTATCTTTATTTGTTTTTTCTAAACGGCTAGTTTATCGGTATCGGTTGTTAGTTTATTTATATATTTGGATGTATTTAGATCAATTTATTATACTTGTTGTTATTTATTTGTTACACTGTATATTTTCTCTTTTTGGTTTTCGATTTTTAAGTAACGCAGTATATTATTTTTTATTAATTTTTTTATCATTATATAACAGTTATAACTATTTTCCGTCCGATTTTTTGTTTTGATTTCTATAGTTTAATTTTTTGTTCATAATAGTTTGATAATTTGTTTATTATTTACTTTATTGATTTTTTTTTTTTCCTTATTTTATTATTCTATTTCGCCTATTCTAACAGGTGTGGTTTGGTAATTTGTTTGGATTAATTTATTTTGTTTATTTTATTTAAAATCGAAAAATAAATAAATATATAAACAAACAAAATGACAATTTTGCATGTGGGTTTACGATATACTTTGAATTCTAATTTGTTAGATATACTTTGTTAGATATACTTTGAATTCTAATTTGTTATATATATATATATATATATATATATATATATATATATATGTGTGTGTGTATATTTATAATTAACTGATATATCCCTTTTTGGTTTTCAATATTATATGGTAGTATTATATAAAGGGTTAATGATAATTAATAATTATATAATAATTATTATAGTTTTACAACAATGTTATGTAATAATAATAATATACTAGAATATCACTTTTATGATGATTTGTTGTTATGTAATAATACATAATTATGATGTTTATATATAAGTATTTAGATATTTAATATTATTACAGGTTTGCTTAATATATTAATATATGGTGTATATATTAATATACAATATTGATATAGGTATTGAAGTGTATTTTACTGATATATATTGTATTATTTGGTATGATAAAGTGGTATTTGAAAATTTATTTTAGTATAATATTTAAGGAATTTATATATTTTTATGTATTATTTATTAATAGATTTTTATGTAATATTAAATATATTAATTAATTTTTTTTTACTATTAATTAATTAATTAAATTAATATATTTATATTTAATTATTTATTGTATAGTGTTAGCTTATAAAATTTATTCTAAAATCACTTCTCCATTCACTTTATTTTCTAATTTTAAGTGTAGAATTTTATTTTTATTTAATCTTCCTCTTGATTGGTTTATTATATTATAAAATGATAAATATTAACTGTTTTTCCTTGTAGATTGGAATTGTCTAACATATGTTTAGTTTAAAATATGTTTATTTAAATGTAGATGTTAAATGAGATACTTCATCCTAAGAAAAATATAATTATTTCAATATATTAATTTTTACATTTTTCTTAATTATTTTTTGATATATTGTTTATTTTAATATATCTTTAATTCTGAATTATCTCTCTTTCAAATAAATCAGTTGATCTCTTATTATTGGATATAATATTATTTTTGTTAATAGATTTAAGAAGGTTTTCTTTAAGTCTAAACTACCTTCAGATTGATACTGCATCTAAAATAAATAGGTCATATTTTTTCCTTCTCTTTTTTCTCTTCCTTTCTTCTTTGACTACACCTCATATCCAGACTTACACTTCTCCCTAGTTTTTATTTGCTCCCTTCCTTTCTTGTCTATTCCTTATCTTCTACTTTTCCTTTTTCCATTTTTCTTTCTTTCTTTCCTTCCTCTGTCTGATCATTTTTATTTCAATAATTCATCATCCATTGACTGGTTTGAAAATCCTTGTAAATTATTATTTCAATTTACAAGGTGATAATGATCATCACCTAATGTAATCTTAATTTTCATTGTATGAAATATGTTATTCTGTTTAATTAAAACATTGAGCTCTGTGGGTGAATCAGATTTAATATTTAATATTGTATTAAGAGAATTCACTTGTATTATATACCAACGGATTATTACATATATATATATATATATATATATATATATATATATATATATATATGTGTGTGTATATATCATTAAAGGTGACAGACAAGGTACTGCGATTAACCATTTTATTTAATTTTTCTTGTGTTTGGACAAGTGTCCAAAAAATTAAATAATAAGCTTAATTGCAGTACCTTGTCTGTCATCCTTAATGAAACATGTATAAATCAAGGATTACTGCTTAAACACACACACTATACACACACACACACACACATATATATATATATATATATATATATATATATATATATATATGATAAAAATATAGTTTTAAGGTATACTATATTTATTAGTTAAATTACTCAATATCAGAGATGGAGTGTATATAAATATAAAAGTGGACATTGAATCCAATATCCAGCAGTGAGAGTCTGTTTCATGCTTAAATGCAATCATCAGGCCACTGAGCATTGACTTTAATGTCTACTTTTTTATTACAGTAAAAGGTTTATGCTGTACAAGGTCTGGATAAGATTATGTTAAGGGGTAGTTTATACTTGGATAGGAAAGGAAGATAACAGTTAACTCTATACTTGAACAGGTTAAAATTGTAGTGATCAAGGAAACATCCTCTTGGGAGTCTGTTTGACAGATGAGTGGTTCACAGGAAGAAGCTGTTCGAGTGGAACTCGCTTCTCACTGATGGAATACAGAGGGAATGCAGGTAGTTTGCTACAATATAAGTGGCATGGCAGGTCCTAGCTGCAAGTAATGTAGTTTATCTGAAACACTTTCCATGGAAGTAGCAATAGAGCAGTAAGAAGCTTGCCACATCCCACGTACATTCATAACTGCTCATGGCGTATCAAATGTAAACAAATAACATCACACATTATGAATTGGACAAAGTCCGACAATTATTTAAAGACATTTTTATGTATAACATTCTTTTTAAAGATTAAATAACATTTACCGGCCTGAATGTTTACATTTGATACGCCATGAGCAGTTATGAATGTACGTGAGAGATCCATGGAAGATTGAAGTTTATAAGCAGTAAATTCGACCTTGCCAACCGAATGATCCTCAGTGGCCGAATTGGTTAAGGCGCGTCAGGCTATATGACGATTCTGTATAGGATACAGGTTCGAATCCTGTTGGAGGATGAATATTTTCTATGAAAATTTCTCGGACATTCAGGCCGGTAAATGTTATTTAATACTGTTTATTATAAACAGAGCATTTACTTAAATACTTGTATCTATAAAAAGAATGTTAAACATAAAAATGTCTTTAAATATATATATGTAAAAATGAAACTCAATTTTACCCCATTTATATGGCCATTTCACTCCTAGAGAGAGAAATTCCCTTGGCTTATCAATAATAAAAAGTTTGATAAAACAGGGGTAAAATTGAGTTTCATTTTTATTTAATTCATTTCTGTGCTCTATAATAAATATATTGAGCTTTCTGTTGGATCAGTTTTAATATTTATATTATTAAGATTCACTTGGATTACTTACCCCTGGATTTTACCTATATATATATATATATATATATATATATTGTGGCAGCAACCATTCTTTTAAACACATTTTGTTAACAAGGAAAAATTTTATTATTTCTTTATTTAGTTTTTCCAGCATTCTTACATTTTCCTGTTTGATGGGAATAAGGGAGTGACAAAACTGTCCATATCATCCATTGTTCCAAGCATTTTCGCCCACTTATTTAGCCATTTTCAAGGGGATTGTTTTCACTGTAGTTAGTTTATTTTGATGTTTTGACTGTATGAGATGTATTATTTGTGAATTCTAGTAAGAGTGTTAAACAAAAAATGTAAGAACGCTGGAAAACAAAATAAAAAATTTATAAAATCTCTCCTGTCACATGCGCATGCACATGCGCACACACACACACACACACACACACACACACACACACACACACATGTATATATTAAAATAATAAGAATGAACAGTAAGACTTATAATCCGGTGTTCTTAGTAATTATTTTTATTTTTAAAAAATAGTGCAACTATACAAAACACTAGAGCATAATATTATAATTATTTTCTATTTTAAATATATATATATATATATATATATATATATATATATATATATATATATATATATATTCAAACAATTATTGTTAAATATAACAGACAACGAATGTCTATTATGTTTGATCATGAGCTGCTCTAAACTTTGTATAGTTGCTTTAATTTGGGGAGAAAATAAGACACAAATTTGGATAAGAAAACCTGTTTGTATAAGAAAACCTGAAATCCCCAAAACAAGTTATTATCCATTTCTTGAATGTTTCTTGTACCACTCTAGTAAGAACCTGACTCCTCCTGCTATCCTCTATATTTGCAAAAGACAAATCAGGACAAAAAGGTAGTACTGCTGATATATATGGGCAGCAACTACCCAGTCTTCACTTTCCAGACTTGATACTTCCTTGTGGGTAATAAATTATTTTCCAACCTACAACCTCTTTTCCTCAGATGAGACCTTGTAAGCTTCTCTCTGATCTATTGATATTTCCATGGAAAATGTTCAGATGATCTACATTACATAGTTCCTCCATTTTTAAACTTCACACCTAAGACCTGCAATGCCAAACACATTGTAGGAAACCACTAAGCTATATACAAGAGCAAGGATCTCATTGGTTTATCAAGGCTTTTAAATTTGTGAACGTCCACGAATATGAAATCAAAATAAATCTTTATATTTGACTTAGAGAGCGAAGCATTTCAGTTAAGAATAGTTTTTCACTCTTGTCTTTTTATTCATTTTGATACACTCTATCTGAAAATAATTTCCATATATATATATATATATATATATATATATATATATATATATATATATATATCTATATATGAAGAAATATAGTCTTAAGATGTGCTATATTTATGGGATAAAGTGCTCAATATCAGATATAGAGTGTGTGTAAATATAAAAGTGAACATAGAAGTCAACAGGCTTCAGTCTGTTTCATGCTAGATGCAAATCATCGTTTATTTATTTATTTGGGTCAAATTATTTTGCTTGTTTTTATTTATTTTTGTTAAATAATATATAAGATAAAAAATAAAAACAAAAATAAATAAAAACAAGCAAAATAATTTGACCCAAATAAATGAGTAAAATAGCCGCCATAATAGACCACACACAATAAGCTATATAAACAAATTTTTACTACGTTAATAAAAACACCGATCAAAATAAATAAAAAATAAATAAATAAAAATAAAATAAATATAAAGGATAAAAAACAAAAATATAATTAAATAAAAACAAGCAAAATAATTTGACACAAATAAATAAATAAACAAATAAACGACTTCCGGTAAAACACCTGCCAAAAATGACTACCCACAATGCACCACTGACCCGTATATATAAATAGCCGAGAAAAATAACAGCACTCATGGTCTGATGATTGCATCTAGCATGAAACAGACTGTGCCCTCTAAGTGTTGACTTCTATGTTCACTTTTATATTTATATATATATATATATATATATATATATATATATATATATATATATATAAAATATAAGATTAGGAAAGATGCACACACAATGCACTACCCAGGTTTTGACTTTACGGTCACAGCAGGGTAGTTACTTAATTTATTTAAGTCTGCTTGAATAGTGTTACAGATTAACTATCCACAAGTAAACACCCCTGATGAGACTTTAAGGTCAAAATCTGGGTAGTCAGTTTCGCATGGATTTTTCTTAATCTTATATTTTATTACCAGCTCTACAAATTCAATTTTTCGAAATCGTGTATTTTTTAAAAAAATATCCAAGCATTAGCCTGACTATAGTGAACAGTGAAATTTTAAATTTAAAAAATATATCTATATATTCCTATCTACAGTGTCTATATATATAAATGCTGTATCTTTGATATTGATCTCTCTTCTTCCCATCAATATAACAACTATTAAACAATATGGCAACTTGCCACCTTGGGTATTTTCACCTGTGGATCTTCATGTCTGAAGTGACCAGAATGTTATAAATAGTTCATGGAGTGGATGTATTTTAGTAACCAATTAATAGAGATGACGGTTTAAAGTTAAAGCAACCTGGTTTACATCTGGTTGAGGTGACATTCCCACATTATGTCTGCATCAATTCGGAAGGAACTGCATCAGCAAGTATTTTTACAGTGTTTTCATTTAGTCATTACCTCTGACCTGACATTCAGAAGGTTGTCTGCCTCTGAGTATGATATTATTACAAAACCTGTTGCCATTTTTATAGCTTGTAGTTGTTTTCATTATCTTTGAATCAATAAAAAGGTCCTTACCATACTTTTCTTTGATATACCATTTTATAACTCAAATGTTCGGCATTATTTATCTACCTCTGTGCATTAAAGAATATTTAGTGACTGCAATTGCAGTCTATTTAAATGGTTCTTCAGCAAACCCAATATGTACTTTTACTCTCTGAGTATTATCAAAATTATATTAATCTAATGTTAAATATATATATGTGTGTGTGTGAATGTGTTATATACATTGTATATCTTTATTTATTGAATCTCTCTCTCACTCTTTCCCCGTTTCTCTTTCTCTCATATATATATATTTTTATATATATATATATATATATATATATATAAAGAGTGTTCCAATAACTTGGACCGATTTTAAATGTGAATTAAGTTTAAGCATCTAATAATTTTTTTCTTTTTCTTTCAGATTTGATGGACATTTGGGCAATATTATTTTTCACACATAATTGCCTTGACTTAAATAACATGATCCAATAGAGAAATAAATAAATTTTCACTAATAACACTGATTTATTTACTGCTGACTTTGATCCATCTTAATGAAACACCCTTTATATAGGAAAAAATCCGAAGGTAACTAATCCAAGTGAATCCTAATAATATAAAATATTAAAACTGATCCGCAAATAGAGTTCAATGTATTTATTACAGAGCATGTCAAAATAAATTACATATAAATGAAACTCAAAAATACCCCATCTGAATGGCCATTTTGCTCTAAATGGCCATTCAGGTGGGGTATTTTTGATATATAGATAATATTAGCGGTAAATATACACATACATATGCAATCATATATCTAAAATATATAAATATATATACATACACATACATATATATATGTATAAAAAATAGTTCCAAGAGGATAGAATCCAGCTAGAACTCAATGTCCAGGACAGAGTAAGGATATAATAAAAAGGCTTAAACACTAATATTCCATGGTCATAATTTATTCCATTGGAATCGTAAATACGATCCAATTCATCAAACCTACAAATTCAAAAAGAAAACAGAAAAAACAACTCCGGGAATAAAAAATAAAATTTACTGAGAGTGTATGTATGAGAGTGTGGGATGAATGCTAGAGTAAATCTCAGAAGATGAGAGAGGAAAAGAAAAAGGGGTGGGTGGGAGAGGAGGGGTGAAGGAACTAAAACCGAAGGGCATTTATAAAAGGACTGCTGTGTAATCAAGAAAATTTGACAAAGGTAATATCGACTACAGGTTACTAATCTAATATAAACATATAAAAATAACGATTATCTAATCCAGCAAGGACCTATATTTCTATGTTCAAAAACACTGAGCTTTAAGATTATATTGTCTATTGTGTGTGTATGTCACCACAAAAGGTATACTCTTTTCTGGTGTATCTTAAATGTATTAGACATTTGAAAATATTCATATTTCTCTCACTTAAACCGTCTTTGACTCCCCTCTTTAAAACTTCTCTCTGTTAAATTTTAATCCCCCTTCATCTTTAGACCTTCCTGTTCTTCTCTAGTCTGTTACCCCTCTCTATAGATCTCATTTGCTCTAGCGTTCGTCCCACACTCTCATACGTACACTCTCACTAATTTTTTTTTTTTCCGGAGTTGTTTTTTCTGTTTTCTTTTGGAATTTGATGAATTGGATCGTTTTCACGATTCCAATGGAATAAATCATGACCATGGAATATTAGTGTTTAAGCCTTTTTATTATATATATATATATATATATATATATATATATATATATATATATATATATATATATATATATATATATATCTGAAGATGGCTCAGATGAGCTGAAAGCTTAGATCAAGGAACAGCATAATAGTCAGAAGGAGTTGGCTACTTACTAGAGTGGTACAAGAAACATTCCAAATAGTCAGGAGGAGCCAGGTACTTACTAGTGTAGTACAAGGAACATTCAAAATATGGATAAATGGTTTTGGAGATTTCAGGTCTTCTTATGCAAACAAGCTAATTGCAATACTAATTTTGTTTATAAATAAATCCAAAAGATGTAAGCCGTAAAAAACATATGAGAGTAAGTAAAAAATTATCTGCACTTTTGCTATAACATATCTTTAGGTTCATTACACTACCTTCTGCTCATGTGTGCTTATTTGAGTTTGATCACACCAATTTTCTTGCTGCTGTTACAGTGCAAACATGGCCACTCCTCTAGCAGTGTACATCAAGGAGGAACAAAGAGCAGTGATCCAATTCAACTAGTCAGAAGGTGTGTCAGGGACTGAATTTCATCAGAAGCTTTTAAAACAATACGGTGACAGTGAACTACTGCGCAGAAATGTGGATGAGTGGATTGAAAAGTTTAAAAGAAGCTGGACAAGCATGACAGACAAAGAAGGGGCAGGACACCCATCAACCTACAGCACTGATGAGAAAATTCAGCAAGCTCAAGAGATGGAGATGGTGACAGTGAACTGGCAAGTTACCATCGATGTTCTCTGCAGATTTGGATCACTGCTCTTTGTTCCTCCTTGGTGCACACTGCTAGTGGAGCGGCCATGTTTGCACTGTAGCAGCAAGAAAACATGATCAAGCTCAAAATTTGATCACATGACCACAATAGTACCAGCTATAAGCTTATGCAAGCGGAAGGCAGTGTGACAAATCTAAAGAATGTTATGTCGAAAGTGTAGATAAATTTTGACTTACACTCACATGTGCCATATACATAAATAGATTATTATTTTATTATTTTTCAGGTTAATATTGGCTCATTGAAATTTTATAACCTTTCATTCAATGATTATATCAATTTTCTGCTGCTTTAGATTTAACATTATTGCAGTATTTTTATTGCTCCCCAGAAATTTGTTTTGCTTGAATATTACTTTTTATTCTCGTATTTTTACATGTTTTGACTACAGTTTGAGGGTTAACTATTTGCCCATGGCTGGGACCCAAACAGGTGCTACCACCCCAGGTCAGGGTGGATCTGGGAACACCAACAATTAAGAGGTAGTTCCATGCTCCTCAAAACCTCCTAAACTGAGGTCTTGCTGTTGGACATAGTTTATCATCTTACCCAGGAAGGGCAACCTATTTTGACAATGTGTACAATAGTTAACTTTAGAGGATGTGAAGGAACATTGCTTCTTTTTGTAATATTTTTACCCTAAGCAAGGTGATAAAGTCACTAAAATGCAAGGGGTTACTGAGTTATGAAAGAGAAAAGGAAGACATCATTAAGGACACTGGGCAATAAAAGAAGAGGATTCAAGGAGACAAAAGACGACATTGTATTTAAATTTAAAAAAATTAAAGTTGACTGGAAAGTAAGAAGTGACATGTGTTGAGCACAAAAGTCTTCTACCATCTCATTAAAAATTCACCTTTTTTATATGTTCTTGCCAAGCCAGAGAATTTGTGTATTGAGCACGCTGTGTCGGAGTTAACTCCTCCTTAATTGTCCAAATTGTTCACTAGGGGATACTGGGCGATTTCTTGCCTCATTCCCTTTTTCATTCTTCATTTTCAGCGAACACATCTACAATGTAAGCTCTCGCAGAAGATTGTGTCCTCCCATTTGTGGGAGACACCATGAACATTATGCACACATACACTTATGTACAAACATTCATCAAAATACAAATGCTAATGTCTTTGTCCATTGTAAATTTTGTTGTTTAATACATATACTTGTTTGTATATATATATATATATATATATATATATATATATATATATATATATATCGGTCTTGTTGGTTTTCTTTACATTTCTTTATGGTGGATTCAATCTCTGAGTCCGGCATATTCTTGTAGTGGACTTTATTCTATCAGGAGTTACACACGTGTTCCTAATTTAACAACATATAAACTCACAATTCACTACAACTGCCAGTCTTGATCTGATTCAATGATGCATGTGCCTCATCATTCCAGCACCAATGCTCAGATGGTTTGCCTCACCAGCAATTTGCTCATCCTATATGCACATTTAGGCGATGTTATTCTAGCCCTCTTGGACCTCCGAGGTGATTCTCCAGCACACTGTAGAATGAAAACATTAACCTGCAGGTCTTAGTGAAGATCATCCTTCTTCAAAACTTTGTGGACTGGCGCTACAGAATAAGAAACAAAGAACTGTACCAAATAGCAGAAACCATGTCATGTGAGGACATTCAACAATAGGATAGGACATGTAACTCAAAGAGAAAATAATGACAGAATCAAAATGTTGATGTTCCACACTATTTCAAGTAAAAGATTAGGAAGGAAACCCTCATCAGCACTGGAAAGAGCAATAACAATTATTGGATTTGAGAAACCTATTTTTCTGAAAAGTCTTCTTAACAGAAAGATTTTATAAATTTTAACTGAAAGTAGCACTGGCTGCTCGGTCAATGAATCCTGAATATTTCCTTATAAGGAAATAGCTAGTAATACTATTACTAATATTCCAATTATTCTTATAGTATTTGTTTATTTTAAAATTTGAGGTGAATTTGGCTCAAATTAATCTGTCATCACAGGCAAATATTTGAGCTGGCATTAGAGATCAAAACTGGCAGCTCAAGACATAATCTCGGCTTACAACTATTCCAGTTTTCCAGATCTATTATTAGGCATAATGCAATTGTCTGAATCAATCAGCAAAGCCAACCAGAAAAACCAGTGACCTGCAACACAAACAGACATTAACATTTCATCTTCCATATTTACAAATGTTTATTTTGAAGAACAAGTTAGCTATAATCCTGATATTCATTCGATATAAATAAAACTCAATGTGCCAGGTGTGGTTCTAAGAGTTAATCATAGTTTTGATATTTTGATAATTTATTTTGACTAATAAAGTTTTTATTATAATACAAAGATGGCTGAGACAGTTGTTAGAAGTAGGAGTTTACTGAATGAGGTTGTTAAAATAGGTAATGGTTGGCTTGAGACTTGAAGAGGTTAAGATTGTAGTGATTGAGGAAGCATCCTCTCGGGAGTCTGTTTCACAAAATAGTGGTTCTTGGGAAGAACTTCCTTCTTCCAAATGAGATACAAAGAGAATGAAAATGATTTGACCTTGTATATATGGCATAGCAAGTTTTAGCTGTAAAGGCCTGAACCAATAAAAATACTAATAGCAATTTACTGCAATACAAAGATGGTCGCTTTTGTAGCTGAGATACTTGCAAAGCCAGTTAGCTTTTGAGTCCAAGCAGAAAGCAAGAATGATAGTTTTAAAAGCAGCCTGGAACTTTCCACTTGCAAGACTGGGGCAATACAATCTTCCCACTTTTACCCTTACTTATT
Organism: Acanthosepion esculentum; assembly: GCA_964036315.1. Classification (NCBI taxonomy): domain Eukaryota; kingdom Metazoa; phylum Mollusca; class Cephalopoda; order Sepiida; family Sepiidae; genus Acanthosepion; species Acanthosepion esculentum. Next base: position 7,509,444 of record OZ038488.1, read on the forward strand.
TGGTCTTATGCCATACACAGCTGTGCTTAGTAAATATTTAGAGTAATTTCAAGATAGAGAATCATTTTATTGTTCTTATTATTGATCTTATTGATGGTATGAATCCAACTCAAAGCTATGGGTAAATAGTAAGACAGACTGGGTTCTGTAGTCTTGGGTGACAACCGGTCTGGGAGAAGGAAAAAGTTTGATTTCAAAACTGTATGTAGCCCTGGGAGGACCGTTCACATTGACTCGATGATCTCAACTATGGTTGACTCCTTTTCTTCCATTATTGATGTAACATTGTGTGTGTACAATAGTGGACAATAATTTATAAGGATTAAAAAGAGGAAAAGATATCTTAACTAATAAACAGCTACCCAGATAGTTGGAAATATTTTTCTGAAATATAATATATTATAATATATTCATTTTAAAGTTCCTCAAAAAAAATAAAAAAAGGAAAAGAAGAAGTGCCTTTTCATTAGCCCATCAATTAACGAATCCATAATTAGTCAGAATGCAAAATTTGCTATTAAAAAAAGGAAATTCTTCTTCCAAAGTTTTTCAATGAGAATCTTCGTCATGTACAGTATGTGTCTGCAGTGCTAAGTGAGGGTGTTTCTCTTGCTCATTACACCCTCTCTGTCACTGTCAGCACAATTTCCCTACTGAGGACAATAAAAGTATCCAATGCAGCCCATATTACATTGTACTATTTATTACCTAAAAAAAATTCTCTTTGTGAAAAGGTGATTTGACTTCCAGAAAAAGAGGCAGTGTAACAGAGAGAGTTTGGGAAACACATACACACAACACAAACATATATTTTTTTAATTGACATTGGAGTAGATTTGAACAGCAAAATTAGATCAGAACAATTTTGTTTACTGATGGGAATCTGATCTAGCCCATTTGGAATTGGGTCATTAGGAAGACAATGGAAGAGGATCGAGATAATTTTTATCAGTTAAAATTTGAAATAGAACTTACTAAGGCTATGAGGAACTTTGAAATTCACATGATTTTGGGTTGAAGGCAGCACTCATGATAATTGTGTGCAGACCAAGGGTTGATTTATGATCAGCCAGGTTTATCTATATAAACGTGCACAGAAATCTGTTGACAGAGTGATTGGCTCATCTGCCGTCGAGTGCAGTCGAGCTGGGTAGAGAGAGGTCAGAGACTGGAAGTGACGTCAGAGATTGGAACCAAACACCTGCTAACATATTTTGTTCATATAAGTATGAAGAAGCGAATTACTCCTCCAACAATCTAAGACTGCTACTATTATTACTACCACTGGAAACGGAAATGTCGAACAAGCTACAATAATCAAAAGGTTGTTTTTGGGCTCGTCTGTCGTCGAGTGCAGTCGAGCTGGGTGGAGAGAAATTGGAGACTGAAAGTGACGTCAGGAATTTGGGACAAAACCCCTGCTAACATGTACTGTTAATATAAGTACCGATGCTTCTGCTACCATGAAGATTACTACTACTGTTACTACTGTCGAGGAGGAACGCAACTATAAACTTTAAGCCGCGCACAGAAATCTTTATCTCTCCATCGCAAGAGTCATATATCATTCTGAGATGATTTCACAACAAGCTAATCACAATCCTCTCTCTCTTTCTCAATCTCTCTTTGTCTCTCTCTCTCTCGCTCTCTCTCTCTCGAATCCAGTGTATGAGTTTTTACGTCAATTATTTTCTTTTCTGTAACCCGTTTCTTTTCTATACTATTCTTTTCTGCTATATAAAAGACATTAACAGTTCAACCATTGAATAGTTGTTTGTCCGGCTTTCTGCAGATCTATATATATATCTTTGGTGCATTCTAAATTTCTTAGCACAGACTCTCCAGCCGTGTCTACATCTTCAGTCGACCGTGAATGGATGAACATCACTTCTGCTTTCTGTATCAAACCAAACACAACGTGGACAGGAACAGGATTAAACCAGTGGACCGGTCGAATGATCTACGGATGCTCAGGGGATATACGGCCACTCCCTTAAGTTCAGTTAAGACCGAGTAGACACCTCAACCCAGAGAATAAGACGTCGGGTGTTGAGGGGCTGGGGCAAAAGTGTTAGAGATGTATAAACCTGAAAACAACTGTAGAATGACACAACAAAGATTGCCCATGATGGAACAATGACAATAATCAACAAACACCAGTTTGAGCCATACATAATGTTTTGACAATGTCACATTTATTCATTCTTTTACTATCTGAGGATCAGATAGAAAATGACGCTGTTGCTTTTGATAAATAACATAAGAAATTATGTGAGTTTAAAGTTAGGCAAGTCTTGTAAAGATAACTCAAATACTACAGTGTTATGAGATTATTTCTACCAAATATTTTAGAGGCAAAATGAAAATCATCTAGAATGGCCACTCTTCTAAATCTTTTTTGCAAAAATGCAGGTTTCCCCCAAGGCTCTATCCTAATTTTCAACCATGAACTTTCTGATGTCATCAGTTCTCAACTTGGTATCTATGCTGATGACACAATTATTTACTCTTGTTTTAATGGTAAGTCTGAAAGGGAGTCAAGTAATAAGGGCATTAGAAAATAACATTATAAATGAAGAAAATTCATCTTCATTGCTATGGCATATCCAACCTCTAATACGACTATGAAAGATGGACAGTTTTGTCACAAATAAAAAAACAGACTTCAGTCAACTGAGATGTTTTTCTGCTAATGAATGTTGATAATACCATCAACAGAGCATGTGACAAATAAGGAATCTTCGTTTTTTACTGTTGTTTACAAAGCCCAAGAGCCACACAAGATAGAGGTTTACTGAAAGAAGTTGTTAAAATAAGGAATGGCTGACCTGAAACTTGAAGAGGTTAAGATTGTAGTGATTGGGGAAGCATCCTCTTCGGAGTATGTTTCACAGAACTGTAGTTTTTGGGAAGAACTTGCATCTTACAAATGAGATACAAAGGGAATGAAAATGATACAAACTTGTATATGTGGCATGACAGATCTTAGCTGTAAAGGTCTGAACTGGTGGAACTAAGGAATTAATTTAAAAAAAGTTACTAACAATCTGAAAGAGAAATCTCATTTAGAAATATTTAAACTGTCAACTCTATACAACCACTTCTTCACATCAATTATTAAAAATGACTGTATTTCATTCTTTTTTTAACCTTGTAAACTGGCGTTACACACTCATAAACAAAGAACTGTACCAAATAAGAGAAACCCTATCACTTGTGGACTTTCAACAAAAGCAGCAACTGAAATGGATAGCACATGTAACTCAAGGAGAAAATACTGACATAATCAAGATGTTGACTTTCCAAACAATGTCATATTAAAAAGTAAGGAAGGAAACTCCTATCAATACTTGAAAGAGTAATAACAGTTAGTGGACTTGATAAACCTATTTATCTGAAAAATCTTATTGATAGAAAGTTTTTATTAATTCCAACCAAAAGTAGCACTTCCTGAATCATTTGACATTGAACTGGCAGCCAGTGTTACTTTTCAATAAGATTTTTCAGATAAATAGGTTTGTCAAGTCCACTAACTGTTATTACAGTTAAGGAAACTGCTAATATTACCATTGCTGTTAACATTACTATTATCACAATATTTTAGTTATTGTGATCTCTGGCCTTCTTTAGGTATCTGTTGTATTGAGTAACCTTCAAGGAATTTCAAACTGAACACTTTATTTAATCTATAGGATAGATTGTTCTCATTCTGCTGGCTGTATCCAGAGACATCTCATTTTTTTCTTTTATATAATAAATGCCAATGTCAGTTTGTCACACTTTTTCAATTATAGGGACACAACTCTTAATAGCCCATCCTCTTCTTCCATACATTAAATACCAATATCAGTGTGTCACACTTTTTCAATTAAAGGACACAGCTCTCTAACTTTCAATAGCACATGTTACAGAAATTTTGAAGTTTTCATTACTACAATTGTTTTCACTGATTTTTTTAATTGATTTTTTATGACAAATATTTTTTTGTATGTTAACAATTTTTATAACATGGAAATAAATTTAGAGATAATTGAAATTAATTGTAAAATACAGCGAAAGTCACCCATGAAATAAAAATAATTGTTTGTATGGAAAGTAAAGACCTACATACATCAAATTGTCATTAAATTAAGTGATAGCAGGAGAATTATTGTTGAACTTTTAAAAGGTAAGCTATGAATATTAATGCAATACTTAAATGCAGCAATCAATTTTGAGTTTTGTAGTTTATTGTTGCCTATTACATACAGCAGCATTATACCTTGCAAAAAGAAAGCTTCGCCAACAGAGAACCAGATTGCAATTAAAAAAGCCAAGGCTTCAGTGAGGAAAAGAAAGTCCTATGTAAATGAAAACCCAGATCAAATGGCAGCCAGGAGAACTTCTAATGTTGAGAATATGCAAAGATTTAGGGAGTCTCAAAATTTTGAACTGAAGGCCCAATCAAGATCCCTCCGCAGGAGCTAGCTTAAATGCCACCTGATAGGGCATCTTTTAAGCTAATCTTTTTAATATTTCACTGTTATTGTTTGTCCTGATCTCACTTGTATTCGAACATTATTAAAAGAAGATATCCTAAAGAGTTCAGTACAAAATTCCCTGAAGGTTACTCAGGTAGACAGACTCCTGAAGAAGGCCAGACAATGCAATGGATGAAACATTATAATAACAACAAAAATGAGGACATTGACCTAAATGTAAATAATGAATACTATGTGATTAACACTAGGATGTAATAGAGGCCAGAAGTGCATTTAATATCTGCCAGGAAACTTGATCTAAGAAGAATTGATTGGTGGTGACCTCAATATGTACTAGGTTCACTTGAAGAGAACCAAAAGTAAATTTTGTACTTTCTGTGACCTCCTTTCATTTCTGTAGTAGTCAACTCATGACAAAATGTAGACCAGTGATTTTACTATCTTTCATGAAAATCGTTTTCGTTCCCAATGATGCCTTAATATTGACCTTACAATATAAATCAGATGAAAATTCTACAGATTTGTTTGTTCTTTTTTAGCATTCTTAAAGTTAACACATTTTAGGTGTATTTTAATTCACATTAAAATGTTGGCAAACTAACTTTCATGACCGCAGAAAATATTTTGTAAAATAGATGTTTTTCCCTTGACAACACCATTATTTTGTACTACCTTCACTCCCTCAGAAACGTTCATTTCTTTTTTTTTCTTATTATGTGCCATGTTCCTCCACTTCCTCCTATCCCTTGTAGCTCTCAATAAGTTTTGTCCCTTTGCTAATTCCCCCAGGCCATGTTCTGTCATCCACTTGCTTAAGCTCACTAGGTATGTCATGCATTGCTTTCCCTTGTCTCTCTTGCCCTCTATTCAACCTGTGAGTATCAGATTCTCCAAGCCCTTCTTTCTCATTATGTGTCCCAGAAATTTCAGCTGCCTCTTCCTGATGTTAAGTATAAGCTTCCTCCTTGTTTGCATCCTCCCCAAAACCTCATCGTTGCTCACACACTAGATTATAAAAATACAAGGTGCAATGGATAAATTGTGATCTAAATTATGCAAAAATGAAAACAACACTGACATCTCATTTTAACAGTTACATTTACCAAAATTAGAAAAAAATATCTTTAAATACTAAACAGTAATTTTATTCAATAAAATCGCCATTGGCTTCAACCACAGCCTCCAGACAACTTTGGAATCTCCTGCAACTCTTCTGGATGGTTTCATTATTTAAATTGGTAAATGCTGCCATAATCCTTGCCTTCAGTTCATCTTTGGTGCTACAAAGGCTTTTGTTGGTCTCTTGCTCAGCTGCGTCCTACATAATAATCAAGGGGTTGAAGTCTGGGGAGTTAGGTGGCTAGATGTAAGGGGTGATGTTGTTGCAGAAATTGTCTTACAGCCATGACTGGGTTCACCTGCTTGTGTTGCATGGTGCAGAGTCATGTTGCCAGCATTTTCCAGCAGCAACTTTTCTTATGCATATATTTATAAAAAATGTTTGACAAACATGAAAATTTAAATAAATATCTTCATGTTTGTCAAAAATTTTTTATAAATTTATGAATAAAAAAATTATTTTCATATTTATTTTTTTATAAATTGATGATAAACATTGCATTGTGTTAGTTGGTTCGCATTTTTAGGATTAACATTTTTGGGGTTCACGTTTTTAGGGTCCACATTTTTATGATTCACAATTTTAGGGTTTGCATTTTTAGGATTCACATTTTTAGGGTTCACGTTTTTAGGGTTCACATTTTTAGGATTCACGTTTTTAGGGTTCACATTTTTAGGGTTCATATTTTTGGGGTTCATGTTTTTAAGGCTTACATTTTTAGGGTTCACATTTTTAGGCTTCAAATTTTTAGGATTCACATTTTTAGGCTTCAAATTTTTGGTGTTCGCATTTTTAGGATTTATTTTTTAAGGATTCACATTTTTCGGGTTCACATGTTTAGGATTCACATTTTTAGGATTCACACTTTTAGTGATCACATTTTTAGGGTTTGCATTTTTAGGATTCACATTTTTAGGGTTCTCATTTTTAGGCTTCACGTTTTTTGGGTTTGCATTTTTAGGGTTCACGTTTTTAAAAGAATAAACATTGCTTTGGGAGTGAAGGTAGTTAATATAATATCAGCATCAAGGGAAAAACTGTCCTTTTGTCACATTGCAGGCATGACAGTTACAGATTGTCAAAATATTCTTTAAATTAACACATCTTAGGGGTATTTTAATTCACATTAAAATGTATCATTTCAGTTATTTAGGGGCTACAGACATAAAAATCAGATTTTTATTATTTTATGAGTAGAAACTCTCTCTCTCTCCCTCTCTCTCTCCCTCTCCCTCTCTCTGTCATGTTCTTTCAGGATGTAAGTGATTGGGGCTCTCTGTAATTTCCTGTCTTTTGTTCTAAATAATTCTTACTCTATAAAAACATGTTTTTGCCTTTTTGGCAATTTTTCTTCCAACCATTTAATCAAAATTGGCAAGGAAGGTGTACGTAATTCTCTCGTCCAGGTTTCTTATATTAAATATCTGAATGTTCGAATTTCAAACAAATAAAATAAAAATAGGGAAAACATGGCTATGCCTGGGAAATAAATCATTTGTATTTACAAACATATGAACATGAATTAAAAAGAGTCAAAAAATAGTAAAAATAGTCTTTGGGTGAGTTAAAGTCCAAGCTTTTATTGCTGTAATTGATTAATTTGAAGCTGCTGCCACATATTTCTTTCAGCACACGCTGTGAGGAAATAAAAAAAAATGTATAGCTACGTCTTCCCTTGTGTTTGAATGGCTTGGAGACAGTTGCATCTTTGTTGTTGAAAGTCAAAATCTGTAGGTTTTTTTAGAAATTTTCATGAAAGTAGTCTAAAAAAAATAAGGTTTTAGTTTTCTCTGATTGGTCAAATATTTCACATGGTGATTTTAATTTCTAACCAATAGACACTTTGATTTAAATGGTGTGTGTTGCATTGTGGAATCTTTTTGGTATGTTTGTAAATGTCTGTTATTAGGTAAAAAAATAAATTTTGGGCATGTTTTAATATGGTATGTATGTGGGTATGTAATTGTGTTGGAAATAGGGTTTATTACCTATAAGTTTATTTGTTGTTTCCCCCATTTGTCATGCCTTCACTGTACCTGGGAGTGTTAAACTCTCCGAGATTTCTTTCCACATGATGTGTAACATAAATTTCAGTTTTTTTTCAATTATTGTTACTATTCTTCTCAACTCTTCCTCATTTATCACATGCTCTGTCTATGGCATTTCCAGCATTTGTCAGCAAGCCACTTCAAATCCCTTTGTCACCTGAGGGTAAACTGTCCGACATTCACTGCCATACAGAAGATTAGATATTACATAACAATCTAAGACTCTTTTCTTTCTTTCTAAGAATATTTTCTGTTCCCTTAATAGTTAGTTAGTGACTGAAAGGCGTATTTCGCTATTTACGTACTCATTTTGATTTCTGTGATATACTTTTGGATACTGCTCAGCTATCCATATTTAAACAAAGAAGTTGGGAAAAGTGCAAGATGGCCGTACATAATAATAAAATAATAAATAAAACAAAAAAGTCTGTCATTTTTAATATTGATTGATTGATTCATTCATTTTCTATGACTTATCAACCCTTTGCAGGTTATTTAAAGCCAGAAAATATTTTTAGATTTTAAGAGTTTTTTGAGATAATATTGATTAAGTGATACAAGTTTTACTAAGTAATACGTAGCTGAGGGAGAAGAGGAAGATTCATACCTTTTCTCATAGTGAATATCAGTCAGTCAGTTAAGTGCCATACATGATACATGCTTTTGATACATGACTGACGAGGCAAATTTTTTCCAGCAGTTGGTTGCCATTTCTTTCTGTGGTAGACTGGTTGCCAATCAAGGCTAAAGAGCCCAGTCTGTCCTGCTATTCAACCCATAGCTGGGGGAGCAGAGATGGATTCATACCTTTCCCAAGGCTATTTGTGCATAAGTGAATCTAACAAACTGGAATTCAAACTCAGCTCTCAGAGTTCTCATTCAGAGCCAATATCCATTACACTACACCCATATCCTTCAATTGGAATTGGCTCTCTGATTAACAATTCCAAGCTATTATCCATTAAACCACCTGCCCACCCAAGCTTGCAGCACCTTGTATTACCAAACAGTCACCCATCTAGGTACTAACCAGGCTTGATGTTGACTAACGTCGGTGATCATGCAAGAACTGCTACTTCATCATCAATGTGGCTGCAAGCCCTTAAGTAAAAAAGTCAAAAATAATCAAATGATTGCTGTAAATATAAATCATTTTTTATTTAAAGTAGTGTGTGAAAAAGGTTTGAACTCTCATGTCGAGAACCTGTTTCAATTAAAATAATATTCACCCTATGAATGAATGAATGAAGAAAACTATTGAAAATTGCATGAAATTATAGATAATCTCAGAATTTAACTTTACACCAAAACTGATTTGTAATGAATTACTGTTGTGCATTACAAATGTTTTGTTAAAGCAATTTGTTTATTAATGTAAATGGATGAGGTTTAATCTCTCATGTTTAACATAACATTATATTCAACTCCAAATTTGGCCACAATTATTTAGGAGGATGGAGGATGGAGCTTACCTTTATGACCTTACGAGAATGGGTGTTTCAACATGATATGGCCATAAGCCTCTATTTAATATTGAGTGAAGAATAAATCATTGATAAATGAACAATAAACAAAACAATTCTTTAACTAATAAATATATTTTAGCTTGATAAAAGTGCATATTTTTATGGACTACAGCTGTCTTTGCTAATAATGATTCAATCATTTTAGTGTTGATTGTCTTCATTTTTTTCATTTTCAGACATTCTTGCTTTGGAAATTCTCAAATGATTCTTGTCTGTAATATCGAGCATTTACCAAAGTTATTTTTGTAGCTGTCTGTGGATTTCTGTTGTCCTGATAATAGAATTCTTTTGTTAATAAATCAATGAATTTCAAAATACATTTTAAAATGACAGCAGCAGAGTGCAAAGCAGACCCCAACACAAATGAACAGGAACATAATCTAGATTCAAATATCTGTTCAGGAGCTAGAAATGACAATTTTATTCCTTATTATTGTGCAAACGATGAGAGAAAAAAAAAAGAAAGAAGAAATCTTCCATTCTTTTTCTGTATTTATTTATTTATTTATAGTATTTATATTTAGTATTGTATGGTATTTATAGTTTTGTACTTATTTTGTGATATCAACGAACACTTGTTGTTACTTTTGTGATGCCAACGAATACTCGTTGTCACTTTTGTAATGCTTGTTGTAGTAGAGACTTTGTAATTGCAGATACCACTATAGTACACCGTTGAAAATGCTGGTGTCAGACACCTTCGAATAGCACTCACACTAATAGTACTTGCTTGATAATACTCGCTTGAATAGTAATCTGTGTAGTGAACCAAATAGAGAAATAGTATAGTGAATAGAGTAGAGAATAGTGGTCCGTATAGTTATAGAAGATAGAGTGGAAATTGTGATCCGTATAGTTATAGAGGATAGACTAGAAATGGTGATCTGTATAGTATAGAGGATAGACTAGAAATACAATCATATAGACATCATGCAGTCACCTACTTATGCGTTTCCTCTATGGTCATGTGGTCTACTTAATTCAATAATGGGATCGCCTGTGTTTACTCACTGACGATCTATGTTCAAATTCAAGTGTCGGCAGCAACACTTTATTCCTAAATAACAATCTAGTATTTTATTTAGTATTTATTTATAGTATTTATATATTTATTTATATTTGTTTATTTATTTTTGTTTCATTTTTATCTTCAAAATAAACAAATGCAGAAATATACTGATATATTTTTATTGCTTAAACGTTATTTTTAGTAGATACCCATATTTGAGTAGACACTCCATTTATTTATTAAACATTAAATAATTATTAATTTATTATTAATAATTTTATTAATAAATTTTATTATTATTTAATTATTAAACATTAAATAAATAAATTTAAACAGTATATTTATTTATTTTTGTCTAACAGCCTGAATATTCAAGAAAATGTATAAAATAAAAATAAGCACTCTCGTGAATCTGGGTACCCCTTAGCAGTGGAAACCGTCATTAGATTCAACATGTTTTAGCCACCAAGGACATTGATTATCAAGCAAAACTGAATAGTTACTTTAAACATAAATCTTTCCCAGACTCTTGAAATATACATATCTGTTAATGTAAACAACTTTTAAGGGAACTATTCAACTTTGCTTGATCATCGACACACTTCGTGCCCGAGAGGTCTAACATAAAATATCTAATGACAGTTTCCCTTGTCAAGGGGATACAAGTTCAGAGCACATATTTTTCTTTAATAATTTTTTTGAATATTCAAGAGAGCAGAAGAAAATAAATAAATATACTGTTCAATAAATAAACAAAACGTTCTACTCAAATATAACATCTAAGTAATAAAATCTATCTGATTAATAAATAAAAAATACATTACTTCTTTAGATACTGATATATATACATATATATATATATATAAAACAAAAAACAAAATGGATTTGGACTTGTGTGTGTGTGTGTGTGTGTGTGTGCATGCATATATATATATATATATATATATATATATATATATATATATGTATACACCTGCATCACTTATAAATAAAAATTAAAATCCATCACTTCTTTAGAGCTCTGTGGGAATGAAGCGTGTGTTTGTAAACAGTGACTATTAAAGCTAATATAGCACGACTCTTCGGCAGAATTGAGTCACTGTCAGTCACTGTGTGTTTATCTAAAATCTAAAAATAAACACGCTAAAATTCACCTTCATCCCTGCCGTGCGCCGACGGCTTAGTGGTAGAATTTCTGACTGACGTCAATTCAGTTGGGTTTCGATCCTAGCTAGAGGCAACCAGACGTCTAGCCACACTGATGAGCTGTGATACAGTGAAACAGTCTGTCTGTGGATGACAATAATATATATATATATATATATATATATATATATATAACAATATATAATTTTCTATAATTTCATATATCAACAAACTAAAAAGTATTTAGAAAAATATGACAAACTGGAAAGTTTTTTTGTGACACTTTGTCTGTTAGGATTTCATTGGATGAAATGTGTCACAAAAAATCTTTTCAGTTTATATATATATATATATATATATATATATATTGTCATCCACAGACAGACTGTTTCACTGTATCATAGCTCATTAGTGTGGCTAGACATCTGATTTCTTGAAGCCAGGATTGAAACCTGACTAATTCAGTAATAGTTGGAGATTTTCCCCCTAAGATGTATGTATGTATAGATATAAAACAAAATGAATTTGGACTTGTGTGTGCACATGTATATATCACTATCTAATGAAGTGATGGATTTTTATTTATTATCCAACAAATTTTATTACTTAGACATTATTTTTAGTGGATACCCATATTTGGCAATGTTTGGTAACTTTTCCTTACCGAATATTGCCTGATGACAAGATAAAAATTTTAAGTCTCAAAACAGAAATTTCTGTGTCGCACTGTAAAATATTTTTAATAAAAATATCATTAATATATATATATATACATGCACACACAAGTCCAAATCCACGCCCTTCTCACTTCTGTTAAACACCCTCCCTAATTGTCCATGTCTTCCGGGCTCTCATCATGCTCACTACACTTGGCCAATTGTTGTTTGGTGAGGCTATTTAACCCATAAGTGGAGATTTTGAATTCAGAATTGTGCTTCTCCAAGTCTGGTTGCCACCCTAGTCTATAGGAACCAGTCTGTCCTGCTATTCACCCCAGAGCTGTGGAGATCGGGGAGAAACAGATTCATAGCTTTCCCAATGGTATTTGCATGTAAGTGAATGTAATGAACTCAAGGATTATAAAGGGACAAGAAAATGATGAAAAGGAGAAATAACCATGACATATGTGCATACTCACACACACATACATGCATATATGCATACAAACACACACATGCACCCCTCACACACACACACACACACACACACACACACACACAAACACACACACACACACACACACACAAAGAGAACAAAAACAACCTAACACTAATAATTGCAGCATCCCAACTGGCACCATGAATTAAAATACATCAAACTTAGTATAAAAATAACAAAAAATATGAAAAACAGTTGTCAGTTGCTGAAAACCTCCTCATGAATGGACTGAACAATTACCAAAAGGCTCATCAACAAAAATCTGGAGATGAGGTGCTGAATATAACATTGATCAGCTAAGTGACAAATTTTATTTGTATTAATCCTATATATATACATTGGACAAAGAATGTCGGCTAATAATACAGTTTTCCTCTTGTCTTTTACCTTTATAAATATTGTCTTTTTCTACAGGTTAACTCTGAGAAATTTTTCATATATATATATATATATATATATATATATATATATATAGGATTCATACAAATAAAATATAAATATAATAAATGAATCCTATATATATATATATATATATATATATATATATATATATATATACAGATGAAAAATTTCTCAGAGTTAACCTGTAGAAAAAGACAATATTTATAAAGGTAAAAGACAAGAGGAAAACTGTAATGGTTGGATGTCTAGTCACACTGATAAGCTGTGATTCTATATGGATTACGATTCTATTTTGATCATTATACTATTTGGTGATTACTACTTGAACAAGTATTACTAGTGCAGATATTATTGGAAGGTGTTACTACTAGTCAGGCATCTACAAAGTTTTGGAAGTGATAACAAGCTTTCACTTGAAATAACAAAAGTGAGAAGTGAAGAACTTACCAATCTACCTGTTTACCTTAGTGTTGACAGAGAAGGATTCCAAGGTCATATATATATATATATATATATATATATATATATATATATGCTTATTTATATACACATAGGACCATATTTTTGTATATGCATGTGTGTTTGAAGATTTCTATATGTATTTGTATGTATATATTTGCATGTATATATGTGTTATATACAGTATAACTCCCCAAATCTGAAAATAACATAATCTAGACTTTTTTGTATTAGACTTCATTGAATTTGGACTCATCTTCAAATCAAAACTTTTATATTGACATAAATATGAAGCCATTTCTTCCTCAAATTAGAACAGTACCCTTAATACCAAACGTCTTGGTTGATTGGTTTAGCGGAGTTATACTCTTTATTTTTGTCTTCCTTTATAGATTGTTTTTGAAGAAGATATTTCATTAATTTTTAAACATTTCATTAAGTGTCTTAGTTTTTCACAAATCACAATATTTGTTTAACACAATTTTTTTCATTACAATGGGTTGTCAATTATTTTTTGTACATTTATGTATTCTATCTACACTTTAAATAAAAACGAACCAACATATCACAAAAAAAAAAATTATTACATAAGACAAATTTTAATAGTTAACACAAAAATATTATATAAGACTTGTCGCCATATTTATTACAACGTTTCAGCCGTTGTACGCTCTGGCCTTCTTCAGGTGGTTGGAATGTCGAACTGAACCCTTTATTTCGCTCACTGGGGTAGACTGTTCTAGTTCCACATGCCATGTTTAATGGATGTCAGTTATCAGTTATCTCCTGTTAATTTTTCCCTCTGAAAGTTCTCCATCTTAACCGGGTATTGAACTCACACTCTTTGGGTCATGTCATTAAAACTAACTAACGCATTTATCCACTGTGTCATGTGTCCTTGAGGACATCTGTGTATGAATTTCTGGGTATTATAAACCTAATGTCTACAGCAACCATTTTTACCAGTGCTCATATTGCAATTTTTGTTGTTATCATTGCATTTTTTTTTGCCAGAGCTCATATTGCAACTTTTGTGGTTGTTATTGATCGGAAAGTCACCTTCATATGTCTGAAACTCCGCCCACTTTGTGGAAATAATCAAAGATGCCCCCATCCTATCCAACCAGATGGTGAGCCTGGATGTGGTGAGTTTGTTCACCAAGGTACCCACAGAGGAGGCACTCTCAGTAGTCAGAGACAGATTGGCCTCTGACTCATCCCTAGAAGAACGGACCAGTATTCCAATAGATAATCTGATGGAGATGTTGACTTTCTGTACACAAACAACACACTTTGGAATGGGATCACACATATATCAACAGGATGAGGGCTTAACAATGGGCTTGCTATTATCACCAGCAATGGCAAATATATACATGGAATACTTTGAGGAAATGGCATTAGAATCTATATCGCTAAAGCCAACTATATGGTTAAGGTATGTAGATGACACCTTCATACTCTGGCCACACCAGGAAGATGTCCAGGTTCTACTGGACCATGTGAACTCAATAAGACCTTCGATACAGTTTACAATGGAGAAAGAGAGTAACAACACACTCCCATTCCTGGATGTTCTAATATCTCGAACACAGCATGGGTTCAAGACATCTGTATACTGTAAGCCGACGTTCACCGGACAGTACCTCAATTTCAACTCCCACCATCCATACAGCGTAAAGAAAGGGATCGTCCGCTGCTTACAACACCGAGCAAAAGTCATAAGTGGCGACCCAGAGACATTAGATAAAGAATTGGTCAGTATAAGTAGTACCCTACAATGTAACAACTACCCTTGGGTACATGGCAGCAGCCCCCAAAAACTGGGACAGGCAGGTACAAGAGGAGAAGGAGGACAACACTCAGAAAACAGTCTTCCTGCCTTATGTGAAGGGGTTATCAGAGAAAATACAAAGAATCTGCGGTCCATATAACATCAGGACAACCTTCAAAAGCTTGATGACACTTCGCAGATATCTCTCCTGAGTAAGACCCCCCCCACATAGAGGAGAACATGACTAAAGACTGTGTGTACCCTATCATGTGCAGCTGCGGAAAGAAATATAGACAGGCCGCCCCCTTAAGGTGAGGCTTCAAGAACACCAGAAAGCTATAACATGAGGGGAAGTGGAACAATCAGGCATGGCTGACCACATATGGAGAGAGAAGGGAGATCACCGGCCTCTGTGGGATCAGGTTGAGATCATAAACAAGGAACACCATTGGAAAATTCGTAAAACTTAAGGAATCAGCACATATGCTAGGTCACAAAAATCTCCTGAGCTGACCAAGCATAGAAATTAATACAATATGGGAACCAATAATAAGGAGTGCCAGAGAAAAGCGATAATAACAACAAAAGTTGGAATATGAGCTCTGGTAAAAAAAAAAGCAATGATAAAAACAAAAATTGCAATATGAGCACTGATAAAATGGTTGCTGAAGACATTAGGTTTATAATACCCAGAAATTTATACACAGTGGATAAAGGCGTTGGTTAGATCCAGTGACAGGACCCTAAGAGTGTGAGTTCAATACCCGGTTAAGGAGAACTTTCAGAGGGGAAAATTAACAGGAGATAACTGATAACTGACATCCATTAAACATGGCATGTGGAACTAGAACAGTCTACCCCAGTGAGCGAAATAAAGGGTTCAGTTTGACATTCCAACCACCTGAAGAAGGCCGGAGCATACAACGGCCGAATGGTTGTAATAAATATGGTGACAAAGATGAGGACAATAGTCCGAATAATGTAAATAATGTACATAATACCTCATCTCAGAAATATAGACATATATATATATATATATATATATATATATATATATATATATATATATATATATGGAATAAATTATGACCATGGAATATTAGTGTTTAAGTCTTTTTATTATATCCTTACTCTGTCCTGGACATCGAGTTCTACCTGGATCATATCCTCTTGGAATTATTTTTATACACATATGTGTATGTGCATATATAATTGCATATGTATGTGTATCTTCACCACTAATATTGTCTATATATATATATATATATATATATATGCACATGGCTGAGTGGTTAGAACGTTTTCTTTCTGACTATGAGACCCAGGGCGATAACATGAGCAAGTCTCAGCTGGCAGCACTTTTGGAAAGTTCCTGAAAACCATACCACGGGTTGACCCAAGCCTTGTGAGTGAAACTGGGTACATGGAACACTTGGGGCCATCAATTGCTGTGCTAGCGCAAAGTCACAAGTCATTGTGACCAAGGGTTTGAATGTGCTGGTATTGTTAAGATAAAAAACTCTCCCAGAAACTGAACAAACATGAATATGCCTGAGTGAGAGTCTGCAATAGGGATTGGCTAGCTACCCTAGTAGATGGGTATCCTTGAATATGAGTGGCCAGGTATTATATATATATATATATATATATATATATGGGGAGAGAGAGAGAGCTGATAA
>OZ038488.1:7531245-7748745 GCA_964036315.1 Acanthosepion esculentum
ATATATGTATATATATATATATACATATATATATATATATATATATATATATATATATATATATATATATATATAAATAATATTTATATATATATATATGTATATAATATTTATATATATATATATGTATATATATATATATATGTATATATACATATATATGTATATATATGTATATATATATATATACATATATATATATATATATATATATATATATATATATATATATATATACATACATATTGTGGTAATGTGCATTGGCTGTAGAGATATTGGTTTATATTATTTTAATTATATAGTGTATCTCTCAGAAATCTCCTTTAATCTTTCTTCATTTAAATACTAAAATTCATCCACAACAAGGTTTGTGAGCCACTCAAGTTAGTGTTATTATTAAAATAGTTATGATGAATGATGTGTAGTAGGAAATGAAGATCATGTGGATTAGGAAGATAACGATTGATCCTTGATTTGAGGTTAAGATTGTATTGTTCAGGGACACATCCATTCAAGAGTCAATTCTACAAAGTACCAGTTCTAGTTGGGGGTGGGTGAGCTGTCTGGAGGGGCACTGTTTGGAATATGGAGGAAATGAGAGTGATTTGACTCCATGGAAGTAGCATAGAGTGCTCTGACAGTAAAGGTCTGAACTAGTGTAATTAAAGGAAGCATATTGGAACATTTGCCATGTGATGGGTTTGCAACATTGTATGTGCGGGGGTGGGGGGTTGAAGAGTGGAGACTAGGTCTTCACCCATAAGATGGCATAAATAATTTGGGACCATCTCAAGGCTGGAATGTGAAGATTGAGCAGCTCCAGCCAAGACATGGCACCAATATTCCATTTCTGCTTTAATTTGATTATGTAACTTCCTGTGTACTAGTGGCATTTCTGCCTTGCTTGGGGTGAAATGATTATAAAAAGAAAGTGCCGTTTGATCTTTCCAACTTCATTTAAGGAATGGCTGAGTTTTCTCTTGCCATATTCTATCAAGTACAATAATATATATATATATATATATATATATATATATATATATATATATATATATATCTCAAAAGCTGTTTACTTTTGTTAGTGATTTTTCTCCCATTTTAAAAGACACTTGGTTTAGTTTTAGCTTGTCTAGCTTTTCTTTTTTTTCTTTTATACATTTTAGCTTCCCTGATAATATAAGTCTCTTTCACTTAAGTTTACTTTCACCTAGCTGGCTGTTTATATATATATATATATATATATATATATATATATATATATATATATATATGAACAATTTGGGATCATATCAAGGCTGGAATGTAAGGAGTGAGCAGTTCCAGCCAAGATACCATGGGTCATTTTCAAGGAAAGAAAATAGAAAATCAGTTTAATTGTTAGTGGACCAGAATTTGAATCAAATGTGCATTCACATGCTATGTGGCTAACATGACTTTATATTTCAAAAGTATTTTAACACTTGCACATTAAAATTGAAACAAATTTTATTGATGATCGGATGCCATCTTTTGATGTAAAGAGACTCCCAAATTTTTAATTGGTTTTCTTTTGCAGTTGGATTGGCAGAATCTATTTCAGAAAAAATATTATGAAGCTATATCATATATATAGACAACATACAATACTTGAGATCATATAACCTTCCCTGACTCATGGAACTGAATTCAGATTTCTTTATTGTCAGTTATGCAAATATGTTTTGGTAGATTTTTCAAGCCTGATTGCCTATCTGCTGAGGAGATAGAATCTTATGCTGGTAGATTACACTGAAAAATATCAAAGGTAAACCTCTGTGGAGGTTCCAGAATTTGAATCTAGAACTATCCAGGTCAGAAATACAGTTAGAAAACTGCCCTGAAGGTATTGCAGACATGTACAGTGGGTTCTGTCATCTGCCTTGGAAAATGAAACAGGAAACCTATGCATTCAAGGCGTTATTCCTAACATCTTATTTTAAGAATGTTTAATTGGTCAGAGTTTGAACGGAATGTGGTCAACATGCTATGTGATATCAGATTTGAATTAACAAAAAGTATCATATTTCTACTCTATAGAAGAAATGTAAATGACTCCATTTCTTATCTACAGCAAAAATAATAGATTGTCACTCTTGTTCTCTTGTCAAAATTACATGTTAAGTTCGGAATACCATTGCTCATTTTAAAGATAGGAAATAATGGAACAAACACTAATGCAAAGCTCTTCAATAAAATGAATGGAGCACTTTGGCTGATTGGCATTTGTTTACATTTGTAAAAACAATACGCTAGATTTAGTTGTGTAACTCTACCGAGTGAAGATAGCTCTGGCTGACACCAAATTAGTTGTGTTTCAATCCTGGCTTGAGGCATTTGGAAGTCTAGTCGCACTGAGGAGCTGTGATACAGTGAAACAGTACTGTCTGTGAATAACATATATATATATATATATATATATATATATATATATATATATATATACATACATATATATATATATATATATATATATATATATATATATATATATATGTATGTATATATATATATATATGTATATACTACAGTTCAAAAGTTTGAGGAAACCAATGGTAATTTTTTAAATTGGCCGTGAATTAGTTGTTTTGTACTTTAAATAAGAGAAAATTATTATAAAGGTTAAAAAAGTGAGGCATGTTTTTGATAAATAAATGAAGATGAAAATATATGAATATACTGTTTAATAAATAAACAGAATGTCTACTAAAATATGGGTATCCACTAAAATAACATTTAAAGTGATAAAATCTGTTGTATTAAGAGAAAATTCATTACTACTTTAGAATATATATATATATATATATATATATATATATATATATATATATATAGAGAGAGAGAGAGAGAGAGAGAGAGACAGAGAGAGATTGCATTTAGTCAGAGGATCGTGAGAGCAGAAAACTTGAGTAATGACTGAAGCTGTCCTTTGTTAAGTGATGTTGCGAAATGATTTTTGTTCTGTCCGGGTGGTTTTGTCATTGTGCTATTTACTATTCTGCATAGGCAGGTGTTTGCCTTTTTGGCAAGGTGTTAGATCATCTGCCAAGATGTCTGTTAGTCACACTAACATTCCGGATTTTTATTATCATATATATATAAATATATATATATATATATTTTTTTTGATGGTGGGGGTAGGACTTGGGTATGACCTAAATCTACACCTGACAATAGAGTCTCGACTAGGGAACAGAGTTAGGGTACCCTGAACCATTGTTATCTATGGGTGATCTCTGCCTAAGATCTAGCACCTATTTGTCCCCTACTAAGGTGATGGTATTTAGTTATTTTTTATTTTGTTTTTAGATGTGTATGTTGGTGTGTGTGTGTGTGTGTGTGTGTGTGTGTGTGTGTGTGTGTGTGTGTGTGTGTTGGCATTGATGTGTGTGTGCAATAACTCATATAGGAGGAGGAAAAGAAAAATTTTTTCTTCTTTCTTCCTTTGGCGTAGGATTAACATGAATGAAAATGGGATAACTGTAAGCAGAATGTGATGCTTGAGTGCATTTCTGTGTGTATGCATGTGTGTGTGTATATGTCTCAGTGAGGGGAATCAAATTGGTACTTAACATTTCCTTCCTAGATAGAATCGGTGGCTGTGTTTGCGTCCTTTTTTATGGAAGAGTGCACACTGTTGGTGAACCAGAAGTCATCCAGGATTGGACAATAAATTGCCAAGAGGAGTTGCATAGTGTGTAGTCAGGAAGATGGAAAAATTGTAGTTGACGGAAGGTGCACAAGTTGATATCTGATCAGTATCGGCTGGGCCATGGTGGAGAGGGGGTATAATTCAAAAGACCTGAAACCCCTAATGAACCTCGTCTAGAAACATCTCTGATAATGTATACTAAAGGTTTAAAAATTTATGATTTGATTCAATCTTTTTTTATCAAACCATGAAATGAAAGTTATCTTGAATGGCCACTCTTCTAGATCTTTTTACATTAATGTGGATATCTCCCAGGGATTTATCCTCGGATCTACTTTGTTCCTAATCTTCATCAATGACCTTCCTGATATCATCATTTTTCAACTCGTTATCTATGTTGATGACACAAATATTTACTCTTGTCTTAATAATAGTCTAATAGTCAAATTGACAGCTGATCTCAAATCTTTTGTTAACTGGTGTAAGTAATGGCTTGTTAAAATTATTGCCTCAAAATCAAAACCACTCTCTTTTAATTGTTTAGAGAACCTTTTTCTTCTTTGATCAGCATGGCTGATGCTAACCTACTGTCTCATTGCATCATCTTGGTTTCATGTTTGCCACTGACATGAAGTGGAAAGGTTATATTGAGTCAAATGCTAGATCTGTTCCTAGGAAAGTTGGTTCACTGTCTCATGTTAGACAATTTTTTCTCCAGAATCTCTTACATATTCATAAGTCTACCATTCATCTCTGCATTGAATATTGCTGTCACATCTGGTCTAGTGCTTCTATTATGCATTGAGAGATTCTTGGTAAAATCCCCAAAAAAGAATCTGCCATGTTATTGGTCTTGACCTGGCATCTCGGCTCCAGTCACTTTCCTGTAACTGTAATGTATCTTCCCTGTGGCTTTTCTAAAAATATTTTCATAGTAATTGTTCTGATGAGCTTTTCTTTATGGTGCCTAGAATTTATGAATTTAAGTGTAGTACTAGGTTGAAGCCAAGGTCAAATCTTTTTTACAGTTGAAATGGCTAGATAGAACTGTAAGTTTGATGCTAACACTTCCTTCTCTTGCACTTCTCACTTGTGGAACTCACTTCCAGTTTCTTGTTTTCGAGTCAGCTTTGATCTTCAAAAATTTTAATGCAATATCAATCATCATTATCTGTATCCTGGAAATGATTAAATGATTAATATATATATATATATATATTTATAATTGTGTATTTGAACAGCAATCCCTTTTTAATACAAGATTCATTAAAGATGACCGACAAGGTATTTGCGATTTAGTTTGTTATTTAATTTTTCTTCTCTTTGTTTAAGTGTATAAACGTTCAGAAAAAAACATTTATACAAACACAAAAAACAAAAAATTATTGGATAAAAAGTTTAATCGCAAGTACCTTGATGGCTGTCTTTATTGAAACCTGTATATATATTGTGCAATAGATGGACTTGTATGCAGGTCACTAGGTGAACTGAAGTGTCTCATACTACACGCCATAATCATAACACCTGAATGAGGTTATTGGATACTTATATATTGAAATTGATGACAGTGTTCGTCATATATATATATATATATATATATATATATATATATATATATATATATATATATATAATAATGGTCCCTCTCGTCGGTTTTGATGTATTAGGATCTGACAGCTTAGTTGATTCAGTTATGAAATTTTGTGCGATAATCTTTAGTGGCATTTAAGACCCGCTAGTGATTTACAAAGGAGGCCACATATGGAGCAAGTGTGAGGATTATGAGTTGAGATCACTGTTGGATTGGCTGACCTTTTAGATCTTGCTCTCGCTTCTTGAAGATAATTCAGACAAGCAGATTGAAAATAGCTGAGTCCACTAAAACACGTTGATCTCCATTCTACCCGCTCCAAGGCTAAGCGCTCAAGGGTGTTATGTGGTATATTGACTGCTGACAAATTGCTTTTCAGCTTGTCGTTGTGCCATGGGCGTCCTACATTCTTGTAGCCCTGATCTAACTGGCTGTACATTAGGATCTTGGGTATCCTGTCATCAGACATTCTCAAGACATGACCAGTCCACCGTTACTGAGACTGTATGAGAAAAGTCTCGATTCCTTCCAATATTACACCTGTTAAACAGGTCTACATTAGATGTCCTATCTTGAAGGTTAACGCAGACAGCTTTTATGGAAAACATCTAGCTGGCGTATATGGTACCTGTACGGAGTCCACGACTCTGAGCCATACAAAAGGATGGCAAGTACAACAGCTCTGTAAACCCGAATTTTCGTATCCAGTCGAATACCCCGCTCATTCCACAAGCGATGACGAAGTTTGCCGAAAGCACTGGTAGCCTTAGCAATCCGATGCATGATTTCATCATCTAAAGTTCCACTGTAATTGACTTTGCTACCAAGATAGGTGAAAGACTTTACATAGTTCAGGGTTCTGTCTTCTACTTTCAATGGTCTCCTGGAAATTTGTAGACTGGTGTTTTTTGTTTCTCACCACGCAATTGCTTCGTAGTAGGACAAGGTTGGTGCATTACTTCAGTTTTTCTTTATGATAAGTGTAAGACCAAAGGCTTTACATGCAGCAGAGAAACAATTTATTAGATGTTGAGCCTCCTCAAAGGATGTCGCTACAAGAGCCGCATCATCAGCAAACAACAAATCACGAATAATTTGCGGACGAAGGTGGGTCTTGACTTTGAAGCGCAGATGATTGAAAAGACCATCAGTTGTTCGAAACTGAAACTTGACGCAACTCCCTGTGTCTGCAAATGCATATTTCAGCATCACTGAGAAGAAAAGGGCAAAAAGGACAGAGGCCATGACACAACCTTGCTTGGTGCCATTTGTGACATTAAAGGATTCCGACATCATACCATCAGACACGATATTAGCTTTCATTCCTTCATGAAAGGAGATGATGAACTTTAGCATGTTTTCAGGGATGCCGAGTTTCCTCAAGACTTGCCAAAGAGCCTCTAGATTCATAGTGTCAAAGGCCTTCGTCAAGTCCACAAACACCATGTACAACTCCTGGTTTTTCTCGCGAACCTTCTCTCCAACTTGACGAAGAGAAAATATCATGTCAGTGGTGCCACGACCCGACCGAAAACCACTCCTGCGATTCAGGATAGATGTCGTCAACAAGGTGTATAATGATTCTGTTTAGAATCAGTCTCACTAGG
Source organism: Acanthosepion esculentum (assembly GCA_964036315.1). Classification (NCBI taxonomy): domain Eukaryota; kingdom Metazoa; phylum Mollusca; class Cephalopoda; order Sepiida; family Sepiidae; genus Acanthosepion; species Acanthosepion esculentum. Next base: position 7,538,111 of record OZ038488.1, read on the forward strand.
ATTTTGCCTGCAATTGAAAGTAGTGATATCCCCCGATGATTATCACAGACACACCTGGAACCCTTGTTTTTGTAGAGGTGTTTGATAGAGGCGTCTTTATAATCCTGTGGGACACAGCCTGCCTTCCATATCTCCACGAAAAGGAGATGTAACTTTTTTACCAACTTTTGACCACCATGCTTATACACTTCAGATGGAATAGGATCCTTAGGAGTAGGAGATTTACTTGATATAGTCAATTACCTCTTGATAAATAGGTTCAAAAGACAACTCCGGAATTTCGGGATTTTGCTCAATTGATGTGATGGCTTCCTCATCAGTAACCGAAGTGGTGTTTAACACAGTTTCGAAATGCTCTTTCCAGCGATTTAAAATGTCTGACTTATCTGTCAAGAGAGTTTCACCATCTGCTGTGGAGATAGGAGCAACACCACTTTTCTGATGACCGAAAATGCTCTTGAGGCCAGCATAGAAAGCCTTTAGATCCTTTCTATCTGATGATTCTTGGAGTTCAGTGGCCTTTTCAGACCACCAACACTCTTTCATGGCTCTAAGAGCTCGTTGAACCTGACTTTTGCACTTCTTGTAAGTGATTTTCTTATCGGGCGAGTTCTTGTCCTCAATCCGTGCTTTATGAAAAGAGTGCAATTGATCTATAAGCTGCTGAACTTCTGTATTATTGTCATCAAACAAGTCTTGATGTTTATGGTGTGGTAGGCCGAGAACCTCTAAGGATGTAGAATATGTTGCATCACGCAGAGCCTTCCAAGATGATTCGATATCATTGGTAATATTTACAGAATCAAGTGCAGTATCAAGTATGTCAGAGAGCTCAATTTTCGTTTCAGTCGAGTTAATGCGCTTGGGCACTGTAGATTTTATAATCCTTCGCTTTTGCAAATGCAGTGTAGCTTTACTTCGAAGTAGAGCGTGATCAGACAGATAGCATGTTGTGTATATATATATATATGTCGTTAAATATCATATTTAATCACACACACACACACACACACACACACACACACACGTTGTTAAATATGACAGACAAGGAAAATTTTATTAATTTTTTTATTTAGTTTTCTTACATTTTCCCCTTTGGTGGCAGTAAGGGGGTGAAAAAATTGTCCATATTGTCAGAATATATGTGTTCTCTAGCAGGATTCAATACCCTGCCATTCACGCATTCCTTATTACCTGCAAAAACATTTATTATTATTATCATTATTATTATTATTATTATTATTATTATTATTATTATTTATTAAAAAATATACTTATAATGATTTCATTACAACAAACATTATGAAAATAAAAATATTAAAAATTATTTCAATGAATTATATGAATTCTGTTATTAAATGAATCCTAGAACCATTATTATAATACTGGTATGATACTTATACCTACTTTTGCAGCCCTCCCCCTATATATATATATATATATATATATATACACAGAGAGAGAGAGAGAGAGAGAGAGAGAGAGAGAGAGAGAGAGAGAGAGAGAGAGAGAGAGAGAGAGAGAGAGAGAGAGAGAGAGAGAGAGTGAGGGTGGGTATGTATGTATGTGTGCATGTATATACATATGCATATATGTGTATGGTGTTTCGTTATTATAAGACAGTATGTATATATGAGGACGGAATTTACATATGTAGGCTAACAGGGATAGGAAGACATCTCCCATCAACACATCTATCATCACCAGTTCTCATATCAAACCTAATGGTTTTATTAACACTTAGGAAGAAATTCACTTTTGCTAACAGTCCAGAAAGGAGTTCAAGGCTTGCTAACAAATACAGAAAATGATCAATAAGACATTAAAAGAAAATATGGAAAATTTATTCCTTAAAAATTTATTCCCTTATTTGTCTGAAGAAGGTCATGATACTGTAAACACGTGTAGCAGAAATATGAAATTAAAAATATAATATATATACTGAAACAAACTCACATTACAACCAAAAACGTTTGCGGTTTCTCTCTTTATATATATATATATATATATATATATATATATATATATATATATATATATATATATATATATATATATATATATATATACTGGCGAGTGCAGTAATTTACAACTGCCTGATGAGATGTATTGATATGCACTGAAACACGACTGAAATTGTGTAGCAATATTTACGTTTTTGGTGTAATATCCTTAAATATATATAGTGGCTCAGAAATTAGAAATTAGAAAGCTGAATTGAATCCCAGTCAGGTTCATTGAATTCAATTACAGGCACATCGCCTTGAGAAAGGTATGAATTTTCTCTTCCCAGTTAAGGGTTAAATAGCAGGACTTGTATCTGGAAAAACCATTGTTATTCTCTAAAGATTTGTTAATAATGTAATATTCAGTTGAACAAACGAAAGAGAATTAATCTTATATGCCGGTTTTATTCTTATATTCCGATTTTAAATAATTTAGGTAAGCCATCAAAAATCAATACATCAACATATATAAATATATAAAATCATAATGGTTATATTAATGTGTGCATAAAGTTCCCAGTGATCTTTTTGAAAACTTGAGATGGAATCCACAGTTAAAAGCTGCTTTTTACTGAAAAAAAATTTGCACATACGTAATATATATGAATGCATGTACATTTAGGTATACATTGTAGGAATACACAACCGAAGTGCGTATGTTTGGATAAAACAATATAATTTATATTTATCTTTGGAAGTCGTAAACATTTAAGGGAAAATTTTAATAAATAGAGAGATAATATTTTATGGACCAAGGGAAATAACTCTAATAAATGATTTTTTTATTATAAATTACTTCCCTTTGATTATTTAAATTGATGTTGGTAATTAAAGGGAAATAATTGAGTTGTTATTTTGAATCTAGTCCCGAACTGGTAAGTAAACATTTATTTGAAATTCTTAATCTAGAGTGCTTCATCAATATGGAAAGAACTTTTGATTACGACTTTTCAAGTTTTTAAAAGATTTTTTACATATAAGTTAAGTCGTATGAGCATATTTGTTTTGGCTTCCGTAGGGGGATCAATTTACAATGAATTTACATAACAAATTGGACCCCCATATTAACTTATAAAACATTTAAAACATTTTTTCTATCTATCTTTGTCCTCGGTAAAATGATAAACTACATGCGGAGTCTTGGGTAAGATGATAAACTACATCCGACAGCAAGGCCTTTGATATGGAGGTTTTTGAGCAGTGTGGAACGACCTCTGAATTGCTGTGATTCCCAGGTTCACTTGCTAGGGTCCCAGCTATGGGGAAACAGTTGACCCTCACCACCTCCCCCCCCCAAAAAAAAAACTGGGGGTTAAAACACTATGAAAGTGTAAAAATAAGTTTTAATGCCAGCAAATCTTTTTTTGTAAAAACTTATTACTAGCAATGAACTTTTGAAGTAAAAATTGTTACCAGCAATACATTTTTTTAAAAAACATTACCAGCAATACATCTTGGGAAAAAATATTACCGGTAATATATTTCTGGAAAAAACATTACCAGCAATACATCTTGGGAAAAAATATTACCAACAATGTTTTTAGGAAAAAAATATTACTAACGATAAAAAATCTTGTCGGCATTAAATAATCCATTGAAGTTGATATGCCATAAAACAAACCAAACCAAATCAAGCGATATCTATCTATCTATCTATCTATCTATCTATCTATCTATCTATCTATCTATCTATCTATCTATCTATCTATCTATCGCATGAGCATATTTGTTTTGGCTTCCGTAGTGGACCAGTTTACATCGAATTTACATAGCAAACTGGGCCCCGTATTAACTTATATAAAATTTAATAACATTCATTCATTCATTCATTCTTTCTTTCTTTCTTTCTTTCTTCCTTCCTTCCTTTCTTTCTTCCTTTCTTTCTCATGCTCTTCATCTATCTATCTATCTATCTATCTATCTATCTATCTATCTATCCAGCTAGCTGCTTACCTGTTCATATCTGTTTTAAACAGACACAAATCGACCGAGGCATCATAAAATAAATGCACTTTTACACCATGTTTATACAAATAAATGAATTGCTTCCCAGACACTCTCCGAAAAGGAAGGATGACACTTTTTTTTTCATGTTATACCACATCAGTTTTGCAGACAAGTGACCCGCTAACCACCAAACAAGTAATCATTAAAAAAAAAAATGATAGCCAAGTTGGTGCTTACTTTCTCGACCACTTCAAAGTGATACATATTCATGGAAGTACAGTTATGAATGTTTAACATTTAATGATAAAACCAATTTATCCATTGCATCAGCAAACGACAATATTGATGGCACTGACATTTTCTTTAATATTTACTGGAACGTTTTACATGGCAGTCTTTAAAAATTGGTTTCATGATTCTTATTGATGTACTCTGTTCATTTACGGAGTTGGTCTTATTTTAGTAACCCTCATTTCAATTTCAAACATTTTCTTGAATTTCAGTGGTTGTTAAAAAAAAATAAGCTTCGAGAAATTTCCATAACGAAACAGTCAAAATTTGTGCAAAAATAGGATCAACCGACGTAAAAAAATCTTTCTCAAATTCATCCCTAATTTAAATGTTTCAAGAAATCCTATTGGCTAAAAAATTAAAAAAATACATTTGTCCACGCATTTCTAAGAAGATTTCGCAACAGCTACCAAGCCTCTTTGGAGCCGATTCCGTTGTTAAGAAAACTATAAATAGAAATAGCAAACGAATTTTTGTCGCATTTGAGATTCACACACGCGAAAGATACACACGGGAATTATGTGCCGCCAAAGAAGTAAACTTCCTTTATGAGAAAAATTTAAACAACAAACTTTTTCATTCAATATCTTTCATAGAAAAATCTTTTGTTTAAGTTAAATTCATCCTTTTTAATCAGAGGCAGACAACCTTTTAGGCAGTGAACATTTCCGAAACAGCAAAGAACTTTTTCTCTAAAATATACCTTTGCACACATCATTACAAGCAAAGAAATTGCAAATTGTGTATATAAAATTTAATTTGTTGTTTCAAACATGTATTTTTTGTCGTGATTGAATATAGTTACCATTTGGCTATTTCTTATAATTTATGTTTGTGGATATTGCAAATTTTATTTACAGCACAATCTTAAATATTCACGCAACCTTCTTAGATCCACTACATTATCATCTCCCAGCCTCGTAAACACGCTAAAATGGCAATGGAAATATTAACAGTATTGTTAATGGTAATATTAGCCCTTTTTTTTCTTTTTAGATAGAGACATTATTTATTTTAAAATGCCATGTGTGATCAAGTATCTTTCGATACATGACTGACGAGGCAGATTTTTTCCCGCAGTAGGTTGTCATTTCTTTCTGCGGTAGACCAGTTGCCATCCAAGGCTATAGAACCCGGTCTGTCCTGCTATTTACCCATAGCTGATGCGGGGGGAGGGAAGAAGATGATTCATACCTTTCCAAAGGGTATTAGCACGTAAGTGAATGTAATGGATTCGACTGGAATTCGAACTCGGTTATCCGATTCCTCAATCCGAACCCCTTTCCATTACTCCACCGTTACATTATTAATTGAGCAGTCAGTGCAACTTGTTACGCTTTTTCTCATTCCCTGGTCATCGGACTGCGACCAAAGTGCAGTATCAGTTCTCCTCATCACTAAGGTTAATGGTCATTTTAACCGTTTCCTTATACGCAGTGACAGCCGCTCGCTGACACACCCGGCAAGCTGAAGTCCGGTGCCCTTCATTTTGTTTAATTTCTTGGAGGAGGAGTTATCATTATTTAAAAACACACAAAGCAAGCAGCAATATACCAGTCAAAGAAAATATTTCTGTCAAATCTGGAATTTCTACAAAACAAGCAGCAAAATGACGTGCAATTTCATAAATTACTTAATTTCTTTTTCCTGGGTGAATTTTTTCAGGGATATTTGTGAGCAACGCTGAAGTTTTAGACAAAATAGAAACAAAAATTGTACTTATACTTAACATCAGGAACAGACAGTTGAAGTTTCTAGGGCTCATAATGAGGAAGGAGGGCTTGGAAAATCTGATACTCACGAGACAGATTGAAAGCAAGTGAGACAGAGGAAAACAATTCTTGACATACCTAGAGAGCTTGAGTAAATGGATGGCAGATCTTTGTTTAGTAGAAATAGCAAAAAGACAAAATTTATTAAGAGCTACATCGGACAGGAAATTGTGGAGAGCCATGATCGCCTTCGCCCTGAGAGAACACGAGACATAAATAAGAAGAAAAATTTACGTATAAAAATAACTACTACTGATCACACATGCTGTTTTGTTGAAAGCAAAACCAGTAAGAATGACGCATTGTGGTAAACGTAATAATGCTGTGGTTGGTCCAACGAATATCACTAATAGGTTGAGTCATAAGTGAATTTCCTTTCTGTAGAAAGAATTGTAATGTCGAATGATAATCGTAACTAACCGTTCCTTAAATATGTCAAAACAGGCGATGGAAAATGGCTTCCTTACGACAATCTTCGTCGCAAAAGGCAATTGACAAGGAGAAATCTCCACAACCAACCACAAAAGCTGAGTTCCATTGTGTGAGTGGTGGGATCGTCGGGATATTATTCATTTAGGCAGCTACAATGAGTGCATTTGCTGTTTGTCTGAAAAGCGACCTGCGCTCGTCTATAAGAAAAACGCATTTTCTCCAATGAAAATCAGATTCAAAACTTCGTCGAAACCTTTTTCAGAGCAAAATCTTTTTAAAACATTTCAGATCAAGCAAGTCGATAATACTTCTATGACATAATGGTTTTTTGGGAGTGAAGGAGAATGGGAAGACTCCATTGAGAAACGACAATCAAAGAATAGGAATTAAGAAGATAGATGATGACAATTGGCATTGCATTTACATTTTTAATATCGTAGGTGGCGGGGAAGCAAGAAATTGAAAGGGACTTCCACAGGCGATAAGTGCGGGAGAAGAAACTACTAGAATAGAACTGCCGGTTGCATCTTGCGAGTCCAAGAGTAAAAGGGCGAGACCTTCTTGAACGCTTAAATTCCTGAAGTCGATTTACCAAGGAGGAAAGCCATTGCCATTTAAGTATTTATAGAAAATACAGAGCGAAGTCATGTCATGTCATTGAGAACGTGATTGAAGTCGAGATGCCAGGTCAGGACCGATTAAATTGCAGACCCTTCTTTGGATTTTTTAGAATCTTAAGACATATAGCGGGAGTACCAGTCCAGTTTTTAGTCAGTATCAAATTTCTGCCTGATAAATAGCAACAAATTATTGTAAATGATGGTGAATATAATATATATTGAATAAAATAATGTAAATGCTAAAAAAATATTGAATATATAACATACCGTAAATTGCGGCGTACAAGTCGACCTGGTGTACAAGTCGACCTGGTGTACAAGTCGACCTCAAGAGTTAAGCTTTGTGAACGACGTTTTATTTAAAAGTGGACAGAGATTAATCTACTTTGGGGATCAAATAAAACGTCGTATACAAACGTCAGCTAGAGTTGCCATGGCTTCCGGGAGTGGTTCACTGCCCTCACAGTTTCTGAAAGTTCAACACATAAATTGGTCTTAAAAACCATTTATTTTATCATTCTATCCGGTCGAGCTAGATCGGACATTCATGATTCTATCACATTAACCGCCAGAGTCCTTTGTGTCACGTGTCACCTCCAACATGAAAGCCACACGCATGTATTTCTAGTACGAAAGATGCCCTTATTTATAGTGCTATATAAGAAATTCAATGTTGTTTGTATAGCTCTACCCTATTATAGTTTCTCGTCTAAAATACTGTTACACCGGGCCCGGTGTGACATTTGCATACATTCTGCATAAGAAATCTAACTTATCGGTCGGTAAAAACAGTCACTCGTCGTCTTCCTGGAAAGCGTTCATTTATTTATTATTAGCAGAAAAAAGTAGCCTGCCTAGGGAAATAGCACCACAGCCTTCCTTAAAATACACTCCTGAAGTGTGAGCACATTACTCCAGCGTCCCTTCTTATATGTACCGTGCCCCTCCAGGACGTTGGCGATCATGGCTCTCCACAACTTTTTATACTTTGTAACTCTTAATAATTGTTCATTTTTTGTTACCTCCGCTAAACCCAGTTCTGCCAACCATTTACTCGTGCCCATTAGATTGCGTTCCTTTGCCCCTCTTACCTTCAATCTGTCCTGTGCGTATTAAGTTTTCCAAACCCTCTTTCCTCATTATGTGCCCCAGAAATTTCAACTTTTTCTGATGTTAAGTACAAGTGCCCTAGTGTTTCCATTTTCTTTAAAACTTTACTTAATTTTTTAACGAACTCTACCACAAATGCAACTGAAAAGAATTTATCTAAATTCAACATCAAAGTTGTTACAACTACTTCTGACGCAATTAAATACTTAATACAGAACAAAATAATAAGATAAAACTTGAAGGAGAAATTTACTCGATTACCTGTAATAATTGCTATAAGGAATACATAGGAGAAACCCCAAGGGATTTAAGTAAAATATTTAAAAGGTGTTTTTATAAAAGAACGCACCAAATGCATTAGTAATGAATCTGATCATAATTTTGATTTAAAAATGCTATTTGAATTAAAAGAGAAAGCAATTTCCCAAGACGAAAATGTTTAGAAACTGCTTTAATCGATAAATCATCCACAGTAAATTTGCGTCCATTCTTGGCAGATCTTCGATTAGGACAACGTGTTCAAAAGTGATGGGAACATAAAGAAAAAAGGAGAAACGAAATGAATTTGGCTAGACTCTATATCCAAAGCATATATTAAAAAAAAGTTTTTAATTAAAATTCTCAACTTTCCCACTTGCTATGTGCGCATGTGTAGTCGCAACAACGTAAACATCACTTTAGTCTGATAAAGACCTAAAGGACTAAACGCGTGACACGAAAATCTTTCCCACTTTGTCATAGTTTTGTTCTATACATACATACATACATACATACATACATACATACAGATATATATATATATATATATATATATATATATATATATATATATATATATATATATTAATACATGTCTCATTAAATAATATAGATAAGCGTTGTCTATATATTTTATGCAAGTTTTTTTCATATAGTCTGATAATCTTAATAACATTATCATTAAATAATGAAAGAAAATCACAATATTGATACATACTTTTTTTATTTAATCCGATCTGAGCTTTCGGCTTACATAAGCCATTATCAAAGATGACAATTACACAATATATTTATGCAATACACGAACAAGAAATTGATGATAGTATTATTTGTTTACATGGATGATTTCCAAGCAACGATAAACACGTGCATATAAAACGCTGAAAACGAAAATCGCACGACAGCTCATGACGTCACACATGACCACGCGAGAGTGAATCCGATGAGTATTGAGTATGGAAAGCCGTTGGTATGAACCAATGACTTCTGTTACTAATTATAGGCATTTAAGGATATTTTTGGAGATTTCATAGTTTATTTTGTTCAGGTTAGGTTTCAACTGTTTTATGTATATAGCTTCAAGAATTTTTAGTTTTTGTTTATTGTTTTCATGTTTAAGTATAATTGTGTTTTCGACGAGGATTTTCCGGAATTGTGTATGCGGCCAGGCATGTTGTTTTAAATGTCTAAAAATGTTAGAGTTATCATTCAAATGTAGTGTCAAGCGTCGTGAAAGCGAGTTTGTGGTGTGACCAACATAGATATTATTTAGTTCGTTGGAGATACAATCTCCCAAAGGGCACCTGAATTTGTAAACTATGTTGGTTTTTTTCAAAAAATATATATATATATAATATATATATATATATAATAAATGCGAATGTCACTGTGTCACATTTTTCAACTTTATTCCTAGGGGCCGTAGCCCAACATATCATACCATTTTGGAATCAGACCGACTCCGTGAACAAATTAAAAAATATTCCAGGCCGGATCCGGACCAACAATCCTAAAATTTTAGATTTTAAGTTTTCATTACTGCGATTGTTTTCGGCGATTTTTTTACGTGATTTTTGCGACGAATTTTTATAAAATGGAAATAAATTTGGCATAAGCGAAATCTAGCGAATGTGAAATAAAAATAATTGTTTGTACGAAAAGTAAAGACCTACGTACATCAAACTCTGTTTAAATTAAGTGGCGGCAGAAGAATTATCGTTGAAGTTTTAAGAGGTAAGCTTAAATATTAATGCAATACATAAATACAGCAATCAATTTTGAGTTCTACTCTTCCCCACCTATTTTGATGAAGGCCCAATCAAGGGCCTTCTGCAGGAGCTAGCTTAAATGCTCCCTATAGAGCGGATTTTAAGCTAGTATATATATATATATATATATATATATATATATATATATATATATACATATATATATATATATATATATATATATATATATATATATATATAGTTTGAAAAATAAAAATATTGAGAAATTAAAAAATTAAAATTTTCAGACACACTGGATTGTTTTATTATTTCAATTAGATTCCTCGACTAGTTTCGGCCAGCATGACCTTCATCAGGAGAAAAATAACCTGCTTGTCAGTAGCAGTGAACTGCAGGAATGACTACACACACACACACAAACACACACACACACACACACACACAAACACACACACACACACACACACACACACACACACACACACACACACACACATATATATATATATTATAAATTTTATAAATAACTGATTTAAAATATGTTTTTTTTCGCTACACAGTAATAACCATGTTTCAAAAATGGAAGCTAAAAGCTTCGAATTTAATTTTGTTATTAAATTAAAGACATTAGTTCCATTTCCACCTCAAGCGAATTTTGAAATAACTTATTTTTAAATTTACAGTTTTAAAGGCACGGCAAAGATTCATAATTGAGTGTTTCTAAGGATACAGAGAAATCCACTCATCTAGACAAGGGGTGCTAGCTTGTTCAATTTCAATTTTCGTTGTATCAGTTAATAGTGACATTCGAAAGCGGGGTTATGTTTAGGGATGGGTAGGGATGTATTTTTCAACAAATTCTGACATCCGCTAAATGCATGTCGTCTGTTTTTTTTTATAAAATTTTCTATTGTTAACCGGCAAAAAATTCTTACCGCATTTTTTCTATTTGTATACTTAAAGATTTTGGGGGGATGTTTAGGCTAGAATATGTTTTATTTAACTACAATTCTAAAAAATTAAAAAAAATGTTCACTTTTAATTTTTAAAACCAAGTAAATGTATTAGAATTACTTACAGTATGTAAAATTATTTTTTCATATCAAGTATAAGTATGTATATTACCAGGTTACATTTTTTTTTCTATAAATATTATTTAAGTAAAATTTATGACAATGACGGCAAAGATAGCTAAATTATTTCAATGATTCAGTAAACTTTTATTTTTTATAAACTTAGTAATATATATTTTTCTCATGTATGTACAAAGGACATGGGTCATTTAATGACCTACATATTCTAACTTTTCATATTAATTTCATTTAACTTTAGGTGTTTTATTGGATTCTTTTAAGTGTTTGAAGTACTTTGAGAGAGGTGTTATGGTTAGAATACGTTTTATTTTACTACAATTTTAAAAGATGTTTAGGTTAGAATCCGTTTTTATTTAATTACAATTTTAAAACAAATTTTAAAATATTTTTACTGTTAACTTTAATCGACTATATTTTTTTATAAAGCAAGTAAATGTAATAGAATTACTTACAGCATTTAAAATTATCTTTTCACATCAAATATAAGTATGTATATTACCAGGTCTCATTTTTTAAAATTTAATTTTTAAATATTGTTTAAAGAAAATTTTTGACAATGACGGCACAAAATAGTTATTTCATTTCTCTGATTCAGTAATTTTTTATTTTTTATAAACTTAGTAATATATACTTTCTCATGTATGCGCAAAGGACATGGGTCATTCAATGACCTACATATTCTAGCTTTTCTTATTAACTTCCACTTTACTGTAGGTGTTTTATTGGATTCTTTTAGGTGCCAGAAGTACTTTGAGAGAGATGTTTGATTTTTATATTTATTTATCCTAAACGAACTTTGATATTGGTTGAACCTTTTTTTGAACTCATGGCTAGTGCAACCTATATATATATTTATGTTTTCATGATTTTCAATAGAAGATATATTGCATTGGTATACTAATGATTCCGTGCGACATTTATTTTGTAGAGGACAGTTTTGAGGGTTTCTACAATTACATAATTTTTGTTTATCCTCATCAGTTTTTGTTTTTATTTTTCCATTGTCTAAAATTTTTTTGGTTCTGGTATAAGTGTTTATTCAAAATATTAGCATTATGTTTCTTAATAATTTTTTCTAAGTTATCAGTACAGCTATAACTTAATTTTAGTGTATTTTTATTGAAAATAGTACTTAGTTTACTTTCACTGGGAAAATGCTTGACTATTAATGCGAGGATTTTTGTCCTAATTTGTTCTTTACCATTTGGTTGTATGGGGGCGTATACTAAATTATTTGTCTACTTCTGTTTTTTCTATGCCTACTATTTTCATTTTTAATATAAGTTAGTTTTGGGTTTTTGTAGCCACTATCTTTTAGAGCTTTATTATAGAAATTAATATATTCATCGAAAATCTTGTTATTTGCTAAATTTGTAGTTATTCTTTTTCGGATAGATAAAGGTATATGTTTAATTATAGATGGGGGGTGATTTGATTTAGGGTGTATATATAAAGGATTGGTATTGAGTTTTTTATAAGGTGTGTATATTTTTTTCTTTAAATCTAATGTTATATCAAGGAAGTTAACTTTTTTTAATTTAGTGCTAACGGTCATTTTTAAAAACATGCTTTTAAATTCTTTATATAATACCTTACTAATTTTATCTATTTTGAAGTTAGTAGAGTTTCTAATAACCATTAGAACATCGTCCCTGTATAAACCAATGTCAGTTATATCAATATCACGGTGCGCTGTAAGGTTGTATAATATAAAAAGACTTATGAGATCAGAAGACTCAGCTGAGTCTAGTGATCTCATTGTGATGTCAAAGTGGTCATATGAATTCTTTATCCATTGCTCACCTTTATGAATCAGTACCGATTTTTTCGCATTTACAATAATGTTCTTTTCTTCTTCTGTAATATCTGTGTACTGGGTGGCAAAGTCCAACGCATTCATGAACAGTTCTTTAGATATTGATCGGTAATAATTTTCAATATCAAACTGCATTAGTGTACAGTTGTTTTTTCTTTTATACAAGTAAACCAGTTTATCGCGTCTTTGGTATTTATCCAAAGTTTCAGGCCTATTTTTTCTTTAATTTGTTTATTAACCCTTTCAAGGATCATTTACTATTTTTTCCGATATCAGGTCTTGGAAGATTAATTATCCTTGTAGTCGGATTTGCCTCGAAATCTGGTTTGTGGTCCTTTAAGGTTATATAGCATTCTTTTTCATATAGTTGACCTACTCTATCACTGATCTTCAGTTTATCAGTGATTTTGTTTACTGTTATTATTGATATTCTGAACCATATTCAGGTCATTGTCATTCGTTTTTTTGTAGTTCTTATGTAAATCCTTATTTATACATATGCACAAATCAATAACACCTATCAAAATACATAAAATACAAGAATTTAACGTATTTTCAAGGTGAGCAGAATTTGGGCCAAGTGTGTGCTCAAAAATAATTTTATTAGCTTTTTTATATACAGTATAAATATTATATCTGCTAACAATGCAATTTATCTAATGTGCATTTTACACGCGAAACGCTGAAGATGGCCGAATGTTAACATCCGACAGATTTTATCCAGTTAAATGTTATTTTTAATGGACAACCATATTTGAGTAGTAGACATTGCCGGAGAGCGAATCTTTTTCTTTAAAAAGATTTCTCCAGTATTCAAACTGGTAGACGAAAAAAACAAAAATACATAAATATATTGTATAATAAATAAATGGAGCGTCTACTCAAATGTGACTATGCACAAAAATAACGTTTAAAGTGACATATATATATATATATATATATATATATATATATATATATATATATATATATATATTTGTGTATTTAGGCATCAATCCTTCTTTCATGCACATTTCATTAAAAACGACTGACAAGGTGCTTTCATTTAGTTTTTTATATAATTTCTCGTGCGATCTAATAAAGTTTTTCTTTTCAGAGGATAAATTATATAAAAACTGTCCGAATGTTCTTTTTATCCGAGCGCTTTCGGCTATACATTTATATTTCAACTGTTAGAATTAGAAATAGAAATAGTTTGTTATATGTATGTTTTATAAAGTGATTCATTTTTTTTTGTTTCAAAACACGGTCAAGATATTATGTCCATGTTCAAAGTTAATATTATTAAGTGTTGGTTTCTTTGTTTTTATTAGTAAGGCTTCCGTTATTTTTAGCCTTTTTTTGCAAGTGGATGATGCTATTATATTAGTGTTGTCGACAAGTATATTCCGAATAGTGTCCGGTAGGTCTCCATGAATATTTAAATGAGACCTAATTGAGCTATTGTCAGAAAGGTGTAGAGTTAATCTGCGTGTTAAACAATTTGTAGTGTGGCCTATATAATTATTTACGAAAGTTGATTCTTGAGGAATACAATTCCTTAATGGGCATTTGAATTCGTAAATAATATTTGCTCTATTTAACTTTGTTCTAGGAGGTGAATTATTATTTTTAACTATAATGTTAGAAGTTTTAAATTTTTTATAATAAATAATAAATCTGTTTTTGCTATTGTCAACTGGTGTTATGCATTTTTTTATAATGTTATTAATTCTGCATTCATCCTGTTTATAATTTTCGTTCACCTGATTTTTATAAAAAATATTAATATTATTGTTTATGTTTCTATTCTCGTTATTTATTCGTACAAAAATGTACAAATTGTGGCACAAGGCCGAAAAAAGGGAGGGGTAAAGGCTGGTCTTAACTAACTATCCTATACCTAGCTAATCAGATTCGCGACCCATTCATACATTACAATTGACACATTCACCACAAGAATTCGTCCGTCACCATTCAATCCTCCATACACCATAATACCACACCCTCACCAGAGGGGACCTACAAAAACGCGCCCCACACCATAAACATTTGATGATAATAAAATATATACAATTCTAATCATGAAAAGATGAAAGGGGAGGGAGATGAACCCCATAACAAACTAAAATTCAACAGATTTTTAAACTAAACATAATTTATGTTAGTAGGGCCCGTCCAACCCTCAAAATAGAGAGGCCGCTGTATTCTGCCCAGAGGACAAAATCAAGAAGCACTCTCGCTAAGGGAGTGGGAAAGAGATAAAATAACCGGGCATGGGGAAGTAAAAGGCTGATCCAGTTGAGATGAAAAGGAAGTCAAAACAAACTAGGGAGGTTGGGAATCTCGACTTGGATCATAACTAAAAAGGTGGCCGGGAAACAGGCCGGGAACAACACTTACTCATATTAACTAGGTACACTTAAGCTTGTCTAACCTAACCAAGGGGAGGGTTCCACAGGAAACCACCCCGATGTGACTTAGGTTGACCTAGAAAAGAAAATCAAGGCTAGCCCCGTTCAAACGAACCAAGCTCGCCTCTTTTACCCACCTTTCACTGAAGACTGTCGAATGCAATCGTTTTCTATCAGTTCTAATCTTCATCCTGAGCTGATGCTCAAAGAATCGGATCAGATCCTGATGCGTAAGACTATTGCCTCGCAAGACTTCCTCCATTCGCGTCGTCCATATCACCATTCGAGCCGTGGCTAGCAGCGTCAGAAACACCATTCGTTTCACCCCGGAATACGAGGGCGACACATTGTCACACGCGTATGCACGATCAATGGACACGAGTTCTTCTTCAGCTCGCCGACATGGTCCCATAAGGGGCGGACCCGGGGGCAATGGTAGAAGGCGGGCGAAGCCGTTTCTTCTAATCCAAGGCCACACCGTTCACAGTCTGGCAAATCCGCCAAGCCCCATATGAAAGCCTTGTCGTTGTGAGGCAGCCGATTCCGAGCCAATCGCCAGGTAAGCGAAAACTCAGGGTTACTGAGATAATCCGCCGCTGGCGCCCAAGACCAGTAGGAGCGGTACTCCTCCTCCGAACAGCAGAGCGTATCACGTAGGAGATCCTTCGCGCGACCCTCCACTAATCCCCGATAGAAGACCTTCCTAGGCCGTGAAAGGTCACTGGACCGCGGAATAGCCTTCAAGGCTAACCGACACTCGCGGAGGAAATGCGATTCATCCCGGGGTTTACGACCGCGCTCAACCCTCGAGATGGGGGGACTGATGGTAAGGCTAGGGAACGCGTCCCTAACAATCCCATCTAGAATCGGGTCTCCTCTAGTCAATGCACGGCGTAGGAAAGCCAACCGAGAGGCACGGATGTGACTCCTCAAGTGTGGCATTCCCAGCCCCCCATGACACGGACGTTTGGTGCAGACTCGTCTGTCGACCCTGTTCGCGCGTCCCCTCCATAAAATGGAGGATGAGCGCTTGCTCAAGCGCCTTCTTTTGGGCCTTATAGAGAGGAAGTACTGACAATCGATAAAGAATCAGGGGGAAAATGTATGTAACACACACCTCCGCCTTGCCCTTTACGGACAATCTCCGTCGATTCCAAGTCTTATCGGCAGAAACGACCTTTGCTAGTACTTCAGACTAATTTTTCTCCAGCTGGAGGTCGGGTCCAAACCACACACCAAGAATGCGGACAGGACCGTCCGTCCAACCGAAGCGGTTTATCTTGGCCCCTGTCACCTTCTCGTACCGATCAAGCGCCTTCTGTACCGCCTCAATGTCAACACGGGACGACACGAAAGCAGATACGTCATCGGCGTACGCGGAAACCCTGGCTCGAGACCCTCCAGGAACGGCGATCCCGCGTAGGGCCGGACTGCACGCCTCGTCCTTCAGCCGGCGCAGGAGAGGCTCCAACGCCAAAGCATACAGGAGAGGCGACAGCGGACAACCCTGACGAACCGACCTCGACAGAACAAAAGCGCCCGACAACTTTCCGTTCACCTGTACCACAGCACTGGGGGAGCGATACAGGAGGCTAATCCAACGGCAGCAAGGTAGCGATGGTCGACCCTATCAAATGCCTTGGACTGATCCAAATTGATCAGCGCAGCTTCGTCTTCGTCTTTTACGCCCTCTAGGATCGTGCGGATCAAATGCAGGTTGCTCTAAATTGTTCGGCCCCTCACAGAACAAGTCTGATCAGGTCCCAACAGAGACTCGGCAACTGACTGCAAACGCTCCTGCAGGATCTTGGCCATAATCTTTAACTCTGTGTTTAGCAGTTATGGGCCTATAATTATATAGTTTCTCCCCAACACCCTTGCCCTTTTTCAACAGAGTGATCACACCCCTGGAAATGCGATTGGGGATGGACCCCGACCGAAACCAGTTGTTGAACACTGTTGTCAAAATCGGGACAACGATGTGCGACAGCCTCAAGTACAATTCATAAGGCAAACCATCCAGACCGGGCGACTTGCCTCTGCCGACCTTCTTCAGTGCCTCGTAGACTTCGCCCTCCGTGATCTCTCCCTCGCAGCTAGCCGCTTCAGTCGGCGTAAGCCGAGGAAAGTCACCCAAATAGCTGCGAAACTCCTCCTCACGGAGACCAGGCTCCTTGGTAAAACGGCTCTCGAAATGCCGCCGAAACGCCTCGCACATGTCGTCAGTCGACCGCAGAGTACGCCCCTCCGGAGATTCGACTTGACGAATGTAACGATCACCACCTCGACGGACTATCTAATTATGTCTAATTACCTGACCCATGTAGCGCTCGCTATTCGAACGCTGCAGGGCCTCCCTAGCTAGGGCTATCTCTAGGGGATCCCCCCAGCCTCCGCCCGGGAAAAATTAGCCTTAAGTGTCTTCACCTTCTCAGCTCTATCAGTGGTGAAAGACCTAATTCTATCCTTAAGTCGAACCCACCACGTATTCCCGATAACCGCCCCCACTAGATCCCGCTGCACTAATTTAATTAGCTGCTCCTGGAAGTCCCGCTTGTCCAGTAAAGACAGATTGAACTTCCAGTAACCAGCCATTCTAGGCCTATGTTCGAACGTCACCCGGGCACAAACGAGTTTGTGATCCGTGTAGCCTACCCAGTGGAACGTGGGACAATCTAACAAGTCTATGTCGGCTCTACGAACTAACATTCTGTCAAGATAGCTAACTACCTTGTCAGACGGCCAGCTATGAGCCCACGTCCACATTTTCCCCCTGGGATGATCGACCCGGTATCTATCAACGAGACCATAATCGCCAATCAGATCGACCAGGCTACGATCGCCCCTTCTTATGTTTCTATTCTCGCCGTTGCTATTAGTTACTTTGGACAAGAAACGCCTAATGTGGAAATCCAACAATTGATTAGGAAATCCGTTATTAATCAGCGTTTGCTTTATATCTTTTAATTCATTAAAGAAAAGCGTGCGAGAGGATGAGTTCTCGTGCGCTCGCGTGAGGAAATTCTTAATAACACCTATTTTATATCTAAGAGGGCATTCGCTAGAGAAATTAAGATGACAAGAGTCTTTACTAGTTGGTTTTTTATAAACAGAAGTTTTAAAAGTATTATTACTAAAATCGACGAGAACATCTAAGAAAGGAAGTTTATTTTTTTCACTAATTTCATAAGTAAAAATTTAGGACAGAATTTTGTTGAAATGTAGTTTTCAGATTTTCTATGTCTTTCTTGTTTTTTTCAGCCAAAATAAAGATATCGTCAACATAACGAACATATATTTTAGGTTTAACAACTTTAGTAAAAACCTTGTTTTCAATATAGGACATATAATAATTAGAGAAGCACGGCCCGAGAGGGCTTCCCATACTTACTCCATCAGTTTGTGTGTAAATAGTACCATTCTGGCTATAAAAAGGTACTCTAGTGGTGCAAGCAAGCAGTAGTTTTATATATATATATATATATATATATATATGTGTGTGTGTGTGTGTGTGTGTGTGTGTGTGTGTGTGTGTGTGTGTGTGTGTGTGTGTATTTTCACCCCGCTCCCATGATACTGCGTGTTGGGTTAACTTAATGTCTATATTTTCACCGGATGCCTCCCGCTTCCTTTCTTTTCTTCTTTCTCTCTTTCTTTTCCTTTTTCCTTTTTTCCCCTTCTTTTTTTAATGTTTAAATTTTAGGTTCCCCTTTTATTCCTACACACTTCTGGTTTGGCAATTTCAACAACATAGGACTTGTTGGTTGAAATAGCTATTTGAATGACGTAAATTTGGATTTCTATTCTATGTAATATATATATATATATATATATATATATATATATATATATATATATATATATATATTATATGGAAGAAGAAGACGAGAAGAAGGAAAAAAGAAAAAGAGAGAAAGATGAAAAGAAAGGAAGCAGGAGAAAATAAATGAAAATATAGACATTAAATTAACTTGATGCCTATATTTTATTCCTTCACACTTCGGAGTTGACAATAGGACTTGTTGGATGAAATAGCTATTTGAACGAGGTAAATTTAGATTTCTATTCTATGTAATTTATATGCTCTGTCATAATAAATAGATGAAGCTCTTTTTGTGGATCAGTTTTAATATTTTATATTATTCGGATTCACTTAAATTATATACCTGTAATGAGAAGTGATTGAGGAATTCAGAGTCAGAGAAGTGATTGAGGAATTCAGAGTCAGGTTCGCTTAAAGAAGCTTTATTCAACTAGATCCTCACAGAGAGGTGGTCAAGGTAAAATGGCCGATCAAACGGGTACAAAGTCAAAGGGGAACTACTTGTTCCCGAGAAGTAGAGAGAGGGGTTAAAGAGTTCCTTCTTTATCACCACAATACCATTGGATTATTACCTGAACATCGAGGTCAACACACAGCCGGGAAAGTTTGTTTCATGTTCAAACGCAATCTTCTGGCCATGTGTTTAAACATGAAGCATACTGTAACCGATGGGTGTTGACGTCAATGTCACCTTTCCATGCGTTCTATCCCTGATGTGGAGCACTTTAACCCATAAATATAGTATACTTTAAAACTATATTTTTATAATATATATATATATATATATATATATATATATATATTACAAAACAAAACAAAAAACAAATAAAGATAACCAACCTAAATAGATAAATTAAAAACTGTTCCCACCTAAATAATAGTCAGAAAAATTCAACAAACAGATTTAATCAATGACAAATAAACAAATATATAAGATAAAAAATAAAAATGAAAACAAATAAAAACAAGCAAAACAATTTGACCCAAATAAATAAGCGAACAATCAACTTCCGGTAAATGACGGCCATTATAGACTACCAACAATAAGCTATAGAAACAAATTTTTACTACGTTAACCAAAAACACCGATCAAAATAAAAGAATAAATAAATAAATATATAAGATAAAAAATAAAAATAAAAAAACAAACAAAAAACAAGCAAAATAATTTGACATAAATAAATAAACAAATAAGCGACTTCCGGTAAAAGTAACCGCCAAAATAGACTACCCATAATGCACCACTGACCCTTATATAAATAGCCGAGAAAAATAACAGCACTAGTCGCCTGACGATTGCACTAGCATGAAACAGACTGTCGCCTCTAAGTGCTGACTTCCATGTCCACTTTTATATTTATATATATATATATATATATATATATATATATATATATATATATATATTTAAATATGGGTAAACAATATACAGTTTTTGACAAAGATGGATAAAAACCTACAAATCAACCATTCGTCCTTGCACAGAATATTGTTGCCATATATGGTCTGGTGCTACCGTTGTTCATCTCGAGGTCCTCGACAAAATCCAGAGACGGATATGCAACGTGGTCTGGCATCTCGTCTACAGTCATATTCTCACAGACGTGCTGTGGCTTCCCTCTGTCTTTTCTACAAGTATTTTCATGGCTACTGTTCTCACGAGCTACTTTCACTTGTTCCCAAACTGCATGAGTCTAAGCGTGTTATTAGGTTGGCATCCCGCTCCCCCCTTCACTGTCAAAACGGCAAAAGGTAGCCATCTCTTCTACTCCAACAGCTTCTTATCTCGCACCTCCCGTCAGTGGAACTCCCTTCCTATCACTTGCTTCCCTGATAGCTATAATCTTCAAATATTCAAATGTAATGTTAATCGACATCTTCTGATGCCTTGACCTTGATCCCTGTCCTTCTCTTTATCCTTTCCCAAACACTCTTTTTTACTCTTACTCTCATTCTCTGTAACCCCTTGAATGCTAGTTGCACTCCCGCTTTGCTTGAGGTGATTTGCGTTAAAAAAGTGTCCGCTATCAGGCGTAGTTTTTCCCATGACTCCGTTTTTTTTTAACTATCTTCATTTTTAGGCAATGTTTATTGTTTTAAAAAGCGATTATTGGAAGTGTAATAAAACCTAAACATTTCTTCTTGAGCACTGAAAACAAAAATAATAAACACTATCTGTTTATTTACTCTATTTATTATATTATTTATTGGAATGGTTGGCAAAACCTCAGCTAATTGCCAACTGATTCAAACTTTTTAAAATGGTAAATAATAAGGATTTTATTATAGTTGGTCCACATATGTTAATAATTTAGTAAATGTTTATAAATTTATGAATAAGTGTTGAAACTTGACTAATGCATGGAATAATAATGCAAACACAAAATGTAGTTAGAATAAAATGTATTGAAACAAGAAAGTGTACACAATATTTACATATAGTCTTTTGTATATTCCTGGGAAGGCCGTTCCTGGAGAATGTGTTGACTAAGTCGCAGTCGGACAGAGTCTCTAGTTGGATCTCTTGATTTGCCTCCCTGTCTTCCGGTACCAACCATATTTATATCGTCGGTACTCCGCTATGCAAATTAGGTGGATCCTACCACAACAATAAGTAATTGTTTTCACATTTATTTCTTTATGAATTGGTAATGGAGAAATATTGCATTGCATTAGTTTTAAAATACATTTGTATTAGTTTTTAGAATGGTGTAAACTTAAAATTATTGTTGTAAATAAACAATTTAATAAATAATGTTTAATATTTTTGTTGTAAAAATGTATAAATTCACTTTCATCATAGGTTTATGTTTTATTACAATTCTCTAATCATCGCCTTTGGAAAATAATAAACATTGTACGTTTATTCATGTTTGCCTAATATACAGGGTGCGATGGATAAATTCTCGTCTAAATGAAGCAAAAATGAAAATAACACTGACATCTCATTTTAACAAACAGATTTACCAAAACTGCACAAAAATATCTTGAATACTAAATTATAAATTTATTCAATAAAAACGCCATTGGATCCAACCACGGCCTCCAGATAACTTCAGAATCTCCTGCAACTCTTCTGGACGGTCTCCTTGTTTAAGTTGGTGAATGCTGCCATAACACTTGCCTTCAGTTCATCTCTGGGGTTACAAGGAGTTTTGTTGTTTTCTCTCTTAACGATGCCCCACGCATAATAATTAAGGGGTTTGCAGTCTGGGAAGTTAGGTGGCCAGATGTAAGGGGTGATGTAGTCGCAGAAATTGTCAGAGAGCCACGTCCTGCTTGTGTGGTATGGTGAAGAGTCCGGTTGCCTGACATAGGGCCTTCCAGCAGCTACCCTCTTGACTCAGGGCAACACTACC
Source organism: Acanthosepion esculentum (assembly GCA_964036315.1). NCBI lineage: Eukaryota > Metazoa > Mollusca > Cephalopoda > Sepiida > Sepiidae > Acanthosepion > Acanthosepion esculentum. The sequence continues at coordinate 7,560,762 of OZ038488.1, forward strand.
TCCTCAAGGCAATTGATGTAAGCCTCTGTGATGAGTCCGAAGCCCTTATTTAGAAAATTTGTCCTCAGATTGACAGCCAAACATTTTGAACAATAACAAGCAGTACAGCATGCCGTTTACAAATATCTGGCGGAGGGAATTGCATCATGGGTACACAATGTATCCATCGCACCCTGTGTGTGTGTGTATGTATATATATATATATATATATATATATATATATATATATATATATATATATATATATATATATTAGGCGAATATGGATAATATATATATATATATATTGAGGGAAAATCCATGACAAGTGGAAAAAGTTTTCTTGTTTCCATTTTATAATTCATTTTTTACTTATATTGTTCTTGATATATAAAAATATATATAGTTATCTCATATATATATATATATATATATATATATATATATATATATATATATATATGTGTGTGTGTGTGTGTGTGTGTGTGTGTGCGTGCGTGTGTGTGTATATATATATATTTATATATATATATGTGTGTGTGTGTGTGTGTTTAGGCAGCAAATTCACTTTTAGGTATGTCTGATTGAATAAATTACAAACATGTCAACATGTCTACTTATTTTTATCATAATCCTTTCATATTCACGAATATCTTTCTGGGTATTACAAAGGAATAAGGCACGAAATGCAATCTAACAATGAGAATCACTTTCATTACACAAGTACTTTCAATCTCTTTCTGAGATCATCATCAGGAGTACAACTGGTAAGGCAAAATGATGATGATCTCAGAAAGAAATGGAAAGTACTTGGGAAATAAAAGTAATTCTCACTTTTACAGTGCATTTTTACTTTATTCAATACGGAAAAATATGATTATGATAAAAATAAGCAGACATAATGTTTGTAATTTATTCAATCACACACACACACACACGCACACACACACACACACACACACACACACACACACATATATATATATATAAATATATATATATATACACAAAGAATGTTTGCTAGTGAAAAACACTGGTACAATAAGTTACTGGAGTATGACGCGTTTGAGGTACGTTTTGTAATAAAGTACTGAATATTAATAAATCGGGCGATAATAGCAAATAAATAAATTTGTTCAAAAACATATCTCCCGAGATTCACGGATGTAAATTCGCACTTCACGGTTAAGATACGATACATTGGGAGATATGTCTTTGATCTTTTTATTTATTTTTCACACACACTACATATATATATATATATATATATATATATATATATATATATATGTATGTATGTATGTATGTATATGTATATGTATATGTGTGTGTGTGTGCATGTGTGTGTGTATTAGGAATGCGAACATTGTTCTCAAATAATAAGTTGTACGGAAAAAAATGCCGCTACCATTTATGATCAGTCTCTTTCATGAGTCAAAATGACTGCAATGACCAATGAAATCATGGGTAAAAACCAGCCTGTATGCGTGTGTGTGTGTATGTGCATATATATATATATGTGAATGTATCTTAATCGGTATGTATGCTTAAAGACAATTGAAAAATCCTTGACCTTGTAGAAAGAAAAACGAGTAACGATGCTGCAGCAAATTGGAATTCCCGGTGTAGCAGAGTAACTCGAGAGTGACCTCCCCTTGAATAACGACCGTACAAATTCCTCAAGGTGAATAACTGAAAGTCGATACTTCTTCTTCTTCTTCTTCTTCTTCTTCTTCTTCTTCTTCTTCTTCTTCTTCTTCTTCTTCTTCTTCTTCTTCAGAATGTATGCCAGGAATGCAGAAAAATGATCGACTGATGTAGGCAACGCGTATCCAATATGGCTGTCGGGTCACAATGTTCATGGGAGGCATGCACGTAACACATTTTTCGCAAACAGAACTTTACAAACTAACAAAAATTAAATTAAGAGCGGCTACAATTAGCCTACACCTGTCTTTCTTATTTATTTGGTGAAGGAAAACGCCACTGTGTGGAGAGAGAGAGAGAAGAGAGAGAGAGAGAGAGAGAGAGAGAGAGAGAGTCTCAATGACATCTAATAGATCGCATTGCGGTGTGAAACTGACAGTTGTCATATAGAGTTGATTCCTATCTATCTCCTATCCCCTCTCTTTATCTTTCTCTCTCTCTCTCTATATATATATACAGGGTACGATGGATAAATTATCGTCTAAACGAAGCAAAAATGAAAATTACACTGACATCCCATTTTACCAGATTTACAGGGTGCGTTGGATAAATTGTCGTTGAGATTAGGCAAAAAACGAAAATAACACTGACATTTCATTTTAACAGATATATTTACCAAAATTACACAAAAGTATCTTGAAATACTAAAGAGTAAATTTATTCAATAAAATCACCATTGGCTTCATCCACGGCCTCCAGACGACTGCGGAATCTCCTGCAACTCTTCTGGACTGTCTCCTCGTTAAAGTTGGTAAATGCTGACAATCTTTGCCTTCATATTTGGTGTTACAAATACGCCCCACACATAATAATCAAGTGAGGTGCAGTCTGGGCTGTGTGGCATGTTACAGAGTCTCGTTGCCATCATAGAGTCTTTCAGCACCCACCCTCTTGACCCAGGGCAGCACTACCTCCTCAAAGCACTTGATGTAGGCCTCCGTGTTGAGCCCGAGGCTCTCACCAACAAATTCAAGAGTTCCTATCAGAACGATCAGGGTGAGTTTTTCTAACTGCTGTATCTTCGTAATCACCATTAGACTCATTCAACTCTTTCCGAATCCTCTACACTGTCGTCAGATTGACATCCAAACATTCTGAAATGTTCGCATTGGAGCTTCCAGCGCGAATACCAAGCAATACAATATGCCGTTTCCAAATTTCTGGCGGGGAGTATTGCGTCATGGTGCTCTTTTTCTCATAGACGGCATCATCTGACTCTAATGTATTGTGTAGTCGACAAAATCAAAAATAACGCGCATGCGCAAAATTAAAAATATAAAATGGCCGCAATTTACCCATCGCACCCTGCATATACCTACCAAACTCCATCCGAAACATACTAGTAGAAGAAAAAGTATAATAGCCTCATCCACATGTTAAAACAGATTTAAAATAATGGGAGCACTAATAATAAAAAAGGAAAAGCCAACACTCAATAACATTAATTATGAACATGGCCACAATGTGTTGACAGTGTTTGGAAAATAAAACATTCCTTTAACTTTAGATACATACATAAAAACACACATTCAGTTAAAAGTAAAATATAAATTTTGTCCTTGATAATAGCTAAAGGAATAACCGAAAGCGCTCAGATCTGCAGAAGTTTTCGACAGTTTTTACAGACTTTGTGTCCAGAAAAGATAACACTTGTACGAACACAAGAAAAAGTAAATCAAAGCTTAATCACATTACCTTGTAGGTCGTCTTTAACAAAACATGTATAAAAGAGGGATTACTACCCAAACACCCCTCCACCCACATATGTTGTTGTAGTGTAAATGGTGACCTCCCGGCAGATACGCTACTGTATCCTAAGGACACAAAGTTACATTCCCTTCTCGTTAAGAAATCGTCACATTCATTCGAATGCAACGTGTTTATTTGTTTGCTATTAAAACCTATACAAATGGTTATTAAGTCTGGTTACCTCCTTCTACTACACATTCCTTTCACAACATATATATATGGCGGAAAGTCAATTTGAGTCCGAGTATGACCACTTCCAAGATGTTAATCACGATTTCCTTGCCACTGATGGCATCTTTACTGACTCATTCGACCAGCGAGTGACCTATATTTTAATCCATGCGTTTTGCAAGCTGACCTGCTCGCTTTGTTGCCTAGATTGTAAGTGAAATTAGGCTGGACATTATAGCAAGAGACTGTGTTGTCGTTGTGGCAACGTGTGTGACTAATCGTGCCAACCCTTGAAAGGCATAAGCGCCGACATTCTACACAAGTGAGAATCTCTTTAGTGGGCAATCTGTTCTAGTATTCAGTCCTGCTATTCTTAAAGTCGTTAACACACACACGCACGCACGCACGCACGCACGCACACACACACACATTTCATCCCAACTGACTCACACACACATACATATGTGTGTCTACATATTTCATTAAAGACGACGGACAATGTACTACGATTAAGCTTTTTATTTAATTTTTCTTGTTCGAACCTTATCTATGAGTTCAAATGTCCCTTAAGGAACTGTGTTCCTGATCAAACCGAATTCATAAATAATTACATCGGTCACACAACTACATGCCTATCCAGACGCCTTACGTTACTCCTGTCCGACCACAGTTCTATTAGAATCCATTTAAACGCACACACAAACTTACCAGACTCCATCCGAAACATACTAGTAGAAAATACAAACATAATAACCTCATCCACATGTTAAAAAAAGATTAAAAATAATGGAAGCCTTAATAATAAAAAAGAAAAATCCAACATTTAATAATATTAACTACGAACCCGGCCACAATGTGCTAACTGTGTTTGGAAAATAAAACATCCCTATAACTCTAAAAAGCAAAAATAAAACCATCCTTGGTAATGGGTAAAAGCATAGCCGAAAGCGTTCGGAATTATAGAACATTTGGACAGTTTCTACACAGTCTGTGTCCAAAAATGAAAACATTTGTTCGAACAAAAGTTCGAGCAATTCTCGCTTGTGGAACTCGCTTCCGGCAACATGCTTTCCAGTCAAATCAGTGGCGTGCCAAGGTCTTGGTCCAGGGTGTGTGAGTGGCGGGAGCAACGGACGTCGCCCTCTACCACAACCATTAGCCAACAAGCCGGGAGGGATCAAATATTAATTTTTTTAGAGATACAAATAGAAATAATTCCCCTGATTATTGACACGATATAATTGCAAATACAAATATAAATACAAGTAATATCCTTCCAGATTCCAAAAATACAAATACAAAAACAAATACTTCTGAAAATAGGCAATAATCTAAATATAAATGCTTTTTCACACAAATAAATGTGCTCTGAAAAAGTATTTAAATACAATTCAAATACCTCTTTTTATCTCTCTATATCTCTGAGATGAGGTATTATGATTACTTACACTATTTACATTGTTCGGACTGTTATCTCCATCTTCATTGCCATATTCACAACGTTCCGGCCGATACGCAACAGCCTTCTTCAGTTGATTGGAATTTCCAATCGAACCCTTTATTTCGTCCACCGGGGTAGATTGTTCTAGTTCCACGTGCCATGCCTCTTCCGGATGTCTCAGTTATTTCTCTTTAACTCAACTCCCCAAGTTTGGTTCACTGCTGCTGTGGCCTGGTATTGAACTCACAACTTTTTTGGGTCTAGTCGCTGGATCTAACCAATGTCTTTATCCACTGGGCCAAGTGTCCTCATACCTAATTCTAAACATTTTCCCTCGCCTTTTGCCATTGGATTTTTATGAAGAGTATCATGTTCACTCATAACAGATTATTGCAGATTTTGAATGCCAGGTCGAGCTTCATTTAGGTTCATCCTAAGGGCACTGAAGTCTCTTCTGTACTCAGTCGATGGAAATAAGGACGTTATTCCAGAACGGCTGCATTATTAGAAAGTTGAAAGTTTGCATGTTGTGCAGCAAGCAGCTGGCGTCGCTTGTTGTATCGACTGATACTGAATTGTGACAATGTGCTCCAACAATTTAGCGCTATGCCATCTAAACTTTGTTTTTACAACGTCAGCAGAATCACGCCTGACACTCCGTCTTGGATCAGGGAACTACTTTACAGTCTTCCCTACTATTTTCTTCAGTTTCGCATTGTTGAGCTAGAGAACAAATTGTACAATGAATCAAGAACTCAAAAAAATGATATAGCAAAGACGTTTTCTGATGCTGCATGCACTTCTACGAGGTTCAAAGAATGGGGGTCAAAATTCACAAAGATCGCTTTCGAGTTTCTCTGTAATATGCGTTTCTGGACACCAGACACTTTCCCAGGCATTATTGTAGTATTGTCATACGTCTGTCCAGGACAGTCGTTCAAAGACCGTCTCGTGCCAATTTTGAGGCGATTTCTTTCTGTAACACTCTCGGAGGCTTTTTTATGAATTTTAATAAACTCAATGAACACTTCCTTGACTACGGCAGTTTTAGATTCGTTGTCCACATCGACAAACCTGGTAATTTCAGACATTTGTTCGTTGTGAGAGACGTCAGTTGTTTCGAACATAATCTCAAATTATCTGCTTCTTTTGACTATCTGTTGGATAGAGTTGATGTACTTGGTTGCCCAGTAGCGCAAAGATTTCACTGTGTGTCTTGCCAGACAAAAAGATTGCAGAATGTGGATGCGACTTGACATAATCCAAGTGACACTGCAACAGAGAGTCCTACTTGCTTAGTAGCTTAACGAGTGCAAGAAAATTATCGGGCTTATTATTTGATGCAATGACTTCTCGGTGTCCACGAAATGCCAGGTGTTGAGTCGCCAAAAACTTGATACAATCCACAAAACGAATGAGCAGATACTTCCACAATTGCTTCTGTTATTACTCTGTCAGTCGTAGACCCTTTTGATATGCGTCTCTCAAAGTCTTTCCATTCAAGAAATGACGCACGGTGATGAGCGCCCTGTTCATGTTCTGGTATCTCTTCGTTGCATTTTTTCTATTTTAGAAATTTCGAAATCCGTGCTTTGGTTGACTGGGGTTGTTGAAAACAATAAACAGAAAAAAAAACAATACACGGCATCATTTGTAATAGCGTACAATAACCAATTACTCGGAATCGTAGACCGATCCTGTAGATTCCTTTGAAGCCAGTAATTCGTGAAGCTGCAGTTGACACTTACATGTTTTGTGTTTGTTTCGCTTCTCATTGCTTTTTCGACTCGTCGGCTCTCAGTAACTTCTCCATCTTTTATAACTTTGAAAAGATCCGTCTTTATTCTAAAAAAGCTTTAGCGCCCATCTTCTTCGCCATTTGTACGCGTTGATCATCAAAAATTTGTGGCAAACAATAAAACCGTTTGCTTTGCCTTCAATGGTAGAGGCGGTTGTGCTAAAGATGTTGTTGGTGCTGGCAGCACTGGTGAAGACGATGATTGCTCCAGTAACCCTGGTGCTGTGTCTGTGTAGTCAGAGCCAGTGGCAAGAAAAAGCGGGGAAACAACGCGATTGTCAGCATCTCCATCTGGACGTGGCATTTTTAGAGACTTCTTCCTAATTTGACTGGATTTCTGTAGATGTACGCGTTCTCTTTTCCTACGATTTCTTCCTTTCGCACCAGATTCTTTCTTCTTTTGTTGCAGATGTCGCTCCATTCTTAAATTTCAGCCTGAAATAAAAAAGAAATAGATGTATAGCTATCTCCTTCAGTTATATAAAGATCATGAGGCTAGTTTTTCTCATACGGGTGTTTATTGTCAACGGAACCATGGAACCTTAACTCTATAATTCCATAACACCGTGACACCATTCCACCGTAAATAAAGCCTGACCACCATGAAGACTGAAATAACAAAAGAGGCCAATATCAGAATTTATCCTAGCTTAACAACCGTGTCCATATATACATGTACGTTGCAATAAGACATTTTCCCTATATTCTCAACAGGAGTTCATGATTTTACGTAATAAACTTCAAAGTCCTTCACTGAGTTTCTCGGCGTAGTATAGTCATATAATAATAATAATGATAATAATAATAGTAATAATAATAATAATAATAATAATAATAATAATAATAATAATAATAATATTGCAGCGAAAGCTACAAAAAACTCACTGCTTTTGCCATCAGTAACGACAACCAAAATTGTGCCATAAAATTCGTGAATCTTTTCGCATCAAAGCCAAATATGGGAATATACAGCACGTTATACTCGACACTGAGTTACAATAAGATCATTATCTCTAAATTTTTTATATATTCATTGAAATGCTATGAGCTACCAGTTGAGGCGAGGAGAAAATTTACCATTATTATCATTTCACTAAGAAACGCTGAGTTTACCATCCCAGGAATCCATCTTAAAACATTAATGTGGATTAATTTTCGGTCTGGCCTCAAACGAGGAAAAACAGAATTAAACAACACTTTTTGTTTCTTTAACTCATTCCACTTTTTTGTCCGGCACGCGCTTCCGTCCGCACTGCGCATGATCAAAGAACTACTGAACGCCATCACCAAAATAATTCATGACGCGCTGTTAATGAAATAAGTATCTGCGGGCAGTCACAAAAAAGATATTAAAGTAAATAAAAAGGAGGAAATTTTAGGCCCACTTTCACCACTTTTAAAATTAATTTCCAAACATTTTCGCCGATAAATTTGCTAAAACTTGGCCTACCTTAACTTAACTTGGTCTTAATTTTTCACCAAATGTAAACAAGTTTGGTTAGATTGGGTGTACTTCTGCCTGTAAATTGTGGAGGAGAAAGTGTTTTGTAATCATTCCTATGAGGATTGAAACCAACATAAGCAGAATGACATAAGAATGTATATCGAAAACAAATACTGAATTTCCTGTTAAAAATGCCTTAAAAGCAGAAAAACAGTTCTAGCTAAAGAACCCCTTGTCTAATTTTTATGCAATTTGACACTGCAGGTTGGTTTGGTTTCGTTTGTTTTACGGCATATCAACCTCAATGGGTTATTTAATGCCGACAAGATTTTTTTGCTGGTAATACTTTTTTTTTCCAAAATGTATTGCTGGCAATTTTTTTCAAAAAATGTATTGTTGGTAATATTTTTTCTTCAAAACTTTATAGCTGGTAATAATTTTTTTACAAAGTATTTCTGGTATCAACACCCATTTTTATACTTTCATTGTGTTTTGACACCAGTTTGTGGTTAACTATTTACCCATAGCTGGGACCCTAACAGGTACTACCACCTCGGGTCACGGTGGACCTGGGAACACCAGCAATTAAGAGGTGGTTCCACACTCCTCAAAACCTCTTGATCAGAAGCCTTGCTGTTGGACGTAGTTTATCGCCTTACCCAGGACGTGGATGTAGTTTATCGTCATACCGAAGACGGGCATGCGGCAAGGTTTCAAAGTACAATATGTATCGTTTTTGCTGTATCTGGGGAACACACATACATACATGCATACTAGATTTTAGCATTATATAGATTAGGGCAGACATTAGTTTTTTTGACCGGGTCTTTGACCGATTATAATATATTTACAATCGTTCTGGAATTCATTGTTTTGCAAATGCATTGTGGGAAGGATTTTATAGCTATAGATCGGTGGCTCTATTCAGCATAGACACTTCTGTTGTCTTCCGATCGGGCTGACCTTCGAAAGCACTCCCAATACGACCGTCTCAGGTGAGTGTTCACCCAGATCAAAATAAGAGAAAAAGAAAAGAAAAGAAAGCGCCATAAGCCTCACTCCTTATATTGAATAAAGAAATAGTTTTATATTTTAACTATTGAGCGATACGTTCAAGTATTCAGTGTTATAAGGAAACAGGTTGCTGGTATGAGATGTTCGAGGTGGTGGGGTGCTGTCCGGGTCGGTTACGTGAGAAAAGAAAGATAAGCGAGGCGCCGGGGTGAATCATGGCTCAGGAATGTGCAGAGAATTCTGTCCACTCAGCTGATTGTGTTGACAGGGTTGATTGGGACAAAAACAGAAAAAATGTGACGAGAACAAACAGGATTTGGTACGAGTGGTTTTGTTCAGGACTCTGGCGAGATACAGACAAGTTGCAATGAATAAGACATTGATACAAAGCATATACACACACAGGGAAGAAGGTACACACACACACACACACACACACACACACACACACACACACACACACACACACACACTATAGGATGGGCAGTGAAACTATGTCGACATAGGTCCCTGTATTGACTTTTTGTCAAAAAAATGTGTATCAAGTTTGGACTTAACGAGTAAATCCTAACAAGTTTTAGCTTCATATCTTGCATTTATTTAGGGCTAAAGAAAATAATGAGATAAAACCCGCAGGTAGAAAATTACAACACCGTGATAGCTAGAAACAGACTTAGAGAGATAGATAAATTAGATACGAACAGACATATATATATATATATATATATATATATATTAAAAAGAAGAGAGAAACCTAAAACTTTTTTTTATTATAATGTGAATTTTTAAAAGTATATATTATACTTTATTTTCCATATATTTTCTACACGGGTTTCAAGTCTCGCGACTTTCTTCAGGCAAAGAGTGGGTATTTCCACATATTATTAAAAAAAATTATTTTGCTTATGTTTTTCGATGTCTAACCATTGTCATTTTTGTGCAGTAATAACCAAAATGTATTCCTTAGGCTGGTGGAAAAAAGTGTTTTTCTGCTTAAGGGGTAATAAAATACACACACACACACGCACACACACACACACACACACACACACACACACACACACACATACATACATATATATATAACGATATATAATTTTTGTATAATTTTATATATCTACAAACAGTATTTAGAAAAATATGACAAATTATAATTTTTTTTTGTGCGTCACAAAAAAAAAACATTTTCCAGTTTGTCATATTAATCTAAATACTGTTTGGTGATATATAAAAGTATACAAATTATATATCGTTATATATATATATATATATATATATATATATATATATATATATATATGTGTGTGTGTGTGTGTGTGTGTGTGTGTGTGCGTGTGTGTGTGTATGTATGTATGTATGTATGTGTGTGTGTGTGTGTGTGTCGGGATTCTATATCCAGTTTTAAACACATTGTTGACATGGAAAACACATGGACAGACCTAAAAACATAAATCTTTTACTTTCAACCCATTCTAAAGGATTAGATGAGCATTTGTCTTAAATTAATTTGAGAAAAGCGACATGAATCACTTATTTTTGAACCATCCTGAAAATGAGACGAGGATTTTCATTTAATTCGATGCAAAAAAGCTGGGAAACCATATATATTTAACACCTTCGAGATGAAATAAGAATTCTAAAGAAATGATGCAGAATCAATATTAACGTTTTTTTTTTTAAAGTCACTCATTTTCATTCTATTCATTCTTTACTTTAGTCACAAGAAACGCCAGCTTAGGGAGAAGTACGAAGATTCCTTATTTAAGACCGCGCGTGCGCACGCACACACACATATATGAAGGACTAAAGGAAAACTTATCTTAACGTCTGCTAAGATAAGTTTTCCTTTTGTTTTTATTCATATTGTTCTTTTACAGATTTATTTTATCTGAAATTTTTACATGGACACACTGACAGACACACACACACACACACACACACATATATATATATATATATATATATATATATATATATATATAGAGAGAGAGAGATAGATAGATAGATAGATAGCAGATCATTAAACATATATTATTAAATATAACAGACAATGAATGCTATTATGTCTGATTATGAGCCATTATAATGTTCGAATGTTTGCTTTAATTTATATATATATATATATATATATATATATATATATATATATATATATATATATATATATATATATATATATATATATATATATTCTTTATTTTAGGATATACCGTGTACTGAGCTTCTTTAAAATCAATACTCTATTCGTTCTCATCTGACATGGAAATATATATATATATATATATATATATATATATATGTCATCCACAGACAGACTGTTTCGCTGTTTCACAGCTCTTCAGTGTGGCTAGACGTCCAGTTGCCTCTAGCTAGGATCGAAACCCGACCGTGACCACCGAAAGATATCTCGGTGGTCACGACCCTACTGAATTGGCGTCAGTCGGAGATTTAGGCACTAAGCAGTCGGCGCACGGCAGAGATGAAGGTGAATTTTAGCGTATTTATTTTTAGATAGACACACAGCGACCGACCGCTCTTGCCGAAGAGTGTCGCTATATCAGACGTAATAGTCACTGTTTACAACCCCCCATATATATATATATATATATATATATATATATATATATATATATATATACTAAGGATACATACATACATACATACATACATACACACACAAACATATATATATATATATATATATATATATATATATATATATACTAAGGATACATACATACATACATACATACATACACACACAAACATATATATATATATATATATATATATATATATATATATATATATATGTATATTCTAAGCATGTATAAACATTTGTTCCTCACTGCTCGATGCAACTGGAGACGTTGCAAGGTTTTCGTGCCTCTACCTCGAATATATGATATGCCTCCCCCTCCTCCGATTGGATTTAAGACTGCTTTTAAGCATGAAACAGTCGCTAGATGCTGACTTCAATGTCCACATTTGTATTTTAACAGACGGTGGGAAATGCGATACTGAAATCTGAAGTCAAAATGTGTAATCGCGAAATATGTCTTCCGAAAATTAAACAAAGTATTATTAACTTGAAGATGTGGTTTTGTAGAATATTCTGAGAATATCTTGTGCGCAACGAGGAATCTTTAAGGAAAATGGAATATGGATACTTATATTGGGAATCAGAAAAGGGAGCCTTGAAATTTCTGAGGGTCTTGAAAATTTGGTACTCACAGGATATACCGAATTCAGGAAAAGAAGAAGGAAATGATGAGGAACTCACCTAACGAGCGTTTGTAAATGGATGGCAGTACAAACATGGACTGTGAAGGATTGTAAGGAAACAAATATTATTTTGAGCTCCGATATATAGGAAATTGTGGAGAACCATGATCGCACACGTTCTGAAGGGACACATTACATAAACAAAAAGTGTAGTTCAATAATCAGCTGAAGATTATTTTAATTTTTTCCTAAGTGTTCCTTGCCAAGATGTAAGGGCGTTTTATACACAGGTACGTATTATACAGCGAGAAAAGCTGTAAAGCTAGGTATTGATAATATAGGAATAATGTGTCGCGAGTTTGAACACAGATCACCAGAGAGCAAACACAGGCGAAAGTAAATCACGTGATGGTAAAGGAAATGGATATATAGGATTAGCGTGGCGTCTAAGTGACCACTCTCCGAATTACTTCGGAAGTTTGCCGTGCAAACTGTTTGCCTTCAAGCATAGGGGAACCCAGACGAGACTGTGCCGAAGTGAAGAGTCTCGTCTGGGGTGATAGACAGTTACCCAACCCCGTTTTTTAAGTGGCCTACGGGGAATTTTTGGCCGAGCCTACGAGCTCGGATACCTCACAATAAACTTGGCCTTGTGACGCGTCAGGTCGTGTGGGGGTTAGTAAATATCTCACTCTCCGGATTACTTCGGATGTGTGCTTGTCAAACTCTCTGCCTCCGAGCAGAGAGGAGCCCAGACGAGGCTGTGACGAAGGGCAGGGTCTCGTCTCGGGAGATAGCTAAATGACCCCATTTTTTTACGGGGTCTACAGGGAATTTTTGGCCGAGCCTACTGATTATTTTTCGGATCACTATTTGGTGGTTACTTTTCGAGCGAGTATTATCAAGTAAATACTGTTTGTGCAAGTGTGATTCGAAGGCGTCTGACACCAGTATTGTTCATCAGCGTTACTATAGTTGTATCTGCGATTACAAAGTCTCTACTACAACAAGCATTACGAGAGTGACAACGAGTATTCGCTGGCATACCAAAAGTGGCAACGAGTGTTCGTTGATATCACAAAAGATATTTACTAATTTTAACTTAATCCACCCCAAAGCCGAAACAGTATAACTCCATCCAGCCATTAATCCTTAAGATACACCTTTAGTATTACATAGTAATAGCTACTCGTATCTGAGTATGTCTGTATGCTAGCGGGTAAGCTATTCCCTGTTTCAGGCGCCTTCTCTGGCATGTTTGTGTTCATTACCCACAGAGCAAACCTGCTATTCAAATTGCACCTATTCTGAACGGACATAAAATTTCTCGGAGAGAGTGTGTAATCAACTGTTTGATCAGGGCCAATACACTAAAACCCTCAGTCAACGATGACTTGTGACTTCGTGCTTGCACAACGATCAACGAATTTCAAACATTTTCCCTCTATCGAATTTCACTCGCAAGGTTTGAGTTAACCTCGGTATTGTTTCCTGGCATTTTCTAATTATCAAAAAGTCATCTCCTTCGTAAATCGACCGTGGTGAGAGTCGAAACCTGGTCTCATGTTTGGAACAGTAACGTTCTAGGTACGTGCCTAACATATGTCGGCATATACAGATCCATACATCTTCAATGCATTCAGTAAGTAATCAGTATAGTCAACTGGCAGCAAACAAACAATTTAATGAAAGCGCCAACAAATTTAGAGAATTGTTGGAAGGCTGCTGAGGCAACACTGCAAAATAATCAGGGCAATTGCGCAGATTCTGTTCGCGCATCCGCTTCTATCTACTTCCGGTAGAGGCCGTGGCAATTACACATCTGCATCTTTACTCCATCTGACGTGCCGCAGCCTTGAATCTTTTGCTGGGATAAAATGACTCAACCAAGCGACATCGTATGCCACTTGTACAAATACCACTTCTTTGAAGAACTGTGTGCAGCTGGCTTGCTGCGTCTGCACCAGTCTGCAGTCTCTTCATTTCCGTTTGCCGAAGTGATTCTCCTTCGTTAGCGAGTTTCAACTCCATCTGCCATTTAAGATTTCACTCTCCTGTTCTCACAGCCTTTATTGAAATCCGCTAAACACATTTTATTTCGTTTTCACAGCCATTAATTGAGTGTAAGTGTCGGTTCGTGTTTAAAATATCGCATTGTCCTCAATGTTCGCCTATTGCCATGAACGGCTGTTCTCCCATGGAGGTCCCGTGCCTTGAGTGTTTACTGACACTTAAGATCAGCCCCAGACCTCAAGTGGAACTCGTACATACAATCCATCACTAAAGATGCTGGAAAAATGGTCGGTTCCCTGTACTGCCACAGTACCTGATGCCTTCTGTTATACTCTACCTTTACAAGTGCCAGATAAGGTCAAGAATGGAGTACTGTTGCCATATATGGGCAGGTGCTGCCCAGTCTTCTCTTTCCAGTCCAAAAGCATCATCGCGTCCTTGTAGGTGATGAATTATTTTCCACCCTTCAACTCTTTTCTCATAGACGAAATGTCGCATACCTCTCGTTGCTCTATTACTATTTCCAGCTGCACCAGTTCTAACCTTCACGGCTAAGGTCCGCACATTGTAGCGAACCACCTTCATTACCTTCGTATTCCACTGGTGAAATTTATATTCCACTGAAACAGCTTCTTATGAACCGCTGTTTTGTGGAACTGACTCCCAAGAGGAAACTTTTACGATCACTACAAACTTAACCTGCTCAAGTCTCTGGTTAACCGTAATCTTATTTATATCCCCATAAACCGTACTTCTTGCATTTTACTCTGTATCCCTCTATTCGAGTGGCTCTTGGGTCTTGTACACAGTGAACATTATTGTAAAAAAGTCTTTTTAGAATAACCATCCAATAAGCAAGTAACTCGCAACAAATTTCTTGCCTGAGAAAAAACTTATCTTGAAGACTATGGCCGTCATTCGCATGTAAATATTGACTGGACCAAATTTGAAATATTGTTACAATTATAGAGCCCCCCCCTGGTGAGAACCATACTCTTTACACTAGTAATGATCTCCAAGATTAAATTGCTCTACGGCATCGGTTACCAGACCAGTAGTCGTTTCTCAAATGAGTTTTGTAAGGATGCTCCTTTTTTTGGAACATAAAGTATCATCGAGAGTTTGGAACGGGAAGTAATTGTGAATAATAATTACACCGATGAATGTATTCAAACCCCTTGTGTATTTCAATCTGTTCACATTCAACACGTGCATACCAAGGCGGCTCAAGACTGAAGCAGTCGCAGTATCATTTCTTACTCACGTTTGACATTGCTGCTTTGGGTGACTTAGACACTGTGATATGCGTTTACGTGAGTCATCTTATTCAGTCCCTATAAAATATCAAACTTTATTGATTTATTAAAGTAAAATTTATAAGATCACAGAAAGTAAATGTAGAAACTCTGAAACTGTTGCTTCTCATAGTCTTTGCAAAGTCTGTGTTTAATGAAAATCTTGGAATACACATTATCCTCGAGCCATTAGAGAAGAAAATAATGGTTAATAATAAAGTAGAAAAATCTTTGATGCGTTGTACGCAATCCCAGTAGCATTTCTTATTCTCTCCTGGCTTTGCTATTCTGCATTACTAACAGTTTGTGATATGCAGGCGTTAAATATTTACATGAAGTTTTGCTTCTCCCTTTCTTCAATCAACATAACATATAACGAGGTGTATCAATTATTAAATTCAATTCAAATTTAATCGAAAAAAACTAAATGAAGAAAACCTAAAATTAGGTTTTCGTTTTGATAGTCGCCAATCTCGAAAGATCACTGTAAAAAAAAAAGTTTGCGAAACGCAGATCTACAGCATGCACATGTGTGGCCTTTCGACCTGGTGCAATGGTTAGCAAACTTGTTTCGCTAGATCAATTTTTCTTTTATACAATGATGTTCACACCCTGTACAAGGTCCAGTAGCCACTCGAAATAGAGGGTTACAGAGTAAAAGACACCATCGCCTGCAAAGTGACGATGTCAACAAGACGCAAAGGGGAGGGGATCAGAAGTGAAAGAGATGGAAAAGACTCTAAAATGAACCGGAAACCCAGTTCTAAACAGGAAACAAGGGACAAACCTCTATATCTGTTAAAAAAAACAAACACACAAAAAAAAAAAACGGGAAGAAATGTGAACCGGAAGACTGAGTAGTGAGTTCAATCTTCACTGGCTGCTCCATACTTTCGGCCTTGTGCCACATCTAAGCTGCACTTAGTAAATTACTACAGTATACTCTTATGGACACATCTTGCGTTTTGCTATTGATTAATCTAAAAATGAGTTAAGTTAGGATGAAGGTCCCTACAGAAGTTAACTGGTCCACCGCTAAAAGATCGGAAATTATATTTTTTGGAACAATTTTTTGTAGATTAGCATTCACTCGAGCGTTCTCTACACACGACATGAGTCAAAATCGAAAAATATTGTTTTTTTTAAAATCATTTTAGAAGTGGAGGGTGTCTGTTCAGAGTCATCTGTTAGTTCGAAACTCTGCTTACGTTATTGGTAACTATGAACTACGGATGTTGTCCGTTGTACCAATTCCTATTAGTATGCAGTTATCAATAACATTTGTAAATAAAAACATTTGTAAATAAAAACATTTGTAAATAAAAACAAAGTACAGATAACTCTGAAAGATGTCAGGAAAAAAAAATTGGTCACTGGATTTATTTATATTAGGAACAGGACAATACTTCCAAAATGATTTTTAAAAATCAATGTCTTTTTAGATTCTGACAAATGTCGGAAATAGAGCAAGGTCTAATCTAAAAGCCCCCCCCCAACTCAAAATATTCCTTGTTTCTCTAGAAGCAGATCAGTCAATTACAGTTGTCCTTGATGCAGATATTTACTACACACGGAGCCGCAGTTGGTGAGGATCAAATTCGCATTTGCAAATGGGTCTGCAAGACGAACTTGTCAATCAGGTGATTAATCTCATTTAAAGATATTTATCAAGCTTTGCTCAGTATGGCGAAAGATTACCATGAGGGCATCGAGCGAGGATCAGATTCTCTGCAATTGTTTCTTTTTATTTTTCGGACAACAAAAACAGAGCATTGGTCACTAAACAAGTAAACCATTTCTATCACAGAAAGACACTTCGGCGTGGGACAGTGGTTTACGAGGCTAGTCCGGTAGATCATAGGTGACCCAGTGAGGATCACAGAAAGACACTTCGGCGTGGGGCAGTGGTTTACGAGGCTAGTCCGGTAGATCATAGGTGACCCAGTGAGGATCACAGAAAGACACCTCGGCGTGGGGCAGTGGTTTACGAGGCTAGTCCGGTAGATCATAGGTGACCCAGTGAGGATCACAGAAAGACACTTCGGCGTGGGGCAGTGGTTTACGAGGCTAGTCCGGTAGATCATAGGTGACCCAGTGAGGATCACAGAAAGACACCTCGGCGTGGGGCAGTGGTTTACGAGGCTAGTCCGGTAGATCATAGGTGACCCAGTGAGGATCACAGAAAGACACTTCGGCGTGGGGCAGTGGTTTACGAGGCTAGTCCGGTAGATCATAGGTGACCCAGTGAGGATCACAGAAAGACACCTCGGCGTGGGGCAGTGGTTTACGAGGCTAGTCCGGTAGATCATAGGTGACCCAGTGAGGATCACAGAAAGACACTTCGGCGTGGGGCAGTGGTTTACGAGGCTAGTCCGGTAGATTAAGAGATGTGAGTTTAAATTTCGCCATCTGATTGAAAAGGAGTACCTCACCTTAGTACAACAGGGAACTGGCTGGGATCATTAGAACTGAGAATGATGTTCACTTGGCGTCCCACACTTATGGACTTGTGCCACTAGTAAGCTACACTTAGTAAATATAATAGCCCTGGTGCTCGTTTCGGTGTGCGCCCGTCTGCTAGGGTGGCTTCCTAATCGGACACCTGGCCAGAAACATTTGTCCTTGTTCAACATCCACACATCCAATCTATGGTTCATATCACAACTATGTTAAGGGTACCTTAGTCATTGTTTGTGGGGGTACATGGTGTGGTTAGTAGTTGAACAAGACCAATACGCTCAGACCCTCGGTCACGATGACTTGTGATTTTATGCTAGCACAACTATCGACGGTTTGCGAATAGTTCCGTCAACGTATAAGGCTTGGGTCACTAACCATAGAATAATTTTTACGTACTTTCCGGGCCGATATAATCAGGAAGTCACCTCCATGAAAAATCCACCATTCTCTTTGTTTGGAATAAATTGCTACACAAAATTACAACGCTTAATTTAAAATAATTTTAAAGGAAAGTTTAATTAAAAAGGCATACACACAATGTGCAACAGCATCTGCTTATAGACCCCTCCTTCTCTTTGAATATATATATATATATATATATATATATATATATATATATATATATATATATATATATATATATATATATGTATGCAGGTGTGCAGTGAAATAGGAAAGAACACGTTAGGTAGATAATCCGGTGTTCCTTAATATTTAGCTTTATTTTCAAAAGGACAGTGCTCCATACAGAAGTAGAGCTTATATTATAATAATATTTTTAGTTTTTAAATTCTCGCTTGACAAGGAAGCGGGTCCAGACACCTTAACTCTACATAACTTAAAAAATTATGTTAGGGGTCTCGGCTCTCGCTTTTGAAACATGAGAACTCTTATGTAGCGGAGGAATCATATTTTTGAAAACTAAAAATATTATTATAATATATATATATATATATATATATATATATATATATATATATATATATATATATATATATATATAATATATATATATAATGAAATGGATTAAGTCCGAAAATTATTTTATATATTTTCTGTTTATATGTTAAAAAATGTCTTTCGTTTAAAAAATTTCAAGAACAATATCAAAACGAAATGCAGAAAAAGTTTGAGAATGTCATTAGAAGAGAAAGAATCATCATGCAACAGCGATTAAAAAATCCTTGTTACATTATTTGTTTTGCATTCATGCCATCCTTAATTTAATGAATTTACATAACAATTTATTTCTTTTTCCTTAAAATCAATTCCATTATATTTCACTTGCCATTAGCTTATTTTGTTTACTATAAAACATTGAAAATAAATGTTAAACCTGATTTCAGTTCTTTTATTTTAATCTAAATATAACCCATTCATATCCGGACTTTGTAACCAATTCCTCATATCCGGAAGGCTTTCTTAGTCGGGTTGTCGGCGGTGTTGAGTCGGCGGCCTTGAGTCGGCGGTGATGAGTTGTCCTGCAACCGTTACTGTATTATAATAATTGTAACTAGCAGGACGCATGTAAAAAGATTTACGGATTTCATTTTTGTAATGCTTCACTCTGTACTTTTCAACCCATGACCATTCCAAGATATTTATAAGAAAAATGACTTAATCTGTCTTAGAAATACTGAAATGTCCTCAACAGATCGTTAGGTCATGAAGCATGATATTAACGGTTGCAGGACAACTCATCACCGCCGACTCAAGGCCGCCGACTCAACACCGCCGACTCAAAATCGGCAAACTCATCTCCGTGACAACTCAATTCCAGGACAACACACCACCAGCACGAAGACAAATTAACGACATGCAAACTATAAAATTTTTCGTCGAATTTTACAAACAAATAAAAGTAATTTGTTAAGGATCATATTTTAATGCATGACTTTATTTTTTAAGTTAAAAACTTGTTGAAAATTGTATGCTATTCCCCTCAAATATTCAGTTGGAGATCGTTGTGAAAAAGAAGAAATAATCTGCAAAATTCTTTTATCTGTCTTCATATTAAGGGGGGAAAGGGGATGACCTCCAATTCATTGCTCGAAAAATGCATCTAGGTTTCCTTGCACCTTTTGCACCTCCATAATGAATCTCCATATTGTGGGGTGCTCCATCCCCAACTCTGTGTGAAATCTTCTGTTTCTTTATCACTATGGTTATTTGTCCGATCTTGAAAATTAAACATCAGTCAGACAAATCGGCTGTTGTAACTAATAAATCACTAAGACAACCAGCCAAACTTTCAGAATCTCTACGACACAAAGCCGATCTCAGAGATGTGCACACTAGACAGTCAACACCGGTTTGAGGCTACGAATTCGACGTCAGCGTTGAGTTGTCCTCGCACTGTGTAGGTTGGTGGTGAGTTGTCCTGGAACTGAGTTGTCACGGAGATGAGTTGGCCGGTGTTGAGTCGGTGGTATTGAATCGGCGCCGGTGAAATGTCACATCCCTTGATTTAACCTCACACAACAAACAACTGTCTTTATCGAAGGTAACTTCCCATTCTATCCCTCTCTGTATCGCATTCTCTTTTTGAGTCTCTACTTCCCTCTCTCTCTCACTTACTGTTTACTCTCTATCTCCTTTCCTTTTTTTGATGCCATGTCGGACGTTCAACACCGTCTGGTTTCCCTCAGTCTGTAACAAATTGACGAAAAGAAGATAAAATATAAAGATTTCAATTTCAAAAGGTCACATTTAGTTCAGTGCCGAATTTGTTCTCAACAGATCGTTAGGTCACGGAACATGATTTAACCCCGTAACTACAAGCATCTGCCGTTATCTAAGATGATACACGCTTCAGTCTCTCCTCGTGTAGTACTCACTTTTTCTTTATATATGCCTCTCTGTTTGCAATAGAAATTAATTGTAAATCGATTCCACAATGTTAGGTTTAAAGCTCTAAGTTTACCACAGTAACTTGTCCAATCCTTGAGTCGGGCGAGCAATAATTGAACAGCATTAAATAACATACGAATTCAAGGATATCTCTAGACATGAGCGGTGGAATTAAGATTAAATAAAGGGTTCAGAATAATCTGTAGATTACCCAGATCGTTATGGACGAAAGGTTATGATAAAAAAAAACAATGATGAAGACAATAGTGCGAGTATAATGTAAATAAGCATATAAATATAGATATTATATAACCTTGTAATTTCGATTCATTAGGAGGGTTTGGTCAAGGAATAATGGTTAACAAGCTAATCCCAGAAACAGTGTAGAGATGTTGACTTCTGTTGAGTACCCAAAGCTTATGACCTCGTGCCAGACTAAGCTAAGATTAGCAAGTGTTTGGGGATGTCTTGTTGAGTAATGGTTAACAAGCTAAGGATCAGAAACATTGTTGTAATTTCGGCCCCCATTATTACGTAGTTATTACCATGTTAAATTGAGTTCGGTTTCGAATTCCAGTCAAATCCATTTACTTACGTGCTAATACACTTGGGAAAAGTATGAATCTTCTTGTTCTCCCCCTAACTATGGCTAAGTAGCAGAACAGACCGGGTTCTATAGCCTTGGTTGGCAACCGGTCTACCGCAGAAAGAAATAGTAACCTACTGCGGGAAAAAAAAACTGCCTCGTCAGTCATGTATCGAAAGATACATGATCGCCTAAGCGTGTATCACGCATGGCACATAACTGAAATATTCGGGATGACGTGTCATCGAGTAATGGTTAACAAGCTAATTTCAGAAACAGAGAAGTGATTTCGATCTTACACGTGGTTATTGCCTTGTGTTAAATTGTGCCAAGAAAATAGTCGGGACGACGTGTCGTCGAGTAATGCCTACCAATCTAATCATAGAAAATGTGTATTGATTTTGATTCCCACTGAGTACACTGAGCATATAACCTCGTGCCAGACTAACCTAAGTTTGGCAAGTATTCGGAATGTCATATTGAGCAATGGTTAACGAGCTAATATCAGAAACAGAGAAGTGATTTAGACCCTCATTACCACGTGGTTATTAGCTTTTATTAAATTGAGTTCTATAAATATTCGGGACGTGGTGTCGTCAAGTAATGGTTAACAAGCTAATCTCAGAAACAATGTAATGATTGCGACTCTCATTACCACGTGGTTAATACCTTGTGCTAAATTGAGTTGAGTAAAATTTCAGGATCATGTGTCATGTGGGTAATGGTTGACAAGCTAATCTCACAAATTATAACCGTAATTTCGATCCTCATTGGGTGCACCCTACTTAAACTTGCTTTTTTATTTTGTCATTTCACCCCAAGTAAGGCAATAAAGCCACTGAAAAGTCTGTGGTTATTGAGGGTGAAAGAGAATGAGAAGACTGTAAATAACGTTGATATTATAAATCAGGTCGAGCAATTATATATATATATATATATATATATATATATATATATATATATATATATATATATATATACATATACATACACACACACACACACACATATATATATATATATATATATATATATATATATATATATATATATATATATATATATATATATATATATATATATTTAGGAGTTTGGTGCATGTTGTGCAGGTTTAAAATATTGGTTAAAACATATCTTATAAATTCAAATAAACAAGATTCCATATAAAATAACTAAGAAATGAGTCATTTCGAGAGTTGCCAAGTCTTTTGAGGTTTTATGTGTGGCGTCGGGGTGGCGTATGAAAACATACTTTCGACTTGATTTTCCTGTTGGTTTTCCCATCACCGGTGATAACCAAAATCTATTTTTGTCATTATTACATGGCATATTTAAATTAAGTATCCCGTTGCTAAAAAAATGTCTAACGCTGAAAAGGAGATCTGTAGTCGTATTAAAGCAAGAATTAAATAAATTAATTAAATGCCATGTTCCTTCTGGAACTAGGCGGTCATGGCTCTCCACAGATTCCTTTTCCCTCTGTCTTCTCCGGGGTTTTGATTTCAGCATTGTCGTCGCTGCTACGCCTGTTTATGACGTAGGCGGTCATGGCCCTCCACAGATGCCCACCAAATAACAGAAACCACATCACTTGAGGATTTCTAACAGCAGCAACAACTAAAATTGATAGCAGATATAACTCGTAGAGAAAACAATGACATAATCAAGATGTTGACATTCTACTCCACTTCAAATAAAAAGGTTAGGAAAGATCCCCCCCACTTCCATCAATAATTTGAAGATTACGTATTGCTGCCATATCTGGTCGGGTGCTCCTGGTATATATTTAGAGATTCTTGATAAAATCCAAAAAGAATCTGCAATATTATTGATTTTGACCTGGCATCTCGTCTTCAGACACTATCGCGTCTCCATAACGTAGGTTAACTGTGCCTTTTCTATAAACACTTTCATGGTAATTCTTCTGCTGAATTTTCCTCTATGGTACCTAGAATTTATGAATCTAAGCGCAGTACGAGATTGGCGGCAAGGTCACATCATTTTACACTTGAAATGGCTAGATGGAACAATTTCTTGTATCGCATTTCTCGCTTGCGGAACTATCTCCTGGCTACTTCCGTCAAGTCAACTTTGACCCACAAAAAGATTGTCAATCGTTATCTTCTGTATTTTTAATTCTTGTTTTTTTAGTCTTCTCTGTCCTTAGTGTTTTTTCTTCTCTCATATTCCCTCGCATACAGCAACTCCTTTAGTGGCTTTATTACCTTACTTGCGTGTGAAATGATTTTGAAAAAATATATACTGGAAAGAGCGATAAAAGCTAAAGGATTTGAGAATTTCCTGAAAAAATTATTTAAAGAGAAAGTTTTTATAAGTTTCAACCAAAAGCAGAAGTAGATGCTCGTCCAAATATTTCCTTATAGGGAAACGACTAATATTATGATTACCATTTTCTGTATTGTGTAATTGAAATGAAAGAAAATGAAGTGCTTTACAATTGCTTTCTGTTTTTCATAGGCGTAATGTCTCTTCAGAACTTAAGTGATTACAGCTCTCCACGTTTGACTTTACGCTTGCCATGAGTTCTTGGGGATGATAGTAGAATAGATTACCTTCAGTTTTGAATCAAAAGTAGTCCTTCTCCTAGGCCAGAGGGGTAGACTCGTCCTTCTTCAGGATCAGAGGGGCAGACTGGGCTTTCTCCTAGGCCAGGTGGGCAGACTGGTCCTTTTCCTAGGCCAGAGGGGTAGACTGGTCCTTATCCTAAGCCAAAGGTGTAGACTGGTACTTCTCTTAGGTCAAATGTGCAGACTGATCACTCTCCTAGGCCAGATGGGCAGACTGGTCCTTATCCTAGGCCGGATGTGTAGACTGGTCCTTTTCCTGGGCCAGAGGGATAGACGGCTCCTTCTCCTAGGCTAGAGAGGCAGGCTAGTCCTTCTCCTAAGCCAGAGGAATAGACTGGTCCTTAGGTCAGTGGAGTAAGTTGACCCTTCTCCTATATAGGTGGGGGCAGACTGGTCCGTCTGCTAGGCCAAATGGGCAGACTGGTCTTTCTCCTGGGCCAAAGGGTTGACTGGCCCTCCCATGCCAGATGGGTAGACTCGTCCTTCTAGTTCAGACTGGACCTTCACCTAAGCCAGAAGGGTACTGGTACTTCTCATAGCGCAAAAGTGAACGCAGCAGACTAGCTCGGAACTTGAACTCGGCTCGCTGATTATATTTTCCACGTCATAATAACCGTTACGCCACACGAGGTAGTATACAAAATTTTAAAATATTTATTCTTTTTGGTAAAAATTTTAGAGATAGCTATTCGGTCGTGTACGAGGTGGTGTCTGACATTATTCGTAAGTACATATCCAGCCAACCTTTTGTGAAATTATGTTGGAACTGCATTGCGGTCTTTACGCAGGCTGCAAAAAACGCAATGTGCCTACATTTTTTTGTGCAGCTCGGCAAATCTGCGATGTAGACTCTCTAAATACTTCGTTAAGTCGATCACACACACACACACACACATATATATATGTATATATATGCATGTATAAGACTGAGCAAATTTGCGCTTCGAGGAAAATCTGAATGAATGAATATGCTTTAAAGTCAAAATTGAACCTTGCTTTATTGTGAAGCAATTCGTAGCTGAGCGGCAAAAAAAATGTATGCCGGATCAGATGGTGTTTCCTATTGCAAATGGAGATGCAGGTTCGAATCCTAACGGCGGACACATTATCTTTATTAAATCTTCTCGAGCACGCAGGAAGGTAGATGTAATAAATACTGTTTAAAATAAACAGAGTGTCTACACAAATTAAGCTAGTAAATATATATATATATATATATATATATATAATAAAAATAACACGGATTAAAAAATAAAATCCCTTAATTCTTCAGCATATATATATATTAGCACTGAACCTGTAAAAATGATAGGAATGTGTGTGTACTGACCGAAGTTCGCCAGATCTCCCTCCCTCTCTACGCGTGGGTGTGTTAACACACACACACACACACACACACACACATATATATATATATATATATATATATATATAGATAGAGAGAGAGAGAGAGAGAGAGAGAGAGAGAGATAGGTAAAGCGCATCCAGCGTGACGGAAACGTAATGTCTGTTCAGATAGAAGCTAAAATGCGAAGATTTAAAGTTCCCATACAGAACCGATGCTCCCGACAGACGCCGCTTGTTCAGTAGATAAGCCGAGATGTCAGGTGGTCAAGGAGGCGTGATGGCGCCAACGCTGTAGACTTTTTCATAGAGTTATCGGCCTTTATCTCTTGTAAATTATTCTGAATGGAAATATGAACTCAATTCATATATCAGATGCGTTCGTGACTGTGCGTCGGTATTCAAGTAGATGTCTGTTTCATACTATGTAGGGCAAAGTGAATAAACGCTCTCTCTATTCCCCTCTCTCTGTTTTCTCTCTTTCTCTCTCTCAAATATATATATATATATATATATATATATATATATATATATATATATATATATAGAGAGAGAGAGAGAGAGAGAGAGAGAGAGATAGACAGACAGAAAGAGAGAGAGAGAGAGAAGGTGAAAGAGAAAAGAATCCAACAGAATGATAGGATAAAGGACAAATAGTTAATGTTTATAAATCTGTCATGTTTCGCTTTTATTAAAGCTTCACGAGAGAATGAGATAT
Source organism: Acanthosepion esculentum (assembly GCA_964036315.1). Lineage (NCBI taxonomy): Eukaryota > Metazoa > Mollusca > Cephalopoda > Sepiida > Sepiidae > Acanthosepion > Acanthosepion esculentum. The sequence goes on from OZ038488.1 coordinate 7,587,144, forward strand.
GGAGAAAAAGAAAGAAAGAAAGATAAAAAATTCTGGTATTTAAAATTTTTTTCTCGTCCTTTCTTTTTCTCCATATCCCATTCTTTGAAACATGATAGATTTATAATCGTTTTCTATTTAAAAATCTTTTGACTAAAATTCACCTAATACAAGGCCCAAGAGCAACTCAAGGTAGAGAGTCACTTTATAGAGTTATAAGATCGTAGGAAAGGACAAGAGTATATAGCTGAAAGAGACTTTAGAAGGAACCGGAAACCCAAATCTCTACTCCTATTTAAAAACCGGGGTGGAGTGTGAACCGGGCGATTGGCGACCCTATTACTCCTATTAAATTTGCTCCCTATCATTCTGTCAGATTCCGATCCATATTTGATTTGATCTCAATTCACATTCACACACACACACACACACACACACACACACACACACAGACGCATATGGGTGTGTGTGTGTATATACACACATATATATATGTGAGTGTGTGTGTATATATATACACACACACACACACATATATATACACGTGTGTGTGTGTTTGTATGTCCGTGTGCGTGCCTGTGTATATTAATTTCTAAGGAATTAATAGATTGTATTTATAATCCGATATTGTTTTTCATTTAAATGTTATACTTAGTAGATATATGTATTTGGGAGTTGTCCTTCAAAACCGGTTGAAATGCAAGTTTGTAGGACCCAGCCTCACCTGCTATATATATATATATATATATAACATATTTAGAAAGCCAACCTTCCTCCAATATATATATATATATATATATATATATATATATATATATATATATATATATATTGGTTTAAGTCATAATTTCTGTTTTTGGGAACCGATCGTAATGACTAATATACCATCTTAAGTACTAATTATCTGTGGCAGTTGAGAATAATTTTGGAGTACACTAAATGTAGTGGATTGACAAGAATGAGTCTCAACAACCGATATCAAAAGCTGAACTTTATGGTAAATGCACATTTATACATCCATCAGCTGCAATGTGTCCATAATAAACAGTTAAGAAAGTTGAAAAGTGCTCTTTGATTGTCAATAGAAAATATGCTGTTGTAATATATTGGCTCTTGAGGAAATTGGTTTGGCTCCCATCTAAGGCTAAGATCCAGTCTCCCCTGCTTTTCATCATAAGCCGGGAAGATGTAATGGATTCGCTCTCTATAGGATCCAGTCAGTACTGCATTTTATCCATAGCCTGTGTCGAGGGAGAAGTAGTGGTTTCGCACCCTTCCAAGGATATAGAATTCTGTCTGTCTTGCTATTTATCCATAGCCTTTGTCTGGGGAGAGGAGATGAATTCGCTGCTCTCCAAGCCTATATTATCCAGTCTACATAGCTAGTGGTGGAGGGAGAATAGGTGCATTCGCTGATATCTAATGCTGTAGGGTCCAGTCTCTCCTGCTATTTATTCATAGCTTTAGGTAGAAGATATGGATTATTACCTTTTCTAACTTGAAGTGAATCTAACGAACTCGACTGGAATTCGAACTTAGCTCCCCAATTCCTTAATCTATTGCTCCACCGTGCTTAAAATAGAATAAAATCCTCGTTAGTGTCAACATTTAATGTTATGACTTGTCAAGATAAAGACAATAAAATCTTTACTGTTGACAATTTTCAGTTTTATGACAAGATAAAAAGTAATCCTTGTTATGAATATTGCTATTGCTAGAGTTAATTGACATTGTTCTATTGTTTATTCAAACAACCTGGAAACACTGAAAGAAGGATGTTAATTGGCGTGCTAAACAGAGCAACTATTCAAATACAGGTATTCTCTAAAAATAGCGCTTGATATAATAAATGTATACCAGATAAAAAGATAAAATCCGTTAAGTCTTTAAAAATAATACCGATAAAATGCGCCTAAATTTTAACTTCATATAAAAATAGCGAAAATGAGAAAATCGACTGTCAATTGCTGATATCTCCTGAGGAGTGAATCGAACGATTACAAAAAAGATTCGTCTACGAATCTCTGGAGTCGTGGTACTGAATATAATATCAATCAGCTAAGTGACAAATTTTATATTTGTATTAGTCCTATACATACATACACACACACACACACACACATACACACATACACACACACACACACACACACACACACACACACACACACACACATATATATATATATATATATATATATATGAGAAATGGTTAAAATGCCTGCCAAACTCGCAACCCGGTTTAGACCGTGAGCTATTCTCAGGCAACTGGGAGGATATCTCTCTCTCTCTATCTCTCTCTCTCTCTCTCTCTCTCTCTCTCTCTCTCTCTCTATATATATATATATATATATATATATATATATATATATTCTGTTCATACGTTATTTTTATCGATACATTTTATTTGAGTGAAAGTTCTGTTTGTAATTAAACATTATTGATTACATGTACCCGAAAAATTTCGTAGGAAATATGCCTTCTCGACAGGAATCGAACTTGCTTTTCTATACGGAAACCGTCATTTGATCTGACGTGCTATACTATTTAGCTACAGATATATATATATATATATATATATATATATATATATATATATATATATATATATATATATAGTAATTTCAATATTAATCATTTTATTTTATTTTTCTATATATTTTATTATTTTATTCTATATATATATATTGAAAAACATATATATGTATATATATATATGTATATTGAAAAACAGAGATGGTAGGTGTGCATCGATATTTGCATGTCAGATAAACACGCAAATCCTTTTGACGTGTCACTGACGAGGATCATGCCAACAGAGCCGTAACCATTTGACCCCCCCCTTCCGTAGCCTTTTTCTGTCCCCAGTTTGAATTTACATTTCCGGACGCCCACGGCACTTCTCCCCCGTGTGTGTCACCCAACCCCCTCAGCCTACTCATTCATTCTGTGCCCTGAATTGGCATCGGCGCTTCTCAGATTTCAATTTCGAATTAGCATGAGATTTCTCGTCTCGCTCGGATTTAACCACTGGCTCTCAATCTCGTCTCCCTTCTCTTTTCTTCTGTAAAAACAGTTCATCACTTTTTCTCTCCTCTTTGTCTCCTCTTTTTCCACTCTCTAATTAACTTTACTTCTTTCTTTATTCTCATTCTTTAATGTACCGTTCCAATTATCTCGACTCATTTATTCACGATTTTGTTATTTCTTTCTTACTTTTGTTTTCTGGACTTTATTTGGTTTCTTTGCCTAGAATTAGAGCTAATTTTGTTCTAGTATTTGTTTCCTTCTTTATATCTTCTTTTCTTTCGTTTTTAATTTCTTTCTTTCTTTCTTTTATTTGTCTTTCTGTTCGTGTTGCTTGTTTTTTATGTTAGATTTTTTCTTTCTTTCTTTTGTTTTACTTTCTTTCTTTTGTTTGAATTTCTTTCTTTCGTTTTAACGTCTTTCTTTTTTTCCTTTATTTGTCTTTATATTTGTTTTGCTTGTTTTTTCTGTTGGATTTTTTCTTTCTTTCTTTCATTCTTTTGTTTTACTTTCTTTCATTTTAACGTCTTTCTTTCTTTTTTTCTTTTATTTACCTTTCTATTTGTGTTGCTTGTTCTACTCTGCTGTATTCTTTATTCCTTTCTTACTTTTCTTTTGTTTCCTTTCATTTGACTTCTTTTTTCTTTCTTACATTTTTCTTTCTTTTATTCGTCTTTCTTTTATTTGCCTCTTTTCATTTGTCTTTCTCTCTTGATTGGTTTATTTTATTGTTACATTAGTTTTTCATTCTTCTTTTCTTTCTTATACTTGTCTTTCTCTCTCTTTTGCTTTATTTCATTTGCCTTTCGTCTGTCTTTCTTTTAATTTTATTTGATTTTCTTTCTTTCTTTCTTTCTTTCTTTCCCATCGAGTTTTCTCCACAAGTATTCGACAAAATAAAAACCTACAAACAGAGTAAAATTCATTCACTTTCATGTTCTGGTACAAGGTCAGTAGGATTGAAGCGGACTTTTGAAGATTGCGTTGCGTCAGTTGTTCAAGTGAGCCGTGCTTTCTTATCTTGAAAATCAAGGTTAGAATTCCAACTCCTGGCCCTGGCGGAAGATAGTCATGAGACTAGTCGTAAAAAGAAAAAGATAAAGTAAAAAAAATCAAAAAATTAAAAACAAAATAACAATAGAAATAACTAGATCCCCCACCCACCCCGAAAAAAAAAGGAAAACTCGACAAAGAAACACAAGGGACTAATAAGAAAAGTCATATGAGGCAAATTGCGGTCGGGAGAAGAATGATTTGGCATCTGAGGGAAGGGTTGCGACTTCCTTATTTCTGTTGGGGTTGGGGTAGTTCATTTTGAAAAAGAGACACAGTTTGAATAGAAGTGTTCTGCCCCAACAATGCCAATCAGCGGAAGCGGAGTTGTCAGCCAAAGACCTGATTCCTGGGAACAGGCATTTGTAGCCACACTGGATGGAAAAGATAAGAGGTATTTGTTATAGTGGAAAGTGTAGAGTGGGGGAGAGACTATGGAAAGAAATGGGGAATGTGAGTCGGTGAGGAGAAAGGGGAAACATGACTTTCAAGAGGGGGACGAGAAAGAAACTAGGGCCGAGTATAAAATGATGTGTTAGGGCCGATCAATTATTCCTGGAGAACGGAAACAGGAGCATCTTTGACATCTATCTATCTATCTATCTATCTATCTATCTATCTATCTATCTATCTATCTCAACGTGTTCATTATCTATCTATCTATCTATCTATCTATCTATCTATCTATCTATCTATCTATCTATATCAACCTGTTCATTATCTATTTATCTATCTATCTATCTATCTATCTATCTATCTATCTATCTATTTATGTGTTATTTTGAACAATGACTACTTTATTTACTTGTGTCCTTTTGCTTTCTTGAACTTATTTTCTATTTTTTATTACTTTAGTTCGCCCAATACAAAGCTCAAGAGTCACTCAAGGTAGAATGCTACTGAGTGAGATTGTTGTAAGGATGTAAGTGAAGTGGAAAGGTGAAGAAGTGCATATTATGAAGAGATGTAGGATAGATATAAACTGACACAAGAGGAAGAAGTTAAGATTCTGGTGATTCTGGTGCAGAAGCTCTCCAAGTGGAACTTACTCTTTACCAAAGGAATACGAAGGGAATGGTGAGAATTCACCACCGGAAACATGGTCTAGCTGTGAAGGTCTGAACTTGTGGAACTAAGGAATGTAGCTTGTCTGAACATTTATCATGGTAATAGCGATAAAGTAGTGAGAGTCTGGTAAACTTTTGTCTGTGGAATAGGGGTTGTAGGGAGGGAGAAAAATAATTAATCACTTACAAGGCCGCGGTAACATTTGTGAACTTTGTCAAGCTAGTGAAGACTGGGGAGCACCAGTCCAGATATAGCAGCAATTCTTGATCTGATCTGACTCCTACAAAGAAAGAGCATGGCAGTAGGAGTCTGGTATTTACTGGGGCGATACAAAGAACTGACCTTTACAGCATATTTTGAGTGTAAAGCTTACACCAGATCACAAATGTATTCGGTGCGAATACATTTGAGATCTGGTGTAAGCTTTAAACTCAATAGATGTTCGAAGCAAGGACAAAAGCAAATTTAGGGTCTTTCTGTGGGGTTGAAACGTTACCAGCATTGTTTTGGCGGCATTTAATAACACAAGCTAGTCATTCCTTTATTGAGCTGTGTCAGTTAGGTCAGTGAGGGATCTCCTGCTAGGCACTGACTATTCAGATATTTGCAGTTTTGTGATGTCAACCAACCCTCGTTACCACTTTTGTGATGTCAATGAACCCTCGTTGCCACTGTTGTGATGCCAACGAATACTCGTTGTTATTTGTAATGCTCGTTGTAGTAGATATTATATAATCGCAGATACAACTATAGTAACGCCGTTGAACAATATTGATGTCAGACGCCGTCGAATAACACTCGCACTAATAGTACTTGTTCGATAATACTCGCTCGATCAGTAATCCGTATAGTGATCTGAATAGAGAAATAGTACAGTGAATAGAATAGGGAACAGCTGTCCGGATTGAGGAATCGGACAGCGGAGTTTGAATTCCAGTCGAATCCTTTACATTTACTTACGTGCTAATACCATTAGGAAAGGTATAAATCTCCTTCTTCTTCCCCAGCTATGGGTAAATATCAGGACAGACCGGATTCTATAGCCTTGGATGGCAACTGGTCTACCGCAGAAAGAAATGGTAACCTACTGCGGGAAAAAATCTTCTTCGTCAGTCATGTGTCGAAAGATACATGATTGCCTACGCGTGTATCACGCATGTATAACTGACTGATAGTGATAGAGTATAGAATAGAAGTACGATCCGAATAGTAATAGAGGATAGACTAGAAATAGCGATCAATTAGACACACGCTACCTCCCATATATGCGTTTCCTCTATGGTCACGTGGTCTACTTAATTATATATTGGGATCGTCTGTATTTGCGCACTATACGATCAAACTCAAGTGTAGACAGCGACACTTTATTCCTACATAACATGGAGGTATAGCCATGACCCGAGAATGTTATTGGACAGATTGTTAATATTAACCAGACATATTAGTAAAAACGAATTAAAGAAGCAAGAAGAGCGAGCGCAACTGTCACTTTCGCACTCATCGATCTTTAAGTCCCTATTATATTTCCCGGGTTGGATTTTATGATATACAAGCGGCATGGAGGACACAAGAAGTAATATAATCAGAAGGTAGATAACATAAGAAGTACTTGTCTTCATTAGAAAGTAATTTAAGCTTCTTGTTCATAAGGAATAACCAAATGATATCAAACTATTTTAACAGTTACTCATGCTTTTCCCTGTGTACCGTATTCTCGTATTTTATACACTTTAAAATGCGTAAACAAATAGACATTTTTAATTATTAAACTGATTGTCTCACTAACTTTCGCTAACTTCCATCCTCCAAGAACTTAGCATCTCTCTGGATGATGAACTGGTTTAAGTGATTTTCAAAGACTTTCAGGGAACTGAAAGTTTTCCCAATAAGATAATTTTTAGGAATCGAAATAGGGGGTAATACGAATGCACGTGGTCAGATGGGTATGACAGGTGTAGTAGGACATCTCAGCCAGGCTGAATAATTTCTGGCGGCTCTGTAAAGAGACGCGAGGTCTGGCGTTCTCCTTATGGAAGTCGTCACTTATTAAAATTGGTCAATTCTGGACGCTTTTCACCGTCTTTTACAGTCTTTTATTGGAAGAGAATTTGTCTGGATTCAACGCCTGATATTTTTTAATACACAATGCCTTTTTGATCCCACCAGATCCATAGAATCACCCTCTTCGGATACACACTGGCTTTTGAAGTAGTTAACAGTGGTTCATTTCGTTTTCCCCTGAACTTTTTCGCTCTACATTGTTGTAAGAAATTCATTTTTCATCGCTCGTGATTGTACTTTTCAAAGACGGCTCATTTGCTTTGGAGCAGAGAATAGTAGATGGAAAATCGGTCAATTAAGTTCTTTTCCCGTTAAATCGTGAGGCACCCAAACATTGTAGCGAGTTACGTACCGAAATGTTTTCAAATGTCTGACAACGCTCATATAAGATATGAGAGGATTACCTCTGCGATGTCCCGTGTTATGAGAACTGATTTATTTTCGATCAGTGCTTCAACTTGGTCATCATCAACTACTAAAGGGTTGCCGGAACGTTCTCGGTCTTCCAGATTAAAATTTCCACTTCTGAACTTAGTGAACTACATACGAAGAATACTTTCAGCTCCAGCACCATCTCCATAAAAGACACAAACTTTGTAAAGCGTTTTTTTCCCTTTCCGGAAACAAAGGGGATCACATGACGTAAATGGATCGCACTTTTCTCCATTTTCACTTTTTAATTTAGAAAACATTTAAAATTCCTAATCTACACAGAAATCGTACAGAAAGACGCTCTGCAATGTCATTTTTCATAAGTATGTACAGTTGTGGACAGAATTATTCACCCCCACTGAATATTTGAAAATGCAGATATTTGCATGTACTTATTGAGTTTACCATAAATTGTTGATTCCGTATTTAGTTTTGAATAATTTGCGAAATTTTTAGAAGTTTCGATCTATTATATATATATATATATATATATATATATATATATATATATATATATATATATATATATATTAATCGGTATCACCCCATGTAAGACAGTAATGTCACGAAAACACAAGAGTTTACAGGGTGGGGAAGACTTAGGAACAAAAATATTAATGATGAGCAGAAAAAGAAAAGAGTAATTAGGAGGACAGTAGATAACAATTGACATGGCATTTACATTTTTGTTGGCTGGAAAGCAAGGAGCCGGAAGGGAGTTCCACAAGAGGGAAGTGCGAGAGAAGAAACTGTTAGCATAGAATTTATGGTTACATCTAGCCAGCTCAATTGTAAATTGATGTTGTCTATTGCTGCGCTTAAATTCAAAAAGTCTAGGTACCATAGCAAAGAGCTCATCCAAACAATTACCATGAAAATATTTATAGAAAAGACACAGAGAGGCAACCTTACGGCGGTGGGAAAGTGAATGAAGCCGAACAGCCAGATCAGAACCAGAATATTACTGATTCGTTTTTGGATCTTATCAAGGAGCTAAAGGTAAATAGCAGAGGCACCGGGCCATATGTGGCAGTAATATTTTAAGCATGGACGAATTATAGGCTTATAGATATGTAAGATAAATTCCGGAGAGAAAAAGTATCTCTCTCGACACAGTGAACCGACTTTCTTAGCAAGTGTCCTAGCAATGGATTCAATATAGGCTTTCCATTTCGTGTCAACTGAGAACGTTACTCAGAGAAGGCGCAATGAGTCACTTTCTTGGTAGATACCATCGGCGATGCTGGTGGAAGGCAGAGATGTGTCTCTCAGTTTTGGATGCGTTAAAATTAATCGAGGTAGGGTGTAAATGGTATTGTCGTCAGCGTAGATGTCAAGTTGAGAGCTGATATCATCGGGAAGGTCATTAATGAAAATGAAAAACATGGATGGAGCCATGGGGGACACCCGCATTAGTAAGAAAGGATCTAGGCGAGTGGCTGTTCAGAATAACTTTCATCTCACGATTTGATAGGAAAGACTGGATCAGTTCAAAAAAAGTGTCCGGAGACACCGTAAATTTTCAGTTTATGGAGAAGACCTGAATGCCAGACCCTGTCAAAGACTTTCTAGATGTCCAATGCTACAGCCCCGGCTTCACCGTTTTTATCTCGAGCATGATAGACTCTTTAGCGTAATTATCTCCAGTACTTTAGCAGTCGACCTGAAGAAAGGAAAGCCATATTGCTTGTCTGAGAAAAGGCCCTGCTATGAGAGATGATGAAACCAATTCAGCCTTGATTAGGGCCTTTAAGAGTTTCCCCAAAAAGGTAGAAGGCTAGTAGGCCGATAGTTGGAAGGGTCAGACGGCCCACAAGACTTCTTAAAAACTGGAACAACAGATGATGACTTCCAGCAGTCGGGAAACAGGAGGCAGCGTGGCATTTATTATACAGTTTAGAGAGAACAGGGGCCAGTTCGGGTGCACAATTCTTAATGACTATTACAGGGATGCCGTCGGGTCCACATGATTTGTGGGGAATCTAGGTTAGAGATGAGGGCAGACTCAGTTGTAGAAAGGAAGTTAGGCAGGGATATTCCTGATGAGTGAGGAGTAGAGTTTGAGGAGGATTTACGGATAAAGCATTCAGCTTCATCTGCAGAGGATGATAACACCTCATATTGATTGAAGAGGGGAGGAATAGAAACTTTACACTTATTTAATGCCCTATTACAGAGTCACCAGTAATCACGAGAGCCAAATGCTATGCTATGCTTCCTTTTCTCGGCAAACAGGGAATTTGCTCATTCAAGGACTCACATTTATTGCGAGCAGCAATTAGCCGAAAATTAGCTGGTATAGCCGAAAATAGTTCATGGGGGGGGGGTCAGAATTACCAAGAGCGCAATATTTCGAAGCTACGCAAGAGCGAGAATGGGAGGTAAGAAATAAATCAAGTAGAGAAGCTGTTGCTCGGTTTTGCTAGGGAAACAATTAGGAAAGTCCACGATTTGAGTAAGGGATTGGGCAATGGAAAAAAAGTTACAGATATTTTTAAAAATTGGTGCAGCCCAAAATTATTCACCCTGTTATGGAATATTGCACTATGGCAAGTGTAATTTATTATTTTCTTAATTTGACATTTAATACAAACATGAAAATGAAATACAGTAGAATCCCGCATATCCGGAATCCCTCATATTCGGAATCCCTCATATCCGGAATCCTGCATATCCGGACATGATTTTGTTGTGTATATTTGAACTATTTGGGTGAGATGTAACTGATTTGAAATTTCTGTTTTTCAGGAAATTTACCTGGGATAATTGGTTATGCTTATTTCAACCTAATGGCTTTCATTGGTGCATTAAGATGATGGGAATAAGGGGAACAACGAAATTACAACGAGACACATCTGTAACAAGATGCATGATTGCTGAACTGAAATTGAAAAAACTATTGAAAAGGTTGTTAGTTTTATGGAAAGAAAGCCAGCATTCAGCTACGACGATTGTGATAACGCACGCATAGTCAAAAAGTGTCTTTCTTAAAAAATTCAAAAACAAAAGCTAAACGAAACGCAGAAAAAGTTTGAGAATGACATTAGAAGAGAAAACATCATCATGCAACAGCGATTAAAAAATCCCTGTTACATTATTTCTTTTGCAGACGCGGCATACTTAATTTAATTAATTTTCATTAACATTACATAATTTATTTCTTTTTCGTTAAAATCAATTCTGTTATATCTCACTCACCATTAGCTTATTTTGTTTATTATGAAACATTGAAAATAAATTTAAAACCTTTATTCTAATCAAAATATAACCTCTCATATCTGGACATTGTAACCAATTCCTCACATCCGGAAGGCCTTCTTTATCCGGTTGTCAGGGATTCTATTGAAGCATTGACCTGATTCTATAACATTCTAAAAGGGAATGAAGAAGACAATATGTAAGTGCCACGTATGGTGATAACTCATTCGTTCTGCAACCATAGCAAAGACGGCTGAACTTGGGAAGAAGCTCCGAATGAGGATAGTTGATGCGTCCAAACAAGGTGATGGATATACAACACTTTCTAAGCATTTAAATGTTCCGATATCGTAACATTATCAAAAAGTACAACGGGACTCATTGTGTTGAGAATAAATTAAGGACTGGCAAAAAACGGTTAATTTCTGAAAGAATAGAAAGGAAAATTGTTAGAGATGTCTCGAAGGATCCTCACTTCACGACAAAGGACATTGTCAATGATGTAAAGCTATCAGGGCTGAATGTATCGACAAATACAGTTACAAGATGCTTTCATCGAGCAGGACTTCGAGCTTTTTACCCAAGGAAAAACTCCCTTGCGTAAGGCTAAAAACTTAGATTAGCTTATGTTAGAAGCCATCTAGAACATGGAACTCAGTTTTATGGTCAGATGAAACCAAACTAGAATTATTTGGTAACATGAACTGTCGTTATGTATGAAGGAAAGTGAATGAAGTTCAGAAACCCCAAAATACTGTCCCATTGAATTAATCACTGTGGTGGACCAGGAAAACTAGTAAGAGTACAGGGTATCATGGATAAACAGCAGTATCTAGCTATTATTAAAAATAATATATATATATATATATATATATATATATATATATATATATATATATATATATATATATATATATATATCGTTTTAAAAACTTGTCTGGGTATTGCAAATTGAGACCAGCATATTCTTGTATTAGCTGCTTGAATATTAAAATAAATCCAGTTTATGGTAATGTAATTCTAAAATGGAATCTATCAATGCCGAAAATCTTTTGAGAAAATGTGAAATGTGTTTTTCCCAGTGGTACTGGAAGCCTTAAGAACCAAACAATGCATCTTTCAGATTTTCAAAAATTAGAACAGTACACACACGAACGCGCACGCGCATGAGCGTGCGCAACCCTCTTAATCTATATTCATTTCGCACGCATGTTAAGAAGTCTTTTTTTGTGAATACCGTCTCCATCTAGAATGTAGGTGATCAAGTCTCTCCATAACTTTATTGAACATTTTCAAGATGTGCTCCGTCTGTATCACTGCAAATTTACAATCTATCCTTGGTATTGCGAAAAAACATTTTTGAAGCATTTCAGGAGTTTTCTCCTGCACTAGTAACTGAATGCGTTCTATAAGCTCAGCTGAACTGTTGATCTTTTAGCGATAAACCTTTATTTTTATGAAACCGCATGCAAAGAAATCCGGTGGAGAGGGTCAACAAAGATGCGTTCATATGTATTCCTTACACTGGTCAACACAATTTTTGGTGCCAAGAAACAAAACACGTTTTTTTATCTAATTCGATGGCGCTGATTCCGAAAATGACCTTAGTTTTGCATGGTTGCCTACCATTTTTGCTGTACTGAAATTGCTCATTTTTGGAAAAAAGATCAATTGACGATCTTGGCTGATCGTAAATTTAGTTAATAAAGGTCGTAGAAATCCATCAATTTTCAGGTAGGCCGCGCAATTTATGTTCAGATAGTTATGTTCCATGCGTGATACACGCTTAGGCGATCGTGTATCTTTTCGATACATGACTGACGAGGCAGATTTTTCCCGCAGTCGTTGCCATCCGAGGCTATAGAACGGGGGGGGGGGGAGAAGAGGATTCGTAGAAGTGAATGTAATGGATTTGAACTCGGCTCCTCTGATTCCTCAATTCAAGCCGCTATCCATTACTCCACCGAACCTCATCACAGTTTATGTTAGTCACCTGAAATAAACTATTTTTCTAAGAAAAATTGTTTTTGAGTCAAAAGTTTTAGAATAGAAGTACCGAATTTTTTCAATTTATCGATAAAATTCAAATTCATTGACAAACATTATCAGTAATACACTTTTGAAAACCTGATAATTAAGGTGACATCAAACAAATTTTTAGGCGGAACAAACAAAATATCATAACTGATCTATAGATAAGGCTGGTGTAGCTCGGGCTATTGCTTTGGACAGCGTTTGACAGGATTCGGCACATCGACCTTCGTCATAAGTTGAAAGGCTATGTTATTTCCGAAAGAACTTTTAACTAATTCAGTCTTACTTATCAAATCTAAAAATGCATGTTATCATGAACGGCCGCTCCTCTAGATCTTACAGTTGGTTCCCGGAGCTCTATCATTTGACCTACTTTGTTCTTCATTTTCATCAATTACTTTCCAGCAGACATCAGTTCTCAACTTGATATGACACAACTATTTATTCCTGTCTCGATAAGTGTGTTATTAACTGGGGCAAGGAATGGCTTGTCAGTTTTTACGCTTCCAAAACGAAGCTTCTTCCTATCAATCACTTGAAAGACAACTTTCTGCCTCCCTCCAGCATGGCCGCCACTAACCTCCAGTAGAGTGAAAGTTGGTTCAGTGACGTGCTAAACAATTTTTCTTTCCTGAATCTATCTTTATAAGTCTACTATGCATTCATGCTTTGAATATTGATGCCACACATAGTCCGGTGATCCTTCTCTATATTTAGAGGTTCTTGATAAAATCCAAAGAAGAATCAGCAATATTACTGGTGCTGTCCTGGCATCTCAGCTTCAGTCACTTTCCCATCGCCGTAATGTAGCTTCCCTATGACTTTTCTATATATATTTTCGTGGTAATTGTTCTGATGAACTCTTCGTATGTGGGACCTGAACTTTATGGATTTATGCGCTGTAACAGATTGGAAAACAAGTTCCCATCATTTTACGGTTGAATGCTAGATGCAACCGTAGGTTCTATGCTGACAGTTTCTTCTCTTGCATTTCTCGCTTGTGGAACTCTCTTCCCAGCCAACTTTGATCTTTAAAAATGTATATGCAATCGTTATCTTCTTGATTCTTCTTTTATTGTTCTCGCTCATTAATAATGTTTCTCTTTTTTCTTTTTCTTTCGTACTCCGATTGTTATAAAGACAGACTGACTGGAACATCTAGTATAAAGCTAATTTTTACCAAAAATTTGGATTTCACATTTATTTTCGTATACTAGTGCCTATATGATCTAATTTTCTGCAGAATAAGCATCATTTATTGATAAATTTAGGAATATGCTATCATAAAGACAATTTATTGTCAATGTTTGGGCCTATCTTTTGAAAAGTTAGGGTCTTAGTTATTGTTATTATAATCATTCGGTCCCAAACTCTTTATTAAAAGATTCAATAATTAGAATTTAAACCCAATAAATGTCGATCTTTTTAATGTAAAAATGCTTATCGCATTGATTAGCAGTGCAACTGTTTTAGACAAATATATACTTTCCAATTAATTAATACATTGTAATTTAGGGGATCAATTTATTAAATAATAACAGCAGAAAATCTATATCCCACTTTATGCACAACAAAAACTTATATTAATACAAGTTTAACCATAACGCCAAAAATGGCGGCATATTTTGATAAGTCGTTACAATTATTAGGAGGTTTACACTTGTGAGTGTTTAACTATGTACTTTTCAATTATTATATTAATAGGTCGTAATTCTGAGGGATCTGTTTATTACTTATTAACAATTGAAAACTGATACCCCACTTTATGTCCCGTAGAAGCTTATTATTAATACTAGTCTTTTCTATTACTAGATTTTCATTTATTAGTCTTTTAATATATTTTTCAATATTATTATGAATGTGTTGTAATTCTGGAGAATCTTCTTTGATAATTTCACCACTAGCAAGGCAATAAAGCCACTAGGACTCATGGGGGGGCGTATAGCGAGTGAAAGAGAATGAGAAGACTTTAGTGAGGGGAAGTGAGGAGAAAGGACAATAAAGGAACAGAATTTCAGAAGACAGGAGATGACGATTGACATTGCTTTTAAAATCTTGAAGATGTAGGTTGTAGGGAAACAAGAAATCGGAAGTTCCACAGATGAGAAGTGCGAGAAAAGAAACTATTAGAACAGAACTGTTGGTTGCATGTACAGGGTGCCCAATAAAAAAACAAATGAGGTAAATCCAGAAAGAAATTTATTTAGCTATCATGATTCATGCACAAACTGAACAATCATCGTAGATGTTCGAAATGTTTGCTTGGATGTTCAACACAGAGTTGTAATTGTGGTAAGCAGGATGCAGTAGCTTTGTGGATAGTGTCAAGAGGAATTTCATTCCAAGCTTCAGTTAAGTTCCTTTTTAGTGAATCAATATGGACGATAGCACGACGACGGTTTTGCAAGCGAGTTAGAAATATACTTCAGCTACAGTCATCCATAACATTCAGACCTGAGATAGACCAATTAGAGCTGGTGTATTTTCTCGAAGAATAAATTTACCGCTTTTTTTTTATTGGGCACCTCGTAGCTAGTTTAACAGTAAAACGGTGAGAACTATTTGCCAATCTAGTAGCAAGCATTAAATCCATGCAGTTGGGGGACTAATGAAAAGTTTTCATGATAATATTTATAGAAAAGACAGAGAGAAGCCCCTGAAGTTGATATGCCAAAACAGGATTAATTACATCACAGACCCTTCCTTGGATTTTGTCAAGAATCTCGAGATAAGTAGCAGGAGCACCCGACCAATATGGCAGCAATATTCAATGCACGAAACGAATAGTAGATTTATAAATGCGCAAGAGAGATTCTGATGATTTGTCTGGCATGGCACAGTGAACCTAGCAATCGGTTCAATATAGTCACTCAATTTCATTTCAATGGAAAACATGAGTCAGAGACGGCGCAAAGCGTTGCTCTCCTGGATTTTAGAAAAGGTTCTCTGTGGTGATTATATCAAATCAGTTTTGTTTTGGAGGCCTTAAAATTTACAAGCCATTCCTTGCTTCAGTTAATACTGACTGGCAGTCATTTTCGAGAACAATATTACACGATTTGTTAGGAATGATTATATTAGGCCAAATATTTGTCCAGTGACACCGTATCTTTTGAGCTTGTTGAGGAGGCCGGCATGCTAAACTCCATCGAAAGCCTTTGCCGGCATGCTAAACCTCGTCGAAAGCCTTTGAGATATCTAAGGCCACAGTACGAGATTCGCCGTTTATATCTAAAGCTTGATAGATAAATTCAATGATGCCTGTTGATACATCGGCAGTTGACCTGGATAAACGGAAGCCATGTTGCTACACCGAAAAGAAATCGCGTGAATTAAGAAGCAACACCAAACCGGCGTTGCTTAGATCCTCTAGCACGTTGCCAAAAAGATGTAAGAGACTACTAGAACGATAATTTGAAGGGTCAGTATTTTCATCAGATTTCTTAAAGTCAAAAACTACAGAGGAGGCTTTCAAACAAGTCGGAAAGCAAAAAGTCGTGAGACATTTATTGCAAAGTTTGGATCAGTTTAATACTTAATAGCAATAGAAGTTTAATCCCCAACGTAACGTCTACATATTAATATTCTTATTTAAAAATAGTTTATATGTTAGCTTTGTTACTGAAACAGGTTGTCTATATTTTCTGTTACGCAAGCAATCATGAACTGAAAAAGCAGGTATAGAACGCAAGAACAATCTGACTGCTGCACAGATCTTTCAACAAAATATACAAAAACGGTGAATTGACAAGAGGCAAAGGCTTTTGTACTTCATGCCTGCGTCATATCAATCAAATGCATTCGGCAGCCTACACATTATTATTAGCAAAAATACCAAAAATGGGTGTCATATCAGTTTCGTGAGTGCAAATCTAATATGCATGTAGTCATCGGACCTGTTTATCTCGATTTATATGTGTAAACCTTAAATACTTCAGTCTGAATATAAGCTTATAAATTATTTTGCAGAAGAAATGTGCATAGGGTTGCCAATTGAGTCAAGTTATAATAATGGACAAATAAAAAAAATAAATAGTCATTTAAAATTAACGACTTCGGTACCCCGTCGCTAGGCTGACAGCCAGAAGATCAGATTTCAAATCTAAATTGTTCGTCCGTTTAAAATACCACATTTATCAGAAAAATATATTCCGTTTAAATACAGAAGGACTTGTGAAAATACTTAATTAATTTGGCTTCTCGGATCCATTAACTCTTATAGCACTTTCTAACATTAAATGCAGTTTCCTTCCAAAGTTTTTCTTTCTGGTAGTGTGGAAAGTTTGATTAGCATTTCGTTACGTGTCGCTTCCCTGGCAGAAAAGGGTTCAGATGTCAAATCTATATTGTTTCTCAAGATATCATATTTATTAGAAAAAAAATGCAATTTAAATAGAGAAGAGGCCATAAAATGACTTCATAGAGCTACACATTTCGGCGTATCCTCTTTTCCTGTTACCCAGGGATTGTTGGCAAACTATATACTAAAGCTTTCTCACTGTAGGTAAGAAAGAGAAAAGATGACTAGTTTTAGTTTTTTCATTTTATTTTACACGCACACACACACACACACACACACACACACACACACACACACGCACGCACGCACACACACACATATAATGCAAAGCAAAATAAAGAAAGAGTGTGATGGACATGAAGCTGTGGATAAGTTTTACTTTGTTTTTTTTTTCTTGTCTCCAAAATTATCATTTTATTGCACAGCACAGGGTAAATGTTGTCCAGACTGAATGGGAGAGGTTTATATTATTCAGATGTCTTATTTCAAAATCAGTCCGATTTTGTTTGCGTGTATGTGTACGTGTGTGTGTGTATATTTGTGTATATATTAAGAGGTACAAGCATGTGTAAGCGCATATAACGCACAACACAGACGCACACACATATGCATTACATACACGCATACAAAGTCACACGTGGATAGTGGATGACGGACAGACAATCATTTGTTCCTTTTTTTTAATCATTTCACTCTATGCAAGGCAATAAACCCACTGAGACACAAGGGGTTATTGGGTGTAAAAACATAAGAAAAAAGAAAAACATTATCAAGGAGCGAGAACAATAGAAGAGGAATCAAGAAGACAGTAGATAAGGATTGACATTGCATTTAAATGTTTTAAGATCAAAGTTGACTGAAAAGCCGAAAGAGAGTTCCACAGGCGGGAAGTGCGATTGAAGAAACTGTTAGCATAGAACTTACGGTTACGTCTAGCCATTTTGACTACGAAATAAGTACAGCGCTTAAATTCAAAAGGTCTAGGTGCCATAATGAAGAGTTCATCCGAACAATTACCATGAAAGAATTTATAGAACAGACACAGAGAGGCAACCTTACAGCGGTGTGAAAGGGACTGTATTCCAGACGCCAGCTCAGGGCCAATAATATTGCTGATTCTTTGGATTTTATCAAGAATCTCTAAATACATAGCAGGAGAACCGCCGGACCATAGGTAGCAGCAATATTCAAAGCATGTGTTAATTGTAGAGCTATAAATATGTAAGATAAATTCTGGAGAGAAAAATTGTCTCGAACGACAGAGTGAACCAAATTCCTTAGCAGCAGACCTAGCAACCGATCCGTGTAGATGCAAATTGTAATTGAAAATGACATTCTTCTCTCATTCCAAATTCAGTCAGAGACAAAAAAGAAAGCGTTAAATAATTGGCTGAGCTTTTTCAAAGGAACAAAGGACTTGGCAATTCAAGATGCACATTGACATAACAATAAAATACTGTGATTTAATCACTCGATTTTTTAATCCTAAATATACAAGCCTCAAGAGCCACTCAAGGAAGAGAGTTACAGAATGTGGTTGTTTGTAAAGGCCTAAAACAGAGGACACAAGAAGTGCATATTATGAGGACATGTAGGATAGATAACGGTTGACCCTACAGTTGAAGAGGTTATGATCCTAATGTACGGGAAAACATCATCTTGGGTGGCTGTTCTGGCGGAAGAAGCTGTCTGTGTAGAATTTCCGTCTTCACAGTCGAATACGGGTGGGAGGGAAATGTATTACTAAAATGTCTTATTTAAAATTTTGTACGTCTACATTAATAGCACAAGCACAAGTCCCTTACACACAACACAAACATACGAATATATTTTATTGCACAGCGCAGGGTAGATGTTGTCCAAGCTGAATGGGAGAGGAATGTATTATTTAGTTGTCTTATTTCAAAATCAGTCAATTTTTGTTTGTGTGTATGTATACGTATGTGTGTGTGCTTGTGTATATATTACAAGATACAAGAATATGTAAGCATATGTAACGCACAACACAGACACACACATATACATTACATACACGCATACAAAGTTACACACAGACAGTGGGTGACATATGTTCTTTTACTATATAGATTCGTATACATGCAAAATATAATTGAAATTGACATTGTTTTATCAATTCCAAATTCAGCCAGAGACAAAACAGAAAGAACTAAATGAAGAACGATCTTTTTCAATGAAGAACGATCCTTTTCAATGAAGAACGATCCTTTTCAATCCTTTTCAATGAAGAATAACCTTTTAAATGATCAAAGTTCCTTTTCAATAAAGAATGAAACTTTTCACTAAAGAACGGTCCTTTTCAATGAAGAACGTTTCTTTTCAATAAAGTACTGTCCTTTTCAATGGAGAACGTTCCTTTTCAATAAAGAAAGATCCTTTTCAATTAAGAACGATCCTTTTGAATGAAGAATAATCCTTTTAAATGAACGACGTTCCTTTTCAATAAAGAACGAGACTTTTCAATGAGAAACGTACTGTTTCAAGAAAGAACGGTCCTTTTAAATGGAGATCGATCCTTTCCAATAACGAACGATCCTTTTCAATGAAGGTTCTTTTTCAATAAAGAAGGGTCTTTACATTGAAGAATGTTCCTTTTCAATAAAGAACTGTCCTTTTCAATGAAGAAGGATCATTTTCAATAAAGAACGGTCCTTTTCAATAAAGAACGGTCCTTTTCAATTGAGAACGTTCCTTTTCAATAAAGAACGATCCTTTTCAATGAAGAATAATCCTTTTAAATGAACGACGTTCCTTTTCAATAAAGAACGAGACTTTTCAATGAGGAACGTACCTTTTCAATAAAGAACGGTTCTTTTCAATGGAGATCGATCCTTTTCAATAAAGAACGATCCTTTTCAATGAAGAAAGGTCCCTTTTCAATAAAGAAGGCTCTTTACATTGAAGAATGTTCATTTTCACTAAAGAACTGTCCTTTTCAATGAAGAAGTATCCTTTTCAATAAAGAACAATTGCCGACTGTATATAACCATTAAATATTGTGATTTAATTGCGTGATTTTTTAATACTAAATGTTCAGCTGATACAACGCCTACGAGCCATCCAAGATAGAGCGTTATTTTATAAGGTTGCTGTATTGACGTAAGAGGAAGAAGCAAGTGAAGATTATGTGGATATATAGGATAACTAATGCTTAACACTAGATATGAATAGATTAAGATTGTAGTGATCAGGAGAGCATCCTCTCGGGAGTTCGTTTCACAAACTAGCAGTTCTCGGAAGTATTACGAAGTGAATGAAAGTGATTCGAATTTGTGTATGTGACATGGCAGGTCTTAGCAGTGAAGGTCTGAACTAGTCGAACTAACTGATCTACATCTTCAGAACATTTGCTATGGAAATAGCGATAGGCTAGCAAAGTTCCGTTCATGAGGAAGGAATTGAAAAAGTTCAAAAGCTGTTCACACTGTGTTGTAACCTAGAAAGGGTTACTTAATGAGGAATAACCAAAACGATGGTCGGAAATGAAATGGTAATCTTTATAACATCAACAATATACAATACTCGTCAGTGGCGTGAAGTAGGTAAACCACTCCTAATGGTGGACTACTGAGACAGCATATTACGATATTTGCCTGCCTCCCCACGAGGTAGGATGTGGCACAAGGCTAAATTTAATGTGGGGATATCCGAGCCCGTGGTATCGAGCAAAAATTGGCCTTAGACCCAGCATGCGCTGGATCGGGTGTCTACCTGCCCGGACGAGACCCTGTCCTTCGGCATAGCCTCGTCCGGGTTCCTCTCTGCCTGAAGGCAAGAGAAATCGACACGACAAGAGTTTCACACGCTGACAGCTCACGCTGACAGCATAGGCAGCATATTGCCATCACTTACAATAGTGTCCAACGTATTTATGAGGATTGGGACATACCCGTTAGTGTTCATAGGTACGGTATATAACAGAAAGAAATAAGGAAAGAAAGAAAAAATAGGGAAAGAAAAAAGGGTTGTAACCTAGAAAAGGTTATTGAATGAGGAATAATCAAAACGTAGCTTGGAAATGAAATGATAATCTTTATAACATCAACAAAATACAGTACTCGCCAGCGGCGTGAAATAGGTAAACCACTGCTCGTGGTGGACTACTTAAAGAGCATATTACCCCCACTTACAATAGTGCTCAACGTATTTATAAGGATTAAGACATACCCATTAGTGTTCATAGGTACGGTATATAACACACTGAAATTAAAAATTTGTCTTTTTAGCTTTTTAGTGTTTTTGTTCTATAGTTAATTGAAAGTTTAAGTAAAATAAAATAAAACTTCAAAATTTAAATAGACTTCCAAAATCTACTCCCAGCCACGACAGTGTTCAAAAATGATTACGTGACCTTGTGGGTGATGAATTATTCTCAACCCTGCAGCCCCTATCCCA
The DNA here is from genome assembly GCA_964036315.1 of Acanthosepion esculentum. NCBI lineage: Eukaryota > Metazoa > Mollusca > Cephalopoda > Sepiida > Sepiidae > Acanthosepion > Acanthosepion esculentum. The sequence goes on from OZ038488.1 coordinate 7,608,709, forward strand.
CAGACGAAATGTTGCTAGCCTCTCACTACTTAATCGCTATTGCTATAGCAGATGTTCAGACGAGTTACATTCCTTAGCTCAACCAGTTGAGGCCTTCACAATAAGGACATCATGCACTGTCGTATTCCCGGTGGGAAACCATCCCCATTCCCTTCGTGCCCCACTCAAACAGCTTCTTCCCCAGAAATGTCGCTCGGTGGAACATAATTACAAGAGAATGCGTCCAAGGTCAACCGATTTTTATCCTACACGTCCACACTTCACACGCACTTCTTACTTTCTCCTTTCCCCTCCTTTACAACAATTCCTCTCAGTAACCTTCTACTTTGAGTGGCCCTTGGGATTTTTATTGAGTAAACTAACAGTAAGTAAAAAAAAGGTTATAAAAAGAACAAGAGGGAACATCCCTAGACATAGACAGTGGAATCAGAATAATCCACTCCCGTAGAATGGGTTCAGTTCGAAATTCTTTGAAATTTATTCGGATCGAGAGACATCTGAAGAAGACCGGAAGGTACAACGGCTGAAACATTGTGATAACAACAACAGCTATTTCGTTATATAGAATACTTAGCATTAAGTACTGGTAAGGAAATGAATTCGGTAGATATACAAAAATAAAAACGGATGTAAGTCAAGGAGGTATATTCTTACCAGATCTTTTCATCCAATACAGCGAGATGATTCTGAAAAAATCAGAAGTCCTACCAGAATTCATTATGCGGCCAGAATCTTAACAACATAAGATATACAGATAACATCATCTTGATAGCAGGCAAAAAAGGAAACTCCAAGAACTCCTACAGAAGGTAGTTAAAGAAAGCGAGAAGAAAGGACTAAACATTAATTGCAAGAATTGGTTGTTAGTTCAATATGTAAATTACAGATTGGAGCTACCAAAATCAAACAGACGCAATAAGTAGATATCTGAGAAGTGTATGAAGAGAGGGCAGGAAAGGCGACACGGAAAGCCAAGAACACTTATGCAAAAGAAATATTTGAAATTTCTCGAGCATGACACTTCTTTTTCTTTTTATGAGCCATGTCCTTTCAGGACGCATCGGCGATCATGGCTCTCCACCTCTCCCTCTATCACTTGCAGCTCTCAACAAGTTCCTTCCCTCTGCTACCTCCCCCAGACCACGTTCTGTCATTCACTTGCTCAAGCCCACCAGGTATGTTACGCGTTGTTTTCCCTTGTCTCTCTTTCTCTCTATTCCACTCGTAAGTATCAAATTCTCCAGGACCTCCTTCCTCATTATCTGTACCAGAAACTTCAGCTGCCTCTTCATGATGTTAAGTATAAGCCTCCGCCTTGTGCGCATCCTCTCTAAGACCTCATCGTTGCTCACTTCTTCATCTTTGAGGAAATCGTCCAACATTCGCTGCCGTAAAGAAGGACAGATGTCACGTAACAGCTCAGTATTCTTTTCTTTGTTACCGAAGAAATCCGGCTGTCTCGTAATATTCTGCCCATTGGAATGTGTTCTTGGCCATCCCAATACGTCTACGGATCTCAGTGTTGCACTTACCGCCCTCTGTCAAAATACCTCCCAGATATTTAAACTCCCGCGTCTGCTTGATTCTATTGTTTCCGACCTGCAACTCGCATTTAGAGCTCATCCTTTTACTGATGACCATGAGCATTCTGTCTTCTTGTAGTTTCTACTTAGTCTCTTCTTCTCACTCTCCGTTTTCCTTAATATCCTGCTAATAAGGGGTTTGTGACTGACGGGAAAGCGTAAAGGTATATATATATATATATATATATATATATATATATATATATATATATACACTAACATGTGATCAGAGTTGCCAAAAGGACAGATCTGCAGAGCACAACCTGAGTCAGGGCTGGATGTAAGGAAGAGATCAAACAGAGAAAAGGGTCCGTCAGAATTACTGGGGAAACGCGTGGAGAAGTCTGTTATTTGAGTGAGATTAATAGAATATTTCAAGGTCCGGATGCCGGCGAGGTCAGTGGCATTAAAGTGATTAAGCTACCTAACAAGGTGGGCACTGACGTCGCCGAACACTGCAAATAAACTGGATACTGTTGAAATGTTTGTATTATATGAAGTAAATGATGAAGTTTATATACAAATGAATTTCTATATTGGCCCCAATTCAATTTTTGCCCATGTCTTTCTTAACATACCTTCATCAATAGCAGCAATGGGACAATTATTCTTTCCTTAATCTCCTCCAAATCCTTTAATTTAGGGCGGTACACGATATCTTTCTGATAGAGCCACAAGAAAAAGTCCACCTTTTCTAAGATTTTCGTAATGACATTTTGAAATTTCTAAAGATTTTGTGGACACTGTACATCAAATTATTAATCGACAAAATTTCAGCTTTTAACCATCTATATATGCTATTAAAAAATTTATACTCTTTAAGTAACATACATTCAAATCTAGCCAACTTTTTTCTGTTAAATATTTACATGCATTTTGGGTTTTTCGACTACATTCGTGTGCCAGGTATAAATAAAGGAACACTAGCAGTCAGTCATCGTGGAATCCGAGTGGCAGGCGAATCGAAGTCCGAATCGAAGTATTAAAAAGAGGCGTTAAGAAATCTCTCTGTTGTACGAAATTGTCTTTATAAGTGATAATATAATAGCTAATAAATTTCTCTTTCCCCGTCTCCCTCTCCTTCTCTCTTTCAAACTCCCTTATCTCTCCCAGCTATCTGGATCCGTGGAAAATGTGACCCGAAGGCGCACTGGAATAGCGAAAGATGCCTTGATGGGCTAAGCGAAGTGTAAAGAGAGAGAAAGTTTTCATTCGAAACTAAGAAAAGTTGAACTGCAATGTAATACATAATCTCCTATATGGCAGTGAGTGCTGGACAATGTGTCTTCATAGAATCAATTTGAAACATTATAAATGCTGAAACTACCATGGAGTGGACGTATGAACAAGAAGGTTTTTTTTAAGCAAAATAGGGGTACGAAAAAAGATACAATCAATAAGAGAGAGAGTTTAGACTTTTGGAAAATTGAATGAGGAAGAAGAGCGTGGAAAAATTAACATACACAAGACACAGTAAAAACAATAGAAGCAGGTGGAGCAGCATGTAAGCTATTTTATATGAATGGATCTCAGAACAAAAGCAATGAGTGATACTAAAGGTTAACTAGAGCAACAAAATACAGGAAATTGTGGAGAGCCATGATTGTCCTTCTCCTGAAGAGACAAAATACACCAAATAAGTGTATTAGCATGGGGTTTTCCCTCAGACTATAAACTCGATTGGTAGCAATTTGTTTAAAACTGGCCCTGTGAGTGACGCAACAAATAGCACAAAAAATAGGATGACAGTTTAAGTAGTCTGTAATTAATAAAATAAAAGCTTCATTTAATAAAATCAGACAAGTTGTAACCTTTTGGAATTTTGACAAATTTGATCCACTTTGTCGCTTTCTTTGTTTACGTTTGTTATTTTTTTGTGAATTAATTTATGTTTTGACGGAAATACGTTTGTCATTTTAGATATTGTTTCAATCCGTGCCTATTTGTTTGGGGTTGGGTGAAGCGAAGTGCAAGTGCGTGGGACGATAAGAACGAGGACAGAAAAAGAGAGTTAAGGATACACCAAGTGACCGGAAGGAGCCATTTTATTAACAAGGGCAAGTGCGTATGTTTGGATGCTGCTGCGTTATAAATTTTTCATTTCTGGCGATAAGATGGGACAGTCAGTCAGTCAGTCTGTCTGTCAGTCAGTCAGTCACCGGAAGTCAAACCGACTTTCATTCATTGTTTTTTTTTTGTTTTTTTTAACTCCCCCGCGTGTTTAGTTTACAGGGGAGATTGGAATGTCAAGCTGCACTTCACGTCTTTTTGATTTTTTGTTTTCACACTCTTGAAAGCTTCTGGCAAATCCTGATATTTTTTTTTGTTGCACAAGTAGATTTATCTTTTGATTTTTGGCCATGATTTGTTCAGCCGTTAAAGTCTGCCAGTGGAAATGTTGGCATTGACGTAAATGCAGTTTTAATCTGTTGGAAGCTTTCACTCTTTCATACACACACGCATCCCACCCACCCAAAATAATCTAAAAATAATTAAAAAAACAAAAAACAAAAAAATACAAGTCACTAACTAAAGTTACCAAAAACTGCTTCGACACTGTAGCAATTTACCTTGGAGGTTTTTGATATTTAATGAAAAGACAATATTCATCACTTCTAACAAATAAAAGCAAGAATTCAGACAAGATATCGCAATTTTTGTAAATTTTTAAATACCATAACGTATAAAATAACCTCAAAGCTAAAACTTCAAACTCAATCTTATCATCATATTTATACATACAACACAAACCTTGAAAATAGCATCAGTTAAGTGCCATACGAAATACACGCCTGAGCGTTCATATCTCTTTCGATTCATGACTGGCTAGGCAGAAGATTTTTCCGCAGTAGGCTGCCGTTTCTGCGCTAAACTGGTTGCCAACCAAGGCTAAAGGGCCCAGCCTGTCCTGCTATTCGACCCACAGCTAGGGGGGGGGGTGAGAATAGATAGATTTGTTCTATTCCCAACGGTATTGGCGCGTAAGTGAATGCAACAAACTCTACTTGAATTCGAACTCGGATCTCTGATGTCCCATTCTGAGCCGTTATCCATTACACCCCACCATATATCTCCCAAAAGCCTAAACGACTGAGAAAATATTTTAGACAGTTCATGTTCAAATCAGTAGGCAAGTGAGAAATATTGCCAGAATTGAAGAAAGAATTAAAATGGAACAAAATCATAAACAAAGCTCTTTCTTTACACTTTAAACAAACTTACATAAATCAGAAACTGGTGATATTCTCATATATATATATATATATATATATATATATATATATATATATATATATATATATATATATATATATATATATATATATATATATATCAATCATACAATAGGTATTAAGATTACATTAGGTGATGATCATTATCACCTTGTAAATTGAAATAATAATTTACAAAGATTTTCAAACCAGTCAATGGATAATGAATTATTGAAATAAAAATGGTCAGACAGAATAAGGAAAGAAAGAAAGAAAAATGGAAAAAGGAACAAGAGAAGATAAGGAATAGACAAGAAAGGAGCAAATAAAAACTAGGGAGAATTGTAAGTCTGGATACGAGGGGTGATCAGAGAAGAAACGAAGAGAAAAAAGATGAGGAGACAAATGACCTATTTATTTTATACACAGTCGCGGTCTGAAGGCAGATTAGACTTATAGAAAACCTTCTTAAATCTATTAACAAAAATAATATATTCAATAATAAGAGATAAACCCATTTATAATAAAGAGAGATAATTCAGGATTAAAGATATATTAAAATAAACCGTATATCAGAGAAATAATTAAGAAAAATATAAAAATTAAAATAGTGAAATGATTACATTTATCTTAGGATGAAGTATCTCATTTAACATCTACATTTAAATCAACATATTTTAAATTAAACATATATTAAACAATTCCAATCTACAAGGAAAAACAGTTAATATGTATCATTTTATAATATAATAAACCAATCAAGAGGAAGATTAAATAAAAGTAAAAATCTACACTTAAAATTAGAAAATAAATTGAATGAAGAAGTGCCTTTAGAATAAATTTTATAAGCTAACATCATAAATACGTTGGACACTATTATAAGTGGGGGTAATATGTTGTCTAAGTAGTTCACCACTAGCAGTGGTTTACCTACTTCATGCCGCTGGCGAGTATTGTATTTTTATTTTGTTGATGTTATAAAAATTACCCTTTCATTTCCAACCTCCGTGTTGGTTACTCCTCATTCAGTAACCCTTTCTAGGTTATAACAAAGTAATAATAATGATAAAATCAATCAATCTATCTATCTATCTATCTTTAAAAGGAGAAATAACTACGACATTCGACACATATACAAATACAAAGACACACACACACACAAAATAATAACAATAACTATCGCATAAATTAATTTTTACATTAGTATAAAGCTAACGAAATTAGAAAATTCGCTGTCAATTGTTAAAACCTCCTGATGAGTAGACCGAACGATTACAAAAGTGTTCGTTTACGAAACACTGTAGTGAAGGTACTGAATATAACATCAAAAAGCTAAGTGCTAAATTTTAATTGTATTACTAATATATATGTATAGCTGGCCACTCGTATTCGAGGATACCTGTCTACTAGGGTAGCTAGCCAATCCCTATTGCAGACGCTTGCTCAGGCGCATTTGTGTTTATTCAACACCCACAGAGCCCACCTGTGGTTTATACAGCAGACCTTAGTTACAGTTTTTGGGAAAAAGCGTGTTATTTAGCGTGATCAACAATTTGAACAAGGCCAGCATGACTTGTGACTTCGTGCTAGCACAGCTATCGACGGGCCCAAGGGTTCTGTCTACCCAATTTCACTCATAAGGGTCAACCCGTGGTATGATTTTCAGGCACTTTCCAAAGGTGCAGCACGCTGGGATCGGCCCCTCCAGTCCGGTAACATCAGGAAGTCATGGCCAGAATGCGAACATTCTAACCATTCGACAACGTGCCCATAATATATATATATATATATATTAGAATGTTTTCTTTCTGACCATGTGACCTATGATTGATATAGAATATTCGAACAAATGTAAGATGGGATATTTGAAAACCAGTTGCATATTTGCATTCTTTTCTTGTTAACGTTTCGCTTTTTATGAGCATTAAAAAAAAAAATCCCCAACATATTAACCCTGGTACTTTTTAAAACTTAATAAAATTTTAAAAATAAATGTCCGTGAACATCAATGCTTCTGTGGCCGAAATGGTTATGATGCCGTCCATGATATATGGTATAGAGAATCGAAGAAGAAGGAATTGTAGAATGACTACATGTTTGTGCCCGACTTAAACATAAAATCTTCCATGGCCGAAATGGTTATGACGGCGTACATCAAAATGGCATAGTCTAACGGAGAGAAAATTGGAGAAATGAATAGTGATTTTACGTAATCATCGAAACTTCCATGACCGAAATGGTTATTACAACGTCCATGAAAGATGGCAAAGAGTATCGGAAAAGACGGAATTGAAGAATGCATACAAGTTTGAAGATGGATTTGAACACACTTCCCCTCAAATTCTGTTAACTGAACATCCTCACGCCGAAAGCAGTTTAAGCAGTTTATATTTAACTATCGTAATTTGGGAAAATACAACGGTTTCTTTTTTTCTCTCTTCTTCTTTTTTTTTTTTTTTGCTAATGTTCACCCAATACAAGGCCCAAGAGCCACTCGTAGATGGTTACTGTGTGGAGTTATATTAGCGTAGAAAAGCGTTAGAAATATAGAGCTAAAAATAAAATGAAATAAATAGTAAATAAAATTCAGAGTTCAGACGCAGACGTTAGGAGTACAGAGCTGAAGCAAACTTTAGAAGGAACCGGAAACCCAATCCTAAACAGGAAGCAAGGGATAAAAATCTACGCCTGTTCAGAAGACCGGGGAGAAGTGTGAGCCGGACGATAGGCGGACCTATTTACTCCTATTGGTGGAGAAGAGAAAAATAAAATTAAATAAATAGTGAATAAAAATTTTAGTGACATCAACACATATATCACCATATTCAAATTTCCACACCGTAGAGGTATGCGAATAAAATACACATCAGACGCAGATGTTAGGAGTACAAAGCTGAAGTAAACTTTAGAAGGAACCGGAAACCAAATCCTAAACAGGAAGCAATGGATAAGACTCTACTCCTGTTCAAAAGACCGTAGAGGAATGTGTTTTTGTACTTAAATGAGGTTATATTCCTCTGACGTCGCTCAGACAACACTGAATGCTTCTTGAATTCCCGCTCACGTCACCAACGTAAAAACCACTCTGTTTCTCACTGCTTCAGCCCACTTTTATCATACCAACACCATGGCCGACTGATCAATTAACTTTGTCTTCAGTCACACAGTCAAATGTCATCCTCCAGTTGGACCAATCAGCACGCAAATTGCTATTGATCAAACCACGCTAAGCTGTATAAAAGCCAACGTTACAGAATATACATTTCCGAAAGTGGTGGGGGGAGATTCATAGCATTTTCAAGGAAAGAAACACCGCTGCTACGTGTCATGTTTTGAGTTAAGGAAATTATTTTCCTTTGCATCAGATGCAAACCAGTCTGACTGGCTTACTTCTACATAATTGTTCCCCAGTTTTATTGAAGAAAAAGGTCATACTTCATTTATACGAATATATAAATTTTGAAATCCATTATCGCTAAATCTTTCAGATCACACAAATGATGGACGGAATCACTTTAAAATCCAACTTGGTTACAGGTACCTAATCCTCACTTTCCAGCCTTAATAGCGTTCAAAATTGTTTTCAAGGCCTTGTGGGCGATGACTTTTCCCCCCCTTCAGCTCCTTTCTCTCAGACGGAACTTCGCAAGCCTCTAGTTACTCTATCACTATTTCCATGGAAACATACCTTAGTTCCACCAGTTCAGACCTTTACGACTAGGACATCCCATGCCACATAGTCAGGCTCGAAGCATTTTAATTGTCATTGTATTCCATTGGTAAGGATCATATTCCACTCAGTTTCTTCCCGCGATCCGCTAATTTGTGGAACAAAGACGATGCTTCCCCGATCGCTTCAATCTTGGCATCTTCAAGTCTCGAGTCAACCATTAGCTATTCGACATGTCCTTATAATATGCACATACTTCCTCCTCTTACGTTCATACCTCATTTAGTATTCCTCTACCTTGGGTGACTCTTGGGCCTTAAATATATTTTCTTCAATGAGGATCTTAAAGTGTCCGAGAATGTTATGAGGTCATTATAAATTACTTGTAATTAAACAAATAAGTAACGTGCATCTCTGTGAGTGTCTCATTGTGGAGTAATTGTTAACGAGCAGGTATGAGTCATCATTATTACAGTGTAGCGAATTCGATGTTTACTGGGTGCCCCAAAACTGTGGTATTAAACTAAGCTAAACAAAGTAAATATTGGTACTCCGACGTGTGGTAAGGGTTAGTGAGCAAGTCTTGTTAGTCATTATCACTGTGTATGTCGATCCTCATTGGGGTCTTTTATTTGTGGACTTGTATCAAATTAAGCTAACGTAGTAAATTATAAAATTGTATATTTCACGAACCTTTATAAACCGGAACAACGCCAGTATCAATGACAATTCTTTTTCTTATATGTACCGTGTCCATTCAGGCAGTGAAACTTCCAACAACTTCCGTCTTTTGTGGCTCTTAATAAAGTTTGTCTTTTTGCTATCTCTCCTAATCCCTGTTCTGCAAACCAATTGCACATGCCCGTTAGGTAGTTTATTCGCTGCTTTCATCTGTCTCTTTTGCTTTCATATGTCCTTTGAGTGTCAAATTTTCCCAACCCTCTTTCCTGATTATGTGGCCTAAAATGTTAACGGTCTCTCTCTGATTTAAAAAATAAATGTTCCTTGTTTCCATTTTCTCTAAAACTTCCTCGTTACTCACATGTCCAGTCCATGCGATTTTTCATTCTTCTGGAGAACCACATTTTGGTTGCTTCAAGTCTCTTCTTCATCTGCCTCGAAATTGTCCAGTATTCACTGACATATAGGAGGACCGATATTACATAAGAACCTCCTTGCTTTGTTTCCAATGACATTTTCCTGTTTCTTCATACTTTGCTTAACTTTTAAGAGACATATTTTGCTATTCCAATGTGTCTTCGGATTTCGGTGTGGTATTTTCCGTTTTCACTAAAAACACTTTGTAGATTTTTAACATGCTTGTCCTTGCTTAATTTTGGCATCTCCAATTTGTAATTCGCATTTTGGCTGTCCCTTTTGCTAACAGAGACATATTCTGTTTTCCTACAATTACTATTTAGTCATTTATTCTCGACGCCCTTTAGTAGCTCCTCTTGGAGTGCCTGTAGTTTCCTTTCCGTAGCTGCTATTAACCATGTGTCATCTGTTAAGATTGTGACCGACAATAATGAATCCTGGTAGGACTTCTCATTCTCTTAGGATCGCCTCACTGTAAAGATTAAATGTCCGGTGAGAAGACACATCCTTGTCTTACGCCCCTTTCTATTTTTGTGTATTTATTACAGAATACACATATTTTTTAAATCCAAAATCTCTCTCTCTTTCTGTGCATCATCTTCACTCAGAACGTGGGCGATCTTCGATTACTGCTTTTCTTTTCTCTCGGCAATATTTGCTCATTTGTAGATCATCTATGTCTTTGTGGAATTTTTCTACCATCCATTTCTTCACATTTCAATATATTACTTATTTTTTCGCCTTCTCTTGATTACGTTGTGCACTGTAAGTGTTAATTTCTCCAAGCTTTCTTTCCTTATTATGTGTCTCAAACTGGTCATCTTCTTTCTAAATATGTAAACGTACATCGAAGCCTTCTCTCAGATATTCACCGACCGGATACACAACCCCACGTTGCGCCCTTATTCGCGTTCGCGTCGGTGAACACAAAACTGGAAAATCTCCTTTGTACATACAGAAGGGAAACGAAAGGTGAAATTAATGCCTCAGTGGGAAGTGAAGACTCGAATCCATTTTTAATGTTCCAAGTGGTTGTTTATTGTATGTCTGGGTGGATAGGTAGGTAACACTTGGGATAATTTCTGGCAGTCTAACAGATTAGATTTTCCCTTCAATCAAGGAAAGCTCCGACTCTCTTCTACCCCCCCCCTTTGCCTCTCCCTACATGCTACTTTGGATCCGTCTCTCCAACGGCCGGTCCAGAATTACGTCTCTACTTACAGCGTGCAACCAGTAATGGGCAGGTCGGAACTACTCCCAATCCCTACTGCGACTGTTTATGTAAAGGATATCTTCAACGTCCCAAAAGTGGTTATTTATTCAGTCCCTTTTGGTCAAGTGATGGCCGTATATCGAGACCCCACTTTGTAGACTCTACTGTTGGTCATAAAAAATTAAGACAGATAAAATAATTTACCATCGTCTTCTATGTGAGTATCCCAATCACCGCTGTGGCATCACGAAGTTAGCAACAACTTATAGTTTCTAATCTTCTTAAAGATTATATCGTTTGTCATAATTTACCCATGTAATCCTGAAGATTTGTTCGCAGAAACATATTTCTGTTGTTTCAAGACGTTTCTCTATACAAATCAAGTTGTTCAACTCTTACTGCTGTAGAGTGGATGAAAAACAACGCAGTAGTCGAACACTCTTTTCTTTGTATCTAATGTTATAGAAGTGTGTTTTTATGTTTTTAAAATCTAATTGCAGGACAGTGGTTGTAAAGAGGCTAAAGAATGAATTAAAACAGGACTAAGAGTTTTATGTATTCTCTAGGCGTGGGAGTTCATATTAAATCAGATATTCCCGATAATAATCTCGTATTTTTTAAAACAGTCACTCATCCGGGAAGAACCAATCAGAAAACAATACATAAAAAACCACAACCCGGATCTAAAATGCTAAGCCAGGAAAAAAAGGTTAAACATTGACGACCATCTTTATTTTATTTGTAATGTTTTATTTATTTGTACAGTTTTGTCCAACCATTATTATTCATTTTTGAATAGTATTTACTTTCAGGGTAATTTTTTTATTGGATAAAGTATTGTCATCTATTATTATTAATTTTAACTAGTGTTTGCTTTCATCTTTATTAGAAGCCATCTTGTACTAATGGCAGAGCAATATGGTGGGCTTCTCGGATGAAGTGTCGTCTTCCAGGCACAAGATGAAGGTGTTTTATGTGTATTTCACTTGCCAACAAATCCACGGTTATGTGATGTAGCGTTTCAGCATAAACACGTTTCTTGGAATTAAATGAAAGAACTTGGAAGGAAATCAAACAGAAACGGTAGGAAATTTCAACAGAGAAAAGGAACACTTGAATATGTGTGGGATGCTAATCCTTGTAAATGAGGGTTTTCGTCAAATCAGTTATGTCTGATTACTAAGTAGTCAGCTGCTCTGGTAATTTGAGCACCAGAGGGCGTGTAAACTAAAATAGCACGATAATTATCAACGCATGTATTCGTTGTAAGTAAATAACTGTGTAAATTATATTTTTCTTATTTCATATGGTAAGCTGTAGGTACGAATACGTCTCTTCAAAGTCGAGTCTGCACTTTCCAAGCATTTAACCTATCCATGGATTAAGGAAATAATATATAAGATTCAGAGAATTATACAATTTCGACGAAACTTTCAGCATTTCTTCAGCAATTTTTGTAGAGATTAATTTATGATAAAACTTAATTTTCAGGTCAGTTACCACACGCCTATTACTTAAATATGCCTATGTTTCTAAAATAAAATCATAGATTTACAAATTATTTACATTTATTTAAAGATAATTCCTCGGAGACCAGTTGTAATTTTATTTAATTTTGCAAATTCTTTCGTAGAAATATGTCCTTAATCTCAATATAAAAAGAAAGAAGAAATGAACTTGATTTCACGAATTCAACCGCAGTACTAGATTGGCAAATGGGTTTTATTATTTTTCTGTTAAAATTGTTGTTAAAATTGTTAGATGTAAACGTAAGTTCTAGTCTAATAATTATTTTCTCTCGAACTTCTCACTTGTGGATCGTTCTTCCGGCATCTTGTTTTCCTGTCAACTATAATCTTCAAATTTTTAAATGCAACCTCAATCGTCATATTCTATCTCCTTAAATCCTGTTTCTTTTGTTTTTCCCAGATTTTTTCGCTCCCAGTAACACCTTGTGCCTTAGCGGTTTTATCACCTTGCTTACGGGGAAGATGATTGAAAGAAATAATAAAATTAAATAAATCAAAATAAAGTAATAAAAGTAGGAAATTGTTAGTTGCATTTTAAAATAAATTATGTTGCAGACTTTCGGCTGTAATGGATATGACTGGATGACGAGAGCTGACCATGGCCTAAAAGTCCTATATTTCTGCTTTAGGGAGCAAAATGAGCGGAACGACCCTAGAATGCCATTAACGGAACATACCACTGAGACCACTGAGGATACATTTAACGGAGCATACCACTGCAGATACCATTAACGGAACATATGAGCAACAAAGATGCTTTACTGAAAATGGGAAGGAAAAGGAAAATTTGCTTAGATTCAGAAAGAAATATTTGAGATTTCTGGGATACATAATGTGAAAAGTCGGCATGGAGAATCTGAAATTCACGGGGCATACTGAAAACAAAAGAGACAGGGAAGCAGCGTGTAACGTACCTAACGGACTTGTGTAAATAGATGACAGAATATGAACAGGGAGAGATGGTAAAATGTCAGACATTGTTTAGGGCTAAAAGGGATTAATGATTTCTAAAGGGAGACGGCTTATATAAGAATATATTATCTTCCCACCTATCCCCATAAACTGTACCTCTGTAACCATCTACCGCGAGTGGCGCTTGGGCCTTGTACAGGGTAAACATTGTAAAAAAAAAAAAAAACAGAAAAAGTGAAAAAAAAACCCCATAATTAGGTAATATTAACAGGCTGAAACAGAGAGGTAGATATTAGCAGGCTGAAATACATCAATAGTAACAGGGTGAAATAGAGACGTACACATGAAAAAGCAGAAATAGGTAACTATTAACAGGCTGAAATAGAGAGATTGATATTAATAGGCTGAAATAGGCGAATATTAATAGGCTGAAATAGAGAGGCAGATATGGACAGTTTGAAATAGGTAAATGTAAGCTGGCTGAAACCGACAGATAAATTTTAACAGGTTAAAATAGAGATGTAGATATGAACAGGTTGAAATAGGTAAATAATAACGGACTGAAATAGAGTAGTAGATCTGAATAGGATGAAACCGATAGAAACGGATCAACAATCAGAGAAAATTCGAGAATTCCTTTTTGAGTGTGTGAATGTCTTCATGACATTCGATCACTGATTAAATAAGCAAAACAACTTTTGGGGTCAGTTTATGATTTGTATTATTTCGTTCTCAGACATATACGCAAGACAAAATCAACTTTGAACTTCAGTAAACATCTCTCCGCATCAAAACGCTGCGAACTGAACACAATGTTATGACATTTAATTTTTTTTTTTTCGTTTTTTGTTTTCGGAAACAGAGAACTGAACTGTCGGTGTTTGGGCAACGGGCACTTGTCAAACAATCATTTCAGAACAATACATCCCACGACTTCTGACAGACATTGATTTGATGGATTGTAACCTTTTGACTGCAACAGAGAAGCACGCTGATATTTTCTCTATGTATCGACTGTGAACAGTGAGTTAGGTGCAGAGAGTCACCTATTTGCGCAATATAGCAACAGGTGATGGAAATAGCGACGCAGGAATCCGAAAGCACATAGAAATGGCTTTTGGGGGAATCTTGCAGGGTATTAGGACATCGAAGGATGATGCAAGAAAGGAAAAGTAGTCACCATCTTTAAACTCATGATATTGTAGTTAATTATGGTAGATTTCGTTGTAAATAAAGAAAAGCCTTATAGACGAGGTTCTACCAACGAATTAAGAGGATGCCATTGACAGAAATTTGACAAGTGCGAGAGTTTTAAAGAGAAAAGGAACTACAAAGAAAATGTTGGTATATCGAGTCCCTACCGATTCTTCAACATCTGTCTATATCTCTGAGATGAGGTATTATGATTACTTGCATTATTTACATTATTCGAACTCTTATCCTCATCTTCATTGCCATATTCACAACATTTCGGCTAAAAATTCATACATAGATGTCCTCAAGGACACATGTCCCAGTGTATAAAGACGTTGGTTAGATCCAGTAACTAGACCTAGAGAGTTCAATACCAGGCCACAGCAGTGGTGAACCAAAACTTGAAGTGATGAATTAAAGGGAAACAACTGAGACATCCAGAAGAGACATGGCACATGGAACTAGAAAAATTTACCTTGGTGGACGAAATAAAGGGTTCGGTTCGTAATTCCAATCACCTGAAGAAGGCCGGAGCATACAACGGCCGAAATGTTGTGAATATGGCAATGAATATGAGGATAACAGTCCGAATAGTGTAAATAATTCAAGTAATGTTGGTAACAATATGAAAAACGAATGTTGAAATATGTGAGGCATATAATGAGTAAGGACGGCATGGAGAATCTAAAACTCACAGGGCACATCGGTGGAAAAAAGAAGAAAATTAGCAGTTAACCTACAAATTAAAGCAAATGAATTAGGGAACAAGGACGATAACGAAGGCGATGGGTTATAAATAGCAAAGTATTGTAGAGAACAACAAAAAGACAAAGATTTGATCTGTATTTGATCTCAATTTATATTACACACACACACACACACACACACACACACACACACACACACACACACACACACACACATGTAACCTCTTAGCTGTCAATATGCCTCATATTAACTTCGAGCGAGTTGCCCTGGATAGAAATAACAGGAGATAATTGTGCCAAAGTGGTATCGAAAATTTCGAAACCAGCCGTACTGATTGGCTAAGAGACAAAAGACAACGACAAAAATCGTCACCAAATATTCCTATGTCTATCTCCCGAGATCCTCGCTTTTGCCCAATATGTGGACTTGTATGCAGGTCACTAGCGGGACTGAAGTATCATATATGACACAAACATAAGACCTGAATGAGGTTGTCAGATCCTCATACGTCGAAATCGACGGGAGAATCTATCATCATATATATTATTAGAGAAAAAAACCATAAGTGTTGATGCAACCAACGGACAACGTGCCAAAAGACCCAAATACCCTTAAACAATAGAAAATCTCGGACATGGGCAGCAATAAGAAAATAAAAAGGCCTAAAGGCAAACACCTACTTCGTCATTTAGTGCCCAACGCCTAGATTACCTAGACAGAGCAGAAAACGCTCGGAAACATTCATTCCTATGAAATGATGGCCTCCGTCGTAACCCAAGTTTCACGCCCACGAGATCTTCAGACAACTTGGGCGCAAATGAAAAAAGAGGAGACCATTTTTATATAACCAGTAACCGTAAACTGCATATCTTAAAACATCAAGTGAAAAAAAATTAAAACAAAATAATTTCATTAAAAACCCGTTTATATATATATATATATATATATATATATATATATATATATGTATATATATATATATATATATATATATATATATATATATATATGTATATATATATATATATATATATATATGTATATATATATATATATATATATATAGCCAAGTATAGGATTGGTGTATACGGAATAAATTCCAATAACCAAAAAATACTATTTTTAAAAGAGTGCTCAATACAGAATAGAGCAAATATAATTTATTAGAAAATTATAACATAAATATGTTATAAAATCACTACAAAAATAGCCATTTTATTTCAACACTTCTGGTGTCTTATCAAGTGATGGTGTTGAATGCAGAATAAAGCAATAATAGATAATAATAAAGAATAATAAACCCTTTATTCTTATTTATGTAATTTTCGAATAAATTATATATATATATATATATATATATATATATATATATATATATATATATATATATATATATATATATGATAAAGAAGAAGTAGGAAGCAGATCTTAATCTAACATGATTCACTTTATTAAAGCTTTGTCAGAGATGAAGATAGAAATAATAAAATGAAAAGAGACGCAAAATAGTATCTGTTACTTCATCACACGGGACATGTATCTAACCAATAAGAAATAATCAAACACAACGTACCATTAATCTGCGTCTCTTTGTTTTTATAATTTTTTATGATTTCTATCTTCATCTCTGATGAAGCTTTAATAAAATATGTTAGATTAAGATCTGTTTCCTACTTGTTATTTATCCTATCCTATCTATCTATCTATCTATCTATCTATCTCTATCTCTCTCTCTCTCTCTCTATATATATATATATATGTGTGTGTGTGTGTGTGTGTATGTGTGTGTGTGTATGTGTGTGTGTGTATGTGTGTGTGTGTATGTGTGTGTGTGTATGTGTGTGTGTGTATAGCGGTAAGTAACTGAGAATGTGGGAAAAGGTTGTATTGGGTAAATTTAATATATAAAATATGAATTTCCAAGTTTGTTTCACTTTTCTTTTCAATAAACATTGGTTTTTCCATTTTGTCGCTTTGCTTCAAATCAGGCGGACATTGGTAAACCAATCTTGTCTATGATGTGCAATAGTTATTAATATATACTCTATTAATTATTAATATTATTAAAAAAATCTATATATTTTTCGTTTTAATAGTTTTATGCCTACGTCAGCCATAACATTTTCGCAGTGAATTAAATAGCATGAAAATGACTAAAAAAATAACAAAAGTTATTTTCTTGGGTGAATCACTTTTTGTTAATCGAAAAACTACATCTGAGGCAGAATTTATGTGAAGGGATAGGTTTTTTAAACATTCATCTTCCCTACTATAGTCTGGGGGGGGGGAGAAAAATATTTTTGATGCCTCACCCAGTTGTTTATCTTTTCTTGAAGCCTCATCCATGTGTGTTTATCTGTTTTGGACGGACAACTGTTTTGAACAAATGTCCGACGGTCATTGTCTTCAAGATCATTTCCCCGTCAAATTTACAGCGAAAATAACAAAAAGACCCAAATCGTCATTACAAAGAGACAACAGATTTTTGTTTTTTTTCGGAAACTTTGCTTTAAGCAACTTAACTAACTAACCTCCAATACATTCTGTATTTGTAGGTGCAGTTTGAGTTGGTCGATAAACGAAATTTGAAGTCAATTAAAATTTTGTCTGAGCAAACCAGTAATTCGTCTCAATTCATTTATATTTGCTTCACTTTTTATTACATTTGAAGAACGTATTTATGAATTTGAATGAAATATCAATCATAGTTTCAAAGATAAGAAGAAAAAACAACATACCGCATTTTGCTTATGAAAGAGTTCGGCCAATTTAAAAATATTTTGAATATTTATTAAACAAATTCATAATTTGTTCGTCTTTGTATACATCTCTGTAATTATGAAGTATAAACATCGATAATTACACACACACATATATTAACTAAATTTTAAACCTAGGCGCAAGAGTCACTCAAGGTAGAAGGTCGAGGTCGTTTTATGGACGTAGGGGAGGGAAGCGGTGAAAAAAGTGTAGATTATGCAGATTACTGCGATAGATAACGGTTGACCCTAGACTAGAAGGGGTTAAGATTATAGTGCTCGGGAACCACACTCTCGGGTGTCTGTTGCATAAAATAACGACTCTTGTGAAGAAGCTGCACGAATAGAAATTCCTTTTGAGCAATGGAGTAAGTAGGGAATGAAAATGATTCGACCCTGTCTACGTAGAATGGCGAGTCCTAGCTGAAAATGCATGGCCTAATGGTACATTTGCCATGGAAATAACGACGGAGTAGCGATAGGGAAGCTACGTTGATTCCGTAGAAAAAAGGCTGTAGGGTGTAAAATGGTTTCCCCCTTTTGTATATGGCATGGCGGGCTTTAGTTGTAGGTGTGTGTAAAATAACACAGCCCCCAACCCCGCTGGCAACTTTTACACATACCCATTACTTAATGCACTGATTTGTTGTGCGTGCGTGTGTATTTTATTCGATTTATGTGTGTGTGTGCCTAAGTCCAAAATTCTACGCTATACCTTCAATGACACGAGGTAGTTATATATATATATATATATATATATATATATATATATAAATTCGTTGGAACCTAAACATAGCGGTTCTCAAAGATTGCGTAAATGTCACAGAGTCGGGTTAATGAAGGCTATCTAGATACAATCCGAAATTCGCTGCGCATGAATTCTTTTATTACGGTTTGTCAACCCTGGCTTGTTTAACTCTTTCGAGTCCACTGGGACATATGTGTGCCGTAGATGTTTTCAACATGTTCTTCGGGACATAATTGTTCCCAAAACGCATTTATATGGAATAAATTGTACATAGTGTCCCATTGCTATATTTGTAATAATACATTCAATAATATTATTTTTTCTAAGTCAAAGTCATGTAGATATGTCTACTGAAACGAACAATAACATTTGTTGCTGTATACATCAATTACGCGAATGTGGATTTGAAAGGATTAAAACCGAAAAGGTATTTTGCATTTTATAAATAATTCGTTTCTGCGAGTGAGTTTTGAGACAACAATGATTATTCCAGATGCAAGTCCTACTACGTAACCCATAGGTAGGGGGAGAACAGATGGATTCATAACATTCCCAAAGATATTTACACGTAAGTGGATGGAACAGACTCTACTGGAGTTCGAAAGCGTATCTCTGTGTTTACGCGTAACCGACACTTACAAAATAAACATTGTATAAACGCGAATGTTGTTGTCAGAGTCATTGTAAGAAGAAAGAATAAGAAAAATGATATAAAAATATTTATGCTCATTCAATACAAAATGTGATGTGTCCCCAAAATTGATTCAAAGGACCCCTGAAGACCTTACTCCCATTTACAGCCACATACTTATATAAAACATTGTTTTCGACAATTATGCAACATGAAAATATAAAGTTCGTCCCCACTAGGTTTACGGTTTGCATTATATATATATATAAGGCGTTATTGAATTTAGCGTAGTGACTTTATTTCATTAAGAATTGGATAGAATCGATCTTTTTGTATTTTGGGTAATCAGCGACATATTGACATAAGTTTAAGGTAAATGGAATAGCAAGTTTAAGAAATGCCATTTTATGGTCTTCTTCAGATCTACGGCATAAATAGAAAGAGGGAAAGGGCTCTCCATCTTTGTCAGTAGTGTACAACTACAGAACGCTGCAGAAGTAATTGGCCGATAGCCTTTTGTAACAGTCAGTTATGTGCCATGCGTAATACACGCTAAGAGATCATGTGTTTTTCGATACATGACTTGACGAGGCAGATTTTTCCCGTAGTAGGTTGCCATTTCTTTCTGCGGTAGGAAGAAGAGGAATCATACCTTTCCCAAGGGTATTAGCACGTAAATGAATGAATTCGAACTCGGCTTTCCGATTCCTCAATCCGAGCCGCTATTCATTACTCCACCGTGACTCCTCTGTTGTAACAACAAAAGCAATAAAAAGAATATGATCAAAACTTCAAAGAAATCTTCCTTGAGTGGCCCTTTGGCTTTGTATAGGGCGAACTATTAGTGAAAAAGATCACAAAAAAAGCAAAATTCTTTCGACAGATTTAAAAACAAATTTTGCTTTTTTAAAAAGTTAGTTAAAAACAATATTTCTTTAGTTCCACCTGTTCAGATCTTTAGATCAGAGAAGCATTTGCGAGATGATGTTATATCTGGAAAGAGGGCTTGGAGAATTTGATACTCATAAGACATGTTGAAGGCAAGTGGTACACAGGAAAACAGTGAATAACCTACATAACGAGATTGTGTAAACGGTTAGCAGAACAGGAATTAGGAGGGACAAACTTTAGTAAGACCTACAAAGGACAAGACGTTATGCAGAGCCATGATCGCCTACGTCAAGAAGAAGAAGAAGAAGAAGAACATTTTATTTGGATTTGTTTCACTCACAGTCATTACAAAATGTCGATCTTAATGGATGATGTAAGCTGATACTCAAGACGGACAACAACACTATTTTATCTTGGTTTTGTCCTGGTCAGCTGATATCCACTATTCGTCCATTCATCTTTTGTTTTTATGCACCGATAATCCATCTTTAAATGAACGTTTTTACCAATTTAAGATTCTTCCAATTTTTACTGATTTCGATATCATCATGTTTTCCTTACAACTTAAAAAAAATGACGGTTATTGTTGAGTAATTTTGCAATTGCGTTGGTTAAATTTTCTGTACGAGTAATCTGGGATTTGTATTCATACACCTTTTTTTATCAGTTTACCCTGAGCAAGGTAATAATGTCACTGAGACGCAAGGGAACTACTGAGAGTGAAAGAGAATGCGAAGACTTTAGATGGAATCGGAAAGCCAATCCTAAACAGGAAACAAGGGATAAACCTCAACTTCCGTTCAAAATACTAGGGAGGTGTTTGAACAGGGTGATAGGCGAACCTATCTACTCCTGTTGCGGAAAAAATAGTAAATAAAATTTCAGAATTTAGGTGGAGACGTCAGAATATAAAGTTGAAGTAAACTTTAGAAGGAAACAAGGGATAAATCTCTACTCCTGTTCAAAAAACCGAAACTAAACAAAAATCAGTGTATTGATAACATAATCTCATTATTTAATAATGAGATACTCTTGGTATGTTAACACTAATCATATTCACTTCTAGCGCCGTCGAGTAATGCCACTTGTTACTATAAGAACGTAATATCTCCTAACTTATAAGAGAAAGTCAGACTGCGTAACCGATAAATACATAAATTCACCTAAAGTTTCATATTATATAATATTTACAAAGTTTAGATTAATGCGGTGGAAACCAGAATAATATGACATTCGTAAGGATCGAATTCCCTACACTAGTCAATGCTCAGACGTGATTAGTTTTGTAACCTTCCTTCTAAGGCAGTGGTTCCCAAACGGTGAAACGCGCATCATATATGCGGCGGAAGAGGATAGCAGATGAGGCCGAATGATTGAAAGACAATCAGTTAGAAACAGTTTTAAAAAATCACACGCGCCAAAAATAAATGATTTCAAAATTTAAAATATTATGATGCGTTATTTGTAATCGCCTGAATATGTCTCAGTATAAATAGTTATAAATAATTATTGACCGATTTTTATTATTGTGATATTCTTCCATTATATCAAGTATTAAGAATAAAGTAACTAGGGTCCGCCAATTGGGGAAGAGAGTTATCAATGATAATGTCATGACTGCGAATCCGCGGTTATCTCCCTTTAATCCTCTTTTTTAAAATTTTTATAAGTATTTTTTATCACATAAAATTTGGTGAGGTCCGAGCAAATTTTAATTCCAAAAATGCGGCCCAGAGAAAAGAAATTTGGGAAGCTTTGCAACTTTTATTATATTAGTGGCTCTTCATTATCCACGGTTTCGGACTCCTATGTTCAGTTATACGCTGTTAAAACCAGAAAGGAAGCCATTCATAAGTCTTACCAAATAACGGCCATAAAGTGTAAGTGTAATGATGCTGGAATGTTTTTATGCTAAAGAGAAACTGCAAAGAGCACATTAATTTCAGTAAAAGGTGTACGTTATCGACTTAATAAAGAAATAAGAACAAATCCTATGTTGAAGTTTTGCTCAAATCAACGGTAAGAGTGAATATTTTATCCCTTACATCACTGGACAATCTTACAGCTGAAGAAACTCGAAGCAACAGAAATGTAGATTTTTTTTAATCAATTCACCCCAAGCATGGCGAAAACGCTTCTAAGTCGCAAAGGAGCTACCGGAAGTGAAAGAGAGGGAAAAGACTTTGGAAGGAATCAGAAACTCAATAATAGTATAAATTTCAGAGTTTAGACTGAGCAGTTAGAAGTATAGAGTCGAAGTAGAGTTTAGAATCAACCGAAAAACGCAAAACAGGACAAGGGATTCTACAGACTGCTACTGAGAATACCATGGACAGAACGCGTGAAAAAAGAGGAAGTTCTAAAGAAAATGACCACTAGAAAGACACTCATACTTAAAATTAGAAAGAAACAGTTGAAATCTCAAGGAGATTATGAGGAAGGAGGGATTGGAAAATTTAATACTCATAGGACGTATTGAGGGAATGGTGATTAGGGGGAAGCGGTGGGCAACTTATCCAATGAGTTTTGGTGAATTGATGACAGAACAGAAACAAAGAAGGAAAATAGTCAAACGTTCTTTAAACCTACAAGAGGTAGAAAGTTGTGGAGAACCATGATCATCCACGTCCTGAAAGGACACGACACATGAATGATCAACGTTCACATAACTTTTATTTATAGGATATTGTTTTAATATTTACAGGATTTTATTTTTAATATTTTATTGTATCGAAAAAACTGACCCTATGATTATTGTATATACTCGTGTATAAGTCGACTTCATCTATACGTCCGACCCAATGCATGATTTTTAACCTCTTCAAAAAAATTACCCGTGTATAGTACGACCCCGATCTATTTTTTGCGTAAAAAATGATCATAAAAACTTACATTATACTCGAGTATATATGATATATATTATGGGAAAAATATAGTACAGTGTAACCCGGATATAAGTGACCCGGATATAAGAGATCCGGATATAAGAGAAACCCGGATATAAGAGATGTTTTCTCTGGTCCCAAATTAGAGCCTGTGTTAATGTATATATAATAGACCAAATCCGGATATAAGAGAAACCCGGATAAAAGATACTTCTTCTCCGGTTCCGACAACTCTCTTATATCCGGGTTACACTGTATGTAGAAAATTTGGTACTATCTGCGGTTCCAGGAACCCGCTGAGTGTCTTGGAATATATTTCTCGAGGATAAGTGAGTGACTATTGTAAACGTTATGGCCTGCTTATACACATACTTACTCACGCACATACAAGAGACATACCAAAAACAATTTCTCCTGGTGTTTCCAACGAAATTCTAATGACCAAAGTGGGGTCCTATAATAACGTTAAATAAAGAAAGTTTTCAGCTACAAAGTATTCCTTTTCAACATAGTAACAACCGGTGTGTATGCATTTCCGCCAGTGGCAAAGAATTCCTCGTGTGTAACGCTCGTAGAAATCTGTACCTGCGGAAGTGATCCAATTCTTCATATCAGTAGTACTGTAGAACGTTGCCCACTGTTTATCGTCTTTACATCCACTCTTTGATTTCCATAAACGTTCCGCAAGCATTGATGAATGTCAATGGGCGTAATTTTTTCCCCAATGATATTCCACGGTTTGGGATGTACTTTCATGCCAGATGCCATTTTTCCAGATGACCTCTCAACTTTTATCTGTAACAAGGCAAAAATAAAAAAAAGTATGGGTTATTGTTGGAAAGGCTCAATTTCTACTGCCATACTAGCAATAGCAAAAATTCGAAGTTCATACCTTTGGCTGCCTCTCTTGTTGATGAAAATACATTCTGTTTTCATATAGTTAATAGTTATTCTTTTTTTATGTTTCCTTTGCAAACCTTTCTAGGATTTTTTGTAGTTGTCTTTGCCATTAACATAGTATCTTTTGCCTATCTTATGTTGTTAAGATTACCGTGGCTGATAGCAAATTCTGATAGGATCTTAGGATCATCTCGCTGTAAAAATTAAAGAAATCTAATTTTGAACAGGCTGGCTTCCAAATCCTTTCACACGAACGCGGATGTCCCCAAAGGCTCTAACCTGAGTCCTGCGCGGTTTCTGATCTTCGTCAATGATCTCATCGATGTCATCAGTTCCCAAGTAGGCATTTATGCAGATGACACTACCATTTACTCCTGTCTCAATAGTAAATCCATCAGAGCTGACAAAGGTAACCTGGCCACTACTCTTGAAAAGGACCTCCAAACAGTGATTAATTGTGACAAGAAATGGCTTGTAAATTTGAACGCCCCCAAAACAAAAAAACTGCTTTTATTTAATCACCATAGAAAACATTTTCTGTCTGTTATCAACATGGCTGACACTAGACTCCATGGGAGTAACACACTGCGCCTTCTTGGCCCCACATTTTCCACTGACTTGAAGTGGAACAACTACATCGAATCAATAGCTGCATCTTCTGCAAGAAAAGTTGTGTCACTGTCGTGCCAGAATTTTTTTCATGTCAGAATCCATCTTGCACATTTACAGATCGTCCGGCATAGTATTCAATGCCGGACGATCTGTAAATGTGCAAGATGGATTCTGACATGAAAAAAAGTTGCCATTTCTGGTCTGGTGCTCCTGCTGTACATCTCGAGATTCTTGACAAAATCCTGGCCAGGCATGTCGACTTCAGTCACTTTTCCACCGACGTGCGTGACCTGGCTTCCCTCTGTCTTTTCTACAAATATTTTCATGACAACAACTGCTCTGACGAGATTTTCCCCTGGTGCACCGGATATATGAATTTAAGCGTGTTACTAGATTGGCATCCAGGTTCCACCCTTTTACCATTGAAATAGCTAAATGTAACCGCCATTTTTACGTCAACAACTTATTTTCTTGCACTTCCCAGCTGTGGAACTCTCTTCCGTTTACGTGCTTCCCTGATTACTACAATCTTTAAAAATTTAAATGCAACGTCGATCGCCATCTTCTGTCTTCTTGAATCCCTTTCATCTTTTGTCGTTTCCTCGAACCTCCCTATTCTCAGTCTTCTCTTTCACATTTTTACTCTCTGTAACCCTCTGCGCACTAGTGGCATGCCTGCCTTGCTTCGGTTGGGATGGTGAAAAAAAACGCATTTTATGAATTCATGATAACTAGCTGAAGAGAAAACTGAAGTCAAGAGAAATATAGTTCTACAGAAGGATGCTGAGAATACCATGAACGGAGCGCGTAAGCAACGAAAAAGATTAAGGAAAATGGAAATAAAAAGGACGCTTATACTCAGAATCAGAAATAAAGAGTTGATATTTATTGAGCTACCATGAGGAAAGAGGGCTTGGAGAATTTGAGACTTACAGGACAGGACATACCGAGAACAGGGAGTTCAAGGGAAGGCAGCGATACACTTACCTGTTGAGCCACTTTTAACGGATGGCAGAACGGGGGTCGTTAGTCTTCTAAGAGAGACAAACGTTAAGTGCTACAAGAGATTGGTGTTTTTGGAGAGTCATGATCGCCCACGTATTGAAGCTACACGGTACACAGAAAATGAAGACGTCTTACCTGCTCGTCTTTCTGTATAAGACTATCTTCCTGTTTTTTTTTGTTTGTTTGTCGATTTCATAAATTAAAAATGAAAAAGAAAGAATTCATAAATTAAAAATGTAAAACCTGCTGATCATGAAAAGAATCTTCAAATCATTCAATTCTTCACATGAGTCGAAAATATTTAAAAAAAGAAAAGAAAATTCGACTCAGTTGTTTAGAATTTCAAATATCATTCTGAGTTAGCATGAAATGGAATTAAAAAAAAGTATCAATGAATAAAATTGTTGTACCGATGAAATTTTATTTCGACTGCGAATGGGTTCACATTCACTGAGAATTTCCCACCTTGGTCACTCGTTCGTATTATGATTGTCATCTTCAGCGTATAGATAAGTGGTCATGCGAGAACAAACATTTGAAACTCTCACATCAGCTGAGAAATAAGAGATATTCCGAATACCAGGCTGCATTTAGAATTTCTTTCTTTTAGAAATTCGCGTAAAACTGCGCAGTCATTTTCAGGAACGCTATTTTTTCTGTCACTGAAGATAAGGTTAATTTTACTTACCTACTTACATATCCTTCGGTCAGTCTTCTATCTATCTACATATCTATCCATCTCACTCTGATCATTATCTATCTATCTATCTATCTATCTATCTATCTATCTATCTATCTATCTATGAGACTGGATCAATAAGTATGTCGCTTATTGTAATAGCTGAATTTTTGTCTAAAATGTTCACTGTATAATATTCAATCTATGTGAATTAAGTGCATGGATAATGAAAGAAATAATGTCAGTAAAGAGTTTTTTTTTTGTTTGATATTAATGATTTTTGCCTCATTTATATAATCAGTAACCTGTTTTATGTCTGGTGCGTTTACCTGTTGTGAACTTTGTTACTTGAAAAATTAAAGTGAGAAACAGAGAGAGGGTGAGAGGGGTGATGATAAGTGGGAAGCAAAGAGAAAAGCCCGTGAAATGGCGAGAATAAGAACGTCTGGGGCGTGAGTAAATATGATAGAAGAAGAAAAGTTCATAAAGACAGAGAGAGAAAGAGGGAGGGAGAGAGAGGGGAGGTTGAAAAAAAGGACAAGGAGAAAGAAGAGAAAGAGAAAGAAGGAAAGGAATGAGGTTAAATAAGAACATTTTTTCATAAAGATTGCGATCTCTAATTACATATATAGTCCTGAATAACCTTTTAAATTTTATACTAGACTGACTACATATCTCTGTGATAAGATTAGATGCAAGAAAGATTGGAACGGAATTCAGGGATATTCACAAAATCTGGCTTTATCTAGCACAGGTGCTCTATGAGCAATAACTTGCGAGACTAACAGGTTAAGCGTCAATTCTATAACAAATACTCTTGTGGATATTTAATGAGATGCTCTTTAGTACAAGACATCTATCTATCTATCTATCTATCTATCTATCTATCTATCTATCTATCTATCTATCTATCTATCTATGTCTGTTCATATTTATGTATGTATACATGTATGTATGTATCTATCGATGTATTTATCTATATCAATCTGTTCATATCTATTTACCTATTTCAGTCTGTTCATATCTATCTATCTATCTATCTATCTATCTCTGTTCATATCTATCTATCTATCTATCTCAGTCTGTTCATATCTATCTATCTATCTATCTATCTATCTATCTATCTATCTATCTATCTATCTATCTATCTATCTATCTCATGCTGTTCATATCTATCTATCTATCTATCTATCTATCTATCTATCTATCTATCTATCATTTTCTATGTATTTCTCAGCCATGGCCTATCTCAGTCTGTTCATATCTATCTATCTATCTATCTATCTCATGCTGTTCATATCTATCTATCTATCTATCTATCTATCTATCTATCTATCTATCTATCTATCTATCTCATGCTGTTCATATCTATCTATCTATCTATCTATCTATCTATCTATCTATCTATCTATCTATCTATCTCATGCTGTTCATATCTATCTATCTATCTCAGTCTGTTCATATCTATCTATCTATCTATCTATCTATCTATCTATCTATCTATCTATCTATCTATCTATCTATCTATCTATCTCAGTCTGTTCATATCTATCTATCTATCTATCTATCTATCTATCTATCTATCTATCTATCTATCTATCATTTTGTATGTATTTCTCAGCCATGGCCTATCCACAAATAAGAATATGATTTCTGTGTTGATACCCTTCAGGACATGAGCAACGTTTGTTCTCTACATCTTCCTGTCTCTTGTTGCTCTAAGCAACATTTGACTCTTTACTATCCTACCTAGTCCCTACTCTGCCATCCATTCACACAAACTCATAAAAATGCTCGCTACCCCTCCTTTCCCCAGTAACATATTGTGAGTATTACATTTTATAAGTCGTCCTTCCAGAAATTTCAACTGCCCCTTTTTCTGATTTTAAGTACACCTCTAGGGACAATTTTCCTTAAAACTTCCTTTTTGCTCACATGTTTTGTTCACAGCAAATCCCAGTATCCGAATGTAGCGTGCCACAATCCAACAAAAGATGTAGCTGGGCAAACGGAACATGTCAATCATCGTTCCATCATGGCACATAAACGTTCAATGAGAGACAATATTGACGATCATGCCTTAGTGTTGTTTTCGAACATCATGTAAAGCATATTGATCTGTGCGGACATTATTTACGTGATTATTATCCTGCTAGAACATTCTACTTTCAGGCCAGGCAGCAGATTGGGTTGAATAATGGTCTAGCCGAAATTATCGCAGTGCAACGTTCTTTCCTCAGACACCAAACATTAGCGATAGTTGTAATTTATGGCACCATGATGTCAGGCTTTGGTATAGTGTATCGTGAGCGAATGGATTCTGGAATACACTCAGGATTCCGTTGCACACACAACTGCCTATTGCATTCTTGAATGCAGAATTTGTTCTCATTGCTGAAAACTACTGAATGTTAGTCCATTTCCTAGGTGCCCTTTTGGCCACACCACGAGAGATATGCATGAAGGTCTTCTCCTTTAAGTGGAAGTCTGGTTAGTTGGTTGATATTGTTTAGCGGCATATCAACCTCTCCGGGTTATTTAGTGCCGAAATCTTAATATTTTGTAAATAATTTTATACTTTCAGAATAAAGGTATGTCTTTTAGATATATAGTTTGTAGATCCTAAAATATATTGTTGGTAATTTTACTATAAAAATGTATTTTTATATTTTTTATCGTTGCATTGATTGTAATTTGGCTATAAAAATGTATTGTTGGCCATTTTATTATAAAAATGCATTGTTGATTTTTGTTTGGAAGCTCACTATTTTCTCGTAGACGAGACCCTCACAGGTGCTACCACTCCGGGTCAGAATGAACCTGGGAGCAACAGCAGTCATGAGGTGGTTCTACGACACTCAAAACCTCCAATCTCTCGATGGGAAGCCTTTCTGTCGGATAAAGTTTATTGTCATACACAGGACTGGTGGAAGTCTGGGTTAGATTTAACCGTACTCGGAGTCTTATTGCAAGTAAACGATTCCCAACCTTCCGTGTTGACACTCATGGGGCCACATTTGCTGTGATTTATACTGTAGATGCAATGTGCTTAACTGTTGCTGAATTTAAAATGGATCAATCTTGACAATGGTCTAAACTACTTGGCCATTCAGTACCTGATCTATGAATGTCCGAATGGTCATTTAACACCTGTTGCCAATATCGAATCACCCCCGACAAGTGACGCCCTACATCTGCTGCGATTCTTCTAAACGACCATCCATTCCGTAGAAGTTTCACAATCTTTAATTGAACAAAAGGCCTATTTGCACATCTCCGTGGTATTGCAAATGCCTCCGTTGGACTATTTAAATACAATGAAACTAATCCCAGCACGAGCTCATACACAGACCGTGCCCTGGCATGAAGGCTTATTTTATCAGAATATCGACTACGTGCAATTATTTACTTGCTCATATGACTTTCATATTTTATGGTTAGAAGAAAGATGATGATATTGTTTTTAATTTCTGGTATCCATTCATGACTGACAATGAATTTAATTGTTAGAAAAGAATTAATTTATTTGTCTTCTGACCTCATCATTTGGGAGTGTTACTTTCAAAATATGTGTGTGGGGGTGTCTGCGTGTGTGAGTGAGATTGAGTTAACAGAGGTTATGAGAAGCTTGCACACAAGGATATATACACAACTTGAGTTGTCCATTTTCAAACATTTCGGCTTGGAAATGACGCCAATGAAACACGGAGACAACTGAAATCCATTTGTAAGTATTTTCGTTGTAGAATGAAAGAAGGAAATCCTAAAACTTTGGCTTTTCGTTTTGGAACTGAGTCATTTTTATCAAATTTTAATCAAACTAATCATAATTACTCTCTGAACATTCACAGCCCAGTCTACAGATGTAGGAATGTTTTTCTAACCACCAGGGTCAACCTCCAGGCATCACCGATGTGTCACTATCAACAAGCAGAGCAATTCTTTGAAATGGCCATCAACCCCCATCAAAGCTCACAATCTGACTCCTCTCAAATGGCTCTAATTGAGCCTCAGGAATGCGTATACACGTCTGCGGTATGACAAATGTTTGCACCAGATTCTTTCGTCACACTGAGCCTTATCGTTGCATGTATCTAAACTACAGACACAGATGGTGCACTGGCAAAAGATGCCCGAAGATATTGAAGATTTTCTTTAGAGAATCTACGGCCAAAAAGAATACTGACCCCAGAAAGAGACAGCTGAAATTTCTAGAGTACATAATGAAGAAAGAGGGATAGGATAATTTGACACTCACGAGAGATATTGAAGACGAGAAGGGTAGAGGAAAACAGTTTGTATAAATGGATGGCAGAACAGGGTTTAGGAGAGATAACAAATAAAAAAAACCAAGAGTTAAAAAAGGACAGGAAATTTGGGAAAGCCATGATTGCCAATGTCCTGAAGGGATACGACACAGAAAAAGAGGATGAACCAATAACATATACATCGTCCTTCAGAGTAGTGCAGTTTGATTTTCCTCGATATTTCTGTATATGTCTGTGTGTGTGCTTGTGTGTTTGTGTGTATTTGTGAGTGCGTCTGTGATTGTACTTGTATGTGTGTGTGTTAGCGTGTGCACTACAGGCAAAAAGTTTGAAGAAACCCTGCATTTCTTTACAAAACACCTTAAAATAAGATATTTTTGTATTTCAGTACAGTAGATTTAATTTTTCTTTTCCAGTTTTTCTCCAGGCTCCTTTTACTACCAAGATGTTTAACTTTGGATTCGTCTGTCCACAATACATTTTGCTAAATTATGAATATTTTATATGAGAAATATTATATTTTATTTTCACAATTAACCACTCAGTAGACATTTTGAGACTAACAAAAGGACTGGAGATTTGATTCAGATCAAGGGAATCATTAAGAAAGAATCATTCGATTTTGCAAGGACATTCTATACCATTTCGCTTATGTGTAATTGAAAACAATCACCTTTCAAAGATCCAAAAATCTTAAATTATGTCAAAATTACATCGAGTCAAAAGAAAAAGAACATTTTAGAAATTATGATTCGGCTGTCCCAATCTCCTGTCGTTCTCCCATGGAATTAGTATGGGGTGAATTTGATAGAAAAGTTCGAAGAGAATACCCAAAGCGTGAGAGTGAGCTTTTTTAATGTTTGAAGAATGCTTGGGAATTTTTGCAATCATTTTCAACAACTTTTTCAAAGAATACCTAGTTTTTGTAAAGCAGTAAATAAGACAGGGTTGGTTTTACTGATGAAATCATATGATGATGCTGTTATATGATAATTCTTTATAGTTAGGTGCTTATTTTTTGTCAAAATAAAAACAAATACACCGTAGTTACTTAAATTTTATCTTTTACTTAAAAATACAAAATAATTTGTTTTTTATTTTTTGTATTTGTAAGAGTGTTCGTATGTCTGCGTGCGTTTGTGTGTGCTTGTAAATGTTAGTGCATTTATGCGTGTATGTGTGTTTGTGAGTGTGTATGTGTATATGATAGTATGTCGATGGGTCTGCATCAGTAAATATATTCCAGTGTGTCGGTAAAGTTAGATGAGTTCATTTGCAATCTCAAACAATCAACGCAACAGCTCTTAACGGAGCCATTGATATCGATTCCAAAAAGCAAAAGGCGTGCATATGATACGCCGAGCAAAATTATAGAATCATCCCACTTAGACGAGTTTCACTCATTTTTTTTCACTTCACAGCAAATAAACAAATCAGGGATATGGCAAAAAGACAAGGTTTGTTAAAGAGCTGGATTTACACAATATTCCTAAAATTCGATACAATTATTCAAATTAATAGTATATTTTTCCAGATCAAATGCAGGTAAAATCCAGCTGATATATAGAGGGACATCAACAACTCCGGAGTCAAAGTATAAAAAACAAAAGGTAAAAGAATTTATTTTATGCAAAAAATATTAATTTTTCAACAGAATCTCTTTCATTGTCAATGCACTCATTTCAGTAATTGTTATAATGTGGTCTTTGTTCAAAATAACCGAGAATTAGGAAGGTCATGGAGTATCATAGGAACATAAGACGAGGTAGAGGAATCAAAAAAGAAAAAGGTTTATTAAATACTCATACATGGGGGTTCAAAATAACCGAGAATTAGGAAGGGTGTAGTTTGAGCGAGTATCGAAGGAACAAAAGACTAGATAGAGAAGCAAAGGAGAAGAGGTCTATTAAATACTCATACATAGAACGGCAAGACTTAAGTAAATCAACTACTTCTCATATCCTCTTCTAATGTGGCTACTTGCCATATTGTTATAGGAACTTACCCATAATAGTAATGAACTATCCCGTACACCATAAATACTGCGCCCCAAGAGGAAGAAGTAGTGTCAGTCAGTCAGAGACAGAGTCGCGTCAGACGATTACTGTAAGACATTGGAATAGTGATACTTCGAGACAACATAGTTCTCTCTAACCTAACCTGATTGTTATTACTAACACTTCTACTTCTTTTGTACATATTCTGTTTGTAATATATCTGTGTTATTCCATACCTGTGTTCGAGTTATTCTTCATTGGTTCTACCTCGGACCATCACCGTGGTACAAGGAACCTGGACCATAACACATATTTATACGTAGGAGCAGTCCATTATCACAGTAATAAGGAAGAGCATCTATGCACGTTCGAGTGTGTGTGTGTGTGTGTGTGTGTGTGTGTGTGTGTGTGTGTGTGTGTGTGTGTGTGTGTGTGTGTGTAAATAAATAAATAAATAAAAAACTGTGACTTCAAATAAATGCACCCGGGTGGGGAACGTGGTGGTTTCATGGGTACCTCTCTTTGCTACTTTAGTGTTTTTTCTTGATTGCATTTCATTTCTGGCGCACTGTGCTTCGATTCCTGGTTTGGTAATGTCCTTGAAAGGAGACGCCTTCACTCAGGTCTGAAGAATTCACAATCTCATACAAATTGATAGGTTTCTGAGATTAATCGAAGTTGGGAATAATAATGAAAAGATTTGTCCTGTGAGTATCAAATTCCCCAAGCTGTCCTTCCTCAAGATATGTCCAAGAAATTTCAACCGTCTGTTTGTGATTATGAAAATGTGTCCTTTTTATTTTCATTTTCCTTAAGACATCTCCGTTGCATACGCGCTCCGTTCATTTCTGTTGCTTTCAGTCTTCATATTAGAATCTATTTAACATTCACTGCCTTATATCAGGTTGGAACGAAACTTCTGTCCGATCTTATCGTGTCTATTACAAATGAAGATACTGATCCTTGTAGAAAAATTTAATGATTAATTTGACCTCCTTTGCTTTTAAGAACCTCATTCCATCCGCCAACAAGTTCATAGAGACCTTCTTCTTTTATGTACCGTGTCCCTTTAGGACCTAGGCGATCATGACCCTCCACATTTTCCTGTCCTTTTTAGTTCTTAAGTTTTGTCTTTTTGTTATTTCTCATAAACCCTGTTCTATCATCCATTTGCTCAAACCCATCATGTATGCTTCGCAATACTTTCCCCTGTCCCACTTTCCCCTGTCCCACTTTCCCCTGTCCCACTTTCCCTCACACTGTCCTGTGAGGTTCAGATTTTTCAAGCCCTCCTTCCTCATTACATGTCCCAGAAGTTTCAACTGCCTCTTGTTGATGTTAAATAAAAGTTTCCTTTTTGTTTCGATTTTCTCTAAAACCTCGTCGTTGCTCACATGCTTGGTCAATAGTATTCTCAGCATCTTTCTGCGACCTATTAATGTTTACCCTCTTCCCTGGATGTCAACCATAGGCCATCCAAATGTTTCTGAAAACACCTAAACAATTGATATCGTTAGAAGAAGTAAAGTCGGGAGTCTGGATTGATTTTCCACAACTGAGCACCTCTAGCACTCGTATAGCGTGAGGATGGGAATTATAGTGATGGAAGATTACTCCACTTTCTGTTGACTAAGGATGGGCATTTTCTGTCCAAAGCTGCTTTCAAACGACAAAGTTGTTTGCCAGTAAAGATCAGAGTTGATTGATTATTCTGTAACAGTTCATAATGGGTGATTGCTTGAATATCCTACCATTCACTCAACTTGAGAATCTTCGGATGAGGTTCTCCTCTCGGTTACTGAGCAGCTATGTTTCCTCGACGGATCCACTGATGACAGCGCTTAATATCCGAAATTTTTCGGCTTTAAATAACCAACTAAGTCGTAAAGACCCACGAAACTGTAAAGACACACAAAACAATCGTCGTGGAAAAAGGAAATTGGCAAGTTTACATCGCATTGGTTCCCTTGAGAAAGACATGAAGCGATCTTTTAACACAGAACTCTACTCTCGTATGTTTACTATCATGCAGATGGCGGACACGGTGTTGTGATGAGAAACTCATCACTAGTAACAAGCCTGTCCAAAACGGGAACTTGAATGTGACGTGTAAGCAATGACACGCAACAATCGACACGTTGTTGTCGATTCTCTGGAGACAGGTTGTGCGGGATCCATTTTCCAACCACTGAAACCTTTTTATTCCTTTTCCATTCGCGTGCGAGTGTCGTATGACTAACATTAAATTTCTTTCAGAGTTCCCTTAGCCCTGGCGGCAGGATTCGCACCCTTTTGGGTGATCCTCCCTTTGGCTCGTCCTCTGTAACTAAAATACAAAGCTTCGAAACGAAATTCACTAATTTTTTATGCATAATGTGTTAAGTTATTCAACTTTTTAACAAGATAAGCCTCAAGCTGATGTTAAAAATTACAGCAAAACATTGTTGATTTATTTAAGATGAAATGATCTATTATGACAGGTCTCTAATTATTTAAGATGGAATGATATATTATGACATGTCTCTAATTATTTAAGATGAAATGATCTATTATGACATGAATTTTGCATTTAGATACATCGTATTTATTTTTTATTTTTCTAATTGAATTGCTTATGATCCATTAGTGTACATAATTAGATTGCAATTAAAATTGTATTTTATATAAATACTACATTATAGAAATTGAGATGTATTAAGGCGGGATGCTTGTATCGTGGATTCAGGGGGTTGTATCATGGATTCAGGGGGTTGTATCATGTATTCAGGGGGTTGTATCATGTATTCAGGGGGTTGTATAATAGATTCAGGGGGTTGTATCATAGATTCAGGCGGTTGTATCATGGATTCAGGGGGTTGTATCATAGATTCAGGGGGTTGTATCATGGATTCAGGGGGTTGTATCATAGATTCAGGGGGTTGTATCACGGATTCAGGGGATTGTATCATAGATTCAGGGGGTTGTATCATGGATTCAGGGGATTGTATTATAGATTCAGGGGGTTGTATCATGGATTCAGGGGATTTTATCATAGATTCAGGGGGTTGTATCATGGATTCAGGGGGTTGTATAATAGATTCAGGGGGTTGTATCATGGATTCAGGGGGCTGTATCATAGATTCAGGGGGTTGTATCATGGATTCAGGGGGCTGCATCATAGATTCAGGGGGTTGTATCATAGATTCGGGTTTGGGCATATTAGATTCTGTGCATAATTCTTGCATAATGGAAATAACTCATTTTTTTATTCAACTTTAAAAATAATAATTTATAGAATAACTGTGATCTGCTCTTTTTTGATCTTTATAAATTAGCGATTGTTTGGTTGATGGCTTTCATAATTAACTGATATAATTATTCAAAGAAAACGACCTCGTCATTTTTATCGCACACTGGAATAAGCAGGAGGCAGTAAACAAAGCAAAGTCAGTAGTGTTTAAATTTTGTTAAATAGAACATTTTAAAAATTGAACCAACACAGACTATATTAAATTTGCTCTATATGAAATAAACGACTATGAAAATGCTTAAACATATTCTGCTACATTAATTACGACAGGTTCTCTACAGGCCCTTTCACACAGTCTCGAACGTCCTAAGCCTATCGCTGCACTATCGCTATTTCCATGGCAAATGTTCTACTAGTTCTGACCTTCACAGTTAAGACTGGCCATGCCACAGAGATTGCGATGAATCATCACCTCGTCCGCTTTACTTCGACTTCCGTTTGTCAGGAGGAAGTTTTTTTCGGATAGCTTCTTCCTGAGAACACCGACTTAGTGGAACACGACCTCCAAAGGATGGTACTCTGATCGCTACAATCTAGGGTCAACAGTTATCTGTCCTCCATATCTTCATAATCTCAACTTCCTACATCCTTCTGCTATGTCCATACCATTACAAGTCATTCAGGAACCCGCCAAAATAAATGGCTCTTGAAACTTATACTTGATGAACATTAGTTAAAAACGTTTAGACAAAACCATTTTACGACAGATGCAAATCTTTCAAACGAAGGAACGTTAGCGCAAAGCCGGGTGCCGTTAATATATATATATATATATATATTTGTGTATGTGTGTGTATCTATATATCTGCAATACTGGTGCACAGGCGTATGTGTTACGTTAGTTGCAGATAATGACGTAAAGCGTCTTGCAGTTTACATAAACAAAACGGGAACGGGGCAGGTCTTTCGTAATCAGTGTTGGGGAAATATTCTCGGCAGGTGAAGACGAATGTAGCGACAGGTGCGGGAGAATTTCGGTAGTAAGTTGCACAATTACCTGCGCAGATGTTTCACTTTGGAAAAGGTGGGTGCGATTATGGAGATGTTGCAATGGAAACTGCACAGAATGACGTTTGAGCATTTTTACGCGATTGATGACAGCTGTTAGGAGTGGGGGCTGATGTGATGAACATACGTCCGTAAAACTCGAATTTGTACTGAAACTTCAAACGTAATTTGTTTTGCTTTGTGTGTGTGTATATATATATATATATATATATATATATATATATATATATATATATATATATATATCTGTATATATATATATATATATATATATATATATATATATATATATATATATATATATATATATATAAGGTGAAGCAGTAGAGTCGTCCAAACCGTGTAACCGCAAAATTGCCCAATTGTTAAATTAAGCTATGAACCATTGTATCTTAGAAATGATTAAAGATATCTTACTAGAATTCTACTAGTTTTTCATAACATTATTGGACTCTGATTTCAGTAATAAGAATGTATAATTACTCTCCAAGCTTAAAAGACAAATTGTGACGAAATCGATCATAAATAAAAATAACATGTTCATCATTAATTAATCATAGCTAAGGATCGGAAGCTCATGAAAGATTGAAATAAAGTTCATATATATATATATATATATATATATATATATATATATATATATATATTATTCCAGGATCATTTTCCAACTCATTCAAGATTATCCTCGCCCTCTCTAAGCTTCTAACTTTCTGTCCTGTAGTAAAGATTTACCTCAAAAGTTTCACGTACTCTTTCTTCACTGCTCCTTGGACTGTCATAGGTAAAACTACTCACTCACGTGCCAAGAGTCTTATGGATCGAGCTGGCTCTTTTCTAGTTGATCTCTTTAGCTCTAATTTGAAATGATGATCCTGTTGGGACCTCCTGATCCAGTTTTCCTGTCTAGCGTTCCCACTTTTTGAAACTTATTTATTGTTCTGTTGATACTCTGATACACTCAAAATGGATGTATTTTTTATTTATCACTCCGACAGATTTTTTTAATTTCTTAAACGTTATTTTTAGTGGATACCCATATTTGTGTATACGCTCCGTAAATTTCAGGCCGGTAGACGAAAATAAATAAATATTCTGTTCAATAAATAAATGGAGCGTCTACTAAATACGAGTATCCTCTAAAAATAAGTATATATATATATATATATATATATATATATATATATATATATATATATATAATTGGACATTGAGGTTAAAACCAAGCGGCAACAGTCTGTTTCATGCTTAAACACAATCTGCAGGGTATTTAAGCATGAATCAGACTATTGCCACTGTGTGTTAACCTAAATGTTCATTTTATATTTACATACACACTCTCTCAGATATTGAGCATTTTATCCATAAATAGACATAACTTAAAACTATATTTTTATCATATATATATATATATATATATATATATATATATATATATCAATATAAAAGTGAACATAGAAGTCAACACTTAGAGGCGACAGTCTGTTTCATGCTAGATGCAATCGTCGGGCCACGACGATTGCATCTAGCATGTAACAGACTGTCGCCTCTAAGTGTTGACTTCTATGTTCACTTTTATATTTACACACGCTCTATGTCTGATATTGAGCACTTTATCCCATAAACATAGCACACCTTAAGACTATATTTCTTCATACATATATATATATATATATATATATATATATATATATGTGTGTGTGTGTGTGTGTGTGTATGTGTGTGTGTGTGTGTATGTGTGTGTGTGTGTTATTTTAATACAATTTGCAAATAAAAATATATTTAAACCAACTGGTATCTGAGGAAAGAAATTTGGAAAAGAAAAGAAAAGACTAAAAATATTCGAGTATGTAGAAACAAATCGCCCAACACCGTAATGCCTAGCCAAAAGAAAAAAAAACAATCGAGTAAAATAAGAACCTCCCCTAAAATGCTCAATACACTAAGTAGAGCGTAGTATAATATATATATATATATATATATATATATATATATATATATATATATATATATATATATATATATATATATATATGTATATATATATACACACACATCCCGTCTCAGTTCCTAGGAACCGACAGGCCAAACATCAGTACATATGATTTGATTATAGTGGTGAAGGCTTTGTGCAGAATCAACCACACTTTTTCAAGGGCCGAATACAGAAACCTAGTGCACTACGTGACAAAAGGTCACCCAAACGACCCTTCGCAGGTTTCGAATTCAGAGTTGTCCTCCTCCTAGACCAGTTGTCATCCAAGGCCATAGAACCCAGTCTGTCCTGCTAATTACCCATAGCTGGAGAGAGAAGAGGATTAATACTTTTCCCAAGGGTATTAGTACGTAAGTGAATGTAATAGATTCGACTGGAATAGCCTTGGATGGCAACTGGTCTACCGCAGAAAGAAATGGCAACCTACTGCGGGAAATAAAATCTGCCTCGTCAGTCAGGTATCGAAAGATACATGATCACCTAAGTGTGTATCTCGCATGGCACATAAGTGACTCGCTGAATGTTTACTTTGGCGGAGTGGGGTAGTTCTTAACCTTGGATACACGCATCCTTAAGTGTGGCCATTTTGTTGAGGAGCAGGAAGAGTGTATTAAATAGATTTTTATTGCTGATATATACAAGTTTCTTAAATCAGTAAACAATTCTGTCACTAGGCATCCTATGTAGCATAAAAACAATACGGACATAAAACGAATTTTAAAAGGTTAAATGAAAAAAAGAATCGAGAGGGAGAAAGGGAGAGACAAAGAAAGACAGAGAGAAATGAAGAAAGAAAAATAAATAAAAAAAGAAAAAAACGAAGGAGAGAGAGAGAGATAGAGAGAGATAGAGAGAGAGAGAGAGAAGTGAGGACAACTAAAACTGAAAAGTCTGGAAAAATTGGATTAGAAGAAAAAGAATGGAGAAGTGAAAAATAATGGAGGCGAGGGAAAAGTAAAGAAAAATAAACAAGTCGTATTGAAGGAGATATGAAAGAAGAGAGAAAGAGACAGAAAAGAAAGAAAAAAGAAACAAAGAAAGAAAAGAGAAAGAAAAAGAGACAAAAAAGTAAAGAGAAATAAAAAGAAGGAAAAGAAGAAAGCAATAAAGAAAATAAATAAAATGCAAAAGAAATAAAAAGGAGAAAAAAAATTAAAAATAAAGGAAGAAAAATAAAGAAAAATAAAAATAAAAAAGTAAACAAGCACAGGAGAAGAAAAAAAAAAACGAAAGAAAATGAAATAGAAAGAGAAAGAAAGAAAGAAAGAAAGAAAAAGAAAAGAAAGAAAGTGAAAAAGAAAGAAAGAAGAAAGAAAATGCAAAAAGAAAGAAAGAACAAGGTATAGCTTGACAAACACTGAGAGGAAGAGAAATGTGGAGAGAATGGACAAGACAGAAAGAGAGAGAGAGAAAGAGATAGATAGATAGATAGATAGAGAGAGAAAGAGAGAGAGAGAGAGAGAGAGAGAGATGAAAACTGCTGGGACTAAGGAAATGGATGCCATGATAACCGCCAGTTTGACGTCAAAATGTTTTATGCTCTTCTTGTTTACATTCAACTTCAGATGGGAGCGCTCGGTTCGGCCCACCTTGGCAGCGTGTTGTCCACGTGACCAACAACCGTCGTTGACGTCATCACCTTTTCTCGGTTCCCGTGTCCGAAACGTGGTCTGCCTTAATCCGAAGCTACTTACCCGCCCTTGATCTACAAAGATGCAGCCAGGAGTGAATGCAAAAGCGCCGGTTGTTTTGAAACACTGATTTCAGTTTGGGGCAATAATAATAATAATAATAATAATAATAATAATAATAATAATAATAATAAAAGAAGTTTGCAAACGTCATATACACTGATGTCTATGTCGACATGATGCCTTTTGAAAGTATTCTTCCCATCTCAATTGCACACTTTTCCCCCTCCGTTGTCTTCATATGCAAATCTCTACGATATAAATAACAGTTGATTAAACTAGAGGCTAAAGCAATCATAACCTTGAAGAAGAAACTACTAGAGAAAAAGTAGTGAATACTTTTAACTACCGTAATTCCCCATGTATAATACGTATTCGATCTTCACTTCTCTTTGATCAAGGAACACAACGTGGAATAGAAGCAGATGAAGGAACGAAGCGGAAAGCAGATAACGATCAGTTGACCAGCATAGTTCTGACCGCACAGGCCGTGTTATATCTGATCAGTTCGATAAGGTCAAATTGGCGGTTGATCTCACAAATGACTTACAGTCTGTTCTTAACTGGGGTAAAGAATGGCTTGTTAATTTTAACGCCTCTAAAACTAAGCTGTTAATCATCTGAGAGACCCCTATCTGCCTTCCATCGGCATGGCTGATGCTAACCTTTAGGAGAGTGACACGTTGCGCCTTCCTAGATTAAAATCCCTGGCTGACATGAAGTGAAAAGACTATATTGAATCCATTGCTAGGTCAGCTGTTAAGAAAATTGGTCCAGTGACGTGCTAAACAATTTCTTTCCTGAATCTATTTTATATATCTATCAGTTTACCATTCGTCCAGGCTCAGAATGTTACTGCCACATTAGGTCCTGTGCTCCTACTATTTCTTTACAAATATCCTTGATAAAATCCAAAGGAGGATGGGGAATATTATGGGTCTCGGCTTCAGTCACGTTCCCACCGTCGTAAAATCACTTTCCTGTGCTTATTCTATAAATACTTTCATGGTAATTGTTCCGATGAGTTTTCTGCTTTGTTTCCTCTTCGCTACGGTACCTAGACTTAATGAATTTACAGTTGAAAATGGCCAGATGTAACCGTAAGTTCTATGCTAGCAGTTTCTTTTCTTGCACTTCTCGCTTGTGGAACTCCCTTCTGGCTAAATGCTTCCCAGTCAACTTTGATCGTCAAAAAATTAAATGCAATGCCAATCGTTATTTACTGTCCTCCTGATTACTCTTATATACTCTCTCCTTCAAAATGTTTTCTGTTTCTTAATTCTTTCACCTCCAGTAATCCTCGTGTCTTAGTGGCTTTACTGCTTTGCTTGGGGTGAATATGATTAAAAAAAAAATGTAGCTTCGGTTTTCGTAGCAAGTAGGTTTTACTAGGTGGGGTAGCTAGATCCATACCCAATTAGTTTTGAATTCACAGTTCACCTTTTTCTATATTGGTGGCCAAGCAAATTTAGAGACTCCAGTCTACCCTACTACTTTTCCGGGGAATCTGTTTAAGACTCGATACGGCAATCATACTTGTTACGTGGAGAAACGAATATGTAACAAATCAGTTGCCAGTTTATGCAAAAGCATTTGATAAAGTAGGGCACAATGAAATCTGCGAGATGCTAGGAAATCTTATTTGGGAAATATATTAGAATAATCCAGAATTTATACAGGGGGCGTTCACACGGCCATATCAGGTTGAAACACCGGTTCATATTTGATCACCGGATCCTTGACATTACCGAGATGTGTGACAGCTTGGGTATACAAGGTGGGGCGTATATGGATGTGAGTTTGGTGTAATGGATAACAGTTCGGAAGAGGAAAACGAAGAGCCGAGTTTCAATTCCAGTCGGATTTGCCGTATTCACTTACGAGGAAATACCCTTTTATTCTTTAAAATTAATCCATGTAATTGTATATATACTAATAAGGAAAATAATTATGATTTTCAGTAACATATGCATATTATTTGGAATGCACCTTTTGAGTCGGACAATCCTGGAAATGGGGGGGGGTGACAATCAGACTTAGAGTGAAAAAGGTAGGAAATCACTGGTTTAAGTGTTTAAAAAATTACACGAGTCATCTGACGCTGTAATAAGCTAAGTGGATTTGTGTACATTTTCTCTGTTATGTAACAGTTAATATCACTAATGTAACGCGAGTAGAAAAGTTATTTTTCTTTCACTGTCGACACCAGGTGGCAGTGTATTTGTTAAGCCACTGTTCGAATAAATAATGCGAAGATAGGATCATCTTTGTAAATTCTTGAAA
Source organism: Acanthosepion esculentum (assembly GCA_964036315.1). Taxonomy (NCBI): domain Eukaryota; kingdom Metazoa; phylum Mollusca; class Cephalopoda; order Sepiida; family Sepiidae; genus Acanthosepion; species Acanthosepion esculentum. The sequence continues at coordinate 7,651,467 of OZ038488.1, forward strand.
ACCATCTGCCGTAAAATCGTAGAATCGAAATTGTCGTAATCAACCTGGCATCAGTTAAAACTGACGACTTTTTTTTTGCATAGTGATTTACTAAACTTAGCTTAGTCCTGGCACAAGGCCTAAATGAACCCAGTGAGGATCGAACTCACTACTCAGTCGTAAGTGATCTCGCGAGAATAACTTGTTAACCGTTACACAACCTCAAAGCGTTATAAAGTGGTTTTCTAAGTGTAGCATAGTTAACCATTACACCACGTCGAAGTGCTTAAACATAGGGATTTACTAAGTTTTTATTTTTTACATATACTGTGATCACTTTGCTTAAAGTTTTTATTTCTTTTGTTTCCAATAAAAACCCGGAAATTTTCGAACATTTTTCAGTGAGAATTTCGCTTTCGAAATTATGGATTTAATTTCTGGTTTAGTTCAGACTTGCACAATTAGAAAATGTTAAAAGCAGCATTGTTCGCAAAAAATTAGTTTCGGTCCGTAATAATAAAGTGTTTAGAATAAATTATTGAGGGACAACATGGTGCATAAGCACTAATGTCTCCCAAAGGAAGTAAGGTCTTAATCAAAACCAAATATTGGCTGAATAAAGTCATGCTACCACACAATGTATTTTTTCGGACGTAATCAGTCGCCGAATCTATTCTGAGGATGACAAAAAATTACTATTTTAAAAAACACCTAACGGGCTACACTGAGTAGTAACGCGGACCGCATACAACCCACGGGACGTATTCTGAGCACACCTAGTTTTGATTTAAGCGAAAAAATTCCCTATGATTATTATAATTTTAAATAATATAATAGGTTAAACCCTTTATTATAAGGAACAAGGATTTCCAATAAAATATGCCGTGTGTGTGTAGAAAAATTATGAATATAAAATTAAACAAAAATGCGTTTAGCCTATTTACACTGTTTCTCGCGGAACACCTAGCGACCCTGAGGTTCCGCGGACACACTGGTTGAGAAACATCGGTTTATAAAAAAGAAAGATGTCAGTCTAAACTGACGTCAGGAGGATGTCAGTTATGACAGTGCTATAGTTTTAAACAATTTGTGAGTCGTTAATTTAATTTATGATTTGTTAAATTTTCAAAATACACTATTTAGAAAATAAATTGAATAAATTGTTTACTTTTTGTTTATTCCCAAGCTCAGTTGTAAATTTCATTTAGGTTAGGTCATTTCCACTTTCAGTTCCAGTTTGTAGTTATTAGACACATGCTAATCGATATTAATGATAAAACCGTACTTTTTAAAAATCATTTCTCTCCAAGCAAGGCAATAAAGCCACTAAGACGAAAGGAGGTTACTAGGTGTGAATAAAACTGAGAAAAGCTTATTGAGAAGAAAGAGCAATAAAAGAACAGGATTCACAAAAACAGAAGATGACAATTGACGTTGCAATTTACTTTTTGAAGATCGTAGTTGCCAGGAAAACAAGAAGCCGGGAGAGAGTTCCACAGGCGAAAAGAAGAAACGATGAAAATAGAACTTACGGTTTCAACAGTAAAAGGATGGTACGAAGCTGCCAATTTATCAATACGCTTAAATTTATGAAGTCGAGGAAACAAAGCAGAAAACTCATCGGAACAATTGCCATGAAAATATTGATGGCTTGGTTTATTTTGTTTTAAGGCATATCAACCTAAATGGGTTATTTAAGGCCAACAAGATTTTTATTGCTGGTAATACTTTTTTTTCAAAAATGTATTGCCGGTAATATTTTTTTTCCAAAAATGTATTACTGGCAATTTTTTTTTCAAAATTGTATTGCTGGCAATTTTTTTTTCAAAATTGTATTGCTGGCAATTTTTTTTTTTAAAAATGTATTGCTAGCAATTTATGTATTGTATAACATTGTATTGCCGGTAAAAAATTTTTTTTGTCAAAATGTATTGCTGGTAATATATTTTTTTTAAAAAAATTTTATTCAATTGCTAACTTTTTTCAAAAATGTATTGCAAGAATATTTGTTTTTTCAAAAATGTATGACTTGTATAAAAAACCTATTTTCACAGTTTCATTGTGTTTTGATCCCAGTTTGGGAGTTATTTGCCCATAACTGGGACACTAACAGGTGCTACCACCTTAGGTCAGGGTGGACCTGGGAACACCAGCAATTAAGAGGTGGTTCCACACTCCTCAAAACCTCCTGGCCAGAAGCCTTAGTGTTGGATGTAGTTTATCGTTATACCCACGTCGCGGAGGTAGTTTATCGTCATACCGAGGACGGTGAAAATATTGACAGAAAAAGCGCGGCGAAGCTACGATTCAGTGATGGGGAAAATAATTGAAACCGAGATGTCATGTCAGGACCAATAACATTGCAGGTTCTTTGGATTTTGTCAAGAATCTCAAGATATATAGTAAAAACACCATTTCATATGAGGCAACAACATTCAATGCACGGACGCATGAACGATAGATTTTGTCGACCCTTGTTCTAAATGTTTATTTGGAGACGCAAAAAGAGAACATTTCTGATTACTTATGTTTCTGCTATATGAGATTTCTTTAAGAAAAAGTGTTGACGTTTTTTTCTGAGTTTAAAGGTGTATCATTAGTTCTTTTTAGCATTGGGCAATGTAAAGCATTCAAACTGGTTACACGATAGAAACAAGATCAGGGTGTGACTTTTGAGATAGGAAGGTCATTAGTCTGACAGCCTTTTTGGTTAAATAAATTCGTTTGGAGAAAAAGGATACCTAAAACATTCCTGTTGCTGCTATTTCATTCATAAACACTGTGCAACAAAAACTTTAATGCAAATATAATTCTTAAAATCAATTAAAGTAACTAGATTTGTAGTTAGCGATAATAATATTAAATTGTCTGTTGTTACTGCTCTTGGTCAGCTATTTTTAACAATTTTCTTGGACTAAATAGTAGCACCGTCTATACACAAAACAAAGACACATTCTGTCATTGTGTGGCACACACAATGACAGAATGCCGAATATTTACTTAAACGGCAACTATTGCCCTTACCGTTAGAGATAAGGAGAACTCGGTTAAAAAAGAAGGCTGAAATAAAAGTAATATATAGGTACCACTATCAACAGGAAAATTAATTAAAGAATAAAACTTTGACTTTGAAATACTCTTATATCTTCCTAAAGTTTACAAGAGAGGAACTGATAACGATGAATAAGACTTTAGAACCATCAGACGATGTATAAGAAGGAAGATGACGACTCGTCAGCATGGAGAATTGTATCAGTTCAGCAAACAAAGGATTTGAAAAGTACACAAGACAAACAACAGATGGCTACGCAGAGGATGCATTGAGAGGGAAACGGTTTGTTCTTAATAGCAGTTCAAAACAACAGAATAAAAACAACTATATAAATGTAACCTTTATGGAATTTCGAAAAAAGGCGAGCAATAACTGAGCAGTACGAAATAAGACCAAGACGAGATATTCCTAAACACGGTCAGAGGAATGAAAGAAAATCTAGCCCGTGGATTAAATAAAGGGTTCACTTTAAAATTGCTTGAAGGATACCTATATTAACAAGCACCTGATGAAGGAAAGGCCGAAACGTTGTTATAACAACAAGAAAGATGAGAACAATAGTCAGAGTCTAAATAATGTAAATAATGATCATTTTTCATTCCAGAAATCCAGACATAAAGTATGCAAAGGCCACACACACACACACACACACACACACAAACCAACAACAGAAAAAAGTTGACAACATGGACCTTCGTACCCGCAATAAGACGGTTTTTCCCGTGACACCGCTAGTATTTTAACTACCTTCACTTCTCGGCAATATTTATTGTTCTAAAAAATGATGATTAGAAATTGGAATAAAACCTAAAAATATGATGAAAGTAAATTTACGTGTTTTTTGTTGTTGTTGTTTTTGAGATCTGTGGTTGACTGGTGCAGAAAATGTCTTGTGAATTTTAATGTCGCCAAAACGAAATTGCTCTCATTTAGCCACCATAGGGACCCCCCGCCTCCTATCAGCATGGTTGATTCTCAACTTCACAAGAGCGTCTCTCCGCGTCTTCTTGGTCTCACGTCTTCCACTGACCTGAGGTGGAACAACTACATTGAATCAATAGCTACATCTACCGCAAGGAAAGTTGGTTCTCTGTGTCACTCCAGAAGGTTAATCTCGTCTGAGTTCATCCTTCAAATCTACAAATCTACCATTGGTCCTTGCATTGAATACTGTTGCCATATATGGTCTGGTGCCCCCGCAGTTCATCTCGAGGTTCTCAACAAAATCCAAAGACGGATATAAAGTGTGATATATCCTGACTTGGCATCTCGACCCCTGACACTTTCTCACAGACGTGATGTGGCTTCCCTCTGTCTTTTCTACAAATATTTTCATGGCAACTGCTCTGATGAGCTATTTTCACTGCTGCCCCAACTGCATGAATTTAAGCGTGCTACAAGGTTGGCATCTCGGACCTATTCTTTTACTGTCGATCGAAACAATTAAATGTAACCGGTCCTTCTACTTCAACAGCTTCTTCTCTCGCACTTCCCGACAGTGGAACTCCATTCCTCTTACTTGTTTCCCTGATAACTATAGTCTCCAAAAATTTAGATGTAATGTCAATCGACATTTTCTGATGCCTTGATCTTGATCCCCGTCCTTCTCTTTATCCATTCCCCAAACACCCCACTTTTCTCTTACTTTCACTCTCTGTAACCCCTCCCTCTTTTCTCTTACTTTCACTCTCTGTAACCCCTCCCTCTTTTCTCTTACTTTCACTCTCTGTAACCCCTCCCTCTTTTCTCTTACTTTCACTCTCTGTAACCCCTTGCGTGCTAGTGGCACTCCTGCTTTGATTGGAGTGAAATGCTTAAAATAAAAAAATAATTAAATTCTATTTATTTATTAGATTGCTTATTTACAAGAATAATTTTATATTTACAACATTCTCAAAACTAACAGAATGAAAACTAATAGAATGCAATATTTATCATTTGCCAATTTAGAAATAAATAAATACGAAAACAACGTTTTATTAATAAATTTATAAACATTTACTAAATTATTAAAATATGTGAACCAACTATATGGAAATCCTTATTATTTACCATTTTATAAAAGTTGAATCAATTGACAATTAGCCGATGTTTTTCCAACCATTCCAATAAATAATATAATAAATAAATAGTGTAAATAAACAATCTAATAAGAAATAGTGTTTATTATTTTTGTTGTCAATTCTCAAGAACTAGGAAAATTTATATAATGTGCAATTTTGACATAAAAACATGCTACACTGATCAAATTCATTACGACGAAAATGTTTAGAGTGCCTTGATCGCAAGGTCATCCACATTAAATTTGCACCCTGGCTCTTACAGCATTTCAGCATTCATGGCAGATGTTCTGTTATCCCAATGTGGGATATCTAATAAAAGGTGATGGAAGCAAAAAGAATCTAAATGAAATCGGCTAGATTAAAAAAAAAAAAAAAACGAATTAATTCCCAGCATCCCTCGTTCGTGCGCATGTGTAGTTGCACCAACATAACAAATTTAGTCCAATGAAGTTCTAAAGGACGAAACGCGTCACAAGAAAACTTTTTCCACTTTGTCATACATTTTCCTCCAAAAGTGTTTTGGAAATATTCAAGAATGCTGATGGGAATACGTGTCTACCGCAGAGACTTGTTGGCACTTGAATCTCATTTAGCGCTACTCTGGAAATTCATCAAAATAATGAATTAAATTTGTAATGTAGATTTCTAAAATTCTGCAAAACAAAACAATAATGAAAATATAGTTGAGAACACGATTGAAAGGAAATGAAGGTTGAGAAAAAAAAGTGGGCGAAGAACGAAGTTTGGCAAGATGGATAAGAAGAGAGAGGTGGGTGGGGGAGAGAGAGAGGAGAGGTGGTAATAAAGATGAAACTGTATTTTGTAGGATGTTGAGAGATATTTACGTGTTTTAATATCACATTAAAGACGTAAATGTCTCGTTGATGCAATCGTTTGGCGGTCAGCTACTATGTTTATTTTTCAACTCGCTGACGTACAGGAAAAATAGGGTATAGATGAGGGCAGGCTGAGAAATTAATCAACAAATTAGAGCTGATTATTTATCTATCTACTGATCTCATTCTGATTCTTTCTTTCTTTCTATCTATCTATCTATCTATCTATCTATCTATCTATCTATCTATCTATCTATCTATCTATCTATCGTGTTGTTTCATAAATGAGTGCATTCCTACCTCCATTGTGTAGTAAATTTTCTTCTAAATCAGACCTAACGGATATTATTTATCAACAAACTCTAAAAAATTGCGCTTTTTCGTCTTCATTCGTGCCATATAATTCTACTCTCCGGAATCCATCTTGCACACATAAATCTAACATTCGTCTGTTCGTTGAATATTGCTGCTTCGCAGATTCCTTATGCCTTTTCTATAAATGTTTCCACGGCAATTGTTCTAATGAGCTTTCCTCCTTGGTATCTCAACTGCATCAATTTAAGCGTACTGCTAGACTGGCAAAGAGATCTCATCATTTTACTGTTGAAACCGTATCTTCTATTCTAATAGTTCTTTTCTTGCACTTTCCACCTGTGGAAGTCTCTCCCAGTTTCTTTGTCACATACGTTCTTCAAAAATTTAAATGCAACGTCAGTAGCCATCTTCTGTCTTCCTGAACCCTGTTCTTTTATTGTCCTGAGGTGCGGGATATGAACGTAATGATGAGGAAGTGGGGAGTGGCGATTATGAAGATATGGACGATAGATAATGATTGAGAGATAGAAAACGATTAACTTTAGACATTAAGATTGTAATATTCGGGGAAGTATACACATAGGAATCTGTTCCATGAATTATCTGTTCTTAGAAAGAAGCTGGCTCCATGAAACGTCCTTCTAACCTGGTGTAGAATACAGGGGGTGATCAAGGTGGGTTCGACTCTATGGATGTAGCATGGCGGTTTCATATTGTATTTATTTCCAAGTACTTTCGACATAGCATAATGTCATAATCAGGATATTGTTAATTATAGGATAAGTATTCTAATGTTTTCGGTTGTGGAAGACAAAATTTGTTGTGTCATGCTGTGGCTAACGAGCACCGTTTAAGTGGGGTAACTAGGTATTGTTATGGCATATTTTCCGACGTGAGTAGTCGAAAAATAGAGGAAAGAAATATTAGTACGAACACTAACATTTAGTGACTATCTATTGTACACATTTTAAAACGTTTGTGGAGTATTCATAACTAATTTTATTAACGTTTGGTTTCATTTTTTTTATATAAATAGCTTCAAGGATTTTTAGTTTGTGTTTGTTCTTTTCTTGAAAAAGTATGGAGGATTTTCCTGAATTGCGAATGTGGGCAGGTATACTGTTGTAAATGTTTAAAAATGTTGGAAGTGTTATTCAAATGAAGACTTCGCCTACGTTAAAGTGTTGTTGTCGTGTGCCCAACATAGATGCTATTTTTATAGTTGGAGATAGAATCTCCCAGAGGACATTTAAATTTATAAACAATGTTGGTTTTCTGCAACACGTTAGTGGGTGGGGAAGAGTCGTTGCGGATGATTTTATTAGATATAGTGGATTTAGTTTAGTATATAATTAATTTTATTTTCTTACTAGGATCAATAGTGGATGTATTGGTTTTTATTATATTTTTTAGGATATTTTCGTCTTGTTTATAGTTAGCATGCATTTGATTGCGATATTGAAGGTTGATATGCTTAGGGTAAATTAGGGGAGTATTATGTTCTATTTGTTTAGTATCGAGATCTCTGATGGAGCATCTTATTTGTTCATCAACGATATAGTTAGGAGTTATTATTGGTGAGTGTTTGTTTTATATTTTTTAGTTCGCTGTAGAAAATCTGTTTTGTGGATGAATTAATTTTTTCATGGTTATTTTGTTTTTTACAATCGCTATTTGGAAGTAATTTGGACATTCACTATGTGTGTGTGTGTGTCTGTGTGTGTGTGTATGTGTGTGTGTGTGTGTAAAAATTCAAATGTAACTAAAATCTGTAAATGGACAATATGCATAAAGACAAAAGGAAAAAAATCTTACCCGACGCGTTTCGTCCTCTGATGGACTTTATCAAGGCAAATGTAAGGTTCTTATACTCAACAGTTTATCAAATGCATTAGTCATACATAGAGAATGCCACACTTATTAAAAGAGAGATTAACTTACTTAGACGGCAAAATTTTTGATAATGCCGCTATCGAAACTTACCAAAATATAAATCTGCGTATCCGATTTTTTTTCATATATCTTCGTTCCTGCAATAAATATGCCTTTCCCGAGTTAAGGTACATGGCTTAAAAAACAGTTACTTTCATAACCTATTATAAAATATGTAATACGTAAATTAATCCCAAACTGAAATAATATTAATAATATTTACATTATAAAAAGAAAACAAAAAACAACAAAACCCCAAACAACGCTGATTTACTTTTGTTTATTAAATTACATCAATTAACATCCTCCATAACTTACCTTGGCTTTTCAGTTAAGATAATGCATATTTATGAGCGTCCTTAAATTTAAACATTTTGTAAAACTAACGGCAATTTTACTGTTGTTTATAAATACTTGTTGCAAAATAAAATCCTTACATCTGCTTTGATAAAGTTCTTCAGAATACGTCAGTCAAGATAAGTTTTCCTTGTCGTTATATTTATATAGCATATATGGACACGTGGCCGAGTGGTTAGAACGTTCTGACAATGAGACCCGGATTTGTCAGGAAGGAGACTTCCTGGTGTTATCGGACTGGAGGGGTATGCTTTTCATACCACGGGTTGACCCAAGCCTTGTGAGTGAAATTGCGTAGACGGAACCCTTGGGTGTCGTCGATAGCTGTGCTAGCACGAAGTCACAAGTCATCGTGGCCGAGGTCTTGAGCGTGCTGGCCTTGTTCAAATTATTGATCACGCTAGATAACACGCTCTTTCCCAGAAACTGTAACTAAGGTCTGCTCAGCATTGTTGCAGTATAAACCACAGGTGGGCTCCGTGGGTGTTGAATAAACACAAATGCGCCTGAGCAAGCGTCTGCAACAGGGATTGGCTATCCTGTTAGAAGACAGGTAACCTTGAATACGAATGGCCAGCTATATATATATATATATATATATATATATATATATATATATATATATATATGAAGAAATATAGCCTTAAAATGTGCTATATTTATGGGATAAAGTGCTCAATAACAGTGATAGAGCGTGTGTAAATATAAAAGTGAACATAGAAGTCAACACTTAGAGGCGACAGTCTGTTTCATGCTAGATGTGGCCTGACGATTGCATCTAGCATGAAACAGACTGTCGCCTCTAAGTGTTGACTTATATCTAAGTATATATATATATATATATATGAGCGCAATGTTCAGGGCTGGAGATTTCGTCCAAGAATGATATTGAGGATTATAATCAATAATTATAGCACAACTTAAAACTATATTTTTCACACACACACACACACACACACACGTATATATATTGTGATGATTGGCGCAGAATTTTGGTTTTTACATTGACAATAAATGTTGTTGTGGTAGGTTTATTTTTTTTATACAAATACAAACTTGTTGAGAAGACAGAGTTCGTAGTTCACAGTTCGTTGGAACTGCAAGGCGTTAGATGAACAGGAGTAATAACAAGTAACTCCGCTCGGCACCCACAGGTTTACCAACAGTAATGCACGCCGTCTTTGATGGTTGTTTTTGTCAATGCCAGCCCCTATATCAAGGGCCTGGAAACGTTCACTAATCCCTTAATCGAGAGGCTCTTCCTACTTGCTATATTCTAGACTATTACGCCTCGGGAGTTGTTAACTTCTAAACCAACCAGTGACCCCCTAATATTAAGGATTCGTCATCGTGAGCGTGATGTTTCATTGATTTTGCACGATAAATATCTAATCCGAGCATGCTATCACTTCTGGGGATGTGCCGACGCCACCATCAAGGCTGAGGTCGGTTTTATTGAAGAAAACTTTCTACTACTTTTCTACGTCGGATATATGTACATTTTAAATATACTGATTTTTGTAATAGATATATTCGTTTTTATTTTTTTTAATGTGAATATCTGCGTAACTGCACGTTCTCAGGCAAGCGAAATTAAATAGACTTCATGATGAACAAAACATTATTTGTCAAAATTCGAACAAGAGATTCAAAGGGATGTAGATTTTATAACCGATTTCACAAAGCTTCTCAAATGTTCAATATGCGCACTACCTGTGATACGGCACACGTCAGGTCGGTAGTCCAGCTCCTGCCAAACACGCTGTAGCGTGTCTTGCGTAACATTCGTCAGTGCCAAAGTGTCATACGCGGTATCTGGGTTTCCATAGATGCTCTTCTCACATAGTTTCTGGGACTTCACAAAAATGTTTCCCGAAGTTGATTGACGATATCTTCTGATACTGGTGGTCATCCAAATCCATTTGCCTTGCACAGACAGCCTTCCTCTTTGAATTCTTTGTGTCCAAATCAGATTGGTGCATTTTTCTTGAATTTTCTCGAAAATTCACTCTACACACTCTTGTGTGACTGTCTTCGAGCATATTCTGACGCACAAAATGCCTTTTCATTTCTAATTAACGTCATTCTTCACCCTGAAAAACAGAAAAATATTTAATCTTCAACTTAGATTTTACACATTTTGTTAAAATTTGTGATAATTTGAGCGAGAATTGGTCATGTTATGAGACTACAAAATGATATCAGTTTTGGAGATCGCCCTCTATATTAGGATGTATTATCACTAATATATTGTGTTTAATGTAAAACACGATATCATGAGCAGAGTTTGTTAAACAAATATGTCAAAACATTTATTATGATTACATATATCATGTAGGAGGAGGCACGGTGGAGTAATGGATAGTGGCTCGGATTGAAGAATCTGAGAGCCGAGTTCGAATTCCAGTCAAATCCTTTACATTCAATTATGTGCTAATACCCTTGGAAAAGGTGTGAATCATTTACTCTCCCGCCTCAGCTATGAATAATAGCAGCACAGACCGGGTTCTATAGCCTTGGATGGCAACTGGTCTACCGCAGAATGAAATGGCAACCTACTGCGGGAAAAAAATTGCCACGCATGACACATAACTAACTAATATCACGTCGGAATGTTGCAAAGTTCTCGACGCGACTCACTTCATGAACTCTGATCAAACAGCTTCAGAAGTTTTCTTTTGAAGACCCTTTTGGTTAGGCCAGGAAACGTTCAGGGTCACCTCGTATATATATATATATATATATATATATATATATATATATATATATATATATATATATATATATATATATATGTATGTATGTATGTGTGTGTGTGTTGTAGTAGTATGCAATGTTTAATAAATAAAATAAAATGAAAATATTTCTTAAATCCCCTGAGAATTATTATCTACTTATCATCTTAACACCTCATTAACATATTAGCATTAACACCAGCATTCTTAAGGATAAATCAATCAGCTAGCTTCGTTTCTGAAACCAGATACTTAAATAAGCGAAAACGAAATCTAAAAGACCCTCTATCAAAGCGAAGGGCAATCGCCATCTCGTTCACCATACTCCCTGATCATTTACCGACCTCAATAAAGACCCAGGAAAAAGAGGTTTTCGAAATCAGTCTTCTCTATTTCACCAGAAAGCGGTCCAGGCTGGTCCACTCCACTTTAACCATCAGAACAACTAATCAGGACGGCTGCCTGCTACAAAGAAGTAGAGGTGACTCTCTCTCTCTGTCTTTCTCTCTCTTTATCGCCCCCTCTCTCTGTCTAACTCTCTCGCTTTCTACCTTCCGCAAGAAAGAGAGATCTCTCACTCCACTTCCTTGAGCATAGCTGATAGCGAGTTCTACAAGAACGTCGTGTGTTTAATTTCTTTTTTTTTGTTTTACGAAAGCTTTAGAAGGCTCAAAAGCCACTCAAGATAGAGGGTAACTGAGTGAAGTTGTTTTATGAGCATAAAAGGAGGAAATAAAAAGTGTAGTTTATTAGGATAAGTGGGGATGATAACGGTTGCCTCTAGACTTAAAAAAGTTATATTGTTCTGGGAACAGGAAGTTTTTAGGAAGAACTTTTCTGAATAAAAATTCCTTCTTACGAAGGGAATGTGGATGATTCATTGCAATGTATATGGTGGGTGTTAGCTGTGAAGGTCAGAACAGTTGGAACTAATGAATGCAGCTCATCAAAATATTTGCCATGGAAATAGCCATAATGTAGGAGAGGTTAGTGACATTTCGTGAGCTGGAAACGGGTAGTAGGGGTAAATAATTGACCACCCACAAGGCTGGTGAGAGACAACTGGGCATCAGTACTCCATGTTTGGTCTGATCCACCTCTTGTAAAGATAGAGGATGGCAGGAGGACATGTTTATGTTATGTTTTAAAAATATTTAAAAAATTGTAAATTACTTCATATGGTGTATAGATCTATTTTAACCGACGATAACTTCGTCAGTCTTATTCAACCCCGGTATATAGACTGAGTTCGTGTCAGAATTAGAAATTTAACTGTGAAAGCTGTCGAAAAATAAATACAGAATTTATCCATATAAATGTTTCAGTCAAACGAAAGGCAGGAGGCAGTGGTCAGGTGAGGGTGGAAGGTATTAGCCTTAAATTGATTATAGCCCCAATTTAATATCATAATTTTAATATGGAGGCTTAATTTAATAAAACCTCTTCCCTTTAACGCACATATACCTTACACACTCTCCTGACCACTGTCTTCCCTGATATATATATATATATATATATATATATATTTGGTAGATTTATTTACATATCTCTCTCTCTATATATATATATAGAGAGAGAGATATATAGAGAGAGAGACTGAAAATAAGTGAGAGAAAGATTAAGAGAAAGCGTTTATAAATACCATTGATATATATATATGTATATATATATATATATATATATATATATATATATATATATATATATATATATATATATATATTAGGACACGGATTAAGTCCGCCATATTTTTAAACTGTTGCTTAAGCGTTAATTTTAAATATAGTGTTTAATAATAAAACAGGCCATCTACTCAAATATTAGTATCCATTTAAAAATAACGTTAAAACAAGTAACTTATACATACCTAGATATACCTAGATATACCTATCTCTTTATCTATATAATCCCATTTCTTTCTTTCTATCTATCTATCTATCTATTTATCTATCTCAGGTTTTCCTGATCTATCTATCTATCTATCTATCTATCTAATATATAAAAGGAAAGCTACGTTGTCCTACGATGGGTCTGCCCAAAGTGAAGCTAAGCTCATGCCTTTTCTCACCTAGTTGAATCACAAAACATAGTAGATTAGTCTGATTGAAACTATTTTTGTTGGCTTCATTTTGTAACCGTTGAGATTTCCATTTGAGCTTTATTAGCTTATGACCTCGCAGGCACATCTCCAAATCGTGATCTACTGACGCGTATTTCTACCCATGCCCCGTTTCACTTATTCAGACAAAGAATAATTCGCCTTCTCGCAAGGCCTTAACAAGTGAGCGACATTTCTCGCACTCTAAAGCAAAGCGTTTTCTTTGTGATATCATCGCCGGGGCAAAACAGAAAACAAGTGGTTGACATTCCACAACGCATTTCATCCGTTGATTTGTGTACGGTTCAAGGGTGGCGGTAGCTTCGTAATCATTGATTCAAATGAACGTTTTCATCTACCAACATTCCTGCTCTCCTAGTTAACAAGGCACCTTAACAAGCAAGTAAGTTCGATGACTTGCTGCTCAGTCCCCGAAACACTTATACGGCGGGCGTGGTCAGTTGATGCTGCATTGGAGGTCAGCGGACACCATTAATCCGTATCGGACATCATTCATTCGCGAGTCGAATCTAAATGACTAATTGGTCCTTCTATGGTTTATGAGGCTTCTCTTTACTAGCTTCCATGAGGTTATGCCATTTTCTGGAGTATTTGCCTGTAAATAAAGCTGGTACAACAAACCAGAGACAGACAGACAGAAAGAAAGAGATAGAGAAAGCGAGAGAGAAGGAGAGAGAAGAAGCATTGTAAAAGTAAGTAATGCCCGTTTGTAGGAGAGACTTTGTAAATCACAGATACAATAATAGTAACGCCTTTGAACAATACGATATTTATCTGTATAAATTATACAAAATGTGGCACAAGTCCAAAAGAGATGATCATATATTGTTGAAATGCTGACACCCATCGTCTGAGACATTTCCCTGACGTTTTGATGTGGGTTTAGTCCGACTAGTGTTTTCAGATATTGATTGTCAATTGTAGATGGACGTCCTCTACCACCCTGATCTTCAAGACTCATATCCCCCCCTCCCAACGAAATTTCATAAACCAACCACGTAGAGTCCGATCACAAGTGAATCCTTCATCACATGCCCTGTTAATGTTGGCAACAGTTTGAGAAACATTATCACCAAGCTTGAACATTTATTCATGAATTAATGTGTTTAAAACTTTAAATCAGTCAAAATAGGGATCTTGAACATGTATACATTTTTGCAATCGATTTTCAAGATTTTTATGCATTTATCTCAAAACTCTAAAGGACTAGTCGCCAATGCAAATCTTTGAGTATTGCCATGTAGCAGAATTGGAACTCGCCGATTAACCAGTGTTGGTCGAATTTTGCTTAACTGAATGTGCATTTTATCTCGTTGCTGACATTAAACTTCGGCAGTGATACTCTGGTTAGGTTCCAGAAAGCTGAAATAGATAACGCCAATGGTGGACCACCAGACAGTCACCATAATCTTCTGTTGGTGCAATTTCGATTTTGAAACGCGTTTGGGTCTTTTATCATGATCAAGACCTTGAGCCGTTTCTTTACGATTGTCATAAAGGGACCATTTCCTATCACAAATCATTATTCGATCAAATAATGAATCATTCGCATTTCAAAACGTCAAACTCTTTGACTTTCACTAATTTTATGTGGAACCCATTTATCAATTTTACTTTATTAAAAAATAAATTTCTTTACGATTTACTTTATAACAATAGTTAAAAACAAAACACTGGTTCATATTTTACGTAATACCTTTTCAAATGCCTTCTTTGAAGAAAAATATTCACTAATTAAGGTTATAAAATCGTACGTTTTTCTGGTGCTGAGTTGTCTCGGTCCTGAGTTATCTCAGTCCTGTGTTGTCCCAGCGCTCAGTCGGCGGTGTTGACAGTGTTGAGTTGTCCCTTCCTGACTCCTCTGGTAGCCTTGATGTTGCATAATTTCTGTCTATGTTTCTGGGATGTGGAGTTATCAATATTTACATTATTCACATTCGGACTATTGTCCTCATCGTTGTCCTTATTTTCAGAACGTTTCAGCTATCATTAAGTGTTTGTCGGTCCAGTTGACTTTCAGGTCTTGGGTAATCTCGTCCCGTTGACGATGTGCTCATGTCCAGCTGTCGTTTCTTAGTAACTGAGCTGCTTGATCCTCATACGTCCAATACGACGGGAGAGTCCCCTATATATATATATATATATATATATATATATATGTGTGTGTGTGTGTGTGTGTGTGTGTGTGTGTGTGTGTGTGTGTGTTACTTTAATCTTTTGTCGATTTCCGTGCTTAAAATCTACGATTTAAATGTAAGTAATGAATACTTCTTGTTTTGTAGTTTTTAATTTTACTCACGAATATTTGCACTTATAAAACCCTTCGGTTTAACCTGAAATATGCATAAATACATAAAACATTCATATTCAGAGAATCCATATTCAGAGAAAAAAATACTAAACTTTAACTGTGACCCTCCCCCAAGTCTTTCCATTTGACCCCACCCTGCTAACAATCATGGGATCGTATATTCACTTAGTACAAATATAAAATAACTATTTATATTGACTAATCCTTGTAGAGTACCAGGCTTGCTAAGTCGGGAGATTATTCTCTGCTACGCTTCTAAGTGGGAGAGGATGTCTAACTTATTGAAAAATAAGCATTGAAAATACTGATTGAAGCTTGGCTTGGAAAAGGGATTTCTGCTACCAAAAGGAATTCGTAACCATTGTAGACAAAAGCCAAGACGTAAAGTGATATTTCTCTAAGTTTATTCTCTATATAGGAAAGTAAGGATCGAACTCATTCTTCTTCTGTGTCGCACATCCCTGTCTGTCTCTCTATATTCACATCCCAGGTTGTCTCTCCATGCTCACATCCCGGGTTGTCTCTCCATGCTCACATCCCGGGTTGTCTCTCCATGCTCACATCCCGGGTTGTCTCTCCATGCTCACATCCCGGGTTGTCTCTCCATGCTCACATCCCGGGTTGTCTCTCCATACTCACGTTCCTAACCGCCTCTCACAACCTGAACTGTCTTTCATGTGCACATCAAATAATTTTGGAGGGCAAAGATTTTGAGGCACCCTAATATACAGGGCCAGTGCAAGGGTCTTGTACCCCCCGAAATCTATGATACACCCCAACCGAATATTTGATACTGGGGCCCCCACTCTACTACAGCTCAATTTTGCATAAGGTAGTAATCACATAAAATACAAATTTTATTTTAACCTAATTATGAACAATAATGGAGTATATGTGAACAAGTCAAGTAGAAAAATTGAAAATAAATACAATCAGCTTTGCTTTCCATTTCCAGGTCGAAGGGTTCGGGGTGGTACGCGCCGGCCCTGATAATATCATCGCTACGACGATATAATTCTTATTTATTTATTTATTTTTTTTACTATTTTTCTTCTTTTGTCAGCTTTGACTCTTTTTGAAAAATATGGTTTGCCGATTGTCTCACTAGATCAATTACGACTGAGTAGTGAGATCGATTCTCACCGGGTGCCTCATACTTTTGGCCTTGTGCCACAGCTAAGCTACGCTTAGTAAATCACTATTATGCTTTTCTGATTATAACTGTAGTGTTTTTTTCTCATCGAAGAGATTTTTGCTTTCTTGTATATACTTTTTAAAAAGTTTTCGTCTTTGCATATCATCCGACTTTGTTCATTGATGTTATTTAAACAAGATTATGTCGGATTAATCAGGATTTAACTTCTTCTTATAAAAACACAATTCAGAAATCGCTTGGATGCTCAACATAACACCCGGATCATTCTCAGCACCGAAATACCAGACATTGCGAAGTTAATTGAGAAAATGCAACGTTAGCCAACTCATTCAATGGATTTATTATTCATAACATGATTCGGTTATTTTTTAAACTTTTACATTTAATAAATTTTTGAACATTTTCATTTTTATCACTTTTTAATATTAAACTTGGAAATTTTTATATTTTTAAATTAAAATTTTTAGCGTTAAGAACAAGGTGTGTGTGTGTGTGTGTGTGTGTGTGTGTGTGTGTGTGTGTGTGTGTGTGTGTGTTAGAGAGGCCTTGAAATCTAGATAGAGCGCGTGAAACATTTTAAAATCTCGAAAGTGCACGAAAAAGATTTTGTAAGTCTTTTGAGACTTACAGAATCTTTTTCGAGGTTGCAAATCTCGAAGGCGTGCGAGAAAGATTTTGAGATCTCCAAGTTGTTCACACATTGAAATGTTTAAAAACCAATAACCGCATTTTGTTTACTTCTGAAATTAGTTTTAAAAATAGGAATGTTTCTTATGTGCCAGTCTCTTATCGATAATTTAATTGTAATGTTATACTTTGTTTCTCATCACCTCACCCCAGGCAAGGCAATAAAGCTACAAAGACGAAATAGGTAACTGAGTGTGAAAGAATATGAGAAAAAAGTATTAAAGCGAACAATAAAAGAACTGGAATTAAGAAGACAGAAGATAACGATTGGCATTGCATTTAAATTTTTGAAGATCAAAGGCAATAAAGCCACTAAGACGCAAGGGGGGGGGGGTTACTGGGTGTTAGAGAATATGAAAAAAAACTGTTGTTAAGAAGAGACAAGCACAAGAATTATGAAGACAGAAAATAACAACTGACATGGCATTTAAATTTTTGAAGATCAACGTTGACTGGAAAGCAAAAACAAACAAAAAAAAAAAAATACGGAAGGGTTACACGAGCTTACGGGTTACATCTAACCATTTCAACTGTAAAACGATGGGACGGATATTTGAACTTTATAAAGTCAGCTGTGAAAGCAGCATCCTTTTTTTTACTTACCAAATCATTTTAGGGCGTAGATTATGGTTCTCCACAACTTAAGGTCTTTTGTTTCTTAAAATAAATTTTGAGACAAAAAATTCCGTCTTATCAAAAAGGTTTCATCCGAACATTTCACTGTTTGATAATTCTCCAATCTAGTACTGTGCTTAAAGTTCGTAAAGTCGAAGGAAATACACGTTTAAATGGGAGCAAGATAAAACATTTTCTGAATTAAGATTTTATTTTTCACGAATGGCAGCGAAAAATGATGAAAAATGTTAGAAAGAGGAGGTAATAAAAAAATTAAAAAAAGAAAAAGAATGAAAGAAAAGATGAAAGCGAAAATAAAAGAAAAACGAAAGCAAATGTAAGTCAAGTAGAGGAAAAATGAAAGGGAAAATGAAAGAAAGTTTGGAAAGAAAATTGAAAGAAATAAAAAATCAAATAAAAAAGAATGAAGTAGATGAAAGAAAGAAAAAAATGAAAGAAAGATTTGAAGAAAAAGTGATGAAAGAAATGAAAGAAAAAAATGAAAGAAATAAATGAAAACAAAAGTAAGGCACGTAGAAGCAAAAAAAGTATAAAAATGAAAGAAAAAATGAAAGAAAGAAAGGAAAAAAAGTAAGGTACGTGGAAGAAAAAAGAAGAAGAGTGAAAGAAAAAATGAAATAAAAAATGAAAGAAGAAATGAAAGAAAGAAATGAAAACAAAAGTAAGGTACGTAGAAGAAAAAAAAGAAAAGTGAAAGAAAAAATGAAAGAAAGAAATGAATACAAAAGTAAGGTAGGCAGAAGAAAAATATGAATAAAAATGAAAGAAAATGAAAGAAAGAAGAAATGAAAAAAGAAATGAAAACAAAAGTAAAGCACATAGAAGAAAGAGAAGAAAAGTGAAAGAAAAGAAAGAAAAAAATCAAAGAAAGAAAAATAAACGAAAGTAATGAAAACAAAAGTAAAGTAGGTAGTACGAAAAAAGAATAAAAATGAAAAAGAATGAAAGAAAAATGAAATAAAGAAGAAAAGAAAGAAAGGAATGAAACTAAAAAGGAAGGCGCGTAGAAGAAAACGAAGAAGAAAACAATGACAAAAACAAATTCAGTCGATGGCCATCGCGGCTCAAAGATGTTGCGTTCTCTCCCTAACATTTGTTCACTCCTACTGCACCGTATTGTAGGTGATTAATTGACTTTTACAAGGTAGGGGGTATTTGGTGAGTAGTTTACCCTCTTTTCTCTTCGTTCTTCCCGTGAGGAAATATTTTTGCTTTAAATAACCATTTAGATTCCTGGAGTTCCAATCTAATTTTGTTCTCCAAATACTTCTGTAAACGAACCCTACCTTTTATGCTTGGCTTGTAATGATCAAGTTTGTTATTTTTATTTTATCTTATTTTCTGGAAGTTCATGTTGGTGGGGTCTCAAAATTATACTGGAAAGGGGCGGATAAGTTTTACTTCACAACTAACCCCTTATTTGGCACAATCGTTACTTTTTCATATTTAGCATCGAATACGGATATTTGAACTTTAGAAGGTCAGCTGTGAAATCAGCTTCCTTTTTTTTATTTACCAAATCCTTTTAGGGCGTAGAAGATTATGATTCTCCACAACTTAAGTTCTTTTGTTTCTTAAAATAAATTTTGAGTCAAAAAATTCAGGCTTATCAAAAAGGTTTCCTCCGAACATTTCCCTGGTTGATAATGTCTTCGCTCGTAGGCAGTTGGTGATGGACAAAGTGTTGAATATTTTTACTAATATTTTTATAAATGATCTAAAACTAAACGTCTAACGAAAATCCAACAATAAAAATGATCTCATAAAATTTTGCTCCCCCCCCACAAAAAAAAATCTAGAATAATTATAGGTTTTACTTATGTGCATTTATAATTTGTAGCCTTCAATATTTACCGTATTAAAGAAAACATTAAAATACATTAATGTTCATGCAATTTCCTAATTATTTTACATACAAGGCAAAGAGAAAAGATTACAAAGAAGCTAACACGAATAAACTTGATGAACTAGGCATGTAATAGAACCTACCAATTCATTTTTACAACTGTTTTAAAAACAATGAAAGATTTAATCAGTACAAAACAAAATAATAGTAATGTTAAACTTTAAACTGGAATATACAAAATAGATCGCAAAAATGTTCCATCAAAACTGGTGGACATCTATCTATCTATTTGTCTATCTATCTATCTATATATCTATCTATCTATCTATCTATCTATAAATGT
The DNA here is from genome assembly GCA_964036315.1 of Acanthosepion esculentum. NCBI lineage: Eukaryota > Metazoa > Mollusca > Cephalopoda > Sepiida > Sepiidae > Acanthosepion > Acanthosepion esculentum. Next base: position 7,671,834 of record OZ038488.1, read on the forward strand.
GACCTGACGATTGCATCTAGCATGAAACAGCCTCTCGCCTCTGAGTGTTGACTTCAATGTTCACTTTTACATTTGCATACGCTCTATCTGATATTGAGCACTTTATCCCACTTTACTCTTCGGTAAATCGAATCGAGTTCTCTCAGTCACTGTGTGTTTATCTAAAAAGAAATACGCTTAAATTCACCTTCTTCTCTGCCGTGAGCCAACGGCTTCAGGGTAAAATTTCCGACTGACGCGAATTCAGCCGGTTTTTGATTCTAGCCAGAGGCAACCGGACGTCTAGCCACACTGATGAGCTGTGATACACCGAAACAGTCTGTCTGTGGATGACAATATATATATATATATATATATATATATATATATATGTGTGTGTGTGTGTGTGTGTGTGTGTGTGTGTGTGTGTGTGTGTGTGTGTGATAGGAAACAGATCTTAATGTTTAACTTTATTAAAGCTTCGTCAAAGATCAAGATAGAAATAATAAAAATGATTAAAAGCAAAGAGACGCAGCTTAATTGCATGTTGTGTCAGGCTATTTATTATTGGTTAGATACGTGTCACGTGTATTGAAATAACAGATAATATTTAAATATGTGTGGCAAATATTCTCGATGCCAAAGTGTGTAAAATTTAGTAAGATGCAGTCGGATGTTTTCATTGGATACGTGTCACGTGTAAGGAAGTAAAAAATAATTTTCAAATAAGTGTAAGAAAACATTCTGGTTGTAAAAGTATGTAAAGGTTAGTGACACGATGCAGGATATTTTGAACAACTTTTCATTAGACTATGTCTATTGATGTTTATAAATTCTGAAGAGATAAGTTAGGTTCATGAATAATGGATCGATAGAAAAAGGGTGATGCAATGTAGTTTTTTAAACGTGTGTTAATAGTTGGTAATGTTTCTATAAATATATATTCATAATATTTTCTCTTTAAAGAGTTATGTTCTTTTTTTTAGTAATATATATATATATATATATATATATATATATATATATATATATATATATATTACTAAATAAATAATGTTCCCCCAATGAAAGTTTCAAGAGACACTCAAACTAGAGGTTTACTGAAGGATGTTGTTTTATGAAATATCAATCAAGGAGAAGATCGAAAGATACATAATTTCACATATATATAATACGATATAAGATCCGAACTTAATCTAACAGATGGACAATTTTGCTGTTACACCAGGCATATGTATATATATATATATATATATATATATATATATATATATATACATACCTACTTTTTTATAATTTAGCGCTCCTCCCATGAGATCCAGTATTTAAAAAAAACAACAACTGTATAAAGTGGTTAATTTGCCATTTGTGCCTGACGACTTGGGAAAACATGAAACTTTAAGTTGCACTAAAAACGTAGGTATATATGTATTTATTAATATATACCTTATAGCTCTGTTTAACTACATTGAGCAGTGTTTTGTTTGCACCATAAAAAAATGAAATAAATATTTATTTACTTATCTGCGTATGCACGCTATCGCACGCATATACAGTTGGTAATATACCGTTATTTAATTTATTCCCTATATACAGTGCTGTTCTATAAAAGTGATTCAGCTGATTTTTTTTACTAAATGTTCTCGGAGGAGCGATGAAACGAAAGTTCAAAGGATAAGCGATCTAAAATCCGAAGAAGGAGCTTTGAAAGCTCTTTGAATTTAGCAGTAAGTACTGTCAAGCATCCGTTCAGTATAATGTTCTGGGGATGCTTTTCTTTTCATGGAACTGGTTTCTTAAAACCTATTGAAAAGACCCTCAGGAGTGAGCAGTACAAGAGAATTTTAGAGTCTTGTTTGTTCCCTTCTGCTGAAAGGGTACAAAGCGACCCCACCAAGCTCATTTTTATGCAGGATAATGCTCCCTGTCACAAATCAAAATTGATGAAGGAATACTTTGATGAGAAGCAGGTGAGTGTTATGACATGGCCGCCCCAATCTCCTGACCTCAACCCCATAGTAAACTTATGGAGCATTATAAAGTACAGGCTCTCGAGAAAGCAGTTGAGCAACAAAGAGGATTTGATTGTGAATTTCATATCCGAATGGAATTCAATGCTTGGAGATGAGATTTGCCAGAACCTGATCAAGTCAATACCAAAAAGGGTTGAAAAGGTTATTTAAAATAAAGGAGGACCCATAAATTATTAAATATTTCGAACTATATTACCTATTATAAATAAATTATACCTCTATTATTCTCTATTTAAAGCTGTTCGGTTATGTTTCTATTGATTACTAGTTGCAGGAAATAAGTGAGTCACTTTTTTTGCACAGAGTTTTTCCTTAAATCTCATTTATATCCAAAATTATAATTATCAATAGAATACCTTAGGGTGAATAAACTTTTTTACTAGGTGGTCGGGAAGGGGTCTTTATATTAGTAAGATTAAAAATTAGTTTGACCCCCAAAACAATAAGCGAAAAAAATTTTAATTAAAAAAAAAAAACAGGTGAGTCACTTTTATCGAACAGCACTGTATATAGATAGGTGTGTGTGTGTGTGTGTGTGTGTGCGTGTGCGTGTGTGTGTGTGTGTGAAAGAGAATAAAGATGAAAGAGATAGAGAAAAGAAAAATGAGAACCTCGAAATGAAGCCATTGTGAAAATGGGGGTGACCGTATCGCTATGTGTCAGTGTTTATTTCTTTCAGAATGTTTTGTTGAAACATTCCAAAGGTCCAGCGAAGCGAAGAAATATTTTTCCCGCAATTATATAAGAAAAAAATTTAATAAATAATAAATCAGTGTAAAAAAACGCAAAAAGGAAACATTCTAAAGGAAATGATAAAAGAAATGAATATTTGTACATAACTGGCGTTTTGACCAATATATATATATATATTTATATTTTTATGAATTTTTTATCGCAAACAAGGCGATAATGCCAGTAAGACACAATGGGTTACTGGGTGTTAAAGAGAATGTGAAGAAGAAGCTACTGGGGAGAAAGGACAATAAAAGAACAGATTTCAATAAAACATGGTTACAATTGACGTTGCTTTTAAATTCCCGAAGATTGTAAGTGGCTGGAAAGCAAGAAGCGTGAAGAGAGTTCTATAAGCGAGAACTGTGAGGAGAGAAACCATTAGAATAGAACTTACGGCTGCATCTATCTACCTATCTCAAAAATGAGACTCTGCTGGCAGTCTGGTAGTTCGCTTAAATTCGTGCGATTAAGCTAACAAGGAGACCTCATTAGAACATGAGAATACTTTTAGAAAAGACAAAGGGAAGTCGTATCATGTTGGTGGGAAAGTGAATGAAGTCGTGATGTCAGATCAGGGCCAATAACATTATCGATCCCACTTTGGATTTTGTCGAGATCGGAATCTGTATTATTATCGGCCCCGACCCGTCATTTCGACCTCAGCCACCCTCCCGTCGTCATGACGTGACTTCTCGCTGTCTCTGATCTCTTTTCAGATGCTTTTCTTAATGTTCGTACTAATGTCAAGTAAAGTAAAAAATTTAATAACGTTTTTCAATGCTGTAGAAAGAACGGTAAAGTTTATTCCATAAATCTTCCTTCAGCTTCGAAAGAAACTTCTATACAATCTCGGAAGCGACAACATGCCTTCTTATAATACTTCTTATTTATATCGGTAATAAAGTTCACGGTGCCAATTTTAACGTGTCGTTAATATTGTGGGTTTTGCTTGCTGGTCCCTTGATTTCTCTCTACCAGCCATCAAACGTAGTAGTCTACCGGAATAAAATCAGAAGAGTTAAGAAACTGCATGTAGGGATCATAAAAATTTCCCAGTTACTCACTCCTGAGTCACGTGGGCCATGTGGGAGAGAAGAGATTCCTGCTGGAACGCGTATTGCGACGCCCTCGATCTAGACACTGATCATCATGTCCAACGATGTCGGTAAGATCATTGTCACTGTGACACTGCGGGAAGAGATGGATTGGCGTGGCATGGCACTCGTAACTCATGAACCTTCAGAACTTCACGGTCGACGTGAACTATCTCCGTGGGATCCATGCTAAACCACTTGTCCTTCTTCCAGTTCAGATGGCCAAATTTATAAAAACAAAAAAACTGCCTGTCTCCAGATCGCTGCGAATGGCGTCCCTTTTCATTTCATGTGACGGGCTGGTAACTGAAAAATGTTAACGTCTGAAACATGTTAAGTCTGAAAAAGAAGATGAAAACATTAAAATTTAATGCAGTCCCCCAAAATTCTGTGTGATCAGCGTTCAATTATCCTCTTAAAGAATTGTTCTCACATACCTGGCGTACCACACACACACACACACACACACACACACACACATATTTTATATCATAAAGAAACCATTTATACAAAGAATTAAATAGCAATGTTAATGTGATTAATGGCGAAATCACTTCGCAAAATGCAAAATTTGAAAGTGGGAATTTGCTCTCTCAAATGCAAGGATGTCAGAAAAAATATATTGAAGAAACATCAAGAAGTTTAAATAAAGTATTATATGAACACAAAAGAGACATTTAAAAAAAAAACAACGCATTAAAATCATTAGTTGCTCACCGTAACGAGACTGACCACCATTTTAACATAAAATCCTACTCTCATTGACAGAGAAAATAATTTACTAATACGAAAATGTTTAGAAAGTGTTTTACTTGTTAGTTCATCCACAGTAAATTTGCAGCCAGTGTCTCCATTTTTGGCAGATCTTCTGTTATCACAATATGGGATATTTAATAACAATGATGATGGAAAGAAAAGAATAGAGAAAGAATTTCAATGAATGTAGCTAGATTATATACCCAAAACACAAATGAAAAAATTACACATTTAAATTAAGAATTCCCAGCACGCGTGTGCAGTCGCATCAACGTAAAACAACCTAACCCGATGAAGTCCTAACAAACTAAACAAGTCATACGAAAACTTTTTCCACTTTGTCACACACACACACACACACACACGCACGCACGCACGCACGCACGCACGCACGCACGTACGCGCACGCACACACACATATATATATATATATATATATATATACATATATATATATATATGAAATACGTAAATAAAGTTCAAATACTAATCTCACCAGTCCTTGATTTGCAAAAATAAATTCGCTCTCAATGCATATATATATATATATATATATATATATATATATATATATATATATATATATATATAAGTGATTATACACAATATCCAACGTCGATAGCACGATTCGGAGTTTCATGAAAACGTGCAATCTTCAGGTATTTTGCACCTGAAGATTGCCCGTTTGCATGAAATTCCAATTCATGCTATCTATGTTGGATATTATGTATAATCACTAATATATACTTAATAGCTCTGTTATATAACATTCAGCCCTGCTTTTATAACACCTGAGAAAGAAATATACAGGGGTTGGACAAAATAATTGAAACACTTGTTATATTCAAAGAAAATTTATTTAATATGGAGTTGGTCCTCCTTTAGCCTCACATACAGCTTTAATACGTCTAGGAATGGAATCATACAGCTTCCTGACTTCATCCAGAGGAATTTTCAACCATTTTTTCATTAACACCTGCTCCAGCTCTTTAAGACACGACGGTGAAGGATAGCGGCTCCTAACTTGCCGCTCCAAAATGCACCACAAGTGTTCAATAATATTGATATCTGGGGGAGGCCACTGCATGTGTTCTAGCTCACTTTCATGCTCTTCATACCAATTCTTAACCACTCAAGCGCTATGTATTGGAGAATTATCGTCAAGGAATAAAGTCTGGGCCATTGGATGAATATGATCTCCCAAAATGTTCAGGTAATCTTTGCTGTTGATTCTACCACGCAGGGCAACTATTGGACTGAGACATTTCCATGATATGGCGGTCCAAACTATCCCTGATCCACCTCCATGCTTCACTGTTGAAAAAAGGCAGTCATGGTTGTATGCTTTTTTGGGCTGCCTCCACACATAAACTCACCCTGAAGTTGGAAAAAGAGAAAAACTGGACTCGTCTGAGAATATGACTTGCTTCCATATATCTGCAGACCAGGCATTGTGATCTTTGCACCACTTCAACCTCTTTCGAATGTTGCTAATGGAGAGCAGCTCCATGATATGTAGCCTTATGGAGCTCACGTCGTACATATTAAGTAGAAACTGGACTATTCAGATGATTATTCAACTCAGCACTTTGGCTGCAATAGTCCGATTATTTTTTGCCACATGGCGTTTCAATGCACGTCGGTCCCTGTCAGTAAGTGTGCAAGTCCGGCCCGAATTGCTACGGGTGCTAGAGGTCTTGCCCTGTTTCTCGAATTGCGGCATAATTCTTGATATGGTAGCTCTTGAAAAACCAAACAGTTCAGCAACGTTAGTGATCAAGGCTCCTACCATGCGAGCTCCAACAATTTGCCCTTTTTCAAATTCGGAGAGGTCACGCATTTAGCTTAAATTTTACTAAATTCTAAAAATAAATAAGACAAAGACATTAAATTAGATAAATAAACGTATTTACAATAGATATAACCTGCAATCAAGAAATTTTAGTTAAAGTTCTTAATATAATAGGTCTTTGAAATATAGGAGTGGAATTTGCAACTGTTCCAATTATTTTGTCCAACCCCTGTATATTTACGTGCAAGTATATGTACTTATATGTATGTTTATTATCATACCCATATCTATCTATCTATCTATCTATCTATCTATCTATCTATCTATCTATCTATCTATATATATATATATCTTTTTGGGAGAATATGATGCATAAAGTTCTTTCCACATCTCACGTTTGTTAGCAAATCTTCTGTTGTCACAGTGTGGGTTATTTAAAAGCAATAAGCGTTTAGAAACCGAATGAGGAACTTGAACTGTGTATCTAGACACATCGAACGCTAGAAAGGTTCAAATTGGATCGCGTTACACAGCTAAGATGCCCCAATACCATGTTCATTGTGACGAACCATTTCTATTCCCCTCGTATTTCAATAGTAAGAAGTAAATTCCATTTGCACTGCTTCTTCCCAAGAACCGCTACTTTGTGGGACCAACTCCCGAGATGATGCTTCCTCAATAACTAGAATCTTAACCTCTTAAATTGTTATCTTTTCCACATATCCCCATAAACTGCACTTCTTACGTCCTACTCATAAAACAAACTTTTTCAGGAAACCTCTACCTTGAGCGGTTTTTGAGCCTTGTATTGGATGAACACTGTTTATTTAGTAATATATATACACCGGGTGTAACAGAAAAAATTTTCAGTTGTTACATTAAACTTTGAACTGGACTTTGAAGATGAAAGCCAGAGAGAATGAATAGTGATACCATTACTGAAGGCCTGAACGTTCTTTTTCGTCTCACCTTTGTTCAGTTGGGAAGACATGGAGGAACTGACACGAAATAAATGATTTTAACCTGTTCTCTTTCTAGCTGAATAACTCAAAGGGTTTTCAGTGATTCTTACGACAAAGATGGCTGAACGTCTTGTCTAAAAACCTGGAAAAAAGAAACACAATTAGTTTAGTGCTTTTTTCGATATTAAACATTTTCTGGGATGGACAATTATCGTATGCTCTTTGGACAATTTTGCTGTTAATCTCAGCATATACTGCATTGAGTGTAATTCTTCTGTTTACATTTCTAGATGTTTCACCAGTTTTCATGGAACGTTTTTGCGATCTATTTTGTATATTTCAGTTTAAAGTTTAATGTTACTGTCATTTTGTTTTGTACTGATTAAATGTTTCATTGTTTTTAAAATCTTGTATAAAAAAATTGTATTAAGATTGGATAAGTCTTTATGGAATTGGAAGGCCACAAATTCTAAATGCTCATGAGGAAAAACTATAATTATTCCAGATTGTACTAACCCTGTCGTCTGGGTCTTCAGAATACGCCGACTGCACCTTTGCAGAACGGTATGATCCCCTCCACAAATGAGGCGTCCTGGGTAAGACGATAAACTACGTCCAACAGCAAGGCCTCTGATCAAGAGGATTTGAGGAGCGTGGAACCACTTCTTAATTGCTGGTGCTCTCAGGTCCACCCTGACTCGAAGTGGTAGCACCTGTTAGGGTCCCAAATATGGGCAAATAGTTAACTCCCAAATACTATGAAAGTATAAAAATAGGTTTTAATTTTTGAAGGAAAAATATTAGCAGCAATAAAAATCTTGCCGGCATTAAATAACCCATTGAGGTTGATATGCCGTCAAACAAAACAAACCAAGCCAAACCAGCCTGTACTATTGTTGTGATGGAAGCAAAATTTTATGAGATCATTTTTGTTGGTAGACGTTTAGTATATCATTTATAAAAATATAAGTGAAAATATACATCCCGATGTCCCTTTCCACAACCTACGAGCGAAGACATTAACAACCAATGAAGGGTTTGGGTGAGGAATTTTTGGTAAATCTTGATACTGTGTCTAGTTGCGATGACGCTGTGTTTAACTCAGGTTAATAAAAAAGACTGTTCTGGAAAAAAAAGGATTGTGAAGAATATTTATCCTCGGGACCATTTTCAACCAATCAGAAGGACGGAATTTGAAACACGTGATAATTTGTAATAATATCTTCATGAGCCTGCCGAAGCAAATATAAGAAAGTTTGTCGGTCGATTAAATTATTATTCAATATTTTATTAGTAGCTTGACGGGACAGATGGGCCCAAGCAGATTAAAATGTTCAGCAATAAGGAGGACAGGGCTTAAAGATACCACGTGGGTATTCAACAACTACGAGTAAAATAGATAACTTAATGAGGACGATTTGAATATTTGAAACACACTCATCAAGATTTCTTAGGTGATACAAAACAGTATGTTTGCTGCTAGTATAATTTTATAAAGTAGTACCATCAACAAGTTCACCATAATGAATCTCATTCGGACATGCTAGATCATTTTGTAACACTTTGTAAATTTTTGCTGTTTCCCTCTACCGAGAACATTTTTAAATGCATCAAGTCATGCAAATGCCCACTTCCTCATGAACATTTTTCTCTGCTTAGCTTAATTTTTATCAGGTGATCAAAGGAATATTTTCAGCCGGCCATTATGCCCACCTTCTATTCAAATAAATTATTGTAAATAAACAAATTATTTCTGCTTCAATTTTACGCTATTTTTATTGTGCGCCTAAAGAGCTAACTTTTGATATTTTTTCTCTTTGGTAAAATCGCAATGCATTACCAGTGCGATTTAACATATCAATAAAAGGTTTTGTCTGCTTCTGATTCATAAGTAAATTCGATTGTAATTCCGATTACCAAGACCAAGTAATATTGTTTAGTGAAGACATATTCTTAAAGCATGATCGATATATCGGAAATATGTTGATTCTAGATATTCTAGAAATGGCAATAATAATAATAATAATAATAATAATAATAATAATAATAATAATAATAATAATAATAATAATAATAATAATAGGAGACACATTTGTAGTGTTGAAATATAATTGCAATTGGGTAACGATTTTAACTTGTTTTTTGTTTTAACATCCTAAAATAAATAATATTTAGCTCTACTTTCTATTGAGACCTCTTTTAAATTGAATGTTATGGACAGTGGAATTATACTCCATTTGTTCTCATTTTATCTGTATATATATATATATATATATATATATATATATATATATATTTTTTTTTTTTTTTTTTTTTTAGAATTGGACATTGTCCGACAATTTATTTAGAGACATTTATATTATGTTTAACGTTCTTTTTTATAGATACAAGTATTTAAGCAAATGCTCTGTTTTATAATAAATAATAATTTTATAATGTTATTTAATACTGTTTATTATAAAACAGAGCATTTGCTTAAATACTTGTATCTATAAAAAAGAACGTTAAACATAATATATATATATATATATATATATATATATATATATATATATATATATATATATATATATATGTATATATATTATTATTATTAGGCTGAAGATCCCTTTAAGTGAAGCCTATGGCAGTTTCTGGCTCACTAGGATATATATATATATATATATATATATATATATATATATATATATATATATATATATATATATATATATATATATGAGATATCGACATATAATTCTTTTATATATCAAGAACAAAATTGAGGGAAAATTTATGCCTAAATGGAAAGAAAGTTGTCATGTGACGCGTTTCGTCTGTGTCCGATGAAGTCCTAAAGGACGAAACGCGTCACACGAAATATTTTTCCACTTTCTCATACAGGATGTATCATACATTGGGGGCGGGTTATTCACACCAAAACAGGGTAAAACGTTCATATATGTCATATAAACATATGCCCCAAATCCCATCGTTGTACCTCAACACAACAACTCATAACAAACCAAAATGCTTCTACTTCACCCGTCACATCATTGACTGCCGGACCCATTCAAATACTTCCACATGGTGTTGTATGGTTTCGCAGTCCCCCATGATGCGTTGATGAAGCGTCTCTGCAATATTAATGTCTGCTGCATAAAACAATTGTTTTAGGTGGCCCCACAGATAAAAAAAAATCCAAGGCATTGAAGATGGGGTAACGAGAAGGCCATGGAACTGGTCATCCCCTACTTATCCTTCTTTCATGGTAGATGTCAGCCAGTGCAATGTGCTGGAGCTCTGTTATGCATGAAACTCATGTAAAAATCATATCTGTCTACTCATGATATAAATATCCTGCCATTGTTAAACAGAACACTTCTCGATTAACTCACTACTACACACGTTAAACGTTGAAGACAGAGTAGCCACAAATGTACACGAATGTCAAATGTAACCTAGTCTATATGTCAATACTGTGCCATCTGCTGTAAACTTTCTTTAAACTTAATAACTAAAATAGGAAGGATTTGCAGACATGTTTATATGGACTTTTGTCCTTGTTTTGGTGTGAGGAACCTGTCCCAAAGTTTGTAAAAATATTTTTGATACACCCTAAGTGGCCTAAGAAAAGTTTTTAGCCAGGAGAAATGAACTACACCCAATTTCAAAATTGAATTACGTAATCCCTATTCAACATAAACAAACAGTATTTGGAACTAGTATGGAGTAGGTCCTTCATTTGTTAGTTTCAATGCTTGTATTTTCATGGATTTGATCAAGTTATCAACAATCGTCTGAGCCATATTTTGCCACTCCTTTAGCAATGTTTCTTTAAGGGTTGCCACTGACGTGATTTTGGTTGCAAGCTCTCGAAGTCTTCGCTTAAGATGATCCCAAACGTGCTCTATTGGATTCATGTCAGGACTGGGCTACCCATGGTAGCGACTTGATTCCTTGCGATTCCTTCCAGGCCTTTGCTACTTTGCTCGTATGGCATAGCGCTCCATCTTCTTGAAAAAGGTAGACATTCTTGTCAATCTGATTGGTTTCAAATAGTGAGAGTAGTCCTTTCTCTAATATTTGACAGTATTTTTGACCATTCAATCACTCGTCAACAGGAATCAGCTCAGATTTCCCTCCAGACCTGACAGCGACCCACACGATTATTCAAATCCCTCCATGTTTCACGGTCGCCTGCAGGCATTCAGTGTTCCAAGTCTCATTCTAATTTCTCCAAACAAACCTGTCTCGAATTCGAATATTGGCAGAATTAACTTTCCTCTCACTAAATTACGGACTGTCAAAATTCATAATCTTTGCTCTTGAATTCTCTCGCCCAGACCATAAAACTGTTCCTGTTAACCTCTGAAATCAAGGGCTTCTTTCTTGTGACTCTTTTTTGATAGCCTATCTTTTCAGAGTTTTTCTCGCCGCATATAGCGACATTTCCACGCTGTTGGTGACATCTTTGACGCTCTGGCGACGATTTCTGATGACTTCCCCCTTCGGCGCTCTTTTCGTTCGCCCAGACACGATACCTGGTCTTCCTGAACGTTGTTCCACGCGACAATGGTCTTCTTCATTAAATTTCTTGACAATATTATTAACAGTTTGATGATTAACCTGGAAAAACCTAGCAATTTCTCTATTTGACTTGCCACAATGATGCCATCCTATTATTTGCCCTCGTTGAAATTCAGCAATTTCCTTATTCCGTGAACTTTCATTGCAAAATATTAGTCAACTGTCGTTCATATATGTGAGTACCTTGATAATAACACGGCATTGTCTGTAAAAAAGAAGAGACGTTATTACACAAGCCAAAATTGCTTTAATTAAAGGTGGCTAAAAACTATATATATATATATATATATATATATATATATACATACACAGAGTCCCCTCCAAAAGTATTGGAACGGCAATTTGTATTTTGTTGTTTACTGAAGACATTTTGTAAATACCAGGTAAAAAAAGATGAAATTATGAATTCTTGTCTCATATTCATCTTTTGATTGTAAACACAAATGTTTTCAGTTAACAACAAAAACAAATGATGAGGTTTGCCGCCCCAATACTTTTGGAGGGTACTATATATATATATATATATATATATATATATATATATATATATATTTGTGTGTGTGTGTGTACTATGTAATATATATTACGACTGAGTAGTGAGTTCGACGGGTCACTGGCACATTTTATTTATATTTGAATCTTTACATATGTTTGTATGTGTGTCTGTGTGTGTGAAATTCTTTTTCATGTTTTTTGGGGGGGATTATCGTAAATTCAACTAGCACTGACATTACGAAAAGTCTTCAGATGGATCTCCTCACATACACACTCGCCCACATTCACTTCACTTACTGCCATCAGCTCTAATCTCGTAAAATACGAAATCTCGTTAGAAACAGTCACGTGGTACGATACCACGAAAAGACCTTGATTTAGCAACTTCAGCCCATACGGATATCATTAATTAATTAACGAAATTTTAAAGGAAGCAGACGATTGGTAACGTTTGGTACCAAGAACGAACAAAACCTCGCCTCGCTATTGATAGGCGACAGTACGATCGCCTGCTATCCCTGTCGAAGCTACGAGTTCGTCTCACGACTCTTAAGTTGACCTATCGGATGACACTAAATAAGTTTATCAGCAGTAATTATGTGTCCCTGCCTTACATTCTTTCTTTAAATCTTGGAAGGTCCGTGCCGTTACTCAAAGGGATAAAAAAATAATTAGACTCCAGAAGATATCGTTTGTAATTGATGCATAATCTAATTAAAGAACGTTATATATAATTTAGGAGAAAAATTCTTTAAAGCTATCACTTTCATGAAAAAATATTAATCCAGGCATTTCACCGTGGAACTTTGGTTAGTATACTAGCCTCATAGTCTATTGTTACATTTTTTTAGACTAAAGGTCACTTAATACAAGGCTTAAGTGCCACTCAATGTAGATGGTTACTGTTAAAAATGATGACTGAGGTGCGTGATATTGATGAAAGAGGAAGTGACCTGATATGGAGGATAGATAACGATTGACATTTGACGAATAGTTAAGTATCTCGTGTGCAGGAAAGTATCTACGGGGGGGGGTCCATTAATTGGCATTTCTTGGGAAAAGCTGTGGAATTTTCTCATTATGTTTTGAATTCGTTCGATTCTCGCTAGATGTTATGTTCTTGTGTCAAATTAAGCTAACTTTAGTAAATATCTTCTTTTGTGCGTTGTACCTGGCAGTAAATGGACGATCATAGTCCTCCACAGCTTCACCATTCCCTCACACTCCCTGCTCTACCATCGATTTACATAAACTCGTCATTCGTTATTTTCCTCTGCATATTTGCGTTCGATATGGTGATTTTCGAAGTCTAGCTTAGATGTGGCACAAACGCCGAAAGTACGCAGCACCCAGTGAGGATCGAACTCATTACTCAGCCGTAAAGTGATCCAGCAAGACAATTTTGCTCCGTCGGAGTGCTCATTGCTTTCGAAATGTTTTCTAAACGTTATAGTCTTCAAACACTTTTCTCATTATATGTCCTTGAAATTTCAATTCTTTCAGATTCTAAGTATCAGTGTCCTTCTATCTATCTATCTATCTATCTATCTATCTATCTATCTATCTATCTATCTATCTATTTATCTGCATCTATGATTATCTATCTGTCTATCTGTATGATTTTCTATCTACCTCTATTAGACACCTATGCTGCTTCTATCTATCTATCTATCTATCTATCTATCTATCTATCTATCTATCTATCTATCTATCTATCTATCTATCTATCTATCAACAGTGTGGATATTGAAATCAACACTGTATACTGACTAGCAGTCTCGCATGTAAAACCATTCTGCCAGTGACCATACAATGTTGACATTTATCTACACACTGTTTATACGAGGGTCATTCAATAAATAAGGTGAATTTTTCGGTATAAGGACTTCTAATACAGATAGAAGCTTACTTTTTTTCTTTTTCAACGTAGTCTCCCAGCACTGTCACACACTTTTCCCATCTGTGCACAAGCTTCCATATCCCCTCAGCGTAAAAATCTTGGACTGATCGCTCACAACAATTTTGACTTCATCGTCACTTTTAAACTTCGTGCCTCTCGTGAAAGCTTTCTAGAGACCAAACATGTGAAAGTCTGAAGGGGCAAGGTCTGGGCTGTAAGGGGGATGAGGGAGCAGTTCCCAGCCCAGCTCGTTGATGGTCTGCACCGTTTGGGCTGCTGTGTGAGGCCTTGCGTTGTCATGATGCAAGATAACTCCTTCTGACTGATGACCCCTGCGTTTGTCACAACAGATTAGCTCAAAGTCCTTGCAATATCATCCACTGTCACACTTCTGTCAGACTGAATGAGGTCATTGACTGATTCGATCACCTCAGGAGACCTCACTTCTGTAGGCCTCCCAGGCCTGTCTTCATCCTCAACACTGCTCCGTCCTTCTTTAAACAATTTAACCCACTCGTAGACATTTTTTTGGCTGAAACATGTGGCACCATACACAGTTGACATTCTCGTATGAATTTCAACTTGTTTGCACCCTTCAGCAACCAAAAACTTGATAACTGACCACTGTTCAATCCTGGAGCATGCTTCTTGGTTAGCCATCTTTGTTAATCGCCAAAACTCTCAAAGTTTTTTTTTAATCTGCAAAAGAAATTAAATCCATGTGAAAAAGAAGTAAAACAAAAAAAAAAAAATAAAAAAGAGTAAGCTTCTATCTGTATTAGAAGTCCTTATACTGAAAAATTCACCTTATTTATTGAATGACCCTCGTATATATATATATATTTACAAAGCAATTACTCCCGATATAGCAAATACATTATAAGCCATTCGCTTTTTCCTTTTGCTCACTTTGTCCCCGATATGTCCTGTGAAGGTTATATTCTCCAAACCCTTTTTTCTCATTATGTGTTCTAGAAATGTCAACTGCCACTTTCTGGTTCTAAGTATAAGCGTCCTCTTTGTTCCCATTTTCCTTGAAACTGCCTCATTGCTCGAATGTTCTGTGCATGGCATTCACAGCCTCCTGCAATAGAACGCTATTTCTGTCGCTTCAAGTTTTATCTTCATGGGGATATTGTTAGGCATTCACTGTCATATAGGAGGGTGCTTATTGCATAGCTGTTCGACCCATTTTCTTTGTTCTTAACGAAATCTTCCTACCTCTTAAAATTTAGGAAGGTGTGTATCGCTATTCCAATACACCTTTGCATTTATTTACACTATTTACATTGTTCGGACATTTATTTACACTATTTACATTGTCCTCAACTTTATTGCCATATTTACGACGTTTCGGCCGTTGTACGCTCCGGCCTTCTTCAGTGGATGAAAGCGTTGGTGGGATCCATTGACTTGACCCAAAGAGTTGTGAGTTCAATATCTGGCTACTGCAATTGTGAGCAAAAACTTGGAGAGTTGATTTAAAGAGAGATAACTGAGACATCCGGCAGAGGCATGGCACGTGAAACTAGAACAATCTATTCCGGTAGACGAAATAAATGGTTCAGTTCGAAATTCCAACACATCTGAAGAAAGGTCGAAAGGTCGTGAATATGACAATAAAGACGAGGACAACAGTCCGAACAATTTAAATAATGTAAATAATTACAATCTCGGAAATATAACACCTTTGTATTTCTGCTGCATATTTCCCCTCGTCTGCTAATGCACAACTCAGGTAATCAAACTTATGTGCCAGTTTTATTCTGATGTCGCCAATTCGTAGCTGCCCCTCTTGCTAGCGAGAAGAGATGTTATTTTCTGCCATTTAAATGATACACCCTTTCATCACATAGGCGTTCATGGCTTTTCATTAATTCCTTTTCAATATCTCTGATTTAATGTGACTTAAGAAACCTAGAGGAGTTGTTTCACATTGCCTTTCCTACTGTTCTTGATTTAGTTTTCTTTCTTCTAGACTACATGCCACTCAAGTCTCGAGATTCAGATCTACCCTGCTATTTAACCAAAAATGTATTTATCAAGGACATCAGTGCAAATCTTAATCTTTTCAAAAGTCCGGGGAAAAGTGGGAACCGCCTATGGTCTGGTTATGTCCTCCCTGGTTTTTTGAACAGGAGTAGAGGTTTATGCCTCGTTCCCTGTTGAGGATTGGGTTTCCAGTTTCTTTTAAAGTATTTTCATTTTCTTTCACTCCTCTTTTCAGCCCTTGCATCTTAGTGGCATTATCGCCTTGCTTGGGATGAATTGATTAAAAAATGTCTGCAGTTAACACTTATCTTTCCTATATATCCGCATAAACTGCGCCTTTTATTCTCACCGCTCACACAACAACCACCTTCAGTAACTCTCTATCTTGAGCGGCTCTTGGGCCTTGTCTAGAGCGAACCTAATTAACAAAAAATAAATAAATAAATAAAATAAAAGACGTGACCGGAACTTGAACTCCGCACCAATAACCGTTACACAATTCGCACATCCACATTCTACTCTGGCGGTACACATTCTTTCAAATCTGTCTTGTTAGTCATCATTCTTCTTCCTATTCGTTTCAGCCTATTCCAGTGTAGATTTAACCTATATAAGGGAAACGTCACAGACTAGGCCGGAACTTGAACTCAGCTCTCTTGATTCCACATTCGGCGCCAGTAACCGCTACGCTACCCGCAAGATACTGATAATGACATTCATTATTTATAAGTAAACAATCTCGAGACACTTACACATTCGAAGCATACGATCGCATGTTTTTTGTATATAAATTCATAGAAATTTTTTTTTACAAATGTTTCACCCAGTACAAGGCCCAAGAGTCACTCAAGGTAGAAGGTTACCGAATGAGTTTGTAAGAGCATAAGAGGTAAGTAGTACAGTTTATTAGGATATATAGGAAAGATAGCGGTTAACTCTAGCCTTGTAGAGATTAAAATTTGAGTGGGGAAGCATTATCTCGGGAGTCTTCCAAAAAGTAGCGTTTCTTGGGAAGATGCTGTCCGAATGAAACTTCCTCTTTACCAATGGAGTAGGAAAAGGATGAGGATTATTCGTCCCAATTTACGTGTCTTTGAAGGTCTGAACTGGTGGAATGTAGTTCGTCAGAATATTTGCCAAGGAAATATCGACAGAGTTGCGAGAGGCTTACGACATCTCGTCTGTGGGAAAGGGGTTGTAGGGCGGAAAATAATTTATCACCCACAAGGACGCGGAGACGCTTTTGAACTCTCTCAAGGATAGGCAGTTAGGAGTGGGCAACTTCACGTCAGATATGGCAGTAGTATTCCATTTTTGGTCTGATTTGGCTCTTGTAAATATAGAGTAGGACAGGAGGAGCCCAGTTCTTACTGCGCAGTCGCACAACGAATCGATCATTTTGTCAGCATCTTTAGCGACGGTTTGTATATATCAGTTCCACTTGTGGTGGTCTTGAGTGCTAACGGACGCTTGAATCAAAGTGCCTCCTTGAGAGGACAAGCGTTCATCATGACAGGCAAAAATTCATGGCCTGCTTGGGGATACTGGAAAGTTACTAGCTTCGTTTGGGCGGTATTATATGTTACAAGCTATTTTTCCCTCTGTTGACCTGTTAGTACTCGGTCGGTAGACGGACAGTTGCGTGCTGGACATTTGCGTCCCGGACAATTGCGTCCCTGGACATTTACGTCTCAAGACAAATACGTCCCTGGATAATTGCATACCTCTGATAGTTTTTTGAAGTTATCATTTTTTTTAAAGAGTTGTTTAATATAGAAATTTTCACACCAATGCCTTTACTCTAAACAAGCAGAAAGTTTACCATAAATAAAAAAAAGAGAGAAACATTTATTTTTGGAGCAATAGAAAATTAAGCTCGCAGTTTCAGTTCACTACAGCAGTTCATACATATATATTATATTTTTATATGGAACCCATGGCTAAGTTCCGAAAATCAAACATTTGTGGAAAAATATTTGTGGACAAAGCAAATTACAGCTAGCACTATCATAAGAATAACGCCGATGAAACAAAAACATACTGGCGATGTATAGAGGGATCTTTCAACACTGTTAATCTGTCATTGCATTAAAAAAATAAACTTTTAATTTTTTTATTTTATTCCTTTTTTTTTTAAATTTATGATTACTACCTATGCTTTTATCAAAATTTATGGTAATTGCCTTTAAAAGTTTCAAAAATTATCAGAGGTACGCAATTATCCAGGAACGCATTTGTCTAGGAACGCAAATGTCCAGGGACGCAACTGTTCTAGAACCAGCTCGGTCAGATGAGAGATCAACTACTAAGCTCTGGTCCTCAAGAATTATGACTACTAAGCTTACTTCAGTACAATAAGGAGTCAGATAAGGACAAATGGACATTAGGAACATTGCATTGCATCAATTTTCTTACTGGAGATTATGTGCCTACCTTCAAAATCAGCATTAGAATTACTGGCATTTAGCTGACTTGAACTCTTGAACTCTAGCTCTAGACGGAAATATCTAACTGGGTTGTTAAGCAGTCTCAAGTAGCAACTAAGATTACTGGTATTAAAATTAATGAATTATTTTATTTATTTATTATTTTCATTTAGCCACATTGCAGAAAGCTGATGAGATATCTAGCGAGATATTTCATTGTCTTTGCTCTTCGTATTGAGGCTGTGAAGTAGCTAGTGGTTGAAGACAGCGTTTTTATGGGGGTGGGGGCACCTCATGTAAGGCCCGCTAGCGTAGAGTTAATGGTTAACGTACTTCTCTGATCGTTCATTAGTTGTGAATTCGATCATCACTGGGTGTCCCACTTTTCTAGCCTAAGCATTTCGAAGTGCTATTCAAGCAATTAGGTTATAAATAATAATAATAATAATTCTTTAAAAAGCAATTTTTGTTTGGGGAATTGATATTGCATGTGCATCTCAAAATCCTTTTTTATATTTAAATTTCTCTTTGTTTCAGTTGGTTTTAAATTATAATGTAAGCCATTTTGTCTATTTTCTTTCTGTAACGCGATGAATGAATGTAGTCATGTTCGTTTCGACAAATCGTAACATAGAAATTGTATCTCAGGTAATTTAAATGAATAAAAAGATCACAATTTACTGGAATTAGACAGTTTTAAAATAAGGTTTTTAAAAATTGTGTACTATTGAAGCAAATGTTCACTTTTTTTGTTAAATGACAAATAAAGTAATGTATTGATGAAGTCGTGGAGAGCCATGACCGCACACGTTCTGAAGGGAAACGACACAAATATGATGATGATTAAAGGAGCCTAACTACTGTTGATAAGATATTATCTTAATATGCTTCATCTTTACAAGAATCAGATCAGACCAAAAATGGAGTATTTCGGTCATATCTGAGCTGGAGTTGCCCAGGCCACACTTGACTGGCTTGATAGAGTTCAAAAGCGTCCTCGCAGACTCATGGGTGACAAATTATTTTCCACCCTAAAGCCCATTTCCCCACTGAGGAAACGTCGCCTGCCTCTCGCAGCTCTGTCGCTATTTCCATACCATGGGTTCTGAAGAGCTACATTCCTTATGTCACATACAAGGATGAATCATTCCCATTCCCTTCGTATTTCATTGGTAAGGAGGAAGTTCCACTCGGACAGCTTCTTCCCAAGAACCGCTACTTTGTGTAACAGTCTCCCAGCAGGATATTTAATTCATGTATTTTTATGTTCATTAATTTAAAATGAATATATCCATTTGTTCTATATTTTATAAAAGACATTTGTTTTCGTACGCAATACAGGTAAGTCCAGATAACTCTGTAAAAAGTCAGAAATCGATTTTACATTGCATCAATTTTATGAATGATTCCGCCCTTTTAAAATGATAAAAGAATCTTTTTTTTTCGATTCTGACAAATATCAACCCTTGAGGAAGGTTTATTTAAAAAGTATTTCAGAAATGTCCTTTATTTTATCTGACGGCACCGCGCCTACTTCAGTAGTCCCCCCCTTTCTTACCTCTCTCATTCTGGCCCTAAAGCAATTCAAGCCTGTTTTGAGGTTTATGCAATTTTACATTTGTCCCTGTCGCACTGGATCTCTGATGTAACCTTATGAAGCATATAATTGTAAATGCTGGTTTATTAAGCAAGAAAATTGTCACTATTTACAAAACTAACGCAACATGATTTTCTTCGACTAATAGTCAGTACATTCCGATATTTATGGGAAGTTTAGTATCGTCTTTTACAAAGCTACAAATGTGAGGCATCCAGGAGAATCGAACCCACTAAATCAGTAATTTTAGCTTTTCCTTCATTGTTAAAAGAACCTAATGACCTCTGGCTATTCACAGAAAAACAAAAAATCAAAAAACAAACTATTGCTCGGGCCTGGGGGTACCCTGCTTGTTGAACCAGTAAAAGTCACTTGGATGGGCGGAAAGGGTAGTGACATGGGAACAATAAATTCATAAAGAAAGGGGAAGCGTTTGTAGAATAAATTGTGGATATTGACGCCTCTGGGGGGAACTTAACGTCTGCATCGGGTGACAAAAGATCACGGGAATATTTGACCCGCTCTCTTCATTAGAACCCTAACCCCCACCCGTCAAAGAAGGAAATTTATTCAATCGATTAATTATATTTCATTCTTTTATATTCACAATTACATGCACTCAGTTGACCCAGAGATTCAATAGTTTTCAGAACCAACCTACCTCGCCAAAAACATAGGAATGATATGTAAAATATTTTCCTATCATTCAAATATGAAAGACAGAGAAAAAAAATCATGTTGTCAAAACACACATGGGAATTAAAAATAAAAGGGAGAACGCCAGTTGTAGAAAAAATTCGTTAAAAAGGAGCATATTATAATGAAAAAATGTCGTGAACTTAATATAAAAAAATACCAAACAAGTTTTATCAAAATCTTTAAGTTATTATTAAGAGGAAAGACCAAATTATTTTTTGATTATTAAATTATATTTTTTTTTTATCCTTTTTAGAACGTTTGAAATGTTTTTTTTGGGGTTTTTTTTTTCGTCAGCGGGTGGACTATAAAAATTGTCTGACAGCCATGGCTAGGTTCACCTGCTTGTGTGACATGGAGCAAAGTCCTGTTGCCATATATAGAGTCTCCCAGCAGCCACTCTCTTGATCCAGAACAGCACTACCTCCTCAAGGTGTTGAGTTTGAAGCGCCGTGGGAACATAAATAGGGTATAACGCCGCCATCACTAGTGATCACTTCAAACACCTTCGTAATCAGACTCATCCAACTCTTCCTGAATCTGAAATGTTCATATTGGAGCTTCCAGCATGAATAACAAATAGTACAGTGAGTTACGTCATAGTGCTCTTTTTCTCACAGATGGTGCCCAACTGACCCTACTATACTGTGCAGCAAACAAAATAAAAAACAGACAACAGGCGTGTGCGTAATTAAAAATATAAAATGGCGATAATTTACCAATCGCATCATGTGTGTGTGTGTGTGTGTGTAAGTGTATAAAAGGAAGAGAAATAAGCAATTCTAAAAATCAAAGGATATAAGATTCTAAACAATTTGTGTACACTGTTATATATTCATGATGGACAACTACACATTATAACAAATTATTGTAAAATTTATTGACTTGAAAGTTTAATTTTCAATTCATTCTGTCTGTATCTATCTATCTATTTATCTCTCTCTCTCTCTCTCTCTCTCTCTCTATATATATATATATATATATATATATATATATATATATATATATATACTACTGGACTATGCCCTCGATTTCAACGTATGAGAGTCAAGCAGCTCAGTTCTCAGAACCAACAGCCAAACTATCCACACATATGATTTGATTATAGTGGTGAAGGCTTGTGTAAAACCAATCACACTTTTGGAAGAGCCGAAACGAATCCTCTGCAAGGTTTTGAATTCAGAGTTGTCCTCTCTCTATATGTATATTGCACTGATAATATGTACCAGATTATTAATTCCCATAACAATTACATTTTAAGTAAATTCAATGGGAAAAAACTAAATCTAACATGGAGACCCCCTGTAATTTTAGAATTAAGGAAAAGTGCCCAGTAGAGGGCAAGTGCAGATCCACTAGGGTAGCATACCAGACAACCATTACCCCTAAAGAAAATACGACAAACCATAATATCTACATCAGTATTTCTACACGACAATTTCAAAAGAGAATCAATACAAATAGGAACTCATTCCCCAATCCAAAATTAAAACACCAAACAGCCCTTGCGAAAAAAAAAATTGGGAATTGACGGAAAAGGGTTTGAATCCTCAAATAAATTAGAAATTTCTAGGTTTCGCGAACACCCCCAATTGTTTTAGGGATAGGTGCAAGCTATGTTAATAAGAAAAAATCAGTATAATAAAATATAAAGAACAATGCAAACTATTAAATCAACGAAGAGAACTAATCATGAAATGTCGACATAGAAATAAATTCCAAATTACGTAAGAATACATCGGCATATATGTGGGGGTGTATGTCTGCGTATAGTGGTATATATCTATGGACATTTAAATGCACATATATGTATGTATGAAGATATGTACGCATAGTGTGTTGAACAGCATGATTTATTCCATTGGGTGCTCTGGTATTACCCATAATCTATAAATCTATAACTCAGCTAATTTACATTAATCTTAAACGCTAAGGTTATGTAAAAAAGAACTATTAATTAAAACCTAGTAATGTTAAACTATCTACTGTGAACATTTGAAAACATTTTTGCCGTATTCATAATTAATTTCATTAAGGATTGATTGCAATTTTTAAAAAAACATATGGACATTTCAAACTTAGTTACCTCCCCTGAGGTTTACATCGTGAAATTTAAAACGCACAGTACATAACGACTTTACAGTTAAAAAAAATTAACTGTCAGATGGAAACAACAAATTGTCTTAGCAAAAAAAATAACACCCTGATGATGACATTGTGCTAATGTCGAAAGTACTCGGAATAAATGAATATGTATCAATATGGTAATTTTCTCTCTTCCTTTAATAAGTATACTAAGAAGCTGAAAGGATCTTATTGAAAACTTATCTAAATTATTCAATGAGACATGTGTTAATGAAAACATGCTGCCTAAATATAAGCAATATATATATATATATATATATATATATATATATATATATATATATATACAGTGTAACCCGGATATAAGAGACCCGGATATAAGAGAAACCCGGATATAATAGCGATTTTATCTGAACCCAAATTAGAGCTTGTGTTAATAAAACAAAATAGACCAAACGGATATAAGATAAACCCGGATATAAGAGACTGTTTCTCCGGTTCCGACAACTCTCTTATATCCGGGTTACACTATATATATATATATATATGTATATATATAT
Source organism: Acanthosepion esculentum (assembly GCA_964036315.1). Taxonomy (NCBI): domain Eukaryota; kingdom Metazoa; phylum Mollusca; class Cephalopoda; order Sepiida; family Sepiidae; genus Acanthosepion; species Acanthosepion esculentum. The sequence continues at coordinate 7,695,505 of OZ038488.1, forward strand.
ATATATATATGTGTGTGTGTGTGTGTGTGTGTGTGTGTGTGTGTGTGTGTGTGTGTGTGTGTGTGTGTGTGCAGGTATGCAGAAAAATAGGGAAGAACACGTTAGGTAAAAAATCCAGAGATCTTTAGTATTTTTGTTTTTATTTTTAAAAAGACAGTGTTCCATACAGAATTAGAGCTTATAACGGTTTTTTGCCGACATCAACAAATTTTCGAATTAAATAATTAACATAAAAAAAATAGATAAACAAATAAATTCCATAGTTTAATAAAAGTCTTTAAAGCTTAGCCCAATCATTAAATAGAAAAACCCTTTGTGAAGTCGTCAAAAAATAAATTGTTGTCTAGTCCAACACGTTTTTATTAGAAAATAGTCATTTGAATAAACAAATAAATAAAGAGATTAATAGATAGATAATAATAAAGCAGAATCCTCTCGACACTTAACGATCTGAAGAAGCGCCATAAAATATCTTCCGCTTTAAACTAACTAGACGGTGACCGCCAACACCAAATTTGAAATAGAGACCCCACCATAACCTGACATAAACTTTTCGAAGGTGACGGGTCTTTGGATAAGAACTTACTCTTCGACCACCCAACCAATATGGCCGCCCTAAGCCGTTTCCATAGTAATTAATGTTGCAAGAGACCATACTTATAAACACGCGCAAACCACAAGATAGCTTATTCCTAAATTTTCGCTTGAGGATGAAACGGGATTCGACACTTTAATTCAACTTAATTTCAATAATTATATTGAGGGTTTCGGCTCTCGTTTTTGAAACATGAGAACTCTTATGTAGCGATGGAATCATATTTAAAATATATATATATATATATATATATATATATATATATATATATAATTCACAGACAGTACTGTTTCGCTGTATCACAGCTCCTCAGTGCGACTAGACTTCCGAATGCCTCAAGCCAGGATTGAAACACAACTAATTTTGTGTCAGCCAGAGCTATCTTCACTCGGTAGAGTTACACAACTAAATCTAGCGTATTGTTTTTACAAATGTAAACAAATGCCAATCATCCAAAGTGCTCCATTCATTTTACTGAAGAGCTTTGCATTAGTGCAGGTGGCTGTTGTTTATAGAATTAGCTTATCACTCAACAGTGCTCAATTGAAATGTATTTTCAAGAGCTAAATTTATATATATATATATATATATTGATTTATTCATCTATATTAACATTTTCGCATGTTGTGTTGTTTCAGCACTACTTGAAGAAGAACAGGGATATAAACATTTATAGCGGGGCCTCCTAACTTGGTGGGTGATTTCAACTGTTGGGTGGGCGATGAGCAACTGAACAGAAAATTCTGGGCGAATGAAGATTTCTGTGGGTGCTATACGATTTTGAAGTATTTCAGAATATGCATCCTGAAAAAATATTCAAAGGAGATATGCAAAGAACCTGTATAAAACAAAATAAAACAGGATGTTAAAAGGGAAAAAGTAGGTCGCATTCCTTGATAAGATATAATTCTCTCCGCAAACAACGAATACTTTATTTTCTATAATTTTGAGAAGGGTCATTAACATTCAAATAATACTTCAGACTTTTGTGATATCAACCAACACTATAGTGATGTCAACGAATACTCGTTGTCACTTTCGTAATGCTCGTTGTCGTAGAGACTTTGTAATCGCAGATACAACTATAGTAACGCCGTTGAACAATACTGGTGCCAGACGCCGTCGAATAACACTCGCACTAATAGTACTTGCTCGATAATACTCGCTCGAACAGTAATCCGTATAGTGATCTGAACAGAGAAAGAGTATAGTGAATAGAGTAGAGAATAGCGTTCCGTATAGTGATAAAGGATAGAATAGAAGTGCAGATCGATCTGTATAGTATAAAGGATAGAGTAGGAATAACGATCGTTAGTTGTCAGCTACTTCCTACATATATGCGTTTCCTCTATGGTAACGTGGTCTACTTAACTCAATAATGGGATCGCCTGTGTTTGCTCACTGGCGATCTATGTTCAAACTCAAGTGTCGGCAGCGACACTTTATTCGTAAATAACACAGACGAAATAACATTTTTTCGGGTATAATTCAGATAAGGAAAGACCAAGAACAACAAAAAAATTCTATGAATTTTGATTAGTTGCTAATTGTGCATATTCTTTTTAATTATATAAGTATGAACAAAATCGTTAAATTCTTTTGTCAACACTTGTAACACTAACCCTAAAACTAATCTTGACCATAAAAGTAAATTATATATATATATATATATATATATATATATATATATATATATATATATATATATAATTTTCAATGGCCAAGTTTGCTTTTGCTTGTTCTTTAATACGGTAGTAACAACAGCCGCCGTTGCATAAGTGAGCGTTATTTCTTACCACCCAGTGGTATTTTTTTATTACATCATAAAACAAGTTTACGAACCAGTAACAAACTTTTACCAACCAATTCTGGTATGCTTTTGAATATATACTATACAGGTGGGTGGTGGAAAATTTTTCCATTTGAGAAGTGGGCGATGACGCAAAGAAGGTTGGGTAACCCTGGTTTATATAACAAAAATCCATAAAATATTTCCAAATTACTTTTTTTACTTTTTCGCTAGGAAAAATAAAGCTGGCAGATATAAATTTCGAAAAGTTCCTAGCGAGAAATGTATATTCTTAAATAGAGTAATTGAACCTTGATGTCACTGTTTTAAATAACAGGGATCTCAACTGAAACATGTGTACCCAATAAATATAACGGTTATTGTAATAAAAAATAGATATATTGATAGGTTGCAATAGAGATATTATTATAGTCACATGAGGGTTTTTTTTTTGTAACAGTAGAGTGACAGTATTGTGTTGTATGCGATGCGATACGTAGTTCTGTTGGGACTAAGACAACCTCCGAAGGGGATACGAGACACGTCTTGATATTATGCCATCATGTGGTTAGAGAGAGAGAGAGAGAGAGAGAGAGAGAGGGGGGGGGAGATGGTCAGTCAGTTAGACAGTGACAGACAGAGGTGATTCTGCACTCCGTTTCTTTTTATATTGCTGTATACCAGCCCCCTAGTGGACGTTGGAAAAACTCTCCTGGCAAACAAGATGTGATAATCACACAGTAAACTTAACTAAATAATTTCCTCTGTGGTTTACTAACCAGTATTAAAAACAAAACAAAAAGTATGTTCGCTGGGAAGGCTGAATTGACAGGGCGTAAAGTGAAATAGCAACTCAAGTTCGATATCCGGTTATGACTACTTGTATAGTCGAAAAAGAAAAAAAAAAGAAAAAAAAAAACCGCTACTTCTCGGCAGGAGTAGCAAACATTCCTACGCTAACCATTATCAAATTTGGCAAAAGGTTCTGACAGGTATTGTTACAATATATCCTGTCGAGCCAATATAGCTTCATCTAATTGTCTACTCGATTGTCCTTCACCGGGTCGACTTTAATGTCAATTTTGTCTGATTGGATGGCGACATTTGGTCTTATTTGCTGATCTAACAACTCAGCAAATATGTCGGCGACTGAGTATTTGCGTAAGACTAAGTGGAATATTTGTTCATTTAAACCTAAGGTGGAGTTTGTGAAGACGTCGACTCTTATAAAAATCCATGTTTACTCAGCCTGTGCAAAATGATATGAGATTTTGGTTCCTCCTCTTCACAATTATTAGTAGATTTTCACATGTGACACTTTAAGCATATTTTTGCAATTATTATGTTAATATGCTGTAATACTGGAGAGATAAGTTTATTATTTAATAACATCAGAAAACAGACCCCACCATTTCATGTCGAGAAAAATCTTATATTAAAACTAGTTTAACTATGCATTCAAAAAATGATATATTTTGTAAAGTCATTGCTGTTATCGGAAAGGCTTTATAGCGAAACGAAATTAATATTTATTCTATGACTCTGTGTATTATTTGTCCAGCAATCAATATTTGGCAGACTCATGAAAGACCGGATTGTGAGAAAATGAAATAGAATCATGGCTCACCACAACTTTCTGTCTTTTGTAGCTCTTAACCTTTATCACTCTGTATGTTCATTTCCCATACAAAAAAGGTTATCCTGACGCTAAAGTTGACTCTAGTTGTGTTGTCATATCCTGCTATGGCAACAGAAAATAACTGAAATTAACAATAAGGTTGATAAAGAATGCAATGGAAAGGGAAGTAATATTAGTAATGCAGAGTACTAAAGGTTAATAAATTTTGTCGTTTCGTTATTGCTCTTAAAGCCTGTTCCGCTGTCTATTTGCTCAGGCTCATCAAGTATATCAGGCAGTGTTTTCCTCTGATCGTCTTCATCTGTCCTGTGTGTATCAGATTTTCCAAGCCCTCCTTCCTCATTGCGTGCCCTAGACATTTTAAATGCCTCTTCCTGATGTTAAGTATAAGTTTCCATTTTATTTTCATTTTCTCTAAAACTTCCTCGTTGCTCACATGTTCGTCCATGGTATTCTCACTATTCTTCTGTCGAACCCTATTTCTCTTACTTCAAGTCTCTTCATTTTTAGGAGATTGTCCAGCATTCTCTGCTATATAAGAGGACAAATATCACGTAACAGTTCAGTACTCTTTTCTTTGTTTCTAACGAAGTTTTTCCTGTCTCTTAATACTCTGCTTAGCTTTTGGAATGCATCTTTGGCTATCCCAATCTCTTCGGATTTCAGTCACACTTTTCATTTTCTGTTAGAACATATCCGAGATATTTAAATTTCTGTACTTGCTTGGTTTTGGTATCCCCAATTTGTAATTTGCATTTTGGTCTCGTCCTTTTGCTAACAACCATGCATTCTGTCTTCTTTCAATTGATGTTTAGTCCTTTTTTTTCTTGCTTTCCTTCGCCATCTTCTGTTGGAGATTTTTTGGTGTTATTTTCGTGCCTGCTATCAGCGTTGTGTCATCTGCATATCTTAATTTATTAAGATTGTGGCCGCCAATAATGAATGCTGGTAGAATGTCTAATGTATAGGTTGAATAAGTCCGGCGAGAAGACACATCCTTGTTTGACAGCCCTTTCTATTTTTTTGTATATCTATTTTTTCATCCGTGGTTGACAAGACAGACGACCGATATCTTCGTCTGCCGAAATAGGCTATTCCCCATTTGAGGTAATTTTGGATTTTATTGTTTATTAATTATATTGCTCTGTATTAATAAATACCTTGGGGATCAGTTTTAATATTTTATATTACTAGGATACACTTGGATTATATGCCAACGGATACGTTACCTTTATATATATATATATATATATATATATATATATATATATATATATATATATATATATATATATATATATATGTGTTGACGCTTCCAAAGTCAAAGGGGAAATAGAACAAATCATTCTAAAATCGCGCCATATATAAATTAATCATTGGCGGTAATCCAGCAACAAGCTTCCAAACATTATATTATTTTTATTATTCGACCGACCTATTGATCGGGCATTCCTAAGTCTATTACGTCAATCATCACGGTCCTGCATCAAGGTCGGAAGGTCATTAGTGGCATTCTGTGTCATAGCATAGTTGGTCAATGTAAATGGTTGCTGGGTGACAAGCCAGTCTTGCGCCATGACTAGATGTTCAGAACAGTAGATCACTCGCGAGTTCTTGTTTTGCTCGACAGTATTATCCTGCCAAAAAGCGATTTCCCACCAGGCTTTACCAGGCACCCATCAGGATTGAATCCAGACCTCTCAAAGGGCGGATGAGCCTTCTTGCTGGGTTAACAGTCATTTAGAACTATAGAGCCTACAGGTCTTTATAGATATATATATATACAGCCAGGGAGGGCTGGGCGGGGGGTTTACTAAAGTGAAAACAGTAGCCACGTCGAAGTGTTCCGCCGATGTAATCGACGGCCACGTGTCCGTGATAAAGACGAGCCTTGAAGTTGGACATCAGCTGTGGACTGACCTGCCGATGGATGGGTTCCGCCAGCTCCACTTGCAAAGGACACACTATGCATGGATACCTTTCCGGCTTTCAACACATATGTGGAGAGAACTGATCAGGAGCTCATTAGCGCAGCGACTCAACGAACAGATCCACTCATTTTGATGATGAAAATGATTTAATTAATAATAAATGCATATATACTTCAATACAAGCGTACTTGCAGTTAATTTGAACGTTTCACAAGATCCTTTTCATATTGAAATTACACTCGAACGATTTCGTTATAGTTCAACTCAAAATAGCTTCCGTCTTCTTAATTCCTCAGCATCTGTCTATATTTCTGAGATGAAGTATTGTAACTATTTACACTATTTACATTGTTTGGTCTGTTGTCGTCTTTATTATCATATTCGCGACGTTTCAGCAGTTGTACGTTCCGACCTTCTTCAGGATCTGTCTATATTTCTGAAATGAGGTATTGTAACTATTTACACTATTTATATTCTTTGGGGTGTTGTCCTCATCTTTATTGTCATATTCACGACATTTCAGCCGTTGTACGCTCCGACCTTCTTCAGGATTTGTCTATATTTCTGAGATGAGGTAATGTAACTATTAACACTATTTACATTGTTTGAACTGTTGTCCTCATCTTTATGGTCATATTCACGAGGTTTCGTCCATTGTACGTTACGGACTTCTTCATGATCTGTCTATATTTCTGAGATGAGGTAATGTAACTATTTACATTGTTTGGACTGTTGTCCTTATCTTTATTGCCATATGCACGAAGTTTCGTCCGTCCTTGTAAAGGTGATATACATTGGAATTTCGAACCGAACCCTTTATTTCGTTCACCGAGGAAGAATATTCTAGTTATAGGTGTCATGCCTTTTCCGGATATCTAAATTTCAGTTATTTCCCTTTAGTTGCTGAACTCTCCAAGTTTTTGTTCACCTCTGCTGTGGTCAGGTATAGAAGAAATCATCTTTGTCCAATGTGCCATGTTTCCTTATTCTTACTGTTATCGTTCTCTCTTTAATAATGTTTTTCTTTTTCTCATATTCTTTCTCACTCATTAAACCTTTGCGTCTTAGTGGCTTTACTGTCTTGCTTGGGATGAAATGAATAAAAATAATATAATTATCATGGCAGCGAATCACAATTTCGTTGTTTCTAAATTTACATTTACCAAAGCATATACAATTGATAAATTAGTAACAGTTTTAAAGCGTGTTACTTTTTAATGTACAAAACTTGGGTTAAAAAAAAACACGGCGCCTTCCTTGATGAATTTCATCTTAACATCAAGAAAAAAAAACTGATTAGACAACTGGAAAGGATCAGTATAAAAATAGACACAATACGTCTATATTATTCAATAAAACATGTTTGAATGAAGATATGCTACCTAAATATAGGGGTTAAAGTGGCCTCTTTCAAATTTTAACTGGCATCTCTATTGGCTATTCTAGTTACCAAGAAAAGTGATACAGCTCAAGAAATCACATGTAGAAACACCAACAATACAAGCTGAATCCTAATACACGTTCCATGCAAGGAACCACATACCGTTAACCATAACATTCAGGGTCTGTGATGATAAAAGGTTACTAGATTGGTTTTGGAGGTACTGAGTACTACAAGACAGTTTTTCTTCATTGAGCTGGTAGAGCGAGATGAGAGGAAAGATAAAATAACAATTGATTGTTTTTATATAGTTATAGGATGTGCGTTGTGAAGCAATGGATACCGACTCGGAATGAGAACGCGGAGAGCCGAGTTCGATTTCCAGTCGAGTTCGTTAGATTCACTTACGCACAAATACCCTTGAAAAAGGTATGAATCCATTTCGTCTCCTTCCAGCTATGGGTTGAATAGCAGACTGGGTTCTTTAGCATTGACTGCCAACCAGTCTGCCTCGTCAGTCATGTATCGAAAGATACATGATCGCCCAAGCGGGTATCATGTGTGGCACTTAACTGACTGACTGATATAGTTACATCATTTTGTATATAGATAAATAACATATTATTGTTTTGTATATACTAGGTTGGCCAGAAAGTCCCGACTCACTTAGGAAGCGGAAAGAAATCAACAAATGATCTCTGTCAGCTAGACTGCGTGTTCAACAAACTAAAAAAGGAGTATCCTGCTTTGGTCGATCGAAGTCGGGCTTTGTTTCAACAAGATAATGCAAGGTCACACCCTGCGAGGTTGACTAAGGAGACGTTCAAACAGATGGACGGTGTTGAGATACTCTTCCACATCCACCATTCAGTCTCAATGCTGCTCCGAGGAACTATAGCCTATTCCGCTTAATGGCACACTTCCTCCGCGACCAGCGATTCAAGATATTATGAAGATAAAGAAATTTGCTTACAGTATTTCTTTTTATTCAAAGACAACAGACTGGTATCTGGGACAGATTCCGATGCTAGCTGACCACTAGCAGAAGATCATTAGGAATGATGAACTTCATTTTGAAGAATAAATGTTGGTTTTGTTCCATAACATTTTGTTGTTTTCTTTCCGCTTCCTAAATGAGTCAGGACTTTCTGGCCAATCTAATAGTTACTGTATATGCTGGCGTGCAAGGTGACTGGACGGATAAGACGACCACCAAATTTTTTAAGTTAAAATGTAGGTTTCGGGATATATTCGCCGTACACGACGACCTACTCCAAATCGTATTTTAAAATGTATTGAATTTATTAAATATTATTCAGTAAGCATATACGTTCTTTTCACTCAAATTCTAATGAAAAAATCATTGGGGAGATATTGTCAATTAACTACCACCGTCTACAATACCTCATGAGTGTGTGCTGTGTTTTCGGGAGGCTATTACGGTAGCCTGAATCACATTTCCCCGTGAACTATCCCCTCGTCTCACTGTTCTTGAATGCGATCTTTAAATGGCTTGTTTAAACACATATCCAGTTGTGTTTTTGCCCAACATCATCGTTAAAAGGAGGCGGGGGATTAGCCCACCGTCAAAAATCTCCCATGCTAATAACTTACCATAACAACAGGATTTAAGGTTCACAGTTCATATCTGGAGTTTAAGACTAATCACTATTTGGGGGAGGATTTTTTTAGGTTAAAATTCGCCTTGTACGCAGTAGGGATATTATTATTATTATTAGTAGTAGTAGTATTATTATAAATGAACAAAAACTTAAAATAATAATAATATTAAGAATTATAAACAAAATAAGATAAAACAATAACATATAAACGTTGTCTAAGATAAATTAGATAAAAATTTAAAATAATAAAAATACTCCCGGAAATACGGACATCTCACCAAAAGTCGTTAAATTCAATCTCTTCAACACGGACCTTGGTACGGGTAACACGTGTCCAACTTCCTCTGTGATATGGCTTGTAATACTACGGAATAAATTTCTCCCTTTTATCACATGTACCATAAAACAATTGTAACCTAAAAAATACACGCACCAATACACACAAAAGTATAAATAAATTGTATGAAATTAATATACAATTTACCATGCTTTTCTGTTATTTGTGTACGTTTTATTTCCTGCCAAGTATGCTTTTATCTCCGTGAACACGAACATAATTTCTGTTGCTCTGATGTGAGTGAATCCCCAACATTTTGGTGACTACCTACGTGCATAACAAAAACAACCTATTCACTCACAACACAGACATATACGATGTATTGTTTTTATATAGATAAATAACAATTATTGTTTTGTATATAGTTATATTGTTTTGCATATAGATGTAATGAAAATAATCAACAATTATTACAATTTAAGAAGATTTAATAAACTAATTTTACCGGCTCAATTTAATGCGGTTGGCTGTGACTATTGCGAAAAGAGAAACGATTATGGCATTTTGATAAGTTCTTATCGATGCAGTTCTCGGAGTAATTGAGACACTTTGAGACAAATATTCTCTATCTATTCATACGAAAAAAAATCACGTGTGTGAATTTGAATGGGAGTGTGACTGAGTTCAATGCTTATCAGATGAAGCTAACAAATGGAAAACGATATTGGGTACATTAATTCGAATAAACAAAAACACGAGTCAAAGTATGCAGTCATGCGATATATATCTGAGATCAAATCAAAATTTAATGAAATGACTTTTCTTCGTCATCACATTCCGAGAAAAGAATACCAACAACAAAATTCATATGAATAGTACAATTTATAGTACGACAAAAATACATAAATATATTGTTTAATAACTAAACAGGGCGTCTACACAAATATGGGTATCCTCTAAAAATAAGATTTAAGTAATAAAATCTGTCAGATTAATAAATAAAAAATCCATTATTTCTTTATAAATATTACTATACATATATATATATATATATATATATATATATATATATATATATATATATATATATATATATATATATAATGATTTGCTATGGGCTTTCTCCACCCAAGTGTTAATATTGAAGACATAATTTTGGATAAATCTAAAATAGACCATGCAAAAGAAAGAACAAAACAAAATGTCTATCAAAAACACATTGATAAAGCATTATTTGTATTGGTGTTGACGGAAGACATAACAATGCTACATTGCTATATAAAGAGATTGTTGAAGCAGATGGAAAGAAAAAATTAAAGAAAACAAAGGAAACAGAACACCATTTGACATTCACAAAGGAGATGGGTTGTGGTGAAAGTAGAAAATACCTCACTCATAGAGTTATCACTACTACTGGAGCAACTGGTGCTCTTCTAGCAAAGGAGGTTGCTAGTGTTTTGGAGGACTATAGCAGTGTTGATATCCTAAAAGGCTGCTTTACTGGACAACACCCATACAAATACTGGCTGTGAAGCTGGACTTGTTACAGATCTAGAGAAACAAATAAAAATAAATTTACACACATTGGTTGCTCTCTACATAAAAATGAGCTTCTTTTCAGAGCTGTTTTAAGCATATTGATGGCAACACAAGATGTCCGACATCATTTATTGGTCCACTTGGGAGACTGTGTGCAAATGACTATCATAATTTGCCCCAGGTCAAATTCATACTCATAGTTAGTCCTCTAGATAGCCAATATTCTAGCATCAAACCGACAGTTGATTTGAGTAGTGATCAGATACTTCTTTTAGAATATGCAGTAGGGATTTCACGAGGGAAAGTCAACCCTAGATATGCTGCATGGAGAATTGGGCCCTTAAATCAAGCAAGATGGTTGATGTTAGCCACCAGACTAATGTGTTTGTGGACTCAAGGCATCTACCCTAAAAACATATTTTCAAAACTACACAGCCTGATCCAATTTATTATTAGAATTTATGCAGTTAGCTAGTTTGAAATTAAAAGGGACAATAAATTTCATAACCAGCAATTGTATATTTTCAATATGTTGCAAAGAATTAAGGAATTACCACCTGAAATTCAGGAGATTGCATTCAAAAATATTCAGCATAATGCTTTTGGTCTCCTACCAGAAAATATGTTGTATGCAATGCTGAAATCAGATGAACTGGAAGTGAGGGAAGAAGCTATAAAAATAATTTTAGCCATTAGGTAAGTAACTCACATAATATTGATTAAAATGATTTCATCGATTTATAGTTTAATTTTAAAGTACTATCCTAATTTCAGTATAAAAATTAACACAAGTAAGGTTAATTCTTTTATTTTGATTTAATTTTTAAAATTTTTCAGGAGCCAACCAGAAAGAGGTTAAAAAATATCAAAGATAAATTTTGATGCAACACATTGGTCTCAGTTGATCGACCTGTTCCAAAATGGAGTTTGTGAGCCTGGATTCACTGAAGAATTTTCTGATTATGAACCTCTGGAGTCATCAATGAGTGGGACAAAATTAGAGTTGCCTGATTTGCTTTCACATTCACAAAGTGTCGAAAGGGTAGTAAAATTAACAACTGCAGCTTCCCAATCAGTCTATGGAACTGAAGCAAGGCATAGGCACATCATTACAAAAGTTTTATGCCATGAAATGAAGCCTTCCTTTGCTTCAAAGGGCTCTCATGCAGAGCAGTTTGATATGATGCAATAATAAAAATTGCTATTATTCTCACAACATTCATGTTTTTTGTCATGTCTTTTATAACTTTGTGCCTTACAATTATTATATAAAATAGAAACTTAAAAAACCCACTATTAATAACCAGTAGATTTTTAGAGGAGGGTTCAAATTACAATATTACTTTATATTAAAATCACCATCCCTTAATTTGTTCCTCACAGAGTTCATACTTGTTTGCTTTTGTTTCATTGATAACAGAAAAAATAACTGTTTAACAATATCTTGCAATGTTATTATTACTGACGTATCTTAATTAATGAGGTAAAATGCAGCTTATTTAAGCTGTTGGGGTGGGGGTTTATAATTTCAATTTAATTGCTACTTTTTGAGATATTATATTCATTACATTTGAATAATATTAATTGACAAACTTTTCTGGAATTAATTAATAAATTTTTTAAGCAATTTCCTATGTAAATGAATAAAAAACAAGGAATTTCTAGTGCTTCATATTAGAGGATCTTTTAAACTAAATGCTCAAAAATTGGTGCAAAAATTGGTGCAAGTTACAAATCTACTTTTTGGTGTCACTACTTATCATACCAATACCCAACTTTCCACAGGTGATTCTTTTTGATATTCAAAAAAAGTTGAAAATCAACCTACCCTAATGGAGGTGAGATAAACAAAGAAGGGACAAATTCAACTAATGGTGTTCCGTCAAATCATAGAATTCGAATTTTAATGGTAACCTAGCAGGGTTAGGTTAATGTTTCTAAGACAAAAACTTCTTGTTCTCGGAGACAATTATTTATGGAATGTAAAAGTACTACAGTATTTTATGAAACGGACCTTCTAATATAGATTAGAATACTAAAGCGATTTTAAATCTTTATATTCTTATATTAATTATACTTAACCAAATTATACTATGCAATATGAATTAGAATACTACATACATTTTAAACTTTCGTATTATTTTTTTAGCATAAAGCATTATTAAAGAAAAAAATAATTCAAGTAATATAACGAATAATTAAAAAAAATAAATAGGTGGTGAAATCGAGATAGAATTAAAGGTAAAATAACATTAAAATTAATATTATCCTTCAAATATTAATAAATTAAGTTGTTATTGCATCTAGAAAGGTAAAAAAGAAAACAGGAGATATAGATGAGCTTGGATCGAAACCCGATCGACTTGGCACCAATGAGAGTTTTTACCGTTGAGCCAACAACACTCCGACTGCTATATATATATATGTTCAGCTCAATCATATCTCATTTAAATATTCATGTAGACCTACTGGACACTATTCGGAATATACTTGTCAACACCACTAATATAATAGCATCATCAACTTGCAAAAAAAGGCTAAAAATAATTGAAGCCTTATTAATAAAAACAAACAAACCAACACTTAATAATATTAACTTTGAACATGAACATAATATCTTGACCGTGTTTTGAAACAAAAAATGAAACATTTTATAAAACATACATACAACAAACTATTTCTATTTCTAATTCTAACAGTTGAAATATAATCCTTGAAAATGGCTAAATGTATAGCCGAAAGCGCTCGGATAAAAAGAACATTCGGACAGTTTTTATATAATTTATCCTTTGAAAAGAAAAACTTTATTAGATCGCACGAGAAATTATATAAAAAACTAAATAAAAGCACCTTGTCAGTCGTTTTTAATGAAATGTGTGTGTGTATATATATATATATATATATATATATATATATATATATATATATATATATATATATATTATGCAGTGTTAAATTAGAGCGTGCACATATCCACTACAAAACTGTACATCTTGTTTCAACATTAAAATTTTTTTAACGTTTCATTAGGTGGGAAATAACGATGCTACTAAAATATTTTATTCCGATATGCAGTTTCCGAAGCACATCTTCCACTTACGTCATTTGAAAGTTTCCCATAAAATGTAAAAAAGAATTTACATGTGGAGAAAGAGAGGAAGCTTAGTGATTAGTAACAGCGAGAGAGATAAGAGGATATAAATATATATATATATATGCACGACTCTTCGACAGAATTGAATCACTCTCAGTCACTGTTTATCCAAATCTAAAAATAAACACGCTAAAATTCACCTTCATCCCGTACTGTAAGCTGATGGCTTAATGGGAGAAGTTCGGACTGGCGCAAATTCAGTCGGGTTTCGATCCTAGCTAGACGTCTAGCCACACTGATGAGCTGCGAAACAGTCTGTCTGTGGATGACAAAATATATATATATATATATATATATATATATATATATATATAAAAGTAATGTCAATCGCCATTATCTGTATCCTTGACTCCTGTCGTTTTTCCTCTCTAACGTTTTTCATCCCCAGTAATATGTATTTATTTATCTACACACCCTCATAGAAATAAAAATATATACAATTAAAGATGAAAGAAAATGATTCCAAGTTATATGCTTGAGTCGGAAAATAAGCGAAATGGCCAAAAGCGTTTGGTAGACGTGTCATATTGCTTTCATGGTGGGCAACAATCATGGTGTCACATAGAGAGCCTCTATTTGAATCTGTCAAGAAATGGTATAAAGTGTTGAGCGCAACCTACAGTTATAAAAAACATTGTCATTAAATGATCTCTGAAAATGAATGATAATATTCAGAATGAAAGAAGTCATCATATAATTTATTATATTTAGCGCTCTTATTTTCTGATAATGTTGTGTAGCATCTACTGTATCAAAATTCGGCACGTTTAGGAAAAACAAAAAAAAATCAAAATTCTTTTAAAAATACAACTTGTCGATATCCAAAATTTTAACCAAAATTTCGAATGTTCTAAATAGCATGAAAAATATAATTTAATAATCAAAAATACTTTGATCTTAACTCTTAATGATATAAGGAATGTGATGATAAAACTTTTTTTATTAAGTTTGTGGCATTTTTTCATCAAGGCATGCTCAGTTTTTGCGAGTCTTTGACGGAACTTAATTGATACTAATAGAAACTATATTACAGCAGTTGGAAAGTGATTGAAGCAGTTTCTACTTGTCGATACTTATTCAAGCTTCGTCATATAATCGCCAAATTAACAATAACGTATAACCGCAGGAAGGTTTCTTGCACTTTCAGGACGTGGGCGATCATGGCTCTCCCCAACTTCTTGTCTTTCTTTTTGCTTCTCTAACTCTTGCACATTTATTATCCCTATTTGTACCTGTTCTGACAGTCATTCATTCAGACTTGTAGGTTATTCAACGTTTCTCTCTGCTTCCCTTCAGTATGTTCTGTGAGTGTTAAATTCTCTAAACCGTCTTTCCTCAAAATGTATCCCACACTTACTGATTGCTTGCATCATTTTTCTTGGATTTTCTTTTCTCCATAAAATTTCTTCGTTACCCATATCTCTATACATGATATTCTCAGAATTCAACAGTAGAAACATATCTCTGTGGCTCCCAGTCTTTTCTACAACAGTCAGTGTTTGATAGGAGCAAGGCCGGTGTAAGAGTCTCGTGCACCCCCAATGTATGAGAGCCCCCCCCCCCCCGAATCTAAGATACACCCTACCCTCTACTACATCTCAATTTTCATAAGGTAGTATTCATATAAAATACAAATATCATTGGAACCTAATTATATACAATAATGGATCATATGCAATATAGGCGAACAATTCAACGCGAAAAAATGAAAATAAATACAATATATCTAAATGCAAATTAGAGGCATGTCATAATAGATCATTCCATCTTAAATAATTAGAGACATGTCATAATAGATCATTCCATCTTAAATAATTAGAGACCTGTCATAATAGATCATTCCATCTTAAATAATTACAGACATGTCATAATAGATCATTCCATCTTAAATAATTAGAGACATGTCATAATAGATCATTCCATCTTAAATAATTAGAGACATGTCATAATAGATCATTCCATCTTAAATAATTAGAGGCATGTCATAATAGATCATTCCATCTTAAATAATTAGAGACATGTCATAATAGATCATTCCATCCTAAATAAATCAACAATGTTTTGCGGTAATTTTTTAAGTCAACTTGAGATTTCTCTTGTTAAAAAGTTGAATAATTTATTATGGATAAAAAATAGAGAATTTTATATACTGTTTTTTCGAGACTTAGCTTGAGCAAAACAAATTCATCGATTTTGGGCACCCCCGCCTCAAAATGGCGTCAAATCCACGAACATTTTTCATCCCTTAATAATAGTCAGTTGCTTTGTTTCAATGACTTTAGTTTTGTTATTATTGATTACTTTGTTCAATAAATACATTACCAATATAAAAAAAATATCCAAAATATAGTCAGTTGTGCTTAGTTTAATTTGTAACATGTATAAATGTAGATAGGAAAAAGACATATACTGAGGTTCACAAAGCATTTCCCGGAACCGCACCCCGCCTGACTGTACTACACACCGGCCCTGGAAGGGGGGCTAGATATTATATCGCAGTTCAGCTTTATTTTATTTGTTTCTAATTACATTTTCCTATCTCTTAAAAATCTGCTTTGTTTCTGAAAAGCCTTTTTTTCGATATCCCTATGCACCTTCGGATTCCAGCCAAATATAGCCGACCCGTACAAAAAAAAAAAAAGGAAAAAAGAAAAAGAAATAATGCTTTTCTAACCCCTCTACCCTCCTTGCTCGCCTCATCTGGATGCCCTTCCATCGACCTGTCCGTCGGCCTTGCCTGAATGGGGAGGAATAGAGACGGACAAACAATGTCCGGAATGTCTAGAGTTTGTTTATGTGACTGACCTCTCCTGTCAACAGTTGACAGTCGGCATAGCTCATCTACTGGTGACAAAAGTATTCACACAAACACACACACACACGCACGCACACACACACACACACACACACACACACACACACACACACACACACACACACACACTAGTATACTCGAGCGCACAAAGAATGTTATGCAGACGTATTGTTGATTTACTATTAGAGGCGACTATACACCTTCATTTAGACCATTTTAAATATCCATAAACCTTTAAAAATACACTTTCTACATTGAATGATCAGAAACACATTTCTGTGGTTAATTTTAACTTTACTCTTTCATATGCATATGTAAAAGTAGTGAGTAACAAAACGTGCACACAAAACGTATTGGGTGCTACTATAGCGTGAGGTCTTGAGGAATCGGAGAGCCGAGTTCGAATTCCATTCGAATCCATTACATTCACTTACATGCTAATACCTTTGGGAAAGGTGTGAATCCTCTTCTTCTTCTCCTAGCTATGGGTGAATAGCAGGACAGACCGGGTTCTATAGCCTTGGATGGCAACTGGTCTACCGCAGAAAGAAATGGCAACCTACTGCGGGAACAATCTGCCTCGTCATTCATTTATCGAAAGGTACATGATCGCCTAAGCGTGTATTACTCATAGCACATAACTGACTAGCTCAAGCACATTTGTGCTTGTTCAACACCCGCAGAGTCCAACTGCATCTATGCTAAGCCGACGTTAGTTACAAGGCCAGTAGGCTGAAACCCTAGGTATTTTCTGCCTTTTTTTATAATGATTTTTACCCTGTACAAGGCCCAATAGCCACTCAAGGTAGAGGGTTACAGAGTAAGAGGCACGGTATTTTTTAAGGATTATAGAGTAAGAGTCACAGTTTTTCAACAACTACGAACCCTGCTAATTGACAAGGACGAAATGTGGGCGAATTCCGGTGGCCGAGTCCACTATTAAATGTGAAGTAAACAAGAAATTTTTATTTTTGCTTCTTCTCATGTGAGGCGAGGTATATAAAACTTTCTCTTAAAATTTCCAATATGTGAACTCTTATACACAACCAGCGTTTCCCATATTCTGGGAACACGCTAAAACAAAATTCACCCCGTACGGACATTCAACTCAACACACACACACAACTTTCCATACAACACTGTAACATTTTATTCATGTCTTCAATGTATTTGTAATTCGTGTATTAATCTATTTGTTATTAATATATATTTGTTCGCATACATGTATATCGGTCTTGTTTGTTTCTTTGGACTCCATTAAAGTCCAACATTCTTATGTAGCTGGACCGGCCAGCGGAAGCCATAACTTAGAGATAACTCATCTTCTCTTCTCACATTCACACACCGCATTGGTCCTCTACACAGTAATCCATTGTGCCTTAGTGTCTTTACTTCCTTGCTTGGGGGTGATATGATTAAAAAAACCATCCCCAATGTATTTCATTTGTTAAGTATGCTCCCCCAGCCCACTAGAATTTAACCTTGTTAAAATGTTTCATAAATAGTTTTTTAAGAATTTATTATCCAAAGTATTAAAACTTAGTCTTATCCGACAGAAAATTATTTAAGAATAGTTTTTAATGCATTAATGAAAACACTGCTTTGAATTTAATATCAACCCCTAACCTGTAAGAATTTGTGACGCATTCACAATGCATTTCGTCTTTAAAGTATGTCGCCCGCCGCCTACAAGTTAGCCTTGTTAAAACGTCTTGATAAGACTTCTTTTGTGAAATTATTTTGCCCATAGTGTTACGACCTAAGATCATCTGTCCATCAAGTTGGACGGCCGACTTTTTCTTCTTCATTTACCTGCCTTTCTGGTTTCGACGCGTGGCCTTAGCACGACCCCACAATCATCAGGTGGGATTTCGTATAGCTTTTATATCTCTTATTACTCATTATATCTTTTCTGGCGACAAAGTGGCTCCAAGCATTTTCAAACTTTCGTCAACTTAAACAAACAAACAAATCAATAGAGGTTGGGAAATGCCAAAAGTGGAGTGGCCTGTCAGTCGCAAAAACATAGATGGCGAAAGATATGTGCATTTATATACACTCTTAAAGTCTTATTTAAAAGAATAGCTTCCTTAGACCTAATAAACATCTTAGCTATTTCTTGCATTTACAACAGTTATTCGTATATTAATAAAAAAAAATGATCAATAAATTTAATAGCCATAATAATGTAAATGGCGCAGATACTCATATAGAATGATGGCAGTCTACTAGGGCGGCTAACTAAACCCCATTGCAGACCCTGCTCAGGCACAGTTGTGTTTGTTCGACTCCCACAGAGCCCAGTTGTGGTTTCAATTGCAACTATGCTGAGTGGAACTTAGTTACAGTAAGAGAGCGCGTTATCTAGCGTGATCAGAAATCTGAACACGGCCACGGTGACTTGTGGCTTTGTGCTAGCATAACCATAGACGGCTCCAAAGGGTTCTGTTTACCTAATTTCCCTCACAAGGCTTGGGTCAACCTGCGGTATCATCTCTTCCAGACCGATAACATCACCTTCCTGACAAATCAACCAACGTTCTAACCACTAACTTTTAATAGACATGATACACATGTCATTTTAGACATACGTACACACACACACACACACACACACACACACACACACACACACACACACACGCATATATATATATATATATATATATATTAATAAGATATATAAGCCAAGCATAGAAATGAATACAATATGGGAATCAATAATACGGAGTGCTAGAGAAAAGCAATAATAACGAAATTGCAATATGAGCTCTGATAAAAAAAATCGATGTTTATAAGTAGCAAAAGTTCATGTACTGACGTGCTCAAGGACACATGGCCTAGTGGATAAAAGCGTTGGTTGGATCTAGTGACTTGGCCCAAAGTGAATTCAATACCTGGCTACTGCAGTGGTGAACAAAAACTTGGAGAGTTCAGTTAAAAGGAGATAATTGAGACATCCGGAAGAGGTATGGCACGTGGAACTAGAACAATCTACCGACGATGGACGAAATAAAGGGTTCAGTTCGAAATTCCAATCACCTGAAGAAGGACGGTGCGTACAAGAGCCGAAACATCGTAAATATGGCAACAAAGATGAGGACAACAATCCGAACGATGTAAATATTGTAAATAATTACAATACCTAATCTCAGAAATATAGACAGATCATGAAGAAGGTCGGCGCGTACAAAGCCCGAAACATCCTGAAGATGTAAACAATTATAATAACTCATCTAGAGTGCTAGACATTTTTCCAACAGCTTTGTTGATGGATCGTACATATGAGTTCCACTTACCTGACGTACGAAGCAAGGAGCTTGATTGACTGGAGAAAACTCAAGGATTGGTCGGTGGTGATGAAGTTTTAAGTTACAAGTCAGCTTTCCCCCTTAAGCTGTTAGAGCTAAATCAGAGGGTAGATCAGTTACTAGGCACGGGTCATCCTGACTTTTGAAGGGGCTTCCGTAACCTTTGATCTCATCTGATAGATGTTTACTAATGATCTGCGAATGTTCTTAGGCAGCTCGTTAATAAAAAGCAGAAAGAGATTAGGACCGAGAGGTGACCCAATTGGGACCTTAAGCTTAAGAGGACTGGCCATTCAAAACATTTCTATGCTTGGCTAGCTCAGGAGATTTTTGTGGCCTATAATATGTGCTGATTCCTTAAATTTTCGTATCTTCCAGTGATGTTCTCTATCTATTATTTCAACCTCATCCCACAGGAGGCAGTTATCTCCCTTTTCCCTCCGTATTTTTCTAAATATTTTTTCCGAGTGTTACGGCTTTATGATATTCTTGCATCTTCATCTTAAGGGGGCTGCCTGTTTCTTTTGGAGGTCGTCCTGATGTTATATGGACAATAGATCTTTTGTATTTTCTCCGATAATCCCTTCACATAGGGTAGGCCGACCGAAGCTGTTTTCTGAGTGTTGTTACTATCTTGTACCCTTCTATCCCAGTTTGTCGTAGCTTCTACCATGTATCCAGGGTCGTTGCTATGTTGTAGGGTACTGCTTAAACTGACCATTTCTTAGTCATATGACTTTTGCTCAATGTTGTAAGCCGTAGACGACCCCTTTCTTTACACTATATGGGTGGTGGAAATAGAAGTTGAGGTATTGTCTGGTGAATGTTGGATTGCGGTATACGGATGTCTTGAACCAATATTCTGTTTGAGATATTAGTACATGCAGCAATGGGAGTTTCTTGTTGTTTTCTCTCTCCATTGTGGATAGTATCGGTGATCTCATTACGTTCACATGGTCCAGTAGTAGGTGGACCTCTTCTTGGTGTGGCCAGAGTATGAAGGTGTCATCTACGTACAAACAGCCGTAGGGTTGGCTTTAGTGATGTGGATTCTAATGCCATTTCTTCGAAGTATTCATGTATGTGTTTGCTATTGCTGGTGATAATGGCGAGCACATTGCTTAGCCTTTATCTTGTCTAGCCCATTGTAACGCTTCAGAAAAGTACTTGACTTCTTCTGCCATGTGTTATCTTTACAAGAGTCAGATTAGAGAAAAAAATTGAGTATTGTTGCCATATCTGGGTTGGAGCAGCCGAAGCTTCTCTTTCCAGCCTTGACAGAGTTATAAGCCGTTTATGCGGCTTTGTAGGAGATCACATATTTTCCACTCTGCAACCTCTGTCTTACAGACGCAACGTCGCATGCCTGCCATTGCAAGGGGGAACCTCCAAAGATTTTTGCCCAAACTAGCTGCTTTAGGAACAGACTCCCGCGTGGATGCTTTCCAGAACGCTACAATGTTGACCTCTGCTTAAGTCAAGTGTCATGCATTCCTATAGTCCATTTTACTTAAACTGTATTTTTCTTTAATATAATTTCTCGAATATTCTGGCAGGTAGACGAAAATAAATAAATATACTGTTTAATAAATAAACGGGGCGTCCATTCAAATATGGGTATATACTAAAAATAACGTCGGACTGGAAGATAAAATTTCATCAGGTCGGATTGATAAATAAAATTTCATCACTTCTTTAGAAATTGTTTTCTTTACGTTCGAATCCGACACTGAGCAGATATGAATATTTTGAAAATCTTAGAAAGATTTGCATGTATAAGTTACTATTCAACTTTGCTCGATCATTGACGCACTTCGTGGCGGAGAGGTCTAAAGCACATCAGATCTAACGACGGGTTCCACCATCAAGAGGGACATAGATTTGAATCCTATCGGAGAGCACGTATTTCCTTTAATAATATCTCCGATAAATGAAAATAAAAAAATATACTGTTTTATAAATAAACGGACGACTACTCGACGATGGATATACACTAAAGATAACGTTCAAGTATATATATATATATATATATATATATATATATATATATTTAAAGACATTTTTATGTTTAACATTCTTTTTATAGATACAAGTATTTAAATAAATGCTCTGTTTACATCTATAAAAAGAATGTTAAACATAAAAATGACTTTAAATAATTGTCGGACTTTGTCCATTTCATTATATATATATATATATATATATATATATATATATATATATATATATATATATATATATATATATATCCTTCTGAACCGGCGTGTATTTACTGGTTGGCTACGAAGAGCTTCACAGTAAAAAAAATGGTTCTATTTTGCTTTTAAAGCACATTCACTCGTTTAATAATTTCATATACTTTATTCAATTATCTCGAGTACACAGACCGATAGACGAAATAATGCTTAAAACGAACGAAAGCGTCTATTCAAAGCTCTATACTATACATTAACTCTGTTACGAAAAAAGAACTAAACAAAATGAACACAAAATGATCAGCTTTAAAAAAGGACTCGTAACTGGAAAAACCGAAAGAAAAAAGAATGTTAACAACAAATATTTTTTCACACCCAACCCAGTTCTGTGGAATCAGAATCAACGTTGAGTTTAAGCAAGCGAATGAGCCAATTGGAGTAAAGTGCCATGCAGATTAAAATTTTTCCACTTGTGACGAATGCAGCTATCGATTTTTTTTGCATGCTAGCATGCTAGTTAACATTCGTATTCCTGGCAGCCAGCTATAGGCTCTCACTCTGGCCAGTAGAAAATGGCCGCAAACTACATGAAAACTGCCGTAGAAGCATAGAAAATCGATTATTTGACTATCGATGGGAGTTAGGAAATGCAAAGACGGTCTTGGACTTCCAGCTAACTTGGAGCATGTGCATGTACATTTTGGTGCAAATCCATCGAAAATTGCGGCCGTGCATTCGTCACACAGACACACACACACAGAAACACACACACACACACACACACACACACACACACACACACACACACACACACACACACACACACACACACACACACACATCCTGCCTTTTATAGATACAGATTTAATTCCAAACTAATACATTAATAATTTCCAATAAGCAAAACACTTTGGTGTATTTCAAACCGTGTTTAAATTTGAAACTGATTGGAATTAAATAAATTCGTCCATATTTCTTAAAAAATATTTAAAAAATAAGATATCCGTTTCTAAAACGTTATTTGAAAAATTAAGATATAGGGGACAACTTTAAAAGTTACATGAATACAACATGAACCCCTTTTTATATAATTTCTTTTAACTAAACATTAAACTTAAAAATTTTAAAAACTTTTTAAGTATTCTAATATTTTATTGAATTTCAGATACTTTGGTTTTATATCCTTACTTACGAAGACGCTTGTTGAGAAAATGTTAGAAAATTATCAATAAATTTTGAATTTATTATAGGTACCTCACTTAATTTCTAATAATGTCGTGTATGGATATTTTTTTTCATAATAATCGACACGTTTATACTGAAATATTAAGGGATAGAAAAAACAATATCGAAATTTCATAAAATTAAAATGATTAAATTATTAATGTGTGTAGTGTGGGGGGAGAGACAGATATAAAAATATTTTTTAGAAAGATTTTCTAAATAAGAAACATTAAAAAAATTAATTCAATTCTGAATGCGCCCTGAAAATTTCATTATAATCTGACCATTATCTGATTTTTACAAGAATTTCCAAATCAATATTTTTTTACAGCAAAAGGCGCTGAAATTTCTCCGCGCAAATTTAGGTTGCAGCGTTGACCAAAATTTCCAAGTTTCTAAAAAAAAGGATAGAATAAATGGATATAAAAAAAAATTATTTCATCTCCCTTTTAATAACACAAAGATTTTGCCGATAAAATTTTGTTTTCATTATATTTTGGGTAGTTTTTTCACCACATATTATTTTTAGCGAATTTTGGAGATACCGATATTTAAGCATCCAATAAGTATCGTCAGAAATTTTGTGGCCTGTATAAAAATAAAAGACACTCATAACCAGAAAGAGACGGCTGAAGTTTCTTGGACACATAATGAGGAAGGAGGATTTGGAAAATTTGACACTCACAAGACAACCAGAACGCAATATGGAGACTGGCCAATTTGTGTGAAAGAATGGCGGATTGGGTGAGATGGATGGTGAAAAGACAAACGTTACTAACTGCAACAATGGATAAGAAGTTGTGGAGAGCTATGAGCGTTTACGTCTGAAAGGACATGATAGCAGTTACAAAGAATAGTTTAATATTTGTTTTTCTGTTTTTTTTTTTAAGTTAATGATCAAGAAATAGGAGACGTCTATTTAAATCTTATTAATGCGAAATCCGTCCCGTGATTTTCGGTTTAAAAAATGTCTTCACCATCTTCTAAAAGCCTATAGATTGTCTCGCGATATCATTAATAAAAATGTAGTTTAAATTGGCAAGGCAATGAGATGGACGCTTGAGGGAAATTTGAAAATGTTTATTGAAAGCGAAACAGTCGGATTCCAGACATTTTTCCTTACATACAGCGGTCGTGTCACCTTGAGGTCACATCTTAATTCGCTGAACGTCTCCATCGCCGAAGACAATTTACCGCTTAGTAATTGTTCCGTCGGACACAGGTGTCTGTTTAGTTCATATCATATTAGATACCCCAGTCTGTATCCAGTTTCAGGCTCCTTTTAAATAGAGAGAATATTGCTCACAATCCTGAAATTTGAGTGGCGAATTCTTTTTCTATTTTAATTTAAATAGTTAACCAATAAAATAAGTGATTAAAATGAAACCAACAATTGACTTCGGGGAACGGTTGGAGGCCCAAAAGTTAATTGGAGTTCAGATTTAGCGAATTTTTTTCTCAATAATAATAAACGATTTTATCGCATGCACCCAAGGCGCTACAAGGGAGCTGTAGTATTTGCCTTAACCTCCACCTTCTTAAAAATTAAAAACAACTTAGAAGGTTGACTCTCTCTTCTTGGACAATGATACTGACATATGTTGTATGAATAGTTCAAAATAATTATTAACATTAAATTATGAAGTAAGTAATAAAAATTCCGCTTTTTTCGAA
Source organism: Acanthosepion esculentum (assembly GCA_964036315.1). Lineage (NCBI taxonomy): Eukaryota > Metazoa > Mollusca > Cephalopoda > Sepiida > Sepiidae > Acanthosepion > Acanthosepion esculentum. The sequence continues at coordinate 7,720,651 of OZ038488.1, forward strand.
ATATTAGTTTTTAATTTCTTTTTTTTAAATATTAGTTTTTAAATTTTTCTTGAAATATTAAATTTTAAAATTTCTGCTCGGAAAAGTTTAAAGGTCTTATTCCAAAAAATAAGTATAAACAAATAGCAATATATATGTGTGTGTGTATGTATGTATGTATGTATGTATGTATGTATATGTGTGTGTGTGTGTGTGTGTGTGTGTATTTAAAATCAAGACAAACAGGTTTAAAATAGTAAATTTAAGTTTCATATGTGGTACGCGTTTGGGCGATCACGTCTCTTTCAATTCCTGAAGAAAATATTCCCGCAGTAGGTTGTCATCCCTCTCTCTCTCTCTTTCTCTCTCTCTCTCTCTCTCTCTCTCTCTCTCTGCGGTAGACAGGTTGCTAACCAAGGCTATAGGCCCCAGTCTTTCCTGCTATTCAACGCATAGCTGATGGAGTAGAAAAGATGGATTTATACCTTACCCAGGCGTATTTTCGAGTAAATGAATGTAACGAACACGACTGGAATTTGAATTCCGATCCGTTATCCACTACACCACACAGGACATTAAAGTAGGATAATAATGATAAACAAACATTTTATGATAGGATCAGATAAAAGAAATGTAACATCAGAACTGTTTAAAACTTAATATATACCTTAGCACCTTTTCTAACTTTAGATTTAACCCCTTAATTTTATTATATGGCGTCATGACTTTGATGAAGATAAAATAAAAATAATATACTGTTGCTACTGATACTATTAGTATAGAATAATACTGTTGCTACTGATACTATTAGTATAGAAACAAAATGGAACCTGGCGCTGATAAAAATCGTAGAACAATATTGTTTGCTAGTTGACGCACCTGGTGTGTTCGACCGGGCTTCGAACTTATTCTGTCTACACACTGTCGCAAATTGACGAATGGAGTAGATTGCGACTAAGTAAAAATGAAATACAAATTAAACAATATATAAATAAAAATAAAGCAAATACTAGACAGAAATTAACATGAAAAATACTTTTTAATTTAAAAGCTTGGGAGGCGTGGCAAATATAAACTGCTTAAAAACAACAACAATTATTTAGTAATTCAAATAGAAAAAAATCAACAGTCATCTAATTCATCGGTTTGATTCACGGACAGTGTCCATTGTTATTTTTTCCTTTCAGCTCAATGAGTACGCGCATGCGTTCTCTCTTTTGTCAACATAGCTGTTGAGGAAAGATAACGGAAAAAAACAAAACAAAAGAATTTCTGATTTTTAACGGATATTAAATATTGGATTTTTCGTAAAAATATACCGTACGCCGGATGCTAACAATAAAACCGAAAACAATAAAGTAGAAAACAATAAAATATTTATAATTTTATAATTTTAAGTACGCTATATTTACCAATAAAGCAAGTCTTCTTTTTATTCTTATGTGCCGTGTCCTTTCAGGGCGTAGGCGATCATGGCTCTCCACTTCCCCCTATCCCTTGCCTCTGCCACCTCCTTCAGACTACGTTCTGTCATCCACTTGCTTAAGCCCGCCAGGTATGTCATGCTTTGCTTTCTCTTGTCTCTCTTTCCCTCTATTCGACCTGTGAGTATCAGATTCTCCAAGCCCTCCTTTCATATTACGTGTCCCAGAAACTTCAGCTACCTCTTCCTGATGTTAAGTATAAGTCTCCTCCCTGTCTGCATCCTCTCCAAGACCTCATCTTTGCTCAAACTCTCGGTCCATGATATCCTCAGCATCCTTTTGTAGAACCACATCTCTGTCGTCTCGAGTCTCTTCTTCATCTTTGAGGAGATTGTCCAACATTCGCTGCCGTAAAGGAGGACAGATGTCACGTAACAGCTCAGCACTCTTTTCTTTGTTACCAACAAAATCCTCCAGTCTCGCAAGAGTCTGCTCAGCTTTTGGAATGCATTCTTGGCCATCCCAGTACGTCTATGGATCCCAGTGTCGCACTTGCCGTTATCTGTCAAAATACTTCCAAGATATTTAAACTTCCATTGGTTAACTTATTTCTCTAAGGTTTTGACAATTAAAAAATGTATATGTTACATAAGCCGGACTCGCATTGGGAAGAACTTTAATTTTAAAAAATAAATTAAAAGTAAAAAAGAACTCGAGCAAAACAGTGAATGTAATTTATGTTAATCTTTACCACAAGCCTACATGAATGTAGTTCGACTCAGGAGAAACGAAATCACAATGATTATTTTGGGAGAATATGACATATAAGTTTCATATATCAAGCTAAATGTGAGTATTTGAATAACAAAATGGAACAATTCCTCAGTATCTATTTATATTTCTGAGATGAGGTATTATGTACACTATTTACTTTATCAGGACTATTGTCCTCATCTTTGTCGCCATATTTATTACAACGTTTCGGCCGTTGTACGCTCCGGCTTTGGTTGGAATGTCGAACTGAAATGAATACAATATGGGAACCAATAATAAGGAGCGCCAGAGAAAGCGATAATAACAACAAAAATTGCAATTTCTGGTAAAAACATGAAAACATAACTGCTAAAATTGCAATATGAGCACTGGTAAAAATGGGTGGTGAAGACATTAGGTTTATAATACCAAGAAATTCATAAACAGATGTCCTCAAGGACACATGGCACAGTGGATAACGCCGTTGGTTAGATCCAGTGACAGGAGCCAAAGTGTGAGTTCAATACCCGGTTAAGGCAGTGGAGAACTTGGAGAGGGGAATTAACAGGAGCTGCTAATTGATATCCATTAAACATGAACAGTCTGACCCAGTGAGCGAAATAAAGAGTTCAGTTCGACATTCCAACCACCTGAAGAAGGCCGGAGCGTACAACGGACAATAATGTAAATAGTGGAACAATTCCTATGTAACATGTTTCATTCTACAAAAGTCTGAAGAAGTCCTTTTGAATTGGATTATTCTAAAGCAAAGTTCTTTCTCAATGTTGTTAAATAGGGAATGAATTAAACATTATCTATGGCATATTCTTCCACCGAGTGTGACTCAAACAGCAAGTCTACGCAAAATAATAAACGGAGAATGAAATGTTTTAAATCAACAAGATTATGAACACACAAACATGTCAGTTGACTGACTCCAATTACATAAGCATCTGTTCAACAGTCTCCTTAGTTACATCCGTATCAATATTTCTGTGTCCTCTACACCCACAGACGATACATGTATAATTTCTTTAGATCCAAGTCTCTTGAACAGCACAGAGTAGTCACTCCTCTGGCAACGCCAAGCGGGTTTCCTTCACTGTGGTGAGAGCTTGCGTTTCATTCCCTCTCTAAGACACGATCGTTTCAAACCGAAATTAGCTTTCTTAGGATTCTCAGACGTCACTTAATATTCTTCTCTGCTGCTTGGATTGTCTGATCTTCAACAGGGCAACCAATTCGACTGTATTAATATGTTTGCAGTCATATTTTTAAGTTAAGCTACATACTTCATCTATCATCAAGACAATGCCAAACTTTCAGCATTAACTATATAACGCCTTTATCTGATTTAGGAGATGTGGCGAGTCTCACACTGCTTTATTGCTATTTACATGTAAAGTGCTTTGACGAACTACATTCCTTGGTTCCGCCAGGTCTAACCAACACAGCTAGGACCCACCATGCTACGTACATGGTAGCAAGCCACCCACATTCCCTTTGTATTCCATCGCCAAGGATGCATTCCAAAAGCTGGGCAGAGTACTGCGAGACAGGAGGATTACTTTGGTAACAAAGAAAAGAGTACTGAGCTTCTACGTGACATCTGTCCTCCTTTACGGCAGCGAACGGTCTCCTCAAAGATGAAGAAGAGACAGCGGAGATGTGGTTCTACAGAAGGATGCTAAGGATATCATGGAGCGAGCGTGTGAGCAACGATGAGGTCTTGGAAAGGATGAAAACAAGGAGGAAGCTTATACTTAACACCAGGAAGAGGCGCATGGAATTTCTGGGACACGTAATGAGAAAGGAGTGCCTGGAGAATCTGATACTCACATGTCGAATAGAGGGAAAAGGAGACAAGGGAAAGCAATGCATGACATATCTGGCGCGCTTAAGCAAGTGGATGGCAGAACGTGGCCTGTGGGAGTTGGAAGAGGCACGAAACTTGTTGAGAGCCACAATGGATAGGGAGAAGTGGAGAGCCATGATCGCCAACGCCTTGAAAAGGCACGGCACATAAAATGAAAAGAAGAGAAATTCTACTCAAAACAGATTATTTCCGCGAACCACTGCCCTGTAGAACAGACTCCCATTTTCGCCCGATACTACAAACTTAACCTGTCCAAGTCAACCGTTATCTTCCCCTACTATCCATGTAAACTGCCCCTTAACAGTTGTAATATTAATGATAATAATACTGTTAGCCATTTCCTTATAAGGAAACATTCGTTATACTTTGACCGAGTACTCTCTACTATTGTCGATTGAAACTCATAATATTTTTCTATTAAAACAATATTCATGAAAATAGATTTCTCCAGTTCACTAACTGTTGTCGCTCTTTCCAGCACTGACGGGGGCTTCATTGCTTAACCTTTTACTCGAATTAGTATTGAGCAGCAAAACTGTATTATGTGATTATTTCCTCTTCGAGTTATAAGGGTTATCCATTTTATCTGTTGTTGTTGTTGAAAGTCTTCGAGTGATGTGGTTTCTGTTATTTGTTAGGTAAAGATCTTTCTTTGTGATTCTGTAGCGCCAGTTTGAGATTCGAACAGACGTAGTCCTATGTAAGACATATCGGCTTCATTCGCTCGAAGCCATTTTTAATCAGTGATCTGAGAAAGCGGTTGTTTACAGCTGAACAAGTTTGACACTAAACATAGCATCCACAGGAAAGTCTCGATCTGACGAGGCTATATAAGATCGACTCAAGTTTTTAGGATAATGTTATGATTTTGTCGCATCTTGTGGTGTTGGATCAAGCTAAACCAGTAGCTTTTATGTTTAATTTCCTTATCTCATATACTAAATTTGTTTTAATTGATCCATACACCGAAGTATTTCAATGTGTTTAGTAACCTACCAGACTTCCCCATATTGAGAAAAATTCCCGTCTGCTCAGGTTGTTTTTCATTTTCATGATCTTATTTCCACTTAAAATAAAAAAGCTCAGTCGCCATGTCTCTTTTCAGTCTGAACCAACAAATAAAATATTTTTTCAACAGTTCCATTAGTTCTGCGTTCAACTCAAATTTCTTGACACTATTTAAATTGTTCGAACTGTTGCTTAATCTTTATAATCATATTCACGGCGTTTCGGCCGTTTTACTCTCCGGCCTTCTTCAGTAGATGTCTATATTTCTGACATGGGGGAGTGTAACTATTTACATTATTTACATTATTAGGATTGTTTTCCTCATCTTGGTTGCCATATTCACGACGTTTAGGCCGTTGTACACTCCGGCCTTCTTCAGGGGATTGGAATTTCGAACCGAACTCTGTATTTCGTCCACTGGGGTATATTTTACTAGTTCCATATGCCATGCCTCTTTCGGGTATCACAATTTCAGTTACTTCCCTTTAGTAACTCAACTTTCCAAGTTGTTGTTCAACTCACAACTCTTTGGGTCAAGTGACTGGATTACTTCAGCCAACGCTTTTATCCATGGGGCCGTGTGTCCTCGAGGGCAAATAGTTGTGAGTTCAATACCTAGCCACAGCAGCGGCGAACAAAAAAAAAAAAGAGAGTTGAAGTTACTAAAGGGAAATAACTGAAACTGAGATATCCGGAAGAGGCATGGCACGTGGAACTAGAACAACATACTCCGGTGGACGAAATAAAAGGTTCGAATCGAAATTCCAATTACATGAAGAAGGACGGAACGCACCACAATCGAAAAATCATGAATGTGACAACCAAGATGATGAGAACAGTCCTAACAATGTAAATAGTGTAAATAGTTACACTACCTCATGTCAGGAATATAGACATATCCTGAAGAAGGCCGGAGCGTACAACGGCCAAAACGTCGTGAATATGACTATAAAATGAGGACAACAGTCCGAACAATGTAAATAGTGTAAATAGTTATAGTACTTCATCCTAGAAATATAGATATATCAAATTTCTTTAAATGATAGACTACTCCAGCTGTTGTCACTTCTGTCTCGCCTACTAAATCATTTTTTTTTGTAGCATCTTAATTCACTGGACGCATCCTGTCCTATGTTCAAGTTTCTCATCTCTTATATTAAATGAAACCGAGTGGTTGGAACGTTCGCTTTCTGACCATAAGACCCGGGTTTGAATCTCTCACCATTGGTCGATTTGGCATATTATCAGTCTGGAGGATCTCAGCGTGCGGCACCTTTGGAAAGTGGCTGGAAACCATACTGTGGGTTGACCGAAGCCTTGTAAGTGAACGTAGACGGAACCCTTCGGGAGTAGTCGGTGGTTGTGCTAGCACAAGGTCACAGGTCATCGTGACCGAGAGTTTGAGCTTGCTGGCCTTGTTCGGATTGTTGATCACGCTAGATAACATGCTTTCTCCCAGAAATTATATCTAAGGTCAGCTCAGCATAGTTGCAGTTTAAACCACAGGTGGGCTCTGTGGGTGACGAATAAGCACAAATGCGCCTGAGCAGGCGTCTACAACAGGGATTAGCTAGCCGCCCGAGTCGACAAGCATCCCCGGATACGGGTGGGCATCCATCCATACTAAATGTGTTATAATTGATCCAGACATCGAGGGATTTAAAGCGGTTAGAATTCATCAACTTTCGGAATTTTTATGATTGATTCAAAATAGAAATACTTTCATCACAATTCCAGATCATGGTTCTTGTTTTAGAGATGTATATCTGAAGTCCATATTCTTTGAAAACTTGGTATAGAATATTGATCTATTGTCCAAGTTCCGTTTTAGTCCAGTTACAAATACCTATGCGGTCAGTATCGATATAGGAGTTAATGTCTCCCTTGAACGTTTTCCAACTTTCCCAAAATCGTCTTGAGGATGGTTTTTGCCGCAAAATTTAATCTAAATCACAGCCTAATTAAACAATACGTTCTTAGCCTTGGAGAACACCAACTGGGATTTCCAGTTTCCTCTAATTAACATCACTTGTTTTGAGAACAGTCATGGTAATAATGATGTGATTTGAATATTAAACAAAAATTCCAGTATGAATTAAATTACTACTATTCTCACACTACACAGTACAGGGAAAAAATAAATAGAAAACAAATATGCTAACAATGAAACCCCACCTTGAAAACAGCTAAAGTATTGTGGGTAGGAGGCAATTATGACTACGGAGTGTTTCTACACACTCTTAAATAAAAAGCAAACAAATTCATTAGAAACATTGAATATAAACACAATAAACATATATATATATATAAATATATATATATATATGACAAAATTATAGTTTTAAGGTATACAATGTTTATAGGTTAAAGTGGTCAATATAAGAGATAGAGCGTATATAAATATAAAAGTGGACATTAGACTGAAGATTGTGTTTAAGCATGAAACAGACTGTTGCGACTGGGTGCTGATCTCAATTTACAATCTTATTTTTATACATGTTTCATTGATTATAACGCACAACGAATATTTTGTACCATTTTATCCAGATTATATATATATATATATATATATATATATATATATATATATATATATATATATATATATATATATATATAAATTCCCAAGAGGATAGAATCCAGGTAGAACTCAATGTCCAGGACAGAGTAAGAATATGAAAAAAGAAATTTCTTTTTTGAATTTGTAAGTCTGATGAATTGGATCGTGATTACGATTCCAATGTAATAAATTATAACCATGGAATATTAGTGTTTGAGCCTTTTATATTATATTATATTATATTATATATATATATATATATATATATATATATATATATATATATATATATATATATATATATATATATGTGTGTATGTATGTATGTATGTATATTATGAAATGGACGAAGTCAGACAATTATTCAAAAATATTTTCTATTTATACGATATTTTTTAAAGATACAATTATTTAAGTAAATGCTGTCTATAATAAACAGTATTAATTACATTTACTGGCATGAACCGTCATTCTATAAAAAACGTATATACACAAAAAATATATTAAAATAATTGTCGAGCTTAATCCATTTCATAGTATATTTTGTCATTTGTTTATGTTGATACGCTTTGAGCAGATATGATCGATCAAAAAAGATGGTGGGAAATTTGTTATTTAAAAACAGTAATTCACGTTGCGAGCACGATGCATGCTAAATGGTATAGCACGTCGGGGAAAATGACATTGCCGTCTAGAATACAGGTTCAATTCCCGTCGTATGACATATTTTCTATGAAACTTCTCAATCATTCAGGCAAATGAAATGAATGCTATTTGTTACAAATAGACCATTTACTCAAATATTTGTATCGATATACAGTGTAACCCGGATATAAGAGAAACCCTGATATAAGAGAGATTTTATCTGGTCCCAAATTAGAGCCTGTGTTAATGTATATATAATAGACCAAACCCGGATATAAGAGAAATCCGGATATAAGAGACTTCTTCTCCGGTCCCGACAACTCTCTTATATCCGGGTTACGCTGTATTTGTCTGTGGCAAATAACGTTTCTTTAGTGTGAAGTAAACGAGTTTTAATCGAAAAAAGGGAGGGGGGGTAATATAAACAAAAAAGCGTCGATTATAATTATGCTTCGAGAGAAAACACTGAAGATGTAGCAATAGTAAATATTAAATGTTCAAATTTCTGGCGTCACACGTGTCTAGGCGTAACAATTCAGCCGATTTCATTTAGTTTCACAACGTGACAAAAACAATAAGAAAATCGTTTAAAAAAACTTTAGTGTGATGAAGTCCTTTTAAATGACGAAACGCGTCAGAGTTTTTTTTACATTTTGTCATTCAACTACCCACTATTTACACACACACACACACACACACACACACACACACACACACACATCTATCTATCTATCTATCTATCTATCTATCTATCTATCTATATATATATATATATATATATATATATATACAGTGTAACCCGAACATAAGAGACCCGGATATAAGATAAACCCGGATAAGAGAAAGATTTTCTCTGGTCCCAAATTAGAGCCATACTTACCTAAACAAAATAGACCAAACCCGGATATAAGAGAAACCCGGATATAAGATACAACTCTCTTATATCCGGGTTACACTGTATGTATATATATATATATATATATTCACCATTTTGCACAATTAGTGATATAGTATTAATTAGTAGTATTAATTTTTTCTCTGTTATTTTACATCGAGTACTGTTTTATTACTACCAGCACACACTGTGCTATATATATATATATATATATTGACACACACGCACATATGTATACACACAGTGTGTGTGTGTGTGTGTGTGTGTGTGTGTGTGTGTGTGTGTGTGTGTTGATTGTATGCTTATATGACGATTGAGAAAGAGAAATACAGATAAAGAAGGAGAGACAGGCATATATATACCAGCAAATACACACACACACACATACACACACACACACACACACACACACACACACACACACACACACACACATATATATATATATATATCTAGGCAAACAAATCACCTTACCATGTTTTCAATTTTGAATGAATGTTTCTATTTGTTGTGTTTTCGGCCGAAAAGCTTTTGCTATGACACCTGTGTAACTAGAGAATGCGAAGCAACCATTTCACGCCCGATTATTTTTCATCTAATTACTTTTGGAAAACATTGTAGCATTTCTTCTCCCTTTGTTCCACGCAATAAGAAAAGAATTTTAAATCCTTTTTCTTCTGTTTCTTCCTTTAACCAACTTCCGTTCGCTGTCAGTTCCCATTCTGCATAAAGAGTCTTCCACCCGTTTTTGATCAGTCGATGTCTCGACCAACTGCTTTTGTTTCCCCTTTCTCCACCGCCCGCCACTTCGCACTTCGCATTTCATCAAATTCGTTTTCTTCTCTTATTGAAACAAAACTGATTTCTTTTTTTCTTTTTTACATTCCAACAAGATCCATTTCCTTCATGACTACAAATTGAAAACACTGATTGGAAAGCGAAAGATTTGAACCCTTTTGCCGAAAGCAAATAGCTTTCTTCACGAGAATTGTTCTCGGAGGACGAAATAATTTTCTTCCTTCTTTTCCTTCCTTTTTCGTTTCTTTTGGTGTTTTTCCTCCTTTTCTTTTTACTTCTTTTATTTAGTTTCTTTTTCTTTCATTCTTTTTATTTTCTTTCTTTTTTTCATTCTTTCCTTTTTTCCCTTTTCTTTTCTTTCTTTCTAACTGTTTTGTTTCATTTTACTTCTTTTTCTTCTGTTTTTGATTTTCTTTTGGTTTTTTTAATTTTCTATCTTCCTTTTCTTTTTTTGTTTCTTTTTCATGTCTTTCTTTCCGTTGTAGTTTTCCTATCTTCTTTCTTTCTCTTTTTCTTTCTTTTCTTTTGATTTGTTTCTTCTTTCTTTCTTTCTTTCTTTCTTTCTTCAACGCCTTCTTCATTTATTCATTTATTTATTTCTTCCTTCTTTTTTTTCTTGATTTCGTTCATTTTCGTTTTCTTTCTATTTTACACCGTTTCTTTTCACATCTTACTTTTCTTCCTGCATGATTCACTCGCGTTAAACACAGAAAACGTTTTTTTTAACACTTTATAGATTGGAAACCTATAAGAATAGACGTGATGTCTATCTAACATCCAAGAAGTATGTAGGTCCTGTTATGTTAGAAGCAACATCCTACTCTGATGCCATCATTCTCACCAACGCTGCCAAGATATTGAGTAGGCGCATGCTTGACCACAAATGTAAATATTAAGGCAATCATCATGAGACTTCATCATGCATTACCTCCAGCTTTGTTCCAATTTGTCTGCATGATTGAGCATGGAGCAGATATAAAGTTTCAACTGAGGTTTGGAGCAACTACATCTGACCTGGCTATGGCTCTGCAACTTCAATACAAATGCTTTTCCAAATAGAAGGCGTTGCCACACACAGGCATTCCAGAGACAGGGAAACCGTATTTCCGGTCTACATAGGAATGTCTATCAATGCTAAGACAAGAAAGAGACATCTAGTAGAAATGTTCCATGACCATGGTCTCAGTATCCCACATGATCGAGTATTCGACATATCAGCTCAACTGGCAGATGCAGCTGTAGCCAGATATGTTGAGGAAGATGTGGTTTGTCCTCCCAAACAGAGGAAAGGACTTTTCAGTACATCTGCGATGGATAACATCAACCACAATCCCTCTTCCACAAAGGCGAACACATTATACCATGGAACCAGCATATCCATCGTTCAACATACCACACCAGGAAATCAAGAAGTACGGGAACCAATTCTAATTAAGAATATCAAAGTAAAGAAAATTCCAGAAATCCTCGACTCATATACAAATGTCTCTCCTGCGTTTTTCGCAACAAAGAACCCCTCACCCCGCAAGGGCAATGCTACATATGAATCTCTGTCAGGTCTCCATCCTACCCAATGAATATGAGTGATTGCAGAACGTTAGCCTCACACAAGAAGTACATGACAATGTTAACACCACTTGATCAGCTCATCAAGCAGAGAAAAAGAGATATATTGCATTTGAAGTTAATGTTACAGCACTTCAGCTCCTGCTTCGTGATGAAGCTCACTCAGTTGCCACTGTAAGGCAGGCACTCCATGAACAAAGTCAGGGATACTATTGCACACCTCAGCCCAGGACAGGTCCCTGTGATAACTGCAGATCAGCCTATTTATTCACTTATTAAACAAGTCCAGTGGCACTGGCCTGAACTATATGGTGAGGATAAATTTGTTGTCATGTTTGGTGGCCTCCACATAGAAATGGCTGCTTTAATCTAATGTACCACGTGAATCAAAAAATAATAATTTCCTGCTGTATATGCTATATTATTCTTCATTTTTTCTTTTTGCAAAATGTAGCGCTAAAAGAGTCTGTCATTTAATTTCAGCCATATCATCTTAGTTTTCAATAATTAGGATTTTGTAAGTGCAGAAATGCATATTTCGATGCATAGAACGTTAAAATAGCATTATTCCATCAAAATTTAGCTCAAAAACAGATTCATACCACTTCAAATAGTGACCATCTCGAAAAATGGCGGCCATTTTGTTTTTCAGCTTGGGTAACGTATTTTTCTGAGAGAATAGGTTCTGGAGCACATGTATACCAAATTTGGTGTTGGTACCACCAAGTGAAAGATTATTTTAGTAATCTGCTGCACTATTGCCCCATTGATGCAGAATTAATGAGAGTCAATATGAACTGTATAATAAAACTAATGACTGTGTTCTTTAAAGTAAAAATAAAGGTCCATAGAGTGAAAATCAAATATTTTTTCCAAACTGATTCTAATGTTAAACGGTATCTAGATCAATCCAAATGTGTGTATGTTTGATAAGCTGCAAAAACAATTACAGTGATAAATTCTGACAAAAACAGACAAAACAATTGAAGTCTTTCTTTATGGTGCAAACTACGGTGAGTTATGCGTGTTTCCATGTTTTCGCAACAACCTCCGACCCTGTAATACTCGCATATGTGTTTGTTGTGATTTCTCAGTAGATTTTCCCCGTTTTACTCGTTGCTGAAACTGATAAGTCATGTCCAGGTGAAAAAGAAACCAATTAAATTTTATAAAAAAAAAATTTTTTTTTGATAAGATCAGATTTTCACTGAGTTTCGAAAAAGGGCCAAGCGACAAGTCTCATATTTTTCAGTTAGTTGTCTGAACAATATAATGAAATTGCAGTTGGAATTTATGTAAAAACGTATTTTAAAATGTTCAAGGATATTCGAGCTTTTATTCGTTGTATATTTGTTGTAATTTTGCGATACATAATCCAATTGTTGCGTTATTCCACTGATAACTCTTTAAAAAATATCTTAAATACACACACACACACACACACACACACACACACACATACATATATATATATATGTATATATATATATATATATATATATATGTATGTATAGAGAGGGTGTCTCTAAAGTATGAACACATAAGAAATCTCATTAACTTTATTTTTTTACGTCCAAGTTTAAACATGGTTTCGTTGAAAGAAGAAAGAATTGATTTCTTTTTCTGGGCTATGCTAAAGGAGAAGGTGTACTCAATGAAAATCACAGATGCAACATACTTGATTGAACGCATAAAGAGTGAATGTGCTAAAATTGATGGCAATCTGGAGTTATTGCATCGAGTTCATGTGAATCTTGCAAATCGCATCAACCTTTGCATCACAAATGATGGAAATCATATCGAAGATGTTATTTGTTAATATTCCAATTCAATAAAATGTTGTTGAAAAACTCATTTCTTGATAATACGCTGTGTTGCCTCTGTGTTCAGAACACGTTTTGTCAAACGAAATTGACACGGATATATTTGTTAAGTTTTTATTATATTTGTCTTCCAGAAGAGGAAACATTTGTTGGGACTTATTTTTGTTATTTATATGTTGATCTGTTGGTGCACGGGTTGCAGTAAATGATAAAAAGAAACGAGGACGCCTGCAGGATGGATCAGGTAAACATACGACATAAGCATAGCACAATACTGGGGAAAATATATGACAAAGTGGAAAAAGTTTTCTTTTGACGTGTTTTTTTTTTAGGGATTAATTGGACTAAATTTATTATGTTGATGCGACTACACATGCGCACGAACGATGGATGCTGGGAATGTTTATTGTTTGTTTTAATCTATCAGATTTCATTTATATTTTTTCTTTTTCTTTCATCACTTTTGTTATTAGATATTCCTCACTGTGATGATAGATGTTCTGCCAGGAACGGTGAAATAGTGCACGAGCCTGGGCACTAATTTACTGTGGATGATTTTACGGTCAAGGCACACCCTAGACAAGTTCGTCGTACTGAACCGTTTTCTCCTATAATCAGAATATTAGTATTGACATAATGTAACCGGATGAAGTCTTAAGGGACGAAAAGCGTCCCATTGTTATACATATGGTGAAGGTAACATCAATCAGCTAAGCGACAACCTTTTACTCACACTAATCTTATATATATATATATATATATATATATATATATATATATATATATATATATATATATATATATATATATATATATATGGGATAAGACTATACAAATTTTTAGATATCAAAAAAAGTTTTGGAGGAAACATGTATGACAAAGTAGAAAATTTTTTCGTGCGATGCGTTTTGACCCAGGACTAGGTTTGTTTACGTACTCACACACACACATACGCACAAATATATATATATATATATATATATATAGCTTGTTAAATTATATAACTTGTTAATTTTAACGCCTCCAAAACTAAACTGTTCTTCATTAATCATCTAAGATCCGCTTCTCTGCCTTCCATCAGCATGTCTGATACTAACCTCCAGGAAAATGACGCGTTGCGCCTTCTCGGGCTAACGTTCGTAGATGACATGAAGTATAACTGCTGCCAAGAAAGCCGGTTCACGTGACGTGCGAGACAATTTTTCTCACCAGAATCTATCCTACATATCGATGGCCACCATTCGTCCATGCTTAGACTATTGCTGCCACATAAGGTCTGGTGTTCCTCGTATATGTACAGAGCTCTTTGATAAAATACCACAGAATAATCAGAAATATTACTGGTCCTAATCTGGCATATAGGTTTCAATCACTTTCCCTCCTCCGTATGGACATCTCCCTTTCTTTTTCTATAAATATTTTTCTGGTAATTGTTCGGATGAGCCCTTCGCTATGCTATTTAGACTCTTTGAACTGAAGCGCAGTACTAGTTGAGTTGGCTAGATGTAACCGCAAGTTAACAGTTTCTTTTCTCACACTTCTCGCTTGTGGAACTCCTTTCTGACTCCATGCTTTCCAGTCAATTTTAATCTGCAAAAATTTAAATGCAATGTCTATCGCTATCTACTATCCTCCTGATTACTCTTCTTTTGTTCTCGCTCCTTGATAATGTTTCTGTTTTCTAATTTCTTCACACCCAGTCACCCCTTGTGTCTTAGTGGCTTTATTAATCTATATATATATATATATATATATATATATATATATATATATATATAACATAAATCATTCATACGAATAACAAATAATGAAGCTAATTATGGCAAGAATCATTCCTGCTAACAACATTTAATAATAAAATATAATCAACATCATATCCGTTACTGAATGGTACGATCCTTGTTTATAAATTCTGGTGTTGAGTGGTCTTATTTTTCTACTAGCCAGGGCTTTCAATCGTATCGTCCGATCATCATCAGGTAGTAAATTAGTTACGTTTTTTAAAATCCAGGTAATAATTAGACATCGAAAGTGTAACCCGAAAGAAGTCTTTTTTACAATTGTGATATTGTTAACAGTAAGAATAATTTTGGAACGTGCAGACTCGACGCTGAGGTTGAATTTTGAAATTTTGCGTTCTCGTAGAAGTAGGTGCTTTTTTGTAGTAAAAGTGGCATGAACTAAATTGTTCAATAATTATAGTAATGTCACAATTATTATCGGGAAATTATATATATATAATTAGCTGACGTACTCTCCTGAAAGACAAATTTCCGTAATTCTTCTATGCTGATGATCATAATTTCGTCATATGTCTTACCAGCAAAACGTCGTTAATTCATCCATCCATCTTCTGTTTGCTATTTTGCTACTGTGTTTGATATCCACTAGATATCAATCTTGCAATCTTTCGATCCATCTGTTATCCTTTTGCTCTTGCTATGTATTCTGCTCACATCCATTTTAGTCGTCTAATCACACTTCTGTGATTTCCCTAATTTGGTCTATTCTCTGATCCATGCTGTTCGCTTTCAATCTTTTTGAGGTTTCCCTATCATTGCACTTTCCATAGATTTTTGTCCGTTTGTAAGTTTGTTTTGAAGTGATTTTAGGAATTTCCATATTTCAGACCCATACATCATATCTCCAATTATCCATTCGTTATACACTGGCAAACTAGTAACATTTCATCACCGCCGATCAGACCTTAAACCTGCACTTCATACTAATGAGTGGTCATACCCTCAAAGAGACTCTCGAACACCTACTGGGTCTAAAGCTCTTTACAAGAGTCAAACCAAGAATGGAGTATTGCTGTTATATCTGAGCTGGTACTGCGCATTCCTCACTCGACAGAGTTCAAAAAGCACTTACATGGCCTTGTGGGTGATAAATTATTCTCCAGTCTGCAACCGTTAACCTATAGACCAGCCTTTCACTATTATATGTCTATTACTATGGCAGATGTTCGGAGCAAGTTCCACTCAGACAGTTTCCCCAGAACTGTTTTGGTGAAACATCTCCCGAGACAATGCTTCCCTGACAACTACAATCTTGGTCTCTTTAAGTCCAGGGTTAACCGATATCAATCTTATTCGTCTTTATAATAATCTCTTATTTTCCCCGTCCTTTCAACAATTTCACTTAGTAAGACTTTACCTTGAGTGTTCCTTGGGCCTTCTTTTGGGTGAACTAACAGTAAAAAAAAGAAACTTTTCATTACATCTCAAATTTTAGTAAAAGCTTCCTAACCTTTCCTAAGTAAATTTATTTCTTCTTTATGAATTTCTTTAATGTTATCACTGTCCGAATTAGATGTATTACTGGATCTTTTCCAGTTCTTCATCCTCTATTTTTAAAATATTTTTTGAACCTTGCAAATATTACTTTTGTTTTATTTGTGTTTATTTAAAAACTTGCACTGAGAGATTCCGATTTCAGCTCATTTAGCATTTCTTGTAATTTACCTTATGATTCGGATATTCGTAAAATCTGATCAGGAAACCAAACTTGCTCAAAATATTCTCCGTTTAAGTTTACTACTATTTTTCCCAGTTCATTTTCCAAAATATACTTTCAATGCATACTTTAAATAATTTAGACAAAATCGTATTACCTTGCCTGACTTTTTAAAAAAATTTACTTGCATGTATGCATTCACATAATTGCAATACTATTAACACACACACACACACACACACACACACACATATATATATATATATATATATAGTGTATAAAAATACTTTTACAAACTTTGGGGTGGCTTCCTCACACCAAAACAGGGACAAAAATCCATATAAACATATGTCCGCAAATCCTTCGTTTTTGATTTATTTAAAGTTCAAAGAAAGTTTAAAGTAAATGGCGCTGTGTTGCCATGTACACTAGGTTACATTTGTCATTCATGTACATTTGTGGCTAGTCTGTTTTCAATGTTTAACGAGTGTAGAAGTGAGTTAACTGAGAAGTGTTCCATTTAACAATGGCAGGACAGTCATATCGTGAGCAGGCAGATATGATTTTTGCATACGGCCACGCGAATGGAAATGAGGTTGCACGGCTGTATAAGATTGCGTTTCCAGCCCGAGGGCAGCCGAGTCACCCAACCTTTGCTGCTGTTTATCGTTGCTGAGACAAGATCCATTGCACCACAAACTATGGATCGAAGAAGACCGAGATACGCTCGCACGCCTGACCACGTAGAACACATTCTACAGGCTGTCGGAGACGATCCAGGTATCAGCACACACCAAGTGGCCCCCAGCATATCGTACATCACATAGTACAGCACGGAGGTTATTTCAAGAGCAACTCCTGTATCCGTATCATTGGCAAAGTGCGCAAGGTCATTCGCCCTCTGATCATTCACAACGGGAGAATTTTTGCCGATGGTTTATTGCTCAAACGGCCAATCCGTTGTTTGTCTCTTCAGTCTTGTTTACGGATGAGGCAACAAACAACAAATAACAAATTCACACAACCAACATTTGTGGGTGGATCGGAATCCCTATTGTATAATATACACTAGACACTAGCATCAGTTTACTATTAACGTGTGGGCTGGAATTGTAGGCGACCGTCTGGTAGGTCGATATGTTCCCCCAACACACCATACACAGCACATTCTGCAGGAGCTGTCTACGGGGACTTTATTTCGAATACACTTCCAGACCTGCTAGATGTATGTACCCTTTCTAATACGAAGGTGCATGAAGTTCATGCATGATGGGGCCCCAACACATTTTAGTCACATTGTTCGCGATACACTGGCTGACCTCCACCATGAAAGATGGACAGGTAGGGAATGACCAGTTCCATGGCCTGCACGTTTCCCCCGACCTCAATCCATTGGATTTTTAACTGTCTGGCCACCTTTCGTTTATGCAGCAGACAATAATAATGCAGAGACGCTTCATCTATGTGTCATGGGAGCCTGTGAAACCATTCGACACCATGTGGGAGTATTTGAAAGGGTCCGCTAGTCAATGATCCGACAGCTGCATGCGTATGTAGAAGCAAGCGGAGGACATTTTGAACATTTGGTATGAGTTGCTGTGTTGATGTGCAACGATGGCCTTTTGGACATGTGTTTATGTGGATATTTCCCCTTGTTTTTGGTTTCAGGAAGCCGCCCCCAAAGTTTGCAAAAGTATTTCTGGATTGTATCTTGGATTGTACATTTGACAGAGTCTAGCGTAAACTTTAAACCTATTTAAATTAAAAACGAAGGATTTGCGGCCATATGTTTATATGAAGTATTGTCCTTGTTTTGGTTTGCGGGACCCGCCCTCAAAATATGCAAAAATGAAATATGAACTTCGGACAGTTAATGAAACATACAAACCTTGTTGATTCTTCTTAATCAAACTTTTATATATATATATATATATATATATATATATATATATATATATATATATACGTCCCCGAAAAAATAAAATTCGGTCGAGCACTTTAGAGGGAAAAATGCGAATTTTTAAACAGTGACTGCTGCTGCTGCTGGTGCAAAAGCTCTTCTATGAATTAAGCTCTCTTGTTCTAAAATAAATGCGTAAAAATTCAACTTCCTCTCTGCCGGGAGCTTATATGTCAGGGCAAAAATCTCTGACTGATACCAAATTGGTTGGGTTTCGATCCTGGCTTGAGGTAACCGGATCTCTAGCAACACTGAGGAACTGTGATACAACGAAACAGTCTATCTGTGGATGGAACACACACACACACGCGCACACACATATATATATATCGGAATGGGTAGGATAAAAAATTTACATGCACGTACATATACTTGCACGTACGTATAAATATATTCCTTCCTTTGTTATAAATTTAGTGCTCACTGTTAAGAAACAGAGCTACAAGTATATATGTCGATAAAACGACTCAGAGTTCCATGCAGTCCTTGCAATCTTCAGGTGCAGATATGTTCTCTCATTCTCTCTCTCTCTCTCTCTCTCTCTCTCTCTCTCTCTCTATATATATATATATATATATATAGATATAGATAGATAGATATGTATACTAACAATATATATATATAGCTCCAACTCTGAGTTTCATGTACGTGGCAAAAAGTGAAAAGTAACCGTTGTAATATTTCAATATTTATAACCTAAATATTAAAATAGCGGAGCAGTCTAGTTACTTATGACGAAATAAAATAGGGATACAATGGATTTAATACAAAACGAAACATACACACACACACACACACACATATATATATATATATATATATAGAGAGAGAGAAACAGAGAGAGAGAGAGAAAGAAACATAGAGAGAGACATGTGTAATGAAAAGTTCTCTGCCCGACTAAATTCTGATCTTTTGTCATTTGCCCATATACTCATGAGTTTCACGCTATATATATATATATATATATATATATATATATATATATATATATGTGTGTGTGTGTGTGTGAAAGTGAACATTAAAGTCAACACTCAGAGGCGACAGACTGTTTCAGGCCTGATGATTGCGTTTAGCATGAAACAGTCGGTCGCCTCTGACTTCAATATTCACTTACATATTTACATACTCTCTATCTCTGATATTGAGCACTTTATCCCATAAATATAGCATAGCTTAAAACTATATATATATATATATATATATATATATATATATATATATATATATATACACTTTATTATAGGATATTACATTCAAACATGTAGAAAAACGGTACACAAATGCACTCATGTTAAGATGTGTATCAACATATCTCATCGGACGTGATGAGATGTTGCTCTACTATTTGATTGTATTGAGCCCTCTTTTAAATTAATGTTATGAACGTTGGAATTTATATTCGATTCGTTCTCATTTCACACACACAGACACACACACATACACGCACTCACACACACACACACACAGACACACACACATATATATATAATTAGGATGGACATCGAAATCAATGCTGCATGTTTACTGAGTGTCATCTTCATACTTGAAACCCACCATCGGACCCTCTGATAATCGTTTTTCGATGTCCACATTATTCATATTTTAAAACTTTCTCTCGTCGACATATATATATATATACTTTTATAACTTTAAGGTTATTTATAGTGGCTACTTGTATTTGAGTAGACATTCAGTTTATTTATTAAGCAGTATATTTATGTATTAATAAAGAAATAAATAAATGTAGCGTCTACTCAAATACGAGTATCCACTAAAAATAACGTTTAATCAATAAAAATATTTCCGATTATCAAATAAAAAATCCATCCCTTGCTTTTACAAATCTATCTGTCGATATATATATATATATATATATATATATATATATATATACGGATAGAAATGTGAAAGGGGAGACTGAAAACAGCCGCGCGTAAAAGGTATAGACAACAAAAAAAAATACTCAATACGAAATATGCAGAGCTAAGATATTTAAGAAAAGGCTAAAATACCAACCTACCTCGCAACACGGGTTTCGACCGTAAGATCTCCTCAGGCAAGTCAAGGAAAACTACTCTAATGTACCAGAACATCGGAAGTGGGAGACTAAAAGTATGAGAAAGTAAGGAGGCGAGAAAAAAACATTTTAAGTGAGGAAAAGAACGGGAAAAACTGTAAGTGAGCTAAAGAGGGGGATAAAAGAAAATTTTTTTTATTTCGCTCATCCGGGTTTATAGGTACCTAAAAAATATTTACTTAAATGCCTGCACCATGACATAATCTCAGTTCTCTCATTTAGTAAGACGCCTTTATCAGGATATGTGGCAATGGCCAATTTCTCTTCCTGACACAGACGGCAACAATTACCCCGAATTCTGCCAGTTTTTACCTTCCTTACCATGTTCCAGTTTACACAAGGACTTCTGCCATACCTCCCTCTGTATTTCCAGACACAATCAGCAAGTTTGGTATCACTTCTATGGCTCTTCGACCTAAAAAAAGAAGGATGATAGTAAAATCTCTTTTTGTTCTGGTATATTGGAGTAGTTCTCTTTGATTTGTACATCCGTCCACTTACCTGAGGAGACCTTACCGTAAAAACCCAGGTTGCGAGGATGGTTGGCATTTTAGCCTTTTCTCATATATATATATATATATATATATATATATATATATATATATATATATATATATATATATATATATGACTAACATATTAAGGGTTAACAACAACCTAATTTTCTAAGTCATTAACCCCTTCCCCGGTGTATACGTGTATATACGTTTTTACCGAAAGTGTCTTTTTCAGACACTGATGAATAAACACCTCCAAAACATAACGTTCCAAAAACAGCTATAGGCGTGTTTATACGTCGATTTTGATTCTTTTTATGTCCTTCCGAGCTTGAAATTCAATTGTCAACTCATACGTCTGTGCCTCAGTTTCTTAGGGTATTAAAAATAAATATAAAAATTAATCTGAAAATGAAACTTTCATCCCAAAATAATTAGCGAGGAATGGGTTAATCGTGACTTTTATTCTTAATGGCCTGTAATTTTGACCATGTGACAGTTTTGTCCTCGTACAATAAAATATGCTGTACTTCAAAAAGTTCGCATTTTACTACTGGGAAATATAGATGTCCTTAAAACCGAATCCATCGGTTCATCCCGGGAATATTCCAAATAACCAATGTCTAATAAAAAATAATAAATAAAAATCTTGATCCCTTTCTGTTGGCACGAAATGAACTTGAGCAGTGTTATGACCGAACAGCCGCTTAAAGAATCGCAGTTATCCGCAATTTGAACGATACGTCAGTGATTCGGGGGCGTGTCGGGTTTGTCCGTCTGCGGTAGGTCTTTTCTTTTTCGCTGTCGACGACGTCCACCCACCGCATTGCTAAATCTATCGGAAATCCGAAACTTCAACACAGATTATCGTCTACAATTTCTCCATTCAATGAACCATGTTCAACACCAGCAAATTTCAATTGAAAGCTGACAAATTGGCTTCCGTTCCTCGTTAACCATCACTCTTAAGAATCACTTTCTATATAATCATTACCCACCCACACACACACACACACACACACACACACACACACACACACACACACACACACACATATTTATTAAGTCGCTTTTAGTTTAATAGAAGACAACATATGGTGTGGTTTTGAGAGAGAAAAGTGTCGTCTCAATTTGCACCGAGAAAGAAAATTTACATTAATTACTATATTTACACTCGTGTCCTCATCTTTGTTGCTATCATCGTAACGTTTCAACCGTTGTGTCCATGGGCCTTCATCAGATGATTGTTGATCCTGGTAATCCTCAGGGAAATTTGAACTGAACCCTTAGATAATCTACGGGGGTAGATTGTTCTCGTATCTCTAGCCATGTCTACAGATATCTCGTCTTGTTCTTATTTTGTACTGTTAAGTCATTGCTTGCTTCGTTTCCCCAGAGACCAAGGACTCACTACGCAGCCAAGCCCAGCCAAACCCATTCCAAGGATTCAATTCACAATTACCATGTCGCGTACTTGTACCGTGGAAACAGAGGGAGGTATAACTGTGCAGTATTAAATTAGACGAGATGTCCCTATACAGCAGAACACTCTCTCTCTCACTCTCTCTCACTCCCTCTCTCTCTCTCTCTCTATATATATATATATATATATTGGGGGAGAGAGAGAGAGAGAGAGAATCGGTATCACTTCCATGAAAGGCAGTAAAGCCACTAAGACGCAATGGGTTTACAGGGTGTGGAGGGATTAGGAACAGAAACATTAATAATGAGCGGGAAGAGAAAAGAGTAATCACGAGGACAGTAGATAGCGATTGATATTGTATTTAAATTTTTGCAAATTAAAGTTGGTTGGAAAGCATGGTACCGGAAGGGAGTTCCTCAAGCGAAAAGTGCGAGAAAGGAAACTGTTAACATAGAACTTACGGCTACATCTAGACAGCTCAATTGTCAATTGATGAGATCACAGCGCCAGTCTAGTCCTGCGTTTAAATTCATGATGTCTAGGCACCGTAGCAAAGAGCTTATTTGAACAGTTACCATGAACGTATTTATAGAAAATGCACAGAGAGCCAAACTTGCAGCGGTGGGAAAATGAATGAAGCCGAGTAGCCAGATCAGGACCAATAATATTACTGATTCTTCTTTGGATCTTATCAAGGAGCGCTAGGTAAATAGTAGGGGCACCGGACCATATATGGCAGCAATATTTTGAACATGAACGAATTGTAGACATATATATATATATATATAAGATAGATTCTGGATAGAAAAATTGTCTCGCATGACACAGTGAACCAACTTTCTTGGCAGCTGACCTAGCAAAGGAATCAATATAATCTTTCCACTTCATGTCAGCTGAGGACATTAGCCCGAGAAGGCGCAACGCGTCACTTTGCTGGAGTTCAGCATCATCCATGCTAGTGGAAGGCAGGGATGGGTCTCTCGGATGATTAATGGAGAGAAGGTTAGTTTTGGAGGCGTTAGAATTAACAAGCCATCTTTGCTACTGTTAATGACGGACTAGAGGTCGTTTTGGACATCGGTTGCCATTTTGACCTTGTCAGATCAGCCTATCTGTACTATCGAGGCATGTGTAAATGGATGTTTTGTCAGCATAGATGCCAAGTTGAGAGGTGATGTCATTGGGAAGATCATTAATGAAAATTAAAAACAGAGTAGGACCAAGGATGGAAACTTGGGGCACATTCGCATTAGTACGAAAGGCTGTAGATGCGTCGCCGTTCAGGATAATTTTCATTTTGCGATTTGATAGGAAAGACTGGATCAATTCAAAAAATGTATCCAGAGACACCTTAACTTTTCAGCTTGTGGAGAAGGCCTGTATGCCAAACCCTGTCAAAGGATTTCGAGATATCCAAAGCCACAGCCCGGGCTTCACCGTTTTTATCTGTAGCATGATAGAATCTTTTCGCAATTATCATCAGTACATCAGCAGTTCACCTGGAGAAACGAAAGCCATATTGAGAAATGATGAACCAATTTAGCATTCATTAAAGCCTCTAAGAGTTTCCAAAAAATAGGTAAAGGCCGATAGTTGCATGGGTCGGACGGTTCACCAGGGTTCTTAGAAACTGAAACAACAGAAGATGACTTCCAGTAAGCGGGAAAGCAGGAGACATCGAGGCATTTATTATACAGTTTAGAGAGAAAAGGAGCCAGTTCGGGAGCAAAATTCTTAATGACTATTACAGGGATACCATCGGGTCCACATGCTTTGTAGGGATCTAGGTTAGAGATGATAGTAGAAATCAAAGAAGGGGTTATATCTATATCACTCAAAAGAGATTCAGTTCTAAATGGGTAGTTAGGCAGGCATACTCCAGATGAGTCTAGGATAGAGCTTGAGGAGAATTTACGGGCAAAACATTCACCTTTATCCGCAGAAGGTGATAATAATTCAGATCGATTGAAGCGGGGATAAATAGAACCTTACACTTATTTAATACCCTATCACACAGCCGCCAGTAATCTCGAGAACCAAAGTTGCTGGAGGCAATGCGGTGCCTCATTCTCTCGGCAAACAGGGACTTAGCTCCTTCGAGGACTCACATTTATTACGAGCAGTAACGAATAGGCACCTGTTGTGACGATAGTGGTTCATGTGTACTATAACGGCCGAGCATATTGGTGTGAACCATGGAGAGGATTGAAGTTTCACCAGGTATTTTCGGGAAGGGATGAAAGTGTCCATGTCGTCTTTGACCCAGGAAGAAACCTCAGTGGCGAAATTTTCAATTGGGAGTTTAAAGATGTCAGTCCAAGGGGCGTTATGAAGAAAATGACGGAGTGGGTCACAACCAGCATGCTGTTAACGGAAAGTGGTCTTAGGGATAAGACGTTCCTGTTTAATGGATAATTCGAATGCAATATCAATGAATACCGCAGAGTGGTCCGAGTTAGCAAGAGGGCAGTTTTGAGAAATTTGGCAAGAGCGAGGAGAGGAGGTGAGAAATAAATCAAGTACAGATACCTGTTGCTCGATTTTGCTAGGGAAACGAGTACGGAAGTCCACGATTTGAGTAAGGGATTGGACAATGGAATAATTTAATGTCTGAATACCGGCACTATCAGTACCTTTTAGGTTTCAGCCACGTGTCATGTGGAACATTAAAATCACAGAAGACAAAGATGTTTGCAAATGGATGGAGAGAAAGTGCCTTTTCTATAATGTCAGCTACTACTATATTGCAGTCCTGGGAAGAGGGGGCGATAAAGGAAAAGAAGATAGCTAACATAGTAACGAAAGACTGAAGTGCATGAAAGAGTAGTCATGGGAGCCGAGAGACAATTCCCTTGCCATTGGAAGATTATCCCGGATGTAGACACCAAGGCCATGTATGTGAATGCTGGAATTCGATGTTAGCAATGGAAGAATTTAAGTTGGTTTCACACAGGGCAAAGATATCTGGTGACCGTTCCGAGAGTAAAGATTCTACACTGCAGCAGTTGGAACGGATACCACGAATATTGGTGAAAGAAATATAGGTGTTTTTTTTACTGGTTTAGTTGTATTTGTTTTTGTTGTGTTTTCCATGGGATTCATTTTAAGAAGAGAAAACAAAGATTTCTATAATTGTTAATATCTGTTGTTAATGGCAATACAAACTCGCCAGGGTAAGGCTGAAAGCATAGTATATTGTGGCCTCAGGCTAATTCCATGATAATGGCTAATAGATTATCCGAAAGCGCTCTGACCCAAAGATAACTTCCACAGATCTTACAAACTCTATGTCCTCAAAAGAAATCTCATGTTCGCATGAAAGAAAACCATAATAAAAATCTTAATCGCAGTATATTGTCAGTCATCTTCAATGAATCATATATATATATATATATATATATATATATTTTTTTTTTTTTATTTATTTATATATTTTTTTTTTTATATTATTAAAATTAAGTAATTCATTGAGTCTAGAAGAAACCTTAACAAAATGCAGAAAGCAGTTTCGTCCTATATTTGGGACTCATCAGCAGTGTGTATTCACTACCGAGAATTGAAACCCGGACAGTTACGTTATCCAGCAAACGCCATACTAACTGTACCAACGGTCCTCGTTGACGTAGAGGTAGCGAATTAGGCTCGATATTTGGTGGTGGAATTAATTCCCTTACACATAAGACTATGCCCCCACGAGCCACGACTACTATCCCCAAGCCGCTCCATCCAGAGCATTAGAAACCGGTTCAAGCAAGAATATACAAGTGACAGAAATTATATATATATATATATATATATATATATATATATATATATATATATATATATATATATATATATAATACCATACATCATACACCCCCACTAAAGTAATAAAAGTTAACATAAACTTAGCACACACATCCCATTCCCAGCAACCAAAAAAACTGTCAAAATGACCGAGGAGGTACTTCATAAAGTCAGGAATCTGCCATCCTCTATCTTAAAAACAACTTCAAAGAGGTCGTTTCACCAACACAAGGATTGACCAAAATTAACGATAAAAAAAAGTCCCAAAAGACAAAACAAATGAAAACTACAGATAAAGTGCAATTTCTTCAGAAACAGTCATTCACTCCTGTAGTTTACTGCTACTAACAAGCAGGGATTTTTTTTTCTCCTGGTGATGAAACTATTCGAGGAACCTAATTGAAATAATAAAACAAAAAATATTAATATACAACCCAGTGTATCTGAAAATTTAAATATTTATATTTATATTCAGTTTTTCTGTTTCTGACCAGTCCTGTATATATCGTCTCTTCATCTAACTTAAATCTAATATAAATATGTCTCCATTAACCATGTCCTGAAGAAGGTCTATTTGACCGAAACATCTGACGTCGACAGAATAACAAAAACAAAAACAAAATAAAAACAGTAAACTCACATATTCGGATTTTGCTTTGTCTTTTCCACATTTTCATCATACCGTCGGATCTACATCCACACATTTGCTTACATATATATATATATATATATATATATATATATATATATATATATATATATATATGTAAGCAAATGTGTATATATATATATATATATATATATATATATATATATATATATATATATATATATATATATATATATATGTCTCCGAGAATACGCGTCCGTGTCGTACGCGTGCGTATATCTCAAGACAGTCAGATAAACGTCTTAAGGTAATTAACACTGAAGTTGAAGTCCTGTTCATCGGCAGGTTTATTAAAAGCCAAAAGTATAAAACTAGAAAAAGAAATAAATGCACATAAATGTCAAGTTAGTCTGAATAATAAGCAAAAAAACAAAAAAAAACAAGGAATATGATAAAAGCAGCCGGAGGCTTGAATATAGAAGATCATTTGTTTAAATGGGTAAAGGAAGGCAGCGAATAATTTATTTACATGAATATGTATAAAGCTTGCTACAGTAATACATTCCAATGTTGCAACGAGTTGACGGAAAAGGAAATTACATCAAGGTTACATTTGGCAACAGGCTGTGAACAGATAACACGCACTGAAAGGATTCTGCACAGAAAGATACAAACGTAAAATAAACGATTAAAATTTTCAAATAATAACATTATAATAAATAGACAAATGTCGAGAAAAAGATGTGTGTGTGTGTGTGTGTGTGTGTGTAAAAATTCAGTAAAATATATTTATGAAAACAATATGAATAAAGGAAAAAGGAAAATCTTTCTTTATCAACACGTTGGTAAGGAAAAGTTTTCCTATGTCATTATATATATAGATATAGATATAAATAGATATAAATAGATATAAATAATAGCTGGACACTCGAAAACTTTCCTTTAATCTTTGG
>OZ038488.1:7753745-7763745 GCA_964036315.1 Acanthosepion esculentum
AATGAAAAGAATACGAAAAACTGTTCAAAAAGCCCGTTTTTCGACCATAACTCCCTGTTTTTTCATCTGATGCTTTCCAAATTTGCCATGTAAATTGCATTTAATTGCTTGCGTGAATGTTTGTTTTAGATTATCTCAGTTAAATCTGCGACAAACTAGGTTCAATATCGGCTTTTGCAATTTTTGCCAATAGTTTCTTCATATGATTCGATCCTAAATTGGCATTACAATAACCTTTGATGGAAAAATTGTTTGAGAAGGATTATTGAAGCATTAAAAGGGAAAAATTCCCGAAGAACGTCTTATTAACCCCAGCTTTACAGTTAACAAGCGATGAAGAAGGCGGGCGTTAGCTCTTGCAGTTGAATCAAGATCTGACGCTTCATCCCTGTTTTTGTTTCATTATTAGATTCATGAACAATGCCATACTATTTAAAAGTTATTATGGCCATAGAAAATTTACTGAATATCTAAAACATTGAACCAACTTAACCCCGAGCAACGACCACACAAGAAGGTTTTATCTATGGAATCCCTTTATTAAGAACAATCAAACATTTGCGAAGGACATAGCGTAAAAAAGATGAGGGAGTAGCTTAGTATACCAACGGATGATACATGCAAGCGGGGACGCTTGCAGACATTTCTAGACAGGGGGTACTGGTATACGTTACACAATTGCAGCCAGGCAACGCCGGGTACCTCAGCTAGTTTACACTAAAATCGTAACTAAAATTCCTACTGAAACAAAGATTGAGTTATGACTTTGAAGGGGAAGATGACTCAAGGCAGCTGTGAATTTCTAGAAACAGTATTCAAAACAGCCAAAAGGCGTTTGCTACTACTGGAAGTGTTTTAAGTGTAAAGAAAACCGAAAGACCCCAAAAATTAGACAAAGAGAGATGAAAGAAATATTGTGAGAGCCAAGATAGCCAATTCAAAATGAACAGCCAGACAAGTAAGGACTTGTTATGGTAATTTACCGACGCACGCATGAACTCTCCCAGCTATAAATAGGAGCAGGTACTGCCTTTTAGAGAGAGGTTTCCAGCAGTCAGCTCTGACAGTCGGACCGAACATTCCCGCTGTAGCACTCACGTTTGCATATGTCAATGCCACATCGGATTGAGACAATTCAAGCCAAAGCCTACGTTTAAGATGCTCTATCATCCAGCAGACAGCATGAACGAAAATGCGGTAACTTGTTTTCTGGCCCTTAAGGATCATAAAATGTACTGAAAAAGTATACTGCTAGCGCTCTCGATTTCGTAGAAAAATCAACAAAAGTAATTAAATTACCAAGGTAGCCCAAAACATTTGCCCGATAGTACACACACACACACACACACACACACACACACACACACACACACACACACACACACATATATATATATATATATATATATATATATATATATATATATATGTATATATATATATATATATACTTTACATTCATGCATGTAGGAAAAACGTTACATAAATGCACGCAGGTTTCGTGTATTAACACATCTCATCAGGTGTTAACGTCTCACCATTTCTCATTTGGGAAGTAATAGTGGGGCTGACATAAAACGATTTTAACGTGTTCTCAAGGTTTTCAGTAATTCTTACAACAAATGGTCTCAATTAATTTTGTGATTTTTAGATATTAACATTTTACATTTTGTAGTATGCAGGCTGTTACACGATTTGGACAATTCTGGTCTTGCACCAGGTATACACACGCACACACACACACACACACACACACACACACACACACATACATACATATATATATATATATATATATATATATATATATATATATATATATATATATATATAAATTCAAACATTTATAACATTAATTTAAAATAGGGCTCAATCCAATAGGAGAGCAATATTCTTTATTATAGGATATTACATTCAAACATGTTGGTACAACGCGACATAAAAGCACTCATGTTTCGATTTGTATTCGTATATATATATATATATATATATATATATATATATATATATATATATATATCACTTTAAACGTTAGGTTTAGTGGATACCCTTATTTGAGTAGACGCTCAAAATAAGGTAAAAATATGTTGTATAAATAAGAATCCATTATTTCTTTACACACACACACACACACACACACACACACATATATATATATATATATATATATATATATATATATATATATATATATATATATATATATATATATTCCACTGGTTAGCCCTGACATATGCACTTTGTGCTCTCTCAAATTTGTCTGATCAACAGCTGTGTTCAAATACCCCACCCGAAAGCAAGGATAAGGCGAGGCGTCTAGCCACCCGACAATAACCCTCGAATGACGCACTTGGGACTAGACTAACACCCGAAATGTTCTGCCACCTCCCAACAGTTCCCAACACTTCTCCGTTCGAATTGTTCGCACCTTCTCGTGTGTCTGGCTGCAGAAGTAAGAGATGTGCTGCCAAATAAAATAAATATAGAAGGCGGTTGCTTACCGTCTGTGGTTTGTCGCAACTCGGCGCCTGGTGGTGGGTGGCCCCGATGAATCACAGGTGTAGGCCCATCTTTAATGGTTAGGAGATGCAGCAATTCATACCTTTTAACTGGTGCGAGTCTAGCTTTTCTGGCAACCAAATATACAAGATGAAGGCCAAGAATAACGAAGACTTATTATATCATTGTGGCATCTTCACCTTAAGTCATAATAAGCGACATCAGTTCTAAGAAAGTGTAATAAAAGGGATTTATTATTATTATTATCATTAGTTGTAGTAGTAGTATAACTATTAATAATAATTCCTTTTTATTACAATAAAAGGGATTTATTATTATTATTATTATTATTATTATTATTATTATTATTATTATTAGTAGTAGTAGTAGTAGTAGTAGTAGTAGAAGCATTATCCTTCGGAAAGGTATGAATCCATCTTTTCCCTCCCTCAGCTATGGGTTGAATAATAGGACATACTGAGTTCTGTAGCCTTGGTTGTCAACCAGTCTACCGCAGAAAGAAATAGCAACCTACTGATGGTAAACTTCAGTCAGGCATGACTCGAAAAAGGCATGATCACCCAAGCGTGTATTACTCATGGCACTTAACTGACTGAGCATTAGTATTATTTTTAATAGCTTGTAGTGAATGAGTTGTTTACACTGGAGGTCAAGTAACAGCAAGTCTACTCACTATTTCCAGCATTGATTTTTGTATTCTTGTTGTTATTAATAATGGTGCCGCTTGGATGACCCCAACTTTTCTAAATATTATGCAAAATTTCTTTTTAATCCTTTCACCTAAAACAAGGCAATAAAGCAAGTAAGACGCGAAGGATTACTGAGTGTGAAAAATATAAAAGATCAGGAATTAAGAAAATAAAAGATAACGATTGACATCGCATTTAAATTTTTGAAGATTAAAGGTTACTGGAAAACAACAGGCCAGAAAAGAGTTCCACAAGCGAGAAGTGCGAGAGAAGAAATTGTTAGCATAGAACTTACGGTTATATCTATTTCAACTATAAAAAAACGAAACCTTGTCACCAATATGGTACTGCGCTGAAATTTATAAAATTGAGGTACCAAAGAGGAAAGCGATATTTATTTTTGTAATATACAAAAAAATATGATACAAGGCCAAAAAGGGGATGAGGGAAGACTGATCTTCATCTGTCTTATATTTAAACTTAGCTAGCCACAATCACTGATCCAAAGATACCGCAGTATTTCTTACACCAAAACACCACATTCTTACATACCATTCTTACTACTACCATCGTAATACCTTTAAAAATAACCGCAATGAATGTGAAAAATTCTATGTACAAGACACTAAACAAAATAGTGTTAGTAATGACTCCTCGCAATCCTTAATTGTAGAAAAACATCAGTTAATTGGACGAAATTAACGCAGTATTAGGTAATTTAAACAATCATTCGTTCAAACACTAACTCAAGCACACACTCTTTCATAAAAACAAATACGAAATGCACACTCGAAAAGCGAAAGGCATCCACCAGAGAACTGACATCTCTTGCCACCTAACGAGAGGGAAT
This sequence comes from Acanthosepion esculentum, assembly GCA_964036315.1. NCBI lineage: Eukaryota > Metazoa > Mollusca > Cephalopoda > Sepiida > Sepiidae > Acanthosepion > Acanthosepion esculentum. Next base: position 7,757,805 of record OZ038488.1, read on the forward strand.
TAAACTAACTTAAACTTTGTGAAAAAAGCTATCAGCTATACACAGACGTTTTCTAAAGATCAATCATTAAAATGGCTTTCAGAGAATAGACCCTGTAGGTCTTAAAGAAGACAACAACCATCACAGCTTATCATGGGTTCTAAACCAGAGGGTGGGGAAATTTTAAGGTTTTAGGTGGGTATCTTTATTTTTTCTTTTCTTTTTTATTTACAGAATATGGAGCACATCATGAGTGCCCCAAAAGACAGCATAATGGCTCTTAGATTCAATATGGAGTCACATGCTTCATCCTCATCAATGGAGAAAAAAGGCTTCAGTGTGTATTTTGTTGCAAAGCTTTGTCAAATGATTTTTGGAAACAAGCAATTATTTTATTAAAAATAACCTATGCAATGGAGATTTTCTAAATGTAGCTTAGATGGAGAACAAAGACGAAAGTATGTGGCATCCAGTGTGGATCAAACTCACATGTAATTGTTCTAATGAAACAAGCTTGCTAACCATTACATCACGTCGAGTATATATATTAATATGGAAAAGAATGAACATTTTCAATAATATATGCATATTATTTGGAATGCGCCCTTTGAGTCGGACAATATTGGAAAGAGATGCACTGGTTCAAAATGGTTGAGAGTCACTGGTATAGACTATTTCAAAGAGTATGGTGTTAGGCTCCGTGGAAACGGTGACGCAATTACTGAGCAGTACTAATTAAGAACAAGAGATATCGCTAGATATTGAGGGCGGAAGAAGAACAATTTAGCTCTGTAGATTAAATAGAAGGTTCAGTTCGAAACAAACACCTGATGATGGCTGGAAGGCATCACGACCAGAAATATTTTGATAGTAACAACAAAGTTGAGAATGCGATTGGAAATAATGTAAATAATGAAACAGTCAAAGTATATATACTTTGTTTATTTTTACTAATTTATTTTGTCATTAGATAAACACTGAAAAATGCGCACAGTAGGAAAAGTGATCTAGTCATAAACAGGATTTGAATACTAGAAGGAACATGAAACTTAAACATGTGCCTGGGCAAATATTTAATTCACAAACAGAATATATAGTCGTTTTGTAATCATGTCGATGTTTATACACAAGAATTTCAGAAAAAATATTGTTTTGAAAACAAAGTTAATATTAGCCTGAAGATGATTTGAATTAACGTTGAAATAATGTTCACACTGGATAAATTTGATTGAATGTTTATTATGATGAAATAATTTTATCAAAATAATTGTCGTCATACGTGTTGGAAATTTTTATGAGTCATAATCACTGGGCATTATATCAAACCATGCGAAGATCAGAAAATAACTATAATCAATCTATCTATCGAGCTAGCTAGCTCTCTCTGTTTCTCTCTCTCTCTCTCTCTCTCTCTCTCTCTCTATATATATATATATATATATATATATATGTATATATATATATATATATATATATATATATATATATCCGAGTGTAAGTTAGGTTAATTCCAATGTTCAAACATTATATTTTTAAAAAGTGCTCAATACAGCGTACAGCCCAATAGTATTTATTAACAATTATAACGAAAACATGTTATAAACCACTGCAGAAATGCAATCATACTTCAGCACTATAGGTACTTCTTCAGACCACCGACTGAAGAAGCACCTATAGTGCTGAAACTATTGCTGATTGCATTTATGTTTCGGTTTATAACATGTTTTTGTTATAATTGTTGATAAATATTATATATATATATATATATATATATATATATATATATATATATATATATATATATATATATATAAACTTACTTATTTAAAAATATGGTCCGATCGCTATACACGGATTACCATGCTGCAAATACAAAAACTAAAACCTTAAATTTAATTATAGAAATAAATTAAAATCCCTAGGACTGTTTCATTTTCAAGCGATATTTGGAATAACTTATTTTGAAATTTACTGAGTTTATAAGCACATACATTCTTAATATCAGTTGCTAAGCTTACGGGAAATTCAATCATTTTGATAAGGGATGGTAGGGTATTCCTTTTCACAGACAACCTGTGTGTCAAAATATTAGTTACTTTCAAAATGAGGTTAAGTTAAGGTAAGGTAGGGGTGCTTGTTCAACAAATGAAGACATTCGTTTTTCGCATGTCGTCTGTTTTTTTCAATCACAAAAAGTTTTTTGACATTTTTATTTTGCTGTTAAATTTATAATTGTATACACAAAGATGTTTTTCAAAAGGGTCGTTTGAATAGGAGTACTCGTATTTTTTAAGATTCAAAATACAATTTTAAATTATTAATCCTAATTCTAATTAATAATAGACTATACGTTTTTAAAAAATAAATAAATATATTAGAATTACTTTCTTATTTAAAAATTATTATTCAAAGATCAAGTATAAATATGTATGTTTCATTTTTCATATTTTTTTTCCATTTAATCATTATTTAAGGAAAATCTTTGACAGTGTCTGCAAAAAATAACTATTTCATTTCTTTGATTAAGTAAATTTTTATTTTTCATAAACTTAATAATGTATAATTTCTCATGTTTGCACAAAGGATATGAGTCATTTAATGACGTACAAACTCCTTTTCTTATTAATTTCCATTTTACAATAAGTGTTTTACTGGTTTCCTTTAAGTGCCAGAAATATTTAGATAGGGACGTCTGATTTCAGTATTTAATTATTTTAAGAGAACTTTGATGTTGGTTCCAACGCCTTTTAAATTCACGTCTTGTGCATTCAATGTAGACTTTTACTTTGTCTGGCTCTTCAACAGACGAGATATTGCATTGGTACACTAATGATTCAGTGTGACATTTATTATTAAGAGGATAGTTTTAAGGATTTCCACAGTTACATAATTTATCTTTATCTTCATTTCTTTTTATTATACTCCCTAATTTTTTTTGATTTTGGTCTAAGTGTTTACTCAAGATATTAGCATATGTTTCTTAATACTCATTTCTAAGTTTTCAGTACAACTACAACTTAATTTTAGGGTATTTTTAATAAAAATTGTACTGAGTTTACTGTCTCTAGGGAATGTTTAACGCTTAATGCAAGGAATTTTTGTCCTAATTTATTTTTTTACCATTTGGTAAACAGAAGTAGAATAATCATTTGGTATAAATAAAAAAATTCTTATGTTTGTTATTTTGCAGATTATGTCAGTCGGACTGAGAAATTTCCAGCACCCACTCATATATATATATATATATATATATATATATATATATATATATATATATATATATATATATAGAGAGAGAGAGAGAGAGAGAGATAGATAGATAGATAGATAGAAAGACTTTCATTTTCAAAATCCGAGTATAAATATGCTTATGTGTTTTCAATAAGAAAGCAACGGTTACTGAGAAGCGCTTGCGCGCACACACGCATCCGCGCACACACGTATCCGCGAACACATGTATGCGTGCACATAGATAGATAGATAGACAGATGGATAATGAACAGAATGAGATAGATGATGAACAGAGTCAGATAGATAGAAAAAGTTCAAAAGACTTTTCTTTCCGATTCAAGATTCGCAGGTATAACACGCACACACACACACACACACACGCGTACAAGCAGACACATCACATACATTCATATATATATGTATGTATATATATATATATATATATATATATATATATATATATATATATATATATGTGTGTGTGTGTGTGTGTGTGTGAGAGAGAGAGAGAGGGTATTTAGGCAGCAATCCTTCTTTCATGCACATTTCAATGAATACGACAGACAAGATATTTTGATTTATTTTTATACAATTTCTCATTTCATTAAATACAAAATTATTAAATCGCATGAGAAATTGTATAAAAAACTAAATCAAAGCATCTTGTCTGTCGTATTCAGTGAACTGTGCATGAAAAAAACATGTTTTAGTGTTTATGTTCTACAGAATTGTATCGAGCACTTTTAAAAAAAATAAAAATAATTAATAAGAACACCGGATTATGAATTTTACTGTTCTTTCTCATTATTTTAATATATATATATATATATATATATATATATATATATATATATATATATATATATATATATATATATGATAAGATAAATGTTACTGTTCTTTCTCATTATCTTAATATATATATACTAGACCCTCTCGTCATTTTTGACGTATGAGAGTCAGGCAGCTGAGTTCTTAGTAACTAACAGCCAGACTACCCCCACATATTGTTTGATTACAACGGTGAAGGCTTGTGCGGAACCAACCGCACTTTTGGGAAGAACTGAATACAGAAGCCTGGTGCACATAGTCTCCAGACGATCCTCCGCAGATTGAAGATTGCATTTAAGTATGAAACAGATTGTCACCACAGGGTGTGGACGTTAATGTTCACTTTTATATTTACATATGCGCTATCTCTGATATAGAGCGCTTTACCCCATAAATATAGCATACCTTAAACCTATATTTTTATCATATGGTAAGTACGGCCATTGCTACATAGCATTTTGGAGAAAATCAACTGATGTACTGAACGAATGTGGCTCTTTAGCCCAGCAAGGGACCTACATACTCTGGCACAAACAGGACAGTTAAGAGGTCTAACAGCAGGTGGTACATTATCATGCAATTTAAAATCTCGCATGAAACTGATTCAAGACGTCGACGGTTTTATAGACAATTGCCACCCTCTGCTGGTGCGCTCTCAAGTGACTCCTTGAACCAGCTATCGACAAACATACTCTACTACAATTTGAACATGTTAGATCGAGCTGCCTGCGGGCGTCTTCAGGAAGCTCAACGGAGACGCCTTTACGCACATCTCTTTTAAGCTTTGCGTGTCTCCTCTTCTCATTTTCAAAGTGACGCCTTACACTACTAGTAGCCGCATTACAAATGTACATTCTTACCAGTGCTCACAAGGAATGTTACATTTTTATCATATATATATATATATATATATATATATATATATATATATATATATATATAATCATTTATTTAAATATTATAACATAAATATGTTATAAAATCACTACAAAAATAGCCATTTTGTTTCAACACTTCTGGTGTCTTATCAAGTTATGATGTTGAATGTAGAATAAATGGTTTTAAAAGTTTCAAATTAATTAACGATCCTTCGCTAGGGGTAAACGCTGTTACATAAGCTAGAATGACCAATCAAAATACAAGTATATGGTAATTCAAAAAATTTGACAACGAAGCAAGGTTATCATAGATATTAAAAGATTTATAAAATTTGAAATTAAAATTAAAAGTAAAAAATTACCTATTTAGAAATCTAAATCTAATCTCTATTAAGTTTAAAATTGTAGAATTACTGAGGAGAAAATAAAAAAATAATTATGTTATTTAATTTATTTTTTCATTGAAATTATGTTAAAAAGGATGTTGATAGCTCCAGACAAAAATGTATACATTTTACAGTTTTCTTCAACTGAAACGTAAAACAATTCAAACACACTCAGGTTATAATACATAAGCGCCCAGACATATTCAGATATGTATACACACAAAAAACGGTGACGAGACACGACCCTTGATAAAAAAAAACAAAAAAAAAAACGAACAGACACACACACAAACACACACACACACAACCAAACGTGCATGCACTTTCCTTACACATAGACATCGATAAACACAGGCACATACATCCACATGCACATTGATAGACAATCAGACGCAATAGCCAAAACATATTCGGAGCTTAATGTTATTAAACGAATTCTAACTTGAAATATAACTAATCTGGGCAAATATATATATATAGATAAAATTAGTAAAAAAAAAAAAAAAAAAAATTTAAACAAATAAATATATATAAATATATATATTTTTAACCATATAGTTTTCCACACACTACATGAAAAAATAAATATAGCACGTATAAATATATCGACCCATAAAGCAACGTAAAAAAGTAAAT
>OZ038488.1:7768745-7976245 GCA_964036315.1 Acanthosepion esculentum
ATGTGTGAAAATGTGCTGTGGTGTAATAGAGTACGGCTAGGACATATATATATATATTTGAAAATATTTTTATAGGTACAAAATTTTATTATAGCGATAAAGGTATTCAGCTTAATATTACTAGACATATTAAAACGCGCGAAGCAACCGGTTTCGCTCCCGCTCATCAGGCTTGCAACGGGAGATTTTAATTTAAAAAACAGAAAATGTACACTAAAAAAAAAAAATAAATTGTGTAGGGGGGAAAAAAAAAAAAAAAAAAAATTATGAGCAAAAGGAGCTAGAGGCAAATGACAGCAAGCCCCAACAAACACTCACGTTGTTTACACAAGGAAGGTTTGCGGGACCCGATGTAAAGTGCCTCCAGCACCTTCAGGTGAAATAAAGAGTGTGACCGGGACAATACGGTGAACCGGTCAACACTAGAATTCACTGCACACGATCTGCTATTTGATAAGTGCTCACAAATGGCGGACCCGTAGGTGTTTGGGACGAGTCCATTCAACGGCAAAGTGTGGTTCCTGATTTTGGTAGTAACGTGCTGCTTGATTCTCATGTCCAAGCGTTGTGTTGTCCTTCCTATGGAGTCAGCCCCGCAACTACAATTATATTCGTAAATTATAGAGTTAATTTGATGAGGAGGGAGGACGTCTTTACACACTGGACGAACCATGGGCCGGGTTTGAAAAACAATCCGTACCTCGGCAGAGAAAAAACAGCGACGAACCTTAGATGAAATTTGTCTGACCATACTTTCACATTTGGTTCCAACCCAAGGCAATCTTAGATAAACAGGGCACTTTTTAACGATACAGTGTTTGGCACTTCTGAACTCCTCAATTTTGTCCCGGATAACCGAATGAACAGTATTAGGTGGATAACCTATACCACATAGGGTATCCTTGACAAAATTGATCTCATCGTCCAAGAAGGGCTCTGAACAGATTTTTAGTGCCCTATGTACAAGGGTTCTAATTAAGTTTATCTTACGTTTGGAGGGGCAAAAGGAATCCCAACGCGTATACATTCCCGCAAAAGTTGGTTTCCTATAAATAGAAGTAAGAAAACTTGTTGCTGTACGATGTACTAATACATCCAAGAAGGCCAGTTGATAATTGGATTCCTTCTCGACAGTGAACCTTAGCGCTGGATGGATACCATTAAGAAACGAAAGAAACTCATCGGCCTCAACTTCATTGTTAAATAAACAGAAAGTGTCGTCAACATACCGACGATATAGTTGAGGACGGAGTACATTATTCCGCATCTTTTGTTCGTGAAAGCCCACAAATATGTTGGCCAGAGCTGGACCCAAAGGGGAACCCATAGCGACCCCGTCAACTTGTCGAAACATGGTGTTATTAAAACTAAATTCGACAAAAGACGTGGCAAATTTCATCAACTCAACAAAAGTTGCCTCCGGAATACTTGGTGGAGACAAAGTACTGCGATAAAGCATATCACGGCAAATATCGACAGTTTCCATCAAAGGAACACAAGTGTACAGAGAACAGATGTCTAAAGAACACATGAACTTGCCCGAAGAAGATAAACTTTGTATAAGGTCCACAAAGGAAAATGAATCTTTTATGCAAAATCCACTAAAACCTTTCAACACAGGATCCAAAAGCGTTGAAAGCCATTGGGCTACCCTGTGTTGGGCTGAACCAACCATTGATAAAATTGGTCTCAATGGTATGCCCTCCTTGTGGATTTTGGGGAGCCCATACAACCGTGGCCGAATTGACCCGGACGGCCGGATTTCATTGGCAATTTCTTGTGAAAGCACACCAGTCTTTACTAATTTCAGAAGAAATTTCTGAAATTTTACTTCAGCTGAAGTAGTTTTGTCACATGTGTCTGCTGAGCCGAGCTTAGTAAATTTGGAAGTATCTTCTAAAATAGAAGACATCTTGGCTATGTAATCAGCTCGGTCCAAAATAACCACTCCAGCACCTTTGTCAGGTCTGGAAATTATTAAATCGTGATTGTTCTTTAAAGAATTAACCACTCGCTGATATTCAGCTTTCCATTTTGATTCAAAAGTGGCCACGGAAGAACTGGAAAACACATGTGCAGAACTGTTTAACTGGGCTTTTAAATCACAAACTGCCTCCTCGGAAGTGGGAGTCAGTCTTGCCAACTGGGCATTGAAAACTTCAAACTCAGAAAGAATTTTCTCTTTATCGGGCATAGATGGTGGGATGCAAAAGTCTAACCCATGAGCAAGAACAAATGATTCCAGCTCAGTCAATTCATGGGAAGACAAATTAACAATGTTATTTGCATTAGGTTCTGCTGTAACTCCATACTTATTATGAACCAGATGCTTCAACTTAGCATTAAACTTAGTTGACAACTTGGTACAATCTCGTTGATGGACCCAACCCAAAAACCTACAGAACCTAACCCAATCAAAAAAGGAAATAGAGTTCCTATAAGAGCACCACAATCTCTCAAAATCTTGCTTTAGTGCCAGGCTTCTGGTTGAAAGTTGTTGAATCTTATCCTTAATAAAGATGGATTCAATCTTCCAACCTTGATGTAATTTAGCCTTCCTTATTCTGAACTGAATAAAAGACGGTCAAACCTGGTAGCAGATACATTGCTTAAGAAATTTAATTTCAAGCTTAGCAGATCTTAATTTAGCCTTAATCAGTAATATTTTATTTAATTTCCTAATTAAATTCTGACTGTACCTTGCTTTTAAATATTTGAAAATATTTTTATAGGTACAAAATTTTATTATAGCGATAAAGGTATTCAGCTTAATATTACTAGACATATTAAAACGCGCGAAGCAACCGGTTTCGCTCCCGCTCATCAGGCTTGCAACGGGAGATTTTAATTTAAAAAACAGAAAATGTACACTAAAAAAAAAAAATAATAAATTGTGTAGGGGAAAAAAAAAAAAATGAGCAAAAGGAGCTAGTGGCAAATGACAGCGAGCCCCAACAAACACTCACGTTGTTTACACAAGGAAGGTTTGCGGGACCCGATGTAAAGTGCCTCCAGCACCTTCAGGTGAAATAAAGAGTGTGACCGGGACAATACGGTGAACCGGTCAACACTAAAATTCACTGCACACGATCTGCTATTTGATAAGTGCTCACAAATGGCGGACCCGTAGGTGTTTGGGACGAGTCCATTCAGCGGCAAAGTGTACATATATATATACAGTGTAACCCGGATATAAGAGACCCGGATATAAGAGAAACCCGGATATAAGATAGATTTTCTCTGGTCCCAAATTAAAGCCTGTGTTAGTGTATATATAATAGACCAAACCCGGATATAAGAGAAACCCGGATATAAGAGACTTAGTCTACGGTCCCGACAACTCTCTTATATCCGGGTTACACTGTATATATATATATATCCTAGCCGCACTCTCTCCCTTTCTCTCTCTCTCTCTCTCTCTCTCTCTCTCTCTATATATATATATATATATATATATATATATATATATATATATTCAGAATTTCTTCCAGAATGAGTTCGAACCGTCCTACGATGTAAATCATGGATGTGGGATACGAAGAGATGGATTCATGCCTTTCCCAAGTGTATTTGCGCATCAGTGAATGTAACGAACACGACTGGAATTCGAACTCGGCTATCCGCTGTCTATTATAGCGAAATGAATAACTTCTTGAACGTCCACACTTCTAGATTTTTTTGCATTAATGCAGATGAAGAAATTAAGTAAAGAGCTTTAACCGCAGTATCTTGCTAGTAGGAGGCACGGTGGAGTAATGGATAGCCGTTTGGACTGAGTAATCGGAGAGCCGATTCCAGTCGAATACGTGCCAATACCCTTGGGAAAGGTATGAATCCTCTTCTTATGGGTAAATAGTAGGACAGCCTTGGATGGCAACTGGTCTACTGCAGAAAGTAATGGCAACCTACTCGGAAGATACATGATCGCCTAAGCGTGTATCACGCATGGCACATATCAGACTGACCTTGTTCGTCGTCATTAATGAAACTTGTATAAAAGAAGGATTGCTGCCCAAATACACAATTCTCTCTCTCTCCTTCTCTCTCTCTCTCTCTCTATATATATATATATAATTAATGCACAATAAAATACTAATAAAGTAAAAAAGTTTCTGCTCTGTAATAATCAATACATTGAACTCTTTTTGTCGATCAGTTTTAATGTTTTATATTACGAAGATCCACTTGGATTATACACCAACGAATTTTTTACCTTTACTATATATATATATATTTATTTAAAGACATTTATATATATTATGTTTAACGTTCTTTTTATAGATACAAGTATTTAAGCAAATGCTCTGTTTTATAATAAACAGTATTAAATAACATTTACCGGCCTGAATTGTCCAATTCTAAAATATATGACGTCATTTGTTTACATTTGATACGCTAGAGCAGATATGAATAGAAGAGATTCATGGAAGATTTAAGTTTAAAGATAGTAAAATCGACCTTGCTAACCAGACGCTGCTCTGTGGCCGAAGGATTAAGGCACATCACGCGAAATGATGGTTCCGTATAGGATACAGGTTCGATTCCTGTCGGAGAGCGAAAATTTTCTATGCCGGTAAATGTTATTTAATACTGTTTATTATAAAACAGAGCATTTGCTTAAATACTTGTATCTATAAAAAGAACGTTAAACATAATATATATAAATGTCTTTAAATAAATTGTCGGACTATGTCCAATTCTAAAATATATATATATATATATATATATACAAATTGGATTAAAAAGAACCGACAAGGTCTGTCTGTTTAACGTGTTGTGTATTGTACTTGAAATTATAGATAAATATAAGGCGTAGTTTTACAGAAAGTATACAATCACCACTCGTACCTAAAATTTAGACCAATTATTCTGCGAAAACTTCTATCCTGCAGGACACGTACCTTTTTAAGACCACTATGCCAAAATTCAAACGGCGTAGCGATGGGCTCACCTATTGGATCGACTCTAATTTCTACGTGACTTTTGTAGAAAACGAGATTTTAATAATTCCACCACCCCACAATTAAACATCCGTTATTTTGGCGTCATATTCATATTTTCTAAAAGCCTAGACAAAATGAAAAAATCTTATAGAAACCTTTGAGAATAAATTCGTCCTACACTTTACTTACGAACTCAATACAGTGTAACCCGGATATAAGAGAGTTGTCGGGACCGGAGAAGAAGTCTCTTATATCAGGGTTTGGTCTATTATATATACATTGACACAGGCTCTAATTTGGGACCAGAGAAAATCTCTCTTATATCCGGGTTTCTCTTATATCCGGGTTACACTGTATTAATAATATAATCCTTTCCCTCAATGCTTCATATCAGTCTGTTCGTTATCTATCTATCTATCTATCTATTTATCTATCTATCTATTTATCTATCTATTGTTTTCTATGAAGCTATTTTAAATTCTTTTATTCCTCAAATCAATTTCTTTCTTTGTGTGCGCGACATTCTTTTAAAGACACAGGCTGACATCTCTTTTTTCCCGCCATAATGGCACCTTGCTTCAAAAAAGAGTTGTCGACAGGAACTAAAGAATGAACGAATGGCGCGAAAAACGGACGAAGATGAAAAGAAAGTCAGTCTGTAGAGGGCACCTTTATCCATGTCGGACGAGTGAAAGCTGAAGAAAGGACAGGCGAATAATAAAGAACAGGGTTGGGGTTACGGTTAGTAGAACATAGGCTTCAAGAACTTGAGGGGGAGGGCGGAGTGGCTGATATAATGAAGAGGATAGGAGAGAAAAGGAAAAAAAATCCAGTGAGCGAATGTGGTGGACATTTGAAAAATTGTAAACGAGAGTAATCACAAATTAACTTGCTTTAACGGTGTGCATCGACCTATGAGTGCAGATCAATAAGTCCGTAGCCCAACATGGACATAGGATAAATTTTTATCTGAAATTTTTACTGGATAATTTTTCTTTTTTTCTATGCGATTAATATTTACCATTGGATTAAGTGCAATGACATGGAAGTTGAAAAATATATGTTTATTTTGAAAAATAAATATTCGTTGTGTAAAATAATCTTTTATCCCTATCATTAAGCTGTGAACGTATTGATGTACCTACATATAATCGATGGCGCTATAAGAAGAGCTATGGGTGGGAGGATAGTCAGTCCCCTAATTTTTATCTGGAACTGAAAAATAAACAAAAGACTAACTTTACTTTCTTGGACTCACTCTATGACTAAGTTATTGAGCCGAAACGCGTCATTTGTCTAAAAACCATTAATTATCAACATAAATTAGAAATCTTCATTTTCCGTGTTTTTATTGTTTTTCCAAACATTAGCTTCTAAAATCCTTCAAATTTTATATGTGGAAAAGCCTATATGCTTCATTTGAGACAATAAGTAGAGGTAAAAAAGGGTAAAAATAGCGTATTTAAAATCAAAACAAAGAATGTGTAAACCAAACAATTTTGGTTGGCCTTACTTTTGGGTGATGAAGTGAACTCTCAGAAATGAAATAAAAAGATTTAATGCATGGATCTCGAAAAAACTTTGCCTTAAACATCTTAAAAACAAAGTGACTAGTGGTAGACTTTCAGAAAAAACGCACCAGCACCTGTCTCTTTGGTTATCGGCGTGGTTTGTGTGGAGAGGGTGGATAAAATTAAATTTCTTTCCTGGATGAGTAGTACCAAGTCAAGGAGGCGGGGCTGTGACTCTAATTACTGAGAATTCTCAGAAAGAATAGCTACAAAGGAAGCTACTGGTAACCTTCTCCCGCTGCTCTGTTGAGGGTGTGATTAGCAGCTCTGCAGCAGACAAGAGAGCCCTCCATAAGATTATAATCGGCCGTTCATTGCCCTCCATTAGAGGACATTTCTAATTTTCATTGTCGCAGCAGGACAGAAAACACAACGAACGACAAATTGTGCCAATTGTTTGAACTGTTAGCTTCAGGAGGACGTTTTAGTTCTATTAGCTTTAGGACCAAGCGCTTGGTGGACAGCTTTTATCCTTGGGACCTGCTTCAAATGAACGCTGACACACGTTGCGAATTTTCAACGTATTTTAAACGTTATTACTTTTCTTCGTTCGATAATGTTTTTCTTTTCTCTGTGCATTTTGGCACACCCAGTTAACTGCTGCTCAATTTTATTGGGCATTACATCAAGGAGAATAAGCAAATAAATAAACAATTAAACAAATGAATAAATAAACATTATTTACAATAAGCTAATAGATCTAAAAATATTCCTTTTCCGAGAGGATCAGATAAAAACAATAGAGAATCAGGAAGCTTTAAAACATTTGACTTTGCATCCTTTACCGTTAAGAACTGATTTTGCCCTCGACATTTTTATTTATTTTGTGACGCTGTGTCTGCAGACGTCTATTTAATTGTGTGTCCCTTCGTGTCTTGTGGGTAGTTGCTATGTGTGCATGTATGAATGTAAATATCGTCACCCCGAAAGATATTTATACTCTTCTGAAACATTGGCTGTCTTTATTCTTGACGACATCTCTAGCGTGTCAAATTATGTGTAGGACATCATATCAAGTGGGCAAGGTTCTAGGTTCACCGGCTTGGCTACCGATCGATTTTCAGTATCTATTTAAATAAATAAAGCATAAAAACCGGTTTTGAATTTTAATCAGTTTATTCCGCAAATATACATATGATGGGCTCAAAACCTCTCACCACACAAAAACAAAAATAAATTAAAAATTTTTTTTGATGTCTGTATTTTTGGAAGTGGGTCTGACTGTGAACTTTTCAGCATCTCCACGTGTATTCAAAATCAAGTTATTCCGTCGTTATAATCGTTCGTGACAATTACCTGACCAATGGGTGGCTTTATTTGACAGCACCCATCTTGTCTCTAAGAAAAGTGGCACAGGCTATAATGGGTTATATGGTACTAAAAGTAGGGAATAATTCTTAATCTGACCATTTAACGAAAATACATTCATGCTTATTTCTATGGTGATTAGAGCAAATCGTACACAAACTACCTGACCCGGAATTTGAACTTGAATCGCCCATTCTATCTCATGTTAGGTCAAGTGCACACCTACGAATTATATATCCCATCATGCTCCTGTGTAGCATAGCAACCTCACCAAATGGTGTTGTTGCACTTTAAGAAATAAATGGATTTTTAAGGGGTCTGGTGGCTCAACTGAAGGTCAAGAAGGAATGCTTTTATAAAGCTAAAGGGTTTCACCTATTCCATAGTTGGGCAATTATACAGTTAGTCCATCTTCAATAATAAAAAAGAAAGAATTATTAGACAAGGGATTAACGGAAAGCAAGAAGAAAGGACTAACTATTAGCTGTAAGACAGAATGGATGGTTGACAGCGAAATGGACATACATTGTGCGAGATACGCGTATCAAGGACGTTAAAGTTAAGCAGGTGCTTAAGAGACTATGTACAATGTGACACAGAAATTCAGAAGTGCATTAGAAATAAAAAAAATGTCTTTCGGAACCTAAGCAAAAGTATTAAAAAGTGAGAAATTATTAGTAAAAAAAAAAAGGATTGTCTAACTGCTATGTGATATCAAATCTCTCATATGGCAATCAATGTTAAACAAGACAGACGAAGAAAGAGACTTGAAATGACAATGTGGTTCTACCGAAGAATGCAGAGAATATCATGGACAGAGCAGGGGAGAAACGAGGAAGTGTTAACGAGGATAATAACTAAAGAGAAGTTGTGGTAAAGTAAAAGGCAGGAAAACAGATATGGGGAGCAATGAACATACAAGTCATAAAAGGACCCGTCGCGTAAGAAATTGCTTCGCACATCGAGAAGGTGTTTTTATCTCTGAGAAAAGTTTTACTGAGAATTTAGCAAATGTTAACTCGTCCCATTCGTTGTTGCTATTTATTAAACGTAACTTAGTTTGGCACAAGGCACAAATATGGGGAATCTAATGAGGATTGGACTCACCACTAATGACCGACGAAACTATTTCGCTTACCCAACGTCGATCTACACGCCATTAAAAATTGAGCTTTACAACTACAGCGGAGAAAATTTCTGTCGCTAAAACAGACGAGCACAAGGTGTCCCAAAGGACACCTAGGTATTTAAAAATATCATAAAGTATCAGGTTTTTGTGGGTTTAAATAACCCACAAGAATCTGATACGTTATGAATATAAATATATATTTTGGTTTGTAAGAATATTGCGCTACTGTGTATTCTTCTTGGGTCAAAGCAGGCATGGACGCTTTCATCTCTTCTCGGAAATACCAGGTGAAACCTAAATCCAGTAAACTCGACCGCTATAGCACACAGAAATCACTATTTTTGGCTATAACAGCGTGACAGCTCTCGTCACAACAGGTGATTTAGTCGTTACTGTACGTAAGAAATGTAAGCGAGTCCTCGAAGGTGCTAATTCTCGGTTTGCCGATAGAGTGAGGAACCGCATAGCCTCTAACAACTTTGGCTCTCGTGATTACTGGTGGCTCTGTAATAGGGTATTAAATAAGTGTAAGATTTCTATTCCCTCCTCTTCAATCAATTTGAGGTGTTATTATACTCTGCTGATAAAGCTGAATGCTTCGCCTCTAAGTTCTCCAACTCGACTCTTGGCTCATCTGCGGTATCCTGCCTAACTTCCCACTTAGAACTGAATATCTGTTGAATGATATGAATGTAACCCCCTTCCATGGTGTCATGTCTAACCTTGATCCCCACAAAACATGTGAACCCGATTGTATCTATGTATCAAGGTGTGTGCTGCCGAACTGGCTCCTGTTCTCTCTAAACTGTATAATAAATGTCTCGCTGCCTCCTGCTTTCCTGCTTGCTGGAAGTCATTGTCGGTTGTTCCAGTTTTTAAGAACTCTGTTGAATCGTCCGCAGCTTCCATCTGTCGGCCAATGAGCCTTCTACCTATCTTTGGGAAACTCCTAGAGGCCCTCATCAATGCTGAATGGGTTCATAATCTCTCATTGCAGGGCCTGTTCTCAGACAAGCAATACAGCTTTCGTTGATCTAGGTCAACTGCTGATGTCCTGACTATAATCGTGGAAAGAGTTTATCATGCTGCATATAAAAACGGCGAAGCCCGGTCTGTAGCATTGAACAGGGTCTGGCATACAGGTCTTCTCCACAAGTTTCACGCTATATATATATGTGAAAGTGAACATTAAAGTCAACACTCAGAGGCGACAGACTGTTTCAGGACTGCTGATTGCGTTAGCATGAAACAGTCGGTCGCCTCTGAGTGTTGACTTCAATGTTCACTTTTATATTTACATAGGCTCTATCTCTGATATTGAGCACTTTATCCCATAAATATACCAAGCCTTAAAACTATATTTCTTCATATATATATATATATATATATATATATATATATATATATATATATATATATATATATGAGAAATTAATGAATTCTATTGACAATCGAAGGATATTTCTTATTAATTTAAACGTAGACATCCCGTTTGTTTTTCAGATACGTGTATAATAAAGCACGTATATTGTTTAATTATAAAGTTTAAATAAGAAGCATATATTTGTGCGCGCACAAATACGCACGCACGCACACACACACACGGACCCCCCCCCCTTATATATATACGCGTGTGTTTGTGTGTGTTTGAAAAATGAAATCGTAAAATTCCGTCTCGTAATTTTATAAGAATAAATAGCTTAGCGATTGTTACAAAAAAGAAAATCTGGGATAAATGTGTAGAGGAAATAGTTTCAGGATTAAAGGTGAACAGGTGATAATTTAATACGCGGCTTTTGGTATGTCGTTATTTAAAATAACGCAGTCAACCTTTTCACTTCTTTTTCTTCTTCATCCTCTTCATCCTCTTCTTTCTTTCTTTCTTTCTTTCTTTCTTTCTTTCTTTTTGCTCCTTTGTAACCAATACACATCGACTTCACACGTTTTCAATACGCCTTTTAATCATCCTGGCGATACAAGACGATTATTTCTAACAAATAGAGCTGTTAACATTAAATTATGCCCTAATATATATTTGTCTGTATATATATATGCGTCTGTATGTGCGCGTGTTTGCGGGCATGTTTGTGTTTGTGTGTGTATAGTTATAAGTAGGTACCTCCACTGATTTGTGAAAAATTAGTGTACCATGATGAAAAAAATGACTCAAATGTAATAAAATCAAATTTTTATCGTCAAAATATTTGTTATTATTAATAGGAAAAACCAATAGAGTTTTGATTTTTAAGTTATTTATTTATTTACTTATTTTTTTTTTTGATCCTTCGAAATTTACGTTAAAAATCTTGTTTTTCTTACGTTGAGGAGATATAGAAAATTTTAGCGTTTTTTTTGTGGTGAAAAATACATTGATTTGGAAAAAATTTGCAAAAGATTCTTGCAAAAATCAAATAATTGTCGGATTTTAATGAAACTTTGAGGACTTATTAAAAAATGTATTAAATTATTTTAGAAATGTTTTTTTAAGAAAATCTTGATAAAATATTTTTTAACATCTGTTACACCACACATTTAATTTTTATGAAATTTCGAGAAATCCATTTTTGTCCCGCTTAATGTTTATATTAGTTAAAAGTAGAAGTCCTTGGAGAATTTAAATCCTCATTTTCTTTTTATAAAACAGTAATAACACTTACCGAAAATCTGCTCTGAATTATAAATTTAAAAATATGCAATAAAACTAAGACATTATCTAATCAGAAAAAGCTTTTAATTGCTTTTATGAATAAGATATATTATGGACACTAGTGTTTTTAAAAAATGGCGAATAACGAAATTTTACAAGAATAGTTTTCATTTTTTCATTTAAAAAATTTTTAATTAGACTAATTCATAAAGTTTTAAATATTTTTAATTTCTGTATTAATTTGTCCCGCTTAGGTGATATTGTTAAGTAAAAACTACATTTACTAATCATAAATGGAAGAGCTTAGTACAAGACCGATATTTTAAAAAGAATTTTGATTATTTTTCTGTGTTAAAAATGTGAAAATTTTGGTAAATACGGACATCCATATACAACAATATCAGACAATAAGTATAGTAAATTTAAAGCCAAAGTACCTAAAATTCAATAAAACGTAAGATTACGGAGTATATTTTCCTAAATTTTAAAGAGAATATAAAAAAGGCGCTCACGTTATATTCCTCAAGAAAATTTTACCAATATATACACCGTAGAAAAAAAAATTAACCTTTTATCTGTCAGTCAACCTACCAACGCCATAAATAAACAGCTACCGCCTTGTTAAAAATGTATTTCTGCGATAAGTAATATTTGTTTCAAATCAGATTAATTAAAATTTAAATAAACTAATATTCCTCAAATAAAGTTCCAGAAAACTATATTTTATTTTTGAAAGCTAATTTCATTGGGAAGAAAGATGGTTAAAATGACGCTAAAATCAGAAATTTTAGCAATTTCCAAACGGAATTTCCTTCCAATCTATTTAAATTAGTTCTGAAATACAACAAAGTAGTTGCGAATCTATATTTTTAGATAATAGCTGCATAGCTGTAGATGCATAAATAAATGTGAACTTAATGTAAGTTTAGCGAACTTATACTAAGTTAAAATGTAGGGAAGGAAACCACCATATCGCCATCAATTTTTTTATTTTATATTAAAACAAACAACCAAAAAAAATATAATATAAAATAAAATTAAATAGAATGAAGCAAAAAATAGATTACCTATATATATATAGCTGGCTACTTGTATTCGAAGATATCCTTCTATTAGGGTGACTAGCCAATCCCTATTGCGGACGCTCGCTCAGGCACATTTGTATTTGTTCAATACCCACAGAGCCAACTATGCTGAGCATACCTTAGTTACAGTTTCTGGGAGAGGGTGTGTTATCTAGCGTGATCAACAATCTGAATAAGGTCAGCACACTCAAACCCCCGGTCACGACGATTTGTGACTTCGTGGTAGCATAGCTATCGATGACCCTCAAAGGTTCCGTGTAGCCAATTTCCGTCACAAGGCTTGAGTCAACCAAAGATGCAGCACGCTGCGATCGCCCCTGTCAGACCGATAACATCAGGATGTCTACTTCCTGACAAATCAACCGTAGTGAGATTCGAACCCGGGTCTCATGGTGAAAAAGCGAAGGTTCTAAACCCCACTCTCTCTCCCTCTCTCCCTCTCTCTCTCTCTCTCTCTATATATATATATATATATATATATATATATGTAAGCAAATGTGTGATGAAGATGTGGAAAAGACAAAGCAAAATCCGAATATGTGAGTTTACTGTTTTTATTTTATTATTAACAAAAACAAAAACAAAATAAAAACAGTAAACTCACATATTCGGATTTTGCTTTGTCTTTTCCACATCTTCATCATCATCATCATCATATATATATATATATATATATATATATATATATATATATATATACGAGTTTTATCAAAAAGCATTGGGACTTGCACTATAAAAAGAAAAGTAACGCACATATCAATGCGGCATTTAATTTCCTTCCAACTAGCCCCCTTCTAAAGCCATGCACTTTATCCAGCGTGGTTTACATTGATAGAAATCTTTCTGGGACTCTTAGTTTTGGATGGCGAACAGTTGTCTCGCCACATTCTTTTGAATTTCTTCGACGTTTTGAAATCTTCTACCTTCAAGTGGGATTTGATTTTTGGAAGACAGAAAAAGTCAAAAGGAGCGAGATCAAGGAAATATGGTAGTTGCTGGACCTGAAGAATCTTTTGTCTTGGCCAAAAACTGCTGCACACGCTGTGCTGAATGTGACAGATGCATCGTCATGGTGGAGTTGGAGTTTCTGTCCTTTTCCGACGAACGGCATTCCGCAAATGCCGCAACACATCCTTGCTTACTAGTCTGACAAGGTGGAGCATACTCATGACGGACAATACACTTGTAGTCGAAGAAAACTGTCAACAGTCTCTTTACATTGCTTCAACTGGTGGGGGTGGGGGCTTCAATTGCGAAGACTGAGCCTTGGTTTTTGGTCAGAAACATTGACTTACGATTAGTCACTTGTTATGACCGTTTTCAAAAATTTTCTGTGTTTCATGCTAAACGCAATCAGCTGGCCTGATAATTACGTTTAGCATGAAACAGCCTGTCGCCTCTGAGTGTTGACTTCAATGTTCACTTTTATATTTACATAATCTCTATCTCTGATATTGAGCACTTTATCCCATAAATATAGCACACCTTAAAACTATATATATATATATATATATATATATATATGTATGTATGTATATATATACATATATATATATATATATATATATATATATATATATATATATATATATATATATACATATATATATATATATATATATATATATAAGTATGCTAGATGCAATCGTCATGCCACGTGTATATATATATGAATGTATATATATATATATATATATATATATATATATATATATATATATATATATATATATATATATATATCGGTTTTGTAGTGCGTATTCAATTTATGTAACGTAAATCATTCAAACGAAAAACAAATACTGAAGCTAATTATATGGCGAGAATTCCGGAATTTATGAACAAGGATCCCACCATTCATTAACAGATTCGAAGTTGATTGTATTTTATTATTAAATATTGTTTGTGAGAGTGATTCTCCCCATATAATTAGCTTCAGTATTTGTTTTTCGTTTGAATGATTTACGTTATATATATATATATATATATATATATATATATATATATATATATATATATATATATACAAATAAAGAGAAAGAACAGAACAGATTTAGAATCCACAGTTCTTTATTATTTCCTTTTTTTAAAAAGTGCTCGATACAACGTAATTCATCTGGACATGAATGAATAACACCCTGACTCCTAAACTTTAACTTATATTTCTCACTTTTCTGCTTTAGCGTTGACCTGTCTTTTGATTGGTTAACGTAGACAATACCCATAATATCTTGAAATCTTGTTTTCCTCTCCTTTTTAACTCTTAAATAAGCTACCGTATTGTTTTCTGTTTTCATCGCCTGATGATGGAATAATTTTAAGTTCCGAAGCATAAAAAAATTTATGTATCGATTTAAAATATTTTTAAATAAAAATATTATAATATATATATATATATATATATATATATATATATATATATGTGTGTGTGTGTGTGTGTGTGTAGTTTGGGCGTGGGGGGTGTGGACATAACGGTAATCATTGTCGTTTAAAAATAAACCCGAAATCAACGGAGTACCTCCTCTAGCCAGAAATGGAAAAACTTTCTTCTTTGGTACCTAGACTTTATGAATTTAAGTGCAGTAATAGATTAGCGAAAAGATCGCATCATTTTACAGTTGAAATGACGAGATGTAACCATAAGTTCTATGCTAACAGTTTTCTTCTATCGCACTTCTCACTTATGGAAAACACTTCCTGTTTCTTGCTTCACAATTAATTTTGATTTTCAAAAATTTTGCATACACGCACATACACACATACACGCATACATATATATATATATATTGAGGAATTTGTAAAACAAAATGGAAAAAAAGTTTATTTGAGACGCATTTCATCCGTTAGGGTATCATTAAACTGGATTGGTTGACGTTGTTACACATGCGTATGAACGAGAGACGATGGTAGTTTCAAAATTTTTGAAATAATTTTTGCATTCTCGCCAAATTCATCTATATTCTTTTTCTTTTTACTATCTCTGTTTTCAAATATCCGACATTGTGATAACAGAAAATCTGCCAAGAATGATGATACATTGTAAGAACCTGGGCGTAAATTTATTGCGTCTGAACTCGCGATTAAAGCATTTTCTAGACGTTTTCCTCTTAGTGAATTATTTTCTCTTTTAAATAGAGTAGAATTTATATGTCAAAATTGTGTAGAGAATATCAAAATTTAGCAAGGAATGTTTTAATTCTAAATTTTACATATACACTCATTATATATATATATATATATATATATATATATATATATATATATATATATGTGTGTGTGTGTGTGTATATATATATGTGTATATATATATATATATATATATATATGATTTCACACCAAGCAAAAGTTAATGGAAGTAAAAGAAAATGAAAAGTCTTTAAGGAAGGAATCCGAGACCCCAGTCCTAAGTAAGGAAACAAGGGAAAAACCTTTACTCCTGTTCAAAAGTCGAGGAAAATGTATGAATCAGACTGTAGGCGAACCTTTCTCTCATATATATATATATATATATATATATATATATATATATATATATATATATATATATATATATATATGAAGAAATATAGTCTTAAGATATGCTATATTTATGGGATAAAGTGCTCAATATCAGAGATAGTGCGTGTGTAAATATAAAAGTGAACATAAATAGATAAATAAAAAGAAATAAAAAATAATATACTACGTTACTTAAAAATCGAAAACACAAAAGAGAAATTAATAATAGCAATTAAAATAAATTGATGTAAAAACATCCAAATATATAAATAAACTAACAACCGATACCGATAAACTAGCCATTAGAAAAAACAAATAAAGATAATCAATCCGAATAAATACATGAAGTAATAAACAAATAAAAACTATCTCCACCAAAATAATAGTTAGAACAAACTACAAGAATCAACCGCAAAATTGAACAAATAGCTTTAATTATCTTCACAAACAAAAACAAAACTATTAAATAAGCTATATAAACTAATTTTTACTACGTTAATAAAAAACACCGATCAAAAAAAAATGTATATAAGATAAGAAATAAAAATAAAAATAAATAAAAACAAGCAAAATAATTTACCCCAAATAAATAAATAAACAAATAAACGACTTCCGGTAAATAACCGCCAAAATAGACTACCCACAATGCACCATATATATATGATAGAAATTGTTAGGAGTGCGCATCCACTACCGAGAATTGAAACCCTGACAGTTGAGTTAGCAACCAAACGTTTCAATTCTCGGTAGTGGATGCGCACTGCTGAGGAGTCCCAAATATAGGACGAAACGGCCGTCCAGTGCTTTCTGCATTCTGTTGAGGTTTCTTTCAGACTCAATGAATTGCTTAATTATAATTATCAAATCCTCCTAACAATTTCTGTCATATGTATGTCATTGCTTGATCCAGCTTCTAATCCTTCAATTTGAGCGGCTTGGTTATAGTAGTCGTGGCTCCAGGGGCCCAATCCTATGGTTACAGAGAATTTCAGTTGAGTTCCACCACGGAATATGTGAGCGAGCGGCGCTATATTGAGTCTGATTTAGTACCTCTTCGTCACCGAGGCCCGTTGGAATAGTTGGTTTGACGTTTGGTTGATAACTCAACTGTCAGGGTTTCAATTCTCGATAGTGTATGCGCACTGCTGATGAGTCCCTAATATAGGACGAAACGGCCGTCCAGTTCTTTCTGCATTCTGTTTAGGTTTCTATCAGACTCAATGAACTGCTTAATTATATATATATATATATATATATATATATATATATATATATATAATGTCTATTTATTTTTATCCTTTCAAATTCACGGATAATTTTCTTAATGCTACCATTAAAGTCATTAAGGAAGGCGCCGTAGTTTTTCTCATTCCTTTTATTTTAAATTTTTAATCTGCCATGTGTAATGGCAAATAAAAGTTCCATAGTCCAACATTTAAATGATTATTCCTGTTCATATTCACGATTTAGAGAAATAGTAATTGTCAATACAAGTATACACCATAAAAAAAAAAAAAAAAAACTTCAGACTCTTGAAAGCCTCTACATAAGAAAATTACAGCCAACACTAAATAAGATTAATTAAGAGTATAGCAACAATATTTTAAACTGTCTTTAACAGGAAGGTTTTAAAATGCCTAAATTGTGATTTAAAAAAAAATTCAGTTATAACAGCAATGTTTTAAAATACTTAAATTGTAATTCTTTAAAAGAATTTACAAATATAAATTAAGTTACCTCCCTTGATAACGTTAATCTTCAATTAACAGAGCGCGTTTCATGTGCATTTACAAAAGAAAATTCACAATTATGATTTACATTAATTTTTATCTTAGCAATTCACCTCTGAAGATGGTCTTGGGAGAGATTGAAAGTACACAGGAATGAGTAAAACTACGGCGCATTCTTTAATGCGTCTAATGGCAATTTTTAGAAATTGATCCGTGAATTTGAAAGGATTAAAATAAAAATAAATAAACATAATATGTCTAGATTATTCAACCGGACATGCTTGAATGAAGATATGCTGCCTATATATATATATATATATATATGTCACAGAAGTTTTGCAAGGCAAGCTGCCAAGATATGGAATGCAAGTTCAAACTTCAAAATTGAAGGCAGTTTCTTCATTGGACGCGGTTTTTTCCTTCTGAATACAACATTGTTTATTTTAGTGGCCGGAGTTTACATCGATCTCTAACGTTGTGATTAAAAAGAAGCTCCAAAAATATAATTTGAAGTAAAATTTATGAAAACCAACAATAAATAAATGAGAGAAAAGGTCACGGGGTGTTTATAGCACCTGACATCTTTAAGTGGTGACCCGTTGAAATATGGAGTAGTTACAGTGCTGGGTAACTTCTATGATTCGAGCGGGAAACGATATTTTCAGTTATTCCCAAAGAATCAAAAACTGTGGAACATGAGTAAGAAGGAAAGAATGTACAGAAAATAAAAATGATTCATCTGCGCATGCGTTGATTTCATCCTTAATTGTTTCTTTCAATTCATAAAACAAAAGCGTTCGAGGGAGCATAAAAAGAAAGTTGAACAGAGTTGAATGAATATGCATTTATTACTTACAGTCAACACTAATGTCTTCTGAAGTAAATTCATTGAAATACATAGACGATGGCCATTTGTTGAGAACGGAAAACTACAGGAAATCTTAGGGTTTTTCTTTTACTTTTTTTTTCGAGTTGTATAAAAGCGAGTTTCGACCGACTGTAATATGAATATGTTCATGAGACTGAGCTACTATCTCCAGGTCGGTGATAATACGGCATCGATGGAAGGAGGTCTTCTGAAACTGAACTCAATAGCTATGTCGGAGTGTACCCTCGATATAATCTGATCTGCAGAGGGATGGCCTCTGCCCGGTGTAACTTCCCAAGACCCGTTACATAAGAATGGATACCTCTCCGACATTTAAACCCCCGATGTTTTACCATCTATTTACTCAAATGAGATATGTGAGTGTGGGCCGACTGGCGGGGGGAGTGGGTTGATCATGAAGATCATCGAATAATAACCTAAGGCATGTGAAACGAACTATTTAGCTGTGGAGCGAGCCTACGATCACACTGGGTCATGGGAGGGGCGATTGATGATGATAGAAACTGAACTTAACTTACTACTGGAAGAAAGAGACAGTTTGTTTTTTCAGGTGAAAATACCAAAATAGATCTTGGAGGGCTACAATGAGTGATTCAAAATTCGAAAACGCGTCAGTAAACTTTCGATTTTCAGTCTGGACAACACCAACTCTACGCTGAGTAATAAAATCAACTGTATTTAAACTGAATATATTTTGTAATAAATGTAGTGTTTTAAATGGACAAACAGCTTAGGTTTCAGCGAAACGACTGGTATCGAAATAGTAATATATATTTGATCATGTATTGGCGGCGAAATATAAAACTGAGTCGACTCTCGTCAGTTAACTTTCGTTAGTAAACGCTAGTTAGTATGCTCTCGTTTGTAAAAAAGCTTTTTTGCATAGATATTTAGAACTTAAGGAACAAGGATAACAACATTAGAAAAATTATTTTCCCCTTAAATCTTATATAAAAAATCTCCAGCCAATACTAAATAAAATTATGAATATAGCAACTAAGTTTTAAAATGTTTATAACAGCAAGGTTTTAAAATATCTAAATTGTAAATATTGAAATAAACTACAATTACAACAAATGAATTACAATTTTTAATAATGAGTTTTACAATTTTTAATAATGATTTTTACAATATAAATTAAGTTACCTCCTTTACATAACGGTAAATATTTGAATTAACAGAGCGCGTTCATGCGCATACACAAAAAAATCATAACTGTCAATGGCATTAATTCTTTATTTTAGGAATTTCCTCTTGAAGATGATCTTAGATGAGACTGAAAGTACTTAGAAAAATAAAAAAGTATGAGAACAGCTACGGCATCTTTCTCAATCAGTTTATTTCTTAATAGGTATCACCTCAAGCAAAGAAATACAGCCACTAGCACGCAAGGAGTTCCGGGGTGTGGAGCAATTAGCAGCAGAAACATTATTAATGAAGAGAAAGAAAAGAGAAAATCAGGAGTACAGTAGATAGCGATTGACATTGCATTTAAATTTTTGCACATTAAAGTTGGTAGGAAAACATGGAACCGGGAGTGAGTTCCACAAGCGAGAAGTGCTGAATAAGAAAGTATTAGCATAGAAGTTTGGCTATATCTAGCCAGATCAACTGTCAATTGATGAGATCTCGCCACCAGTCTAGTATTGCGTTTAAATTCATAACGTCTCGGTACCATAACGAAGAGCTCACCCAAACAAATACAATGAAAGTATTTATAAAAAAAGACACAGAGAAGCAAACTTACAGCGGTGGGAAAGTGACTAAGACCGAACCGCCAGATCAGAACGAATAATATTGCTGATTAATCTTTGGATCTTCTCAAGGAACTCAAGGCAAACTGCAGGGGGACCGAACCATATATGGCAGCAATCTTCTAAGCATGGATGAATGGTAGACTTATTGATATGCAAGATAGATTCCGTCGAGAAAAAAAAATGTCCCGCCCAACACAGTGAACCGATATTTTCAGCAGCTGATCTAGCGATGGATTCGATGTAGACTTTCCACCTCATATCAGAACGTTAGCCCGAAAAGGCGCCATTAGTTGCTTTCTTGGAGGAAGGTAGAGAGTATTCTCTCAAATGATTTATAGAGAGCAATTTAGTTTTGGAGGTGCTAAAATTGACAAGCCATTTTTTCCCCAGTTAACGACGGTCTTGAGGTCGTTTTGTACACCGGCTGCCATTTTGAACTTGTCTGACTGATTAGTCTTACTATCGAGACAGGAGTAAATGGTTGTGTCATCAGCGTAGTTGCCAAATAGAGAGCTGATGTCATCAGAAAGGGCGTCAATGAAAATTAAAAACGGCATAGGACCACGGATGAAGCCCCGGGGACATCTGCTTTAGTACGAAATGATATAGACGAGTGGCCGTTCTGGATAACTTTCATGTCACTATTTGATAGGAACGACTGGATCAGCTCAAAAACGTGCCCGGAGATACCGTAGCACTTTTCAGCTTGTCGAAATGACCTGGATGTCAGACCCTGTCAAAGGCTTTTGTGATGTCCAAAGCTACAGACCGGGCTTCACCGTTTTTATCTAGAGCATGATAGACTCTTTCCGCAATTATCGTTAGTACATCAGCAGTTGACCTGGAGAAACGAAAGCCATATTGTTTGTCTGAGAAAATGTCCAGTGATGAGAGATGACGAACCAATTCACCATTGATTAGTGCTTTAGGAGTATCCCAAAAAGAGGCTGAAGTCTCATTGGTGGATAGTTGGATGGGTCAAATGGTTCACCAGAGTTCTTCAAAACTGGAACAAAAGACTATAACTTCCGGCGGGCAGGAAAGCAGGTGGTAGCGAGGCATTTATTATACAATTTAGAGAGAACAGGAGCCAGTTCGGAAGCACACTCCTTAATGATTATTACAGAGATGCCATCGGGGCCACATGCTTTGTGGGGATCAAAGTTAGAGATGATAGCAGAAACCCTGGAGGGGGTTTTATGTATATCACTCAGCAGGGAATCAGTTCTAAGTGAGAAGTTAGGCAGGGATACTCCTGATTGGTCAAGGATAGAGTTTGAGGAGAATTTACGGGCAAAGCATCCAGCTTTATAAACAGAGGATGATAACACCTCAAATCGATTGAATCGGGGGAACGAATAGCTACCTTGCACTAATTCAGTACCCCATTACAGAGGCGCCAGTCATCACGAGAGCCAAAGTTTTTAAAATCTATGCTGTGTCTTATTCGCTCAGCAAACGCTTATATT
This sequence comes from Acanthosepion esculentum, assembly GCA_964036315.1. Taxonomy (NCBI): domain Eukaryota; kingdom Metazoa; phylum Mollusca; class Cephalopoda; order Sepiida; family Sepiidae; genus Acanthosepion; species Acanthosepion esculentum. Next base: position 7,790,772 of record OZ038488.1, read on the forward strand.
TGTAATGAGCACCAACGAGAAATCTCGGTGGCGCAAATTTCAATTCGGATGTTGAATATGTCAGTCCGACGGTCGTCACGAAGAAAATCCCCGAGTGTGTCCCAATCAGCATGCTGTTACTTGAAAGTGGTTTATGGATATCTGGAAGGAGATATCAATAGCTACCACAGAGTGGTCCGAGTTACCAAAGATGACAGTATTGTGAAGCTTGGCAAGAGTAAGGAGAGGAAAGAGTAAGAAATAGATCCAGTAGAGAATCATACTGCTCAGTTTGTCTAGGCAAACGAGTAGAGAAGTCTATGATTTCAGTAAGTGATTGGGCAATGGAGAAAAATGAATGTCTGTAGACTGGCAACATCAGTACCTTTAGAATGTTTCAGCCACGTATCGTGATGAGCATTAAAGTGACTGAAGACAAAGATATTCGTAGATTGGTGGAGAAAAATGCCTTTTCTATACTGTCAGCTATTGCGTCTAATGTACTGCAGTCTTGCGAAGAGGAAGGTGATAATAGAAAAAGAGATAGCTGACAGAGTTTAGTAACGAAAGACAGAACTACACGAAAGAGTAGTCAGCGTCATCAAGAGACAATTCCTTTGTTATCAGATGATTATTCTGGATCACGGAATCTTTTCAGCAAAGGGGTAGATAGCCTGGAACCAAGACTTCATTGGCAGACTTCATTGGCAGCAATGGAAGAATTCAAGTTCGTTTCACAGAGGGCAAAGATTTGGCGACCGTTCCATGAGAAAAGGTTATATGCTGCAGAAGTCTATCACAAATATTGGAAAGAGGAAGATTGATTGGGTTAGGTATTTTTTGTTAGCTGGTTTAAATTTGTTCCTTTTTGTTGTGATTTCCCTGAGATATGTTTTGAGGAGAATGAAAAAAGTAGATGAGGGCATTAGTATTACCTACAATCGATAAATCTATAACTCAACTAATTTGCATTAATCTTAATGGGTTTAAGTTTAAATCCCCCATAACTTATTAATAATATTGGACATCTGTAGTACAAAAATTATTTACTGTGAATACCAGAAAAAAACACACTCGAGGCTTTTATAAGAAATGCCACATAGTAGGAACTGATATTAAACTGCAAACAACGAGTCCAGTCCATAAAATAAATTCCAACCTCCGACCGCTTCCCCCGGAATAAGATACCTTACGCCCCCACCAATCGCTAACACAAACCCATTTTCATTAACAAGGCATCTACCAGAGGAGGACTGACATTGAAAATAAATTTAAAACAATGCTTCGAGAGGAACACTTAATGGTTGATGACAGTCTGTTTCAAGCTATTATGTACACGGTTATCTTCTATGTTGAGGTAATTTTTTTTTTTTTTTTGCTGTAATATATATATATATATATATATATATATATATATATATATATATATATATATATATATATATATATTCTGTTTATATTTTGATAGGTAGAATTTATTTAAGTGAATGGTCTGTTTTTTGTTTTTTTTACATTTACCGGCCTGAATGTTCGAGAAATTTCGTGGGTAGGTTTCGTGAGCACATATGAAAAATCTCCGAAGATTGTGTGTTTATAAAGAATAATTTGGACTTTTATAACCAGATGCTTCTCTGTAGCTAAATAGTATAGCACGTCAGATCAAATGAGGTTTCCGTATAGGAATATGGCTTCGATTCCCATCGGAGAAAGCATATTTTCTACAAAATTTCTCAAACATTCAGGCCGGTAAATGTAATACTGTTTAATTAAGAAAACAGCAGTTACTTAAATAAACTGTATCTATAAAAATAACATATAAACAGAAAATATATTAAATAATTGTCGGGCTTAATCCATTATATATATATATATATATATATATATATATATATATATATATATATATATATATATATATTTGTGTATTTAGGCAGCAATCCTTCTTTCATGCACATTTCATTAACAACGACTGACAAGGTGCTTTTATTTAGTTTTTTATATAATTTCTCATGCGATCTAATAAGGTTTTTCTTTTCGGATGATAAGTTATATAAAAACTGTCCGAATGTTCTTTTTATCATTTTCAAGGATTATATTTTAACTGTTAGAATTAGAAATAGTTTGTTATATGTATGTTTTATAAAATGTTTAATTTTTTTGTTTCAAAACACGGTCAAGATAGTATGTCCATGTTCAAAGTTAATATTATTAAGTGTTGGTTTGTTTGTTTTTATTAATAAGGCTTCCATTATTCGGAACATACTTGTCGACAACACTAATATAATAGCATCATCCACATGCAAAAAAAGGCTAAAAATAATGGACGCCTTACTAATCAGTGCATTAGTCGCTCACTGGATGATATACCTAAAAAATAAAAGATATATTTAAAATTTTAAAATTTCAGTGTAGCCTATTTTTTGTGCGCATGTGCAGTCATATCAACGTAAGCATCACTTTACTCCGATTAAGTCCAAAAGGACGAAACGAGTCACGCAAAACTTTTTCCACTTTAATATTAATTACCCTAACATTGTTCTTGTATAAAAAATGTCTATATACGAACTTTTTTCGTCATTTTTCACCATATATATATCAGTATTTTGCCATATTCGTCAAATAAGCTACGACGACTTATACGATGACTATAAATTATTTTTCTGTTACATTTTGCTAAGGCATTATCATTTATCCATTAATTGCACACTGTTCCTGCTTCGAACTTAATTTACACAAGCAATTTATTCCTGATGTTTTTGGAAGATAGGTGGTGGCAGCGGTGGTGGTGGCTAAAAGAATGACGGACAAACGGAGGAAATAGACTGATAGTAGTGAATTTAACATTTGTGGGATTGAACTTCCCACAGTGAGGGCTCGGTATCCTTTTATAGCACTAAGTTTGCAAAGTCGGAATTGATTGAATGCTTTATGAAACAGAAAAGGACATTTCTCAGAATCTCTATATATGACACTGACACACACACGCACGCACGCACACACACACACACACTCACACACATAGACACACACATACACACACACATATATATATATGTATGTACAGAGTGTATTCAAAATTTTACGCGTGTTCTTTGCCGACTCATAAATCAGGAACGTCTTCTATTTCTGAGCGGAAAATTTGATGACGTTTATTCAAGTGAACCAATCAAAGAGTGCTTCCATTCTGGGGAATGAAGTGTAACTCTGTCCCCACACGGTCATCTTTCTGGCTAGTGTTTCGTTTACAGTAGGAAAGCAGTAGGATTCAAATTGGCGGCCATTTATCGTCCCCATATTATTAAATACCCACTTTTCTCTGTTTTTAAAAAAGGAAAAGGAAAACTATTCATAGCCGACGCATTTCCTCATTTGAGGGTCTTATCAACGCAAATTTTCCTTCTGTCTTTATATATATATATATATATATATATATATATATATATATATATATATACATACACATGTATATGTAATTATATTATGATATATTATATATATATATATATATATATAATTATATTATACTATATATATATATATATATATATATATATATATATATGTATAAAACAGAGTATGTCTGTGTGTATGTGTGTCCGACTGTTTGAATGTGTGATACCTTTTCTCGCGAGATCCATCCAACCGATTTTGACCAAAACTTGACACATAGATTGTACAATATAAGAAATAGGTTCTTAGCGTAAAAAATCGATAATTTAAAAAAATCTATAATCGATAAAGCCGATCAAAAACTTTTTTCCTCCGATTTCGTTCAAGCTCGGTATGTAGGTTACTTACACCATGACGAGCTCAACTATACCTCATTTTTATTTCTACGCCACTGCCTTTTGCGACAAAATGCGAAAAATGAATAATCGATTTCAACACAAATTTTAAACTAAAATCTCCCTCAATTTTCAAGCAATCTAATACAAACCTCACTCAATTGCAGCCAACAGCATGTTGATTGTTTAACAGTCATTTAACTTGATAATTGAGTCCACCCATATCGTGAAACCAGCGTAAATAGCGAAAAATGGTAATTTTTACTGGTTTCTTTCTTATTTTTCGTTGATCTTCAACCAATTTTCATCAAACTTAACAACTGCTTTATAAATGTATCCTCTTTTAGATCCCTGGTAGCACACTGATAAATTCTATTTGAAAAAATCCAAAATAATTGTGGTCCGAAGTGGATCTTCATGTTGCCTGTTTTACCCCTTCGTGTCCTCGGCTAACTTCGATTGAATAAATAGACGATTTCTTTTATATCAGTAACTGCGTTAATTCAAAATGTTTTAATGAAAGTATTTAAAGTAATTGAAGAAGATAGACTCTGTTACATCTAAACATGATGTTGTTTTTGCTCCATTCTAATTGAACACTTTTTCTGATAGACCAGATAGGTATAGCTGATTATATATATATATATATATATATATATATATATATATATATATACCTGAAAATTGCAATCAAGCATGAGACCGACTCTCTCCACTCGGTGTTGAGCTCAATGTACACTTTTATATTTATACAGACTCTATCCATGATATTGATCACCTTTACACATAAATATAGCATACCTTGAAACTATATTTTTATCATATATATATATATATATATATATATATATATATATATATATGATAAAAATATAGTTTCAAGGTATATATATATATATATATATATAGTTTCAAGGTATATATATATATATATATAATCGTAAATTCAAGATGCGGTTCTATGACGTCATACCACGTGATAGACCGAAGTATTACAACAGAACCAATGTCTAGATGCAATGTAAGTATTGTGATAAGTTTGAAATGTAATTTTGTTGCGTGTGCGTTGCTTCGTTTTAATGTAGATGGCCTCCAATATCTGAAGGTTCTCTTTTCTGTGTATATGTGTGAGTATTATCGTTATCAACTAATATCTGCCTAATATACATGTACATATTGCTTATTTGTTAGAACTAAGATCAGAAAAGTGACAGGTAAATCTACGGGAGAGCGTGGTTGTAGTAAAACCAATATATGTCGCGGGTTTATTATTAGCATCAGAGATACAATCTCTAAACAAGCATGTAAATTGATACACTACATTGGATTTTTGTCGAGGATTTAGTTGTGCGGTTGTAGGGTTATTAGAGACGATGAGGTCAATTGCTTTAAATTTTTTATAATATATGATGAGCTTAACTTGTTTATTAAATCGTTGAGCATTTCTACCTATTATGTTTTTGAGTGTTGTTTCATCATGTTTGTAATTATTATGCATTTGGGTACAGTAGTATAAATTAATAGTGTTATGTTAATTTTGGCGTACAATATTATTAATATCATCAAATTTTGTTTGCTGTATTATTAAGTTTATTGAGATACATTTTAATTTGTTGATCAATTACGGAATTAGGAATTCATTATTAACAAGTGTTTGTTTAATGTTCTGTAATTCTTTATAGAATATGGTTTTGGAAGAAGATATCATTTGTGTGCGTTGGATTAAGTTTTTTTTTAGACCAACTAACTTATATCATTGGGGCATTCACTATAATAATTAAGAAGACAAGTTAATGCTTATGGGTTTCCTATATAGAGAAATGGTAAATTTATGTCTGCTAGAATCAATAAATACATCAAAGAATGGAATTTTATTAATAATATTAAGTTCTAATATGAATTTGAGGACGAAGTGACTTACAAATTTGTTCTTAATCTGTGTAATTTGGTCAATATTTTTAGCAAAAAAGGAAAATGTCATCTATGTATCTTACATATATAGGAAGTTTATTAGTGTCATTAAGTATTTTATTTTCGAAATGTGCCATAAAGATAAATTAGATAAAAGGGGGCCTAAAGGAGATCTCATCGCAATATCGTCTATTTGAGTACAAATACTACCTAAGGGTCATGAAAAGGTACTTGAGTAGTACATGATAATAATAAGTTTTTTTTTAAATAGTAGGTTCAAGATTGATGGGTGGGAGAGAAGTTTGATTGTATACATCACGGATAATGATGTCAATTGTTTCATGGACGGGGACATCAATTTTGTACATCCAAAGATCATGATCAGACATAATAGACATTAATTTTTTATGATATTTAATTTATAATAATAATAACAACATATATATATATATATATACATATATATATATATTAACTGATTCATCTAGTCTGAAACCTCTACAGAATGCAGAAAGCACTGGATGGCCGTTTCGTCCTATATTTGGGACTCATCAGCAGTGCGCATCCACTACCGAGAATTGAAGCCCTGACTGTTAAGCTGTCAAGCAAACACCATACCAACTGCTCCAACGGGCCTCGGAGACGAAGAGGTAGCAAATCAGACTCAATATAGCGCGGCTCACTCACATATTCCGTGGTGGAACTCTACTGAGCAGTTGGTATGGTGTTTGCTTGACAACTTAACTGTCAGGGTTTCAATTCTCGGTAGTGGATGCGCACTGCTGATGAGTCCCAAATATAGGACGAAACGGCCGTCTAGTGCTTTCTGCATTCTGTAGAGGTTTCAGACTCGATGAATCACTTAAAATATAATTATCAAATTCTTCTAATAATTTCAAATATATATATATATATATATATATATATATATATATATATATATATATATATTGTCATCCACAGAAAGACTGTTTCGCTGATACTGACCACTTTCGCCCATAAGCTTTTCAACATATCTATTATAATAGTGTATACACCGACAGCACCCGGTACGAAGAAGAAATCCAATCTTTCTACTCCATGCTTGACAACGCCAAGGCTTAGTGCAAATCACAAGACGTTATAATTATCATGGGAAACCTAAATGCCGAAGACAAGGAGGGGGCAGGGGAGAGAGCTGACAAATTTGGATTAGGAACCCGCAACGAACGCGAAGATAAATGGGTCCAATGGTGCACGGCCATATGACAACACTTGGTTCCAATAACATTCAAGACGATTATCGCCATGGAGAACCCCAGGGTGATAAACTAAATTGGCTATACATAACCATCAACAAAAGAATCAAGAATGCAGTTGTTCATGCAAAACCTATCCAAGTACCGACTGGGGAAGCGACAACCTCTCTGTTATATGGAAACTAAGAGTGAAACTACGGAAACTGAAGAAGCCTAACGCAGCGTCCAAATTACTCCTGAACGACCCGAATCTGAAGGAAAAATATATGGACAGAGTGAAAAGAAGATACGAAGGACAAAATAGAAATGGAATCTCGAAATGGAATACACTAAAAGACATCATTAGTGACATCAGCAAACGAAATCGTCCCAAAGGAGAATGAACGAAGAAGAAAAAGGGAATGGATCACAGATGAGATTCTCGACATGATGCAAAGGAGACAGATGACAATGCCAAGACAGGGAACGGAATACAGAAAATTACACAACGGAATAAGGAGCAAGTGCAGGCAGGCTAAAGAAGAATGGCGTAACAACGAAATGTGCAGAAATAGAATGAGTATCACAGATAAAGGAAATAGGCATAAAAAACAAGGGAACTAATAGACATGCTCATCAAAGGGCTGTATAGAATCCAAAGACGGAACGCTCATATCAGAGAAAGAAAAAAATTCTTCAGCGTTGGAACGAATATATTGGAGATCCAATCCAAGACGAAAGAGAACAACCGGTAATACAACGAAATACAGACGGGCCGGAAATATTAAAACCGAAGTTGAAGCTGCACTGGTCAAATTGAACAGAAAGAAAGCGGTAGGGCTAGACGGAATTGTAATAGAGATGCTGTCAGCCTTAGATGATTTCGGCATAGACAAGATTACAGAAATAATAAATATCTACAACAATGGGGATTCACCGGAAGGCCTCAGCAGATCTATTTTCATAGCACTGCCTAAACAACAAGGTGCAAACGAATGTGAACTTCACTGAACAATCAGCCTAATGAGCCACATAACAAAACTCATCATCCGAATTCTGGCGTCCTGGGTACGACGTTAAACTGCATCCAACAGCAAGACCTCTGATCAGGAGGTTTTGAGGAAGCGTGGAACCACCTCTTAATTGCTGGTGTTCCCAGGTCCACCCTGACCCGGGGTGGTAGCACCAGTTGGGGTCCCAGCTATGGGAAAATAATTAACTTCCAGGTCTTTTCCAGCACATTGAAACAATGATGTTGCCAACTACACTTTTTTGAAACAATGATGTTGCCAGCTATATGTTTTTGAAACAATGATGTTGCCAGCTATACGTTTTTTGATATATTTAGTAAATACTGGATCTGGCATTAAATAACCCATAGTGGTTGATATGCCATAAAACCCCAAACAACCAAACCGAATTCTGATGGACAGAGAGCGCAACAGAATCAGGCCAGGGAGGGGACTAGAACAGTGCCGGTTCGTCAAAGACACCAGAACAAGGAATGCGATATTTATACTCGGAATATTACCAGAAAGAGTAATAGTAATGCAGAAGGACGTGTATGCATGTTTTATACACTATGCAAAGGCGTTCGACAAAGTACGCCACAATGATCTGTTAGAGATGCTCAGTAACCGTGATATATTCAGGAAAGACATTAAAATAATAAAAAAAATCTCTAGTGGCAGAAAGCTGCCTGCATACGGATAAAACATGATTTCAGCAGATATACAAAAATAGAAAGGGGTGTAAGGCAAAATGTGCCTTCGCGCCGGACTTATTCAACCTATACAGCCAGGAAATTTCGAGAAAACTGGAAATCCTACCATGATTCATCATTGGCGGTCACAATCTTAACAACATAAAATATGCAGACGACACAGTGCTGATAGCAGACATGGAAAGGAAAATACAAATCCTCCTACGGACGGTAGCGAAGGAGAGCGAGAAGAATGGACTAAGCATAAACTATAAGAAGAAAGAATGTATAGTCTTCAGCAAAAAGATGAGCCCAATATGCAGTTTACAGGTCGGAGACTCTAAAATCAAGCAGGTGCAGAAATTGAAATATCTTGTTCTAACAGAGGACGGCAAGTGCGACACTGAGATCGGAAGACGTGTTGATATGGTCAAAGACGCATTCTAAAAGCTAAGCAGGGTATTACAAAACAGGAGGATTTTGTTGGTAACAAAGAAAAGAGTACTGAAGTGTTACGTGATGTATATCCTCCTGTATGGCAGTGAATGTTGGACAGTCTCCTCAAAGATGAAGAAGACACTCGAAGGAATAGAAATGTGGTTTGACTGAATGATGCTAAGGATACCATGGACCGAACATGTGAGCAACTACAATGTTTTGGAGAAAATGGAAACAAAATGGAAACTTATACTTAACACCAGGAAGAGGGAGCTGAAATTTCTGGGACACGTAATGAGGAGGGAGGGCTTGGAAAATCTGATACTCACAGGACGGATATAGGGAAAGAGGTACAGGGGAAAGTAACGTGTGATATAATGGGATTAAGCAAGTGGATGGCAGAAGAGATCCTGGGAGAAATAACAAAAAGACAAAACCTATTAAGAACTACAAGATACGGGAGGAGGTAGAGGGCCATGATCGCCTACATCCTCAAGGGACACGGCACTTAAAAGAAGATAGCATACCTTAAACATAATGGCTTAGAATTGTCAATCGGAGAGCTGAATCTCAATTCCAGTTCCATCACTCCTCTCCCCAGCTATGGGTTAATTAGTACGACTTGTATCACTAAACCATTATTATCTGCAAAATAAAATAAAAATCTATATAAAATATTTACATTTCGGCATTCTTCTTCTTTTATGTGCCGTATCCCTTCAGGGTGTAGACGATCATGGTTCTTTGCTTCATGCTATCCCTTGCAGCTCTCAATAAGTTTTGTCTTTTTGCTACTTCTCCCAGACTGTCCCCGTTCTGTCATTCACTTGCTTAGGCCCGCTAGGTATGTCACGCCTTGCTTTCCCTTGTTTCTCTATCCCTCTTTTCGTCCTGTGAGTATCAGATTCTCCAAGCCCTCCTTTCTCATTACGTGTCTCAGAAATTTCAGCTGCCCCTCTCTGATGTTAAGTATGAGCTTCCTCCTTGTTTGCATCCTTTCCAAAACCTCATCGTTGCTCACACGCTCGGTCCATGATATCCTTAGCATCCTTCTGTAAAACCATACGTTCGAGTCTCTTCTTCATCTTTGAGGAGACCGTCCAACATTCGCTGCCGTAAAGGAGGACATATGTCACGTAGCAGATCAGTACTTTTTTCTTTGTTACCAACAAAATCCTTCTGTCTCGTAATACTCTGCCTAGCTTTTGGAGTGCGTCTTTGGCCACCCCAATACGTCTTCGGATCTCAGCGTAGCACTTACCGTCCTCCGTCGGAACACTTCCCAGATATTTAAATTTCCGCACCTGCTTGATTTTAGCGTCCCCGACCTGTAAATCGCATTTAGGGCACATTCTTTTACTTGATCTATTGCCAAAAAAAAAAAATAATCTAAAATATTAATTTTATATTCTGATAGCACGGTTAAAAATAGTTCCGATAAAAATGAAAGAAAATAGATTTAAATTAACCAGTAATATTGACGACAACGTTGTAATCTATTTTAAACTGCAACCGTATAATATCATTGCGAGATCTTGCTCTCCTCATCCCAATCGACAAAGGAAGTAACGATTGTCGCTGACTAAGCAAGAAACAAACTCATTGGATAGAGTTAAAGAGAGTACAGAGTGAACTATTAGACGAATCCAACCGCAAAAGACTGAAAACGAGGACGGAATTCATGAGCAATAACCTAGAAACCTTGCGCACGCTGTATTCTAGATGTATAGACATCTTTAAAAGTCTGTGAAATAAAAACGGATCTCTTCCTCTGTTAATGATTCACGCATGTGTCACCATCGACGGACGGAAATTTCACTTGGGCTGTTGTAAATCCAGCAGAGAAATTCAAATATATTAATGGCATTTGCGGTGAGTTCATTTTCTTCACGAATACTGGAAAAAAAGTGCACGAAGGCATGATTTCCGGCGGGGTGGGGGTGGGGGTTAGCATATATGGTAACTGTTCTTTCTTGTAGAGTCATATAAAAACGGTTAGCTTTTTGAAGATTCAGTCATGGTCAATTCGTCATTTCCACTTTTGTCTTCCTATCTTGGACAATCCCAAATACGTGCAATATGAACATATATATATATATATATATATATATATATATATATATATATATATATATATATATATATATAAAAGCGTGTGAATTAGCTGACTGGTGTCACCTTCAGCATCCCGACATCTCATAGGCCAACCTGTCCGTTGTCCCCAGTTCCACCGTGACCCGGTGTGGTAGTACCTCTTAGTTTCCCAGTTAGGGGCAAATAGTGAACTCCCAAACAAAAATCTGTACAATTTATATTTTTATAAAATGAACATTTATATAGCAAAATGACAATCAATGCAACGTTAAAACATATAGAAAATACATTTTTATAGTAAAATTACCAACAAAATATTTAATGATGTACATATATATATATATATATATATATATATATATATATATAATCATTAATCGAAAAGTAAAAAATGCTGTACAAAATATATATTCAGTTGAAGACATAAAATTGCGTTCAAAATATTTAGATTCTGGCATTAAATAACCCATAGATGTGTTGATATGCTGCGAAACAGAATCAACAAACAAATTCACATCTCCAAATTTATATCTGCCAGCTCCAGTTTCGTACACGAAACAACAGTCGTTTTTTGAAAGGATTTTGTTTATCCAACATTATTTCTCATTACTACAAACTTTATTTTTAGTGGCGATGCCGGTTTAAGTCGTTAACCCTGTCTATTTATTTTATTAAACAGTGAAATTAGTAACAACCGGACGAAATTGAGATGTCCTACTAAAAAAAAAATATATATATCCTGCATCTCTTTTGTTTTACTTCACCACTTTCTAAGCCGAAACGTGTCTCTCTTATTTTCACACACGCACTCACGCACTCACATATATTGGGTTGGGGAATAAGTAGTGAGCGTTTTTTGAAAGTAAATTAAAATCTTTGGAAAGCCAAATATTTGGCGAATGTTTTAGAACAACAAATTCTTATGATTTTTGTTAATTTCATTACTTTTTGGTTCTATTTCAGACCCCTAAAATGGAATGTCAAGTAAACAAAACTGCTCGTTTTCGACACCTTTTGCTTTTAGCATATAATCGAGGCGTTAACGCCGCCAAAGCAGCTCGTGGGGTGTGTGACGTGTATGAAGATGGCGCACTGCCTCAAAGTACCGCCCGACGTTTGTTGGTGCGCTTCAAAAAAAGGAAATTTTGAGCTGGAGGATGGGGAGCGCCCTCGTCGACCAGTTGAGTTTGAGGAGGAGCGATTAAACCAGTTTCTTCACGAACATCCACGTCAGACGACCAGAGAATTGGCGGAACAGATGAATTGCGATCATAAAACTGTGGTAAATCACCTTCATTCAATGGGGAAGGTACAGAAACTTGGTTCATGGGTGCCACACGCGCTGAATGACAACAAGAATCAGCGCGCGACAACTGCAGCCTTTTTGCTGGCACGGCATCACTCAACATAAGATCATAAACAGCGTTTCCTTCATCGCAGTGTCACTGACGATGAAAAATGGTGTCTTTACGTTAATGTGAAGCAGCGTAAAGAATAGCCCAGCCCCAATAAGTAAGCGACACCTCGAGCAAATTAAGGCCTTCACCCTCGAAAGACCATGTTGTGCGTATGGTGGGTATGGTGGGACTGGGAGGACATAATTGATTATGAATTGCTTGAGCGAAACCAAACGGTAAATGTCGAGCTCTACGTTCAACAACTCCACCGTCTCCGTGAAGCAATTCAGCAAAAAAGACCGAATCGGCGACAGAGTGCTCTTCTTCAACACGACAACGCCCGTCCTCACATCGCCAATATGACCAAAACCGTTATTCCAGAATTTGGATGGCAAATGTGGCCTCAGCTTCCGTACTCGTCAGACTTGGCTCCATCAGATTTTCATCTTTTTCGATCTCTTTTCAATGCCTTACGTGGTATAACGTTCAATACTAATGTTGAATTGAGGCTCTAGTTGGACGAATTTTTCAGCTCAAAACCAGGAGATTTTTATCGTCAAGGAATAGAAATAATTTGTGACCGATGGGAAAAAGTTATCAACAGCAAAGGAGATTGTATTGTTGACTAATTTTACGTCATTTATCATTGTAAGACAATGACAATAAAACATTTTGAAAAACGCTAACGACTTATTTCCCAACGCAATATATATATATATATATATGATAAAATATAGTTTTTAGGTATGCTATGTTTATAGGTTAATGTATCAATATCAGGGATAGAGTGTATGTAAATGTAAACGTGGACATTGAAGTCAACACGCAGAGGCGATAGTCTGTTTCATGTTAAACACAATTGTCAGCATTGTGTTTTTTACTCTACTATTTATATATACTGTTCAGTGATGCATTGTGGGTAGTGTATTGTATTATTCTAAAGCTTATTTTGGTTGGCGGTAAATGTTATTTTCGAATTATTTTAGGGCTATTGTGTGGGTATAATTGTGGGTCCCATTGAAGTTTTTTATTAGCTATAGTGTTGCATGCAAACTTAAATGCATCATTGACCTGTATATATAAATAATTCGAGCAAAAACACAAAGTATATGGCCTGACGATTACGTTTAGTATGAAACAGTCTGGGTGTTGACTTCAATATCCACTTATCTGACTCTGTCGCTTATCTCTGATCTCTCTCTCTCTCTCTTCACACACACACACACACACACACACACACACACACACACACACACACACACACACACACACATATATATATATATATATATGACAATATATATAGACAATATACATATATATATGCATATATCCACAGACAAACTGTTTTGCTGTATCACAGCTCATCAGTGTGGCTAGATCGGGAACGAAACCTGACTGATTCGGCAACAGCGAATTTTGACCGAGGGAAGAGGAAGGGCCTTGTAACGTTAGTAGTAATAGTCATTGTTTATAAATTCGAACTTATCTTCCAACCGAATTTAAGTTTTTCGGGTGTGTATATATTATCATCCACAGATAGACTGTTTCGCTGTATCACAGCTCATCCGTGTGGCTAGACATCTGATTGCTTCAAGCCGGGATCGAAACCGATTCGGCAACAGTCGGAGATTTTTCCATAAGCCATCGGCGCGCGGTTGAAAGAAAAGCAAATGTTTACGTACTCATTCTGTGAATAAACACGCCAATGATCCAGGGGGGTAAAGAAGGGACGCTTGGGAAAATGCCTCCTATTCGAGAGTAAGGAGAAGAGGTTGAAGGAGCACAATAACGCCGGTGGATGGAGATAATTTTCAGCAACAAGACACTATTTTTCATCACATTCACATCGACTGGCTCTGTATTTTCATCACCGATATAATTAGAGGGCTACAATGTCAAAATCGTAATTGTAATTCGCATGTAAATCATTAAAACGACAATAAAATTTATAAAATAGGTTTACTTCATTTTTTTAAAATAATGTAAAATAAAAAAAAGAAAATATTTACAAATTCAGACTCAGCAAATGTATTCTCTAAGTAAGCGAAATTTACACCTGGGATGCAAATTTACTTGTGACATACCGTAATTTCCCATGTATAATACACCTTCATCCACCCATAAAATTGTGCTGAAAGTGTGGGAAAATGCTTCCACTCAAGCATAATACGCACCCCTTGTTTGGTAATCAAACCCTATAAATTGTACCCCTCCAACTTCATTACGGCCAGTGATTCCTACTCTTATAAAAATCGTTTTAAACAGAATAATATTATTCTAATTTAGTTTTATGATAATTTTTATTTTATTTTACATTTGTAAGTATCGTTAGATACATATGATTGTAGTGATTTTCTAAGCGTAACTCAGATGTGGCATAAGGCCGAAAGTATGGGGTACCCAGTGAGGAACGAACTCACTACTCAGTCGTAATTGTTCTAGGGAGACAAGCTTGCTAACCATTACACCACCTCGAGGTGTCCTAGATATATTTAATTGTATTTGACATCCTTATGGGGTCGGAATCGACATCCTTATGGGGTCAAATTGTCGTATGTTTGTGGTGTGTAGTCATTTCGCAACTGAAATCGATCTATGAAAAGGCAATTTTAAAGATTTTTTGTAGTTGCGCATAATACGCACCCCTAATTTTGCTTTTTATTTTTGAGAAAAAAATGCGTATTATACATGGGGAATTACTTTAAACTTTCACAGACACATCACAGGCATCCCCCAGACAGTACTTCTGCTTCGGGAGGAGGTTGAGGGAGCCCCAAAATGGTTAACTCTGAGGGGACATTAGAAATTTTGTACGGATTTCCGGAAATCCCAACTTAAACTCCGACCTTGTGTCACATTCTGTTGCGTCGTGGGTGAGCGGATAAATATTCGCATACATGGCTAGCCACCAAGGCCTAAGAAGCAAATTGAAAGGACAATATAGAGTGTTCTCATGAGCAGTGTCACTTAATAATATCCGGCCCCCCTGACAATGTGTATCCTTAAAAGAATTTAAAACCACTTGAGAGGGAAGAATGCAGAGTAGAGAGGTCAAAGGTCATACCTCGTTTTGTTTTTATCTCATTCGCAATGTCCAGTCTCCTTGAATTTTTGCCGCCCCCACCCGTGCCACTTCTTGTCTTTTCTGACTCACCACACCATTTCTTTTCTAGAGATTTTGTCTCTATTTGCCTGTTTGGCGAGGAGAATGTTCAATGGGATATAACGAGTCTTTCCTATAAAAAGCGTACTACTTTACGTGTTGAAAAAAATCGACCCTAAGGATGACGCTGACCGAGGCTGTGAAGGAAAATGACACCTTCGCGACCCACACTCCCAACCAGGGGGTCTGGCAACAATAATAAAGTAGTAACCACAGGCAACAATTAAAAACCTATGGCCATGATCGAGTCGGCAAAATTAATAATTTTGACTGCCTCTAACCCCTTCCACTCTCCGGGTAGGAGGGTATAAAGGAGGGGATAGAAGTGGCACCCGCGCCTAAAGACTCAAGTCGCTGTGCCAATCCACACTCTGCTCCTCAATCAATCCCGCCGTTCCAACCTCAGGTAAGTTACTCCACATTTTTTTCCACACACTCCTAACAACAAGAGATGAAAAAAGAAAAAAGTGCGTAACCCTGATGAGGGACATACAGGTGCTAGGGCTCACTCACGAGCTAGGTGACAGTGGTTTAGGTTACCTTCGTTCCGGCCTTTAGCCTTTGACTCCACTGACGGTTACAGTTTTCAGTTTTACCCAGGAGCAACATTTTTAGGCGGGAAGCAGACTTGCAGACTGTGGCATTTTTTAAGGAGCACAGTTAGGACAATACCCTTTCTGACTTCTAGGAGGGGCCACCTCAATTCCGACACAGTCGATGTAGAAGCACTCCACTGGGTGGAGAGCATGTGTGTTCCATGTCCTTTCTGTCATAAGAAGTGTCCGGAGAAGGAAGTACGAAAATATCAGCCCCAAACTCGTATTGGTTGTAGGATGATAGGGAAAACTCCATGTGATATAGATGTTTTAAGGAATGGATCTGCCCAAGACACCCCCTGCCTGATACGTGCCGATCTCACCACGCCATCGTCTCCCGAAATTATATCCAAGATTGTTTTCAGGATTCAAAAGGGTCGAGGTTTGAGAGAGCTCAATAAGGACCGCATCTTCCCTTTGAAGGCGGTTTTAGAAGGGAAAGCGAGATTTTCCAGGGGATTTCTCTCTAAGCTCGAGGAGGTACCCATTGTGCTGTACCTAATGGAACTTTTGCAGCTATGGTTTCTCAATTAACTGTCTACAACTGGGAGGAACAGAGGCAGAAAGATCACCCCCTCCTCACCTGCAACTGTAATCCAGGGCTCTTATTTGGTCTCATGTATGGTGGTTGCCGCAAGTTCCCTTTCTGCAGAATCCTGGTATGTTAAGGGTTGTTGTTCACTGCCCTCTGGATGTCAGAGATGATCGTCAGAAGAGAGGAATAAACGTTTTTACCTCTATCAATAAGCTTATAGTGGTATGTATTCAACGTCTGAATGCTTCTCACCCAAGAAAAAGGAGAAAAAAAGGGGAATCGTGTTTAGCTTCATGTTTCACGAGACAAATTTGACTTGATACTCCTGGAGGAGAGACAGACGACAAAACAGTCTTCCGCTGCACAAGAAGATCTCTTAGCATTATCATTTTAAAGTACCTGGGGAATGACATAAAAGTTGGTAAACCTGATTAGGGCCTGGAAGAAAGACAAAATACTCATGTCCGATACCACCTCGATGTGTACTGCCCTGGCGCTCAAGCAAGTAAAGAGAAACAGATACATATTTCTTTCCAGGGTTCCTTCCTTCACCCAAAGAAGTCCCGTGAAATCGACTACCGAGTTCCTAAAGTGTACTTCGAACTTTACGTGAGGAACCGGTAGGCTGAGAACATTGGGCGGCAGCACAGGTTTGGTATTGAATCTCTTGCATCGGGCACATGACGTTAGAAGTGAGATCGCCTGTTTTCCTTGGGGAACCTAGTAACCGCTTCATTTCAACTTGGCCAGAGTCGACCCCACTCTCAGATGAGAACATCTAGAATGGCAGTCCATGACAAGTTTGGAGATAAGGTGGTTCTTTCCCAGGAAAACGGGGTTCTTATCGTCATATCCAAAATGCAAAGACCTATTAATTCGGCTACTGGAGCGGATCAATCTCTCCCAGTCCAGGAATAGGCCAAGAACATGGATCAGGCGAGGCAACGACCCCCCCCCAAGGGGATCCAGGATGAATTCAAGCTCTTCTATAAATTCCTGTTGCAGAGTTTTCATTACATAATTTATTTCATAGTCTTCCTCTCGTCTCTGCAATCTACTGATGAACTTGAACAACAAGGACGTGACTTTCAACAAACGGGGCCACCGAGAAGTTCGCCGAAGATCGGGCAATCCTGAGGCACTGCCTGTCGAGGTAGGGTAAGTTTTGAGTCGGGTGTCATGGGATCATATAACCAACATTCCAAGTTGGACATGAACTTTCTCAATGTTAATCCTCCGACATACTTTAAATGAGGTCTAAGTCCATAACCCCGTGCGAAGTTGAAAGGGAGAAACTCCTTGCAGATAACCAAGATGGTCGGCAGATTGCAAGGAAAACAGCCATTAACTCTAAAGTAGAAAGAATTTTATCCTTCAAAGTCGCAACCTTAGACTTAGCGAAAACCGAAGAAGATCAGTGGTCTTGCACAACGTAGACAGCAAACCCATAAGCCTCTGTCGACACATCGCAGAACAGGTATATGTCCCCAGCGCTCAAACTGGAGAGGTCACCCGCGAGACTTCTCCACAACTGGGATTCTTGAGGAACTTGAACGTTCCATCCTAGACACTCCTTCCACAACGTCCCAACCAGAACGGTCACTGGGAGGCATAGAGACAATGGGTCAAACATCTTGGCTGCCTCAGAAACGATCTACTTCTTGGTCGACGCGTAGGGATTGCATCTGACAGGTGCAACGTGTGAATTTTCCGAGAGAAGACTATATCTGTACCCCAGTACCTTCACCCACTCATCACCATCAGTGCTAAAAGTACCATCTCTGCTCATCTCACTTTTGAGGTTGTCACAGTGTTACAGGACTGAATGAGAAATCCGCCTTCCTTCAGACGTTCTCTAGCCAATATAACCCAGCGAGCGTCATCGGATCAGACTCGTTCGGAACAGACAGGTCCAAAGCATCGGCCACCAGAACCAGGGAGTGACATGCATGACCGGAAACCAAATCAACTTCCAAAACCACCTCCCTAACCTCGATTAAATTGCAGATCCTTCTTTGGATTCTGTCAAGGACCTCAAGATGAACAGCAGGAGCACTAGACCAGGTATGGCAACTGTAGTCAATGGACAGGCGAACGGTAGATTTATAAATATGCAAGATGGAATCTGACGAGAAAAACTTTCTGGCAACGGCACAGTGACACAACTTTCCTTGCAGCGGATGCAGCTATTGATTCGATGTAGTAGTTCCACATCAACTCAGTTGAAAACGTGAGACCAAGAAGGCGAATTGTGTTGCTTTCCAGGATTCTAGCATCAGCCATGACAATGGGGTTGGGAAGGAAAGTTTCTCTATGGTGAGTAAATGAGTGTAGTTTTGTTTTCTAGGTATTAAAATTTACAGGCCATTTCCTGTCTCAGTTAACCACTGATTAGAGTTACTTTCCAAGAGCAGCGGCCAGATTAACTTTGTCAGTTCTGACGGATTTGCTACTGAGACTGGAGTAAATGGTAGTGTCATTTGAATGAATGCCTACTTGAAAACTGATGAGACCAGAAATATCATTGATGAAGATCAGAAACAGCGGAGAACCCAGGATAGATCCATGGGAAACACCCGCATTCGAGTGAAAGGATCTCGAAGCGAGCCCGTTCAAAACAACCTTCATTTAACGATTTGATAAGAACGTTTGAATTAATTCAAACTATCGTCCTGTAGTACAGTAGCCCTAGAGCTTACGTAGAAGACCAGAGTTCCAAACCTTGTTAAACGTCTTCAAGATATCTAGAGCCACAGCACGAGCTTAGTCGTTATTATCAAGAGCTTATTCAGTGATGGCCGTTAGCACATCAGTGGTATACCTGGCGAAACTTAAGCCATATTGTTTGTTAGTGAGTAGGTCGGGATACGAAAGATGCTTAGTCACTTCAGCATTGATTGAAATATCAAACACGGTAGGAGACAAATAAGGCGATAGTTAAAGGGAACAGAATGTTCCCCAGAGTCCTTAAAATCAGGGACTACAGAGGAGGACTTCCAACAAGCTGGAAAGCAAGAAGCAGCGAAGCAGTAATTGTAGATTTTGGAGAGAACTGGAGCCAGTACCGGAGCACAGTTCTATAGGACGACGGCTGGGATCCCATCACCACAGCTTGCCTTATGGGAGTTTAATTTAGAAATGATATCTGAAATCAGTGACGGTGCTATGTTCATATCACTCATTAGAGCCTCTGTTCTAGGAGGGAAATCAGGTGTGGAAACTCCAAATGAGTCAAGTGTGGAGTTGGAAGAGTATTTCTGAACAAAGCATTAAACCTTATCTGCTGTATATGTTAGGGCTTCGAACTTATTGAATAGAAGAGGTGGAGGATTTGTTGCTGTTCAGCACACTCTTGCAGAGCTACCTATAATCTCTAGAACCGAACTTGCGAAATGCTATACGTTGTTTCATTCTATTAGCAAACAGTAACTTGGCTTCTTTGAGAACACGGTTGCACTCATTACGAGCAAAGACAAAAAGACGTCTGTTGCAATCAGACGTGTCGCTTTCGTGCAGCTGGAAGAAGTGATTGCTGTGGGCTATAGCAGCCGAGGATGTAGGTGAGAACCAATGAGACAAATGCGATTTAACTTGGTACTTCCTTGCTAGGATGAAAGCATCGATGCCGGCTTTCACCAAGAAGATGCGCACATTTGAACAGGATGATTAAAAACTTCATTCCAAGGGACGTCATGAAGGAAATTACGGAACGAGTCCCAATCCGAGATGTCCATTAGAAATTCACCAAGGAATTAAAACTGGCAGAAACCTACCTATGAAAGAACTTAAAAAAAAAACAGTCCTGGGTTTGACTTCCAGTTAAGTTATTTGAAAAAATGTATATTCACATAATTTATTTGGAGAGTCGACCTCCGACCCACAGAACTTTTTAAACATGCGATGTTTAACTGACATTCTAGTATATTAGGGGGGGGGGAGGAGGTAATAGGTAGCAGGAGCCTGACCCTAGAATCATGAGTGAATTGCCAGTAGGCCAACTCGATAGCAGCAGGGTGAAAAAGGAAAGAAAAACAAAAACACGATGGCTATTAAATATTAAGATTAATTGTATATAAAATAGTGTCACATTTATACAGATACATACAAAAAATCAAAATTCCTTTAAAAATATTGTTGTTTGATGATTTGTAGAAAGCTTTTCCATTTCTGATTAGTAAATATAGTTTTTATTTAAACCTTTGAGCCCTGCGTTTCTGAACAATTTTAACCCTTCTGCCTGAGCACCTGAGTCAAAATTCGCAAATAATTGGTATGTAATGTTTCACGGTAGATATAAAAATAGTTACAAGTGGCTGGGCATTAAGTCATTATTCTCAACCGCTGTTCAACCGGTGGCTGGGCATGACGTCATTTTTCGCTACCACCGCTAAAGCGGCAGTCAGGGTTCAAAGGGTGAATAACAATATAATTTAAGCGATACAAATTAATACAGAAAATTAAAGGATTTAAAACTTTAATTTAAATGAATTAGTTTAATTAAAAAGAAAAATGAAAACAAATCTTGTAAAAATCAATTATTCATCAAAATAAAGTTTTTTTTTAAGACGGTGGTGTTCATAATATATATTATAATATATATATATTATTATTATTATTATATATATATATATATATATATATATATATATATATATATATATATATATATTATTATTATATATATATATATATTATAATATATATATATATATATTATTATGTATATATATATTATATATATATATATTATTATATATATATATATATATTATATATATATATATTATTATATATATATATTATTATACATATATATTATATATATATATTATTATATATATATATTATTATATATATATATATATATTATATATATATATATTATTATATATATATATATTATTATTATATATATATATATATTATATATATATATATTATTATATATTATTCATAAAAGCAATTAAATCTTTTCTAATCAAATAATGTCTTAGATTTATCGGATTTTTATTTTATGATTCAGTGCAGATTTTCGGAAACTGAGGGTCCTGTTAAATAAAAAAAAAATGGTGATTTAAATTTTCAAATGAGTTTTAAGTGTATCTAATATAAATATTAAACTGTACAAAAATTAATTTTTCGAAATTTAATAAAATTAAGTAAAATATTTTATATTAATTTTTGATCCCCCGTTGACGCAAGAAAAACAAAATTTCCAAATAAAATTGTTTTTCCACCTCAAAATGACACTAAAATATTTTATATTAATTTTTGATCCCCCGTTGACGCAAGAAAAACAACATTTTTAACTAAAATTTCGAACGTTCTGAAAAGGATAAAAAATATAATTTAATAATTAAAAGAATCATTTGGTCTTTTCTCTTAATAACATCAAGATTATGGCGATAACACTTTGTTTTTATTAAGTTTAGGACATTTTTTCATCGTGTATGCTCATTTTTTAGCGAATCTCTGGAGGTACCTACTTTTTTTATATACCGACGAATTTTAAAAACAATAGACAAAGCATGTGAGAAACGAGGAATATTTAGAAGGTATGGGAACTACAAAGACTAACAATAAGAAAAGCTTGATGCACATAACGGGGCAAGTTTAGAGAAACCAATACTCACAGGTAGAAAAAAGCACGAAGAAGGTGTAAAGAGCATGTAACCTACAAGGTACTAAAGGAAAGCGGCAAGAAAGGACTAAGCATCAATTGTGAGACAGAATGAAATTGTGTTAGGAACAGGGATAGCTCAAGATGCGAGTTACGAATGAGAGATATCACAATCAAGCAAGTACAGAAATTGAACTGTCTGGGAAATATTTTAAGAGATGATGGAAAATGTCACACCGAAATCCGAAGGTGCTTTGGAAGAGCTAATGGTATTTTCCAAAAGCTGGAGCATGTATTAAGAAGCAGGGAAATTTCATTAGAAACAAAGAAAAGCGTAAAATCCAAAGAATCTGCAATATCATTGGTCCTGACCTGGCATCTCGGCTTCAGTCACTTTTCCACCGCCACAATGCAGCTTCTCTGTGTCTTTTGTGTAAATACTTTCATGATAATTGTTCTTACTTATATGGCACCTAGACTTAAGAGCAGTACTAGATGGCAGCTAGGACTCATTTTACTGTAAAAATGACTAGATGCAACCGCCTATGAACTAATGACAAAGAGGCTCAAGTTCAGAGACAGCTTTTTACACTCTGCCGAACCACTGAACAACGTAGCTTCTGTCCCTGTGGTCCAGCCACCTTAGCGTGGAATGCAGGCTCTCTCTCAACCATACAGAATATTTCTTGACCCTTTTGGTCCTGTTGAGCGAACTTTTAGAAATGGTGATAAAACCTTCGATGTTGATACCAACTGGCGATCACAAACTATGGAACATCTTGTTTGCTCCAATCATGAAGATCCATGCACACTTAACGATCTTGAAACATTAACGCCCCAGGCAAGGCTTTGTGTACAACATTGGATGGAAGGAGAAACTCCTCGATAAGAAGGAGGAGACCTAAGTATTATGCTAACAGTTTCTTTTTCTCAAACTTCTCGCTTGTGGAACTCTCTCCTGGCTTCTTGCTTTCCGGTCAAGTTTGATCTTCACAAATTTAAATGCAATGCCAATTGTTATCTTCTGTTTTCTTAATTCTTGTCATTTTATAATTCTCTCTCCTTAATAGTGGTTTTCCTCATATTCTCTAACACTCAGTAACCCTTTGCATCCTAGTGGCTTTATTGCCTTTGATCTTCACAAATTTAAATGCAATGCCAATTGTTATCTTCTGTTTTCTTAATTCTTGTCATTTTATAATTCTCTCTCCTTAATAGTGGTTTTCCTCATATTCTCTAACACTCAGTAACCCTTTGCATCCAAGTGGCTTTATTGCCTTTGATCTTCACAAATTTAAATGCAATGACAATTGTTATCTTCTGTTTTCTAAATTCTTGTCCTTTTATAATTCTCTCTCCTTAATAGTGGTTTTCCTCATATTCTCTAACACTCAGTAACCCTTTCCATCCTAGTGGCTTTATTGCCTTTGATCTTCACAAATTTAAATGCAATGCCAATTGTTATCTTCTGTTTTCTTAATTCTTGTCATTTTATAATTCTCTCTCCTTAATAGTGGTTTTCCTCATATTCTCTAACACTCAGTAACCATTTCATTCCTAGTGGCTTTATTGCCTTTGATCTTCACAAATTTAAATGCAATGCCAATTGTTATCTTCTGTTTTCTTAATTCTTGTCATTTTATAATTCTCTCTCCTTAATAGTGGTTTTCCTCATATTCTCTAACACTCAGTAACCCTTTGCATCCTAGTGGCTTTATTGCCTTTGATCTTCACAAATTTAAATGCAATGCCAATTGTTATCTTCTGTTTTCTTAATTCTTGTCCTTTTATAATTCTCTCTCCTTAATAGTGGTTTTCCTCATATTCTCTAACACTCAGTAACCCTTTCCATCCTAGTGGCTTTATTGCCTTTGATCTTCACAAATTTAAATGCAATGCCAATTGTTATCTTCTGTTTTCTTAATTCTTGTCATTTTATAATTCTCTCTCCTTAATAGTGGTTTTCCTCATATTCTCTAACACTCAGTAACCCTTTCCATCCTAGTGGCTTTATTGCCTTTGATCTTCACAAATTTAAATGCAATGCCAATTGTTATCTTCTGTCTTCTCAATTCTTGCCCTTTTATAATTCTCTCTCCTTAATAGTGGTTTTCCTCATATTCTCTAACACTCAGTAACCCTTTGCATCCTGGTGGCTTTATTGCCTTTGATCTTCACAAATTTAAATGCAATGCCAATTGTTATCTTCTGTTTTCTTACTTCTTGTCCTTTTATAATTCACTCTTCTTAATAGTGGTTTTCCTCATATTCTCTAACACTCAGTAACCCTTTGCATCCTAGTGGCTTTATTGCCTTTGATCTTCACAAATTTAAATGCAATGCCAATTGTTATCTTCTGTTTTCTTACTTCTTGTCATTTTATAATTCTCTCTCCTTAATAGTGGTTTTCCTCATATTCTCTAAGACTCAGTAACCCTTTGCATCCTAGTGGCTTTATTGCCTTTGATCTTCACAAATTTAAATGCAATGCCAATTGTTATCTTCTGTTTTCTTAATTCTTGTCCTTTTATAATTCTCTCTCCTTAATAGTGGTTTTCCTCATATTCTCTAACACTCAGTAACCCTTTGCATCCAGGTGGCTTTATTGCCTTTGATCTTCACAAATTTACATGCAATGCCAATTGTTATCTTCTGTCTTCTTAATTCTTGTCCTTTTATAATTCTCTCTCCTTAATAGTGGTTTTCCTCATATTCTCTAACACTCAGTAACCCTTTGCATCCTAGTGGTTTTATTGCCTTTGATCTTCACAAATTTAAATGCAATGCCAATTGTTATCTTCTGTGTTCTTACTTCTTGTCCTTTTATAATTCACTCTCCTTAATAGTGGTTTTCCTCATATTCTCTAACACTCAGTAACCCTTTGCATCCTAGTGGCTTTATTGCCTTTGATCTTCACAAATTTAAATGCAATGCCAATTGTTATCTTCTGTTTTCTTAATTCTTGTCCTTTTATAATTCTCTCTCCTTAATAGTGGTTTTCCTCATATTCTCTAACACTCAGTAACCCTTTGCATCCTAGTGGCTTTATTGCCTTTAATCTTCAAAAATTTAAATGCAATGCCAATTGTTATCTTCTGTTTTCTTAATTCTTGTCCTTTTATAATTCTCTCTCCTTAATAGTGGTTTTCCTCATATTCTCTAACACTCAGTAACCCTTTGCATCCTAGTGGCTTTATTGCCTTTGATCTTCACAAATTTAAATGCAATGCCAATTGTTATCTTCTGTGTTCTTACTTCTTGTCCTTTTATAATTCACTCTCCTTAATAGTGGTTTTCCTCATATTCTCTAACACTCAGTAACCCTTTGCATCCTAGTGGCTTTATTGCCTTTGAACTTCACAAATTTAAATGCAATGCCAATTGTTATCTTCTGTCTTCTTAATTCTTGTCCTTTTATAATTCTCTCTCCTTAATAGTGGTTTTCCTCATATACTCTAACACTCAGTTACCCTTTGCATCCTAGTGGCTTTATTGACTTTGATCTTCACAAATTTAAATGCAATGCCAATTGTTATCTTCTGTCTTCTTAATTCTTGTCCTTTTATAATTCTCTCTCCTTAATAGTGGTTTTCCTCATATTCTCTAACACTCAGTAACCCTTTGCATCCTAGTGGCTTTATTGCCTTTGATCTTCACAAATTTAAATGCAATGCCAATTGTTATCTTCTGTTTTCTTAATTCTTGTCCTTTCATAATTCTCTCTCCTTAATAGTGGTTTTCCTCATATTCTCTAACACTCAGTAACCCTTTGCATCCTAGTGGTTTTATTGCCTTTGATCTTCACAAATTTAAATGCAATGCCAATTGTTATCTTCTGTGTTCTTACTTCTTGTCCTTTTATAATTCACTCTCCTTAATAGTGGTTTTCCTCATATTCTCTAACACTCAGTAACCCTTTGCATCCTAGTGGCTTTATTGCCTTTGATCTTCACAAATTTAAATGCAATGCCAATTGTTATCTTCTGTTTTCTTAATTCTTGTCCTTTTATAATTCTCTCTCCTTAAGAGTGGTTTTCCTCATATTCTCTAACACTCAGTAACCCTTTGCATCCTAGTGGCTTTATTGCCTTTAATCTTCAAAAATTTAAATGCAATGCCAATTGTTATCTTCTGTTTTCTTAATTCTTGTCCTTTTATAATTCTCTCTCCTTAATAGTGGTTTTCCTCATATTCTCTAACACTCAGTAACCCTTTGCATCCTAGTGGCTTTATTGCCTTTGATCTTCACAAATTTAAATGCAATGCCAATTGTTATCTTCTGTTTTATTAATTCTTGTCCTGTTATAATTCTCTCTCCTTAATAGTGGTTTTCCTCATATTCTCTAACACTCAGTAACCCTTTGCATCCTAGTGGCTTTATTGCCTTTAATCTTCAAAAATTTAAATGCAATGCCAATTGTTATCTTCTGTGTTCTTACTTCTTGTCCTTTTATAATTCACTCTCCTTAATAGTGGTTTTCCTCATATTCTCTAACACTCAGTAACCCTTTGCATCCTAGTGGCTTTATTGCCTTTGATCTTCACAAATTTAAATGCAATGCCAATTGTTATCTTCTGTTTTCTTAATTCTTGTCCTTTTATAATTCTCTCTCCTTAATAGTGGTTTTCCTCATATTCTCTAACACTCAGTAACCCTTTGCATCCTAGTGGCTTTATTGCCTTTAATCTTCAAAAATTTAAATGCAATGCCAATTGTTATCTTCTGTTTTCTTAATTCTTGTCCTTTTATAATTCTCTCTCCTTAATAGTGGTTTTCCTCATATTCTCTAACACTCAGTAACCCTTTGCATCCTAGTGGCTTTATTGCCTTTGATCTTCACAAATTTAAATGCAATGCCAATTGTTATCTTCTGTTTTCTTAATTCTTGTCCTTTTATAATTCTCTCTCCTTAATAGTGGTTTTCCTCATATTCTCTAACACTCAGTAACCCTTTGCATCCTAGTGGCTTTATTGCCTTTGATCTTCACAAATTTAAATGCAATGCCAATTGTTATCTTCTGTCTTCTCAATTATTGTCCTTTTATAATTCTCTCTCCTTAATAGTGGTTTTCCTCATATTCTCTAACACTCAGTAACCCTTTCCATCCTAGTGCGCTTATTGCCTTTGATCTTCACAAATTTAAATGCAATGCCAATTGTTATCTTCTGTCTTCTTAATTCTTGTCCTTTTATAATTCTCTCTCCTTAATAGTGGTTTTCCTCATATTCTCTAACACTCAGTAACCCTTTGCATCCTAGTGGCTTTATTGCCTTTGATCTTCACAAATTTAAATGCAATGCCAATTGTTATCTTCTGTTTTCTTAATTCTTGTCCTTTTATAATTCTCTCTCCTTAATAGTGGTTTTCCTCATATTCTCTAACACTCAGTAACCCTTTGCATCCTAGTGGCTTTATTGCCTTTGATCTTCACAAATTTAAATGCAATGCCAATTGTTATCTTCTGTCTTCTCAATTATTGTCCTTTTATAATTCTCTCTCCTTAATAGTGGTTTTCCTCATATTCTCTAACACTCAGTAACCCTTTCCATCCTAGTGCGCTTATTGCCTTTGATCTTCACAAATTTAAATGCAATGCCAATTGTTATCTTCTGTCTTCTTAATTCTTGTCCTTTTATAATTCTCTCTCCTTAATAGTGGTTTTCCTCATATTCTCTAACACTCAGTAACCCTTTGCATCCTATCGGCGTTATTGCCTTTGATCTTCAATAATTTAAATGCGACGCCAATCGTCATCTTCTTAATAATGTTTTCCTTTTTCTTATATCTTTTCTTATATTCTTTTACCCTCAGTAACCCCCCCCCCTCGTGTCTTAGTGGCTTTATTGCTTTGCTTGGGAATGAAATATTTTAAAAAGTCATCTACTTTGTAATATCAGTTCTCCTATATAGCAGTGAATACTGGACAATTTCCTTGCAGATGAAGTGGTGATTTGGGGCAACAGAGATATGGTTCTACAGAAGGATACTGAGAATATCATGGACGAAGCATGTAAACAACGAGAAAGTTTTAAGAAATGGAAAAAGGGACACTTACATTTAGCACCAGAAAGACAATTGAGATTTATATGATACAAAATGAGGAAAGAGTGTTTCGAGAAATAGATATGTTCATGGCAAGAGGGGTACAAGGCAACACCGACTAGCTGACCATGTGTAAATGGATGGTAAAACAGGGAATGTGATGGATAGTTTGAGGAAAAGCGTTCCTTAAATAGGAAGTTATGAAGAGCCATGATCACACACGCTCTGAAAGTATCACGTGACATAAAACCAAACTGAAATTTGTAGAAAATGTCATCATACTAGAAAAAATGACTATAAATAAATCAAGGCATAAATAAAAAGAAAACCTTTTCAGATGTGGAATAATTATGTTAAATCTATTTTCTGAAACTATTAAACACCACAGTTCAATCTCTATAATAATGCAAACGGCGTTGTATATATTTACATTATTTACATTGTTCGAGCTGTTTTCGGTCGTTGTATGCTCCGGCCTTTTTCAGATTATATTTGTGACAGTAAATCTGTGTTTGGGTATCAACCAATGGGGTCAGTAGAAAAAATCCGTGTGCTAGCACTAAGTTCAGTCGCAAATCTGTTGTAAACAGTCCAGCAGGCAATGTTGTAATGAAAATGGGGTCAGAAATCCAACCTTCCCTTCGCACCAGCAGAACCGCACTTTCCCTCACCAAGCTCAAAAATCGTTCTCCCCCAGTAAGCAAAAAGCAACGGCCTTTATTCACCGAGCGATTTTTCTGATTGGCCACGTCATTCAGGGCGGAAAGAAGATTAGCATAGTTTCTCTGATACTTAAAGTAGCAGGTTTTTGCTATTTGCTTTAATTTCCTCTCGGCAGACTACGCACAAAACACAAACTCTTTTTCGAGGTAGATGACTTTCTCTTTCGTTACACTCCCCGCTGTCACATAGATGACAGCCAGGGTCAGGCGTCTTTACTCTTGAGCTTCTCCGAAGCACGGCGATTACTGGAGGGGATTGAATGGTATGTCAAGGAGTCCTCTTGCCTAACAACCACACGCTCAGAGTCTTCACCATCTGAAGAGGTACTGGCCCTACCTCCAATGTGATAATCTTTTCACTTCTTGAGTACTCACTGCTAGTGTCACTTGCCAAGGTGTCCGAACCAATACAGGTACGCAAAAGACTTGTCTTGGCATTCCATCAATCAGCATAGTGCGTGAGTTGCGGATTCCAGAGAGACACCCACCCGGTACCGAATTGTATACCGGCTGGTGGGGCTTTTACCCACACACGATCGCCCAGGTTGTATGCCGTTCGTTCTTTTACTCGTTGGCTGGCGCAGTTGAGGGTGACACATTATCTTTAGGGGTGACGTTGTGCCAATATACTGCTTCTATTATGGAACACTGCTTCCTGGAATCAATTCTCTTGACGCTGCAATGGCATCACTCGATTATGCCATTTCCTGATGGGACGTATGCGCAGTGAAATCGGAGGTGGACTCACCATGAATCCAAAATATCTTTAAAGAGTCCACTCCAGGATGCAGTGTCGTTGTCAGTGTGGAGTTTCGTCGGAGGTCCACGTTTAAAGAACAACGCTCTCAAGTGGTCAATTACTCTTGCGGAATCCTGTCGACGCAGGCATCGCCAAATTGTGATCCGGGTTGGGCCAGTTAATCAGAGTTAGTGGTTTCCATTGTGGTGAGTGATGTCCATTCCAACACGGTGCCACACTTTGCTCACATTCAATTGTCATTTTGGCCATTGCAGAGGCGCTAGGTCGATGGACTGACACTCCTTGCATTCTCTGACTATCGTTCTGATGGCAGCTTTGGATACAGAGTGATCAATCCGCCTCACGAAATATAGGGTCTGTTTTATACCGGGATGTCCACTTTCACAATGGACAGATTTTAGTAGATCTGAGTTACAGTTGTTCGCTGATGTTGTACAGACATGTCCCACCGGCTCTACCTCTTTCTTAATAGCGTCGAGTCATCTCTGGGGCATCATTGTTAAACTATCCGCCTTATTCCGGTTCGATTTGACCAGTTGTTTGCCAACTGATAAGTTGTATTCGCTTACCAACGTTCATAGTGTCTCTAACCGCTGCGTTTGATAAAGACAGTAGAATGCGGACCCAGCCGCCCACAGGAAAACTACTCACAGTGCATCACTGATTGTATATAGTCGAGCAAAAACCCAAAGCATATGGCCTGACGATTGCGTTTATACCTCAGGGTGATGACTTCAATGTCCACTTTCATACATACATACATATATATATATATATGTTATTGAAAACGGATACAAAGCAATCGCAACGCTAAGGTTGATTTTTTTTTTGAAAATTTAAGTGACTGCGTTTTATAATTAAAAAAAAAACAAGAATCATAACATTCATCGAGTGATTGGTAGATTAATGCATCTTTAAAATTTTGTTAGTAATTGGATGATATTCCGACGGAATGAGAGATAATAGTCTTTGATTTCACAACAGAAGTCTAGATTTGCGAAATGAACCCTAACGTTTAATATTTAAGTCTATTACAATATTGTTAGTTGGATGGGCCTATTTTTAGTTGATTGTTTTGTTTTCAACGGCTTATCAACCTTTTGTTTGTTACTGGGCTTATTAAAACCACTCCGTTTATTAAGTACCTCATTGTATTGGGCACCAAAGAGTCTGTGTCTATAAAAATGACAATCTCTTTCTATGCATGGAATGTTTAACGCATATTTAGGTCCGCCTTTGACAGTTGATGTTGAAATTTCCTTTTATACGAAGATTTTATGCCGTTTCGATACCAGACAATTGTCATAGTCATGCTATTTGTATTTTACTTATGTTCGCAACAGATTTCTTGATCGGTTGTCTGTGTATATTCAATGGAAACCCGCCAACAGTTATTTTTTTCCGCGCGCTCTATCCGTTTATCTTTTCTCATCGCAACAGCCTGCCAAGAAATATGGCGTCATGTGGTCGGCGGTCAAGAGGGGAAATCCCATATTTCTCTTAACCTTTCTCACTCCCAAGCTGACGCTTTGCTTTTTGTTTGATCATATGCTTTGTCAAGTAACTCTATCTATCTATCTATCTATCTATCTATCTATCTATCTATCTATCTATCTATCTATCTATCTATCTCATTCTGTTCATATCTATCTATTGTTTGTTCATTTCTTTTTTTTATAACTCATTCTACCTATCTCAATAGCTTCTTATGCATGTATGTATGTATGCATCTATCTATGCCTCTTCATATCTATCCATCGCGGTCTATCTCTTTCTCTCACTTATTTTATGCACTTCATATCTATCTATCTATCTATCTATCTATCTATCTATCTATCTATCTATCTATCTATCTATCTATCTATTTCAGTCTGTTCATATCTATCTATCTATCTATCTATCTATCTATCTATCTATCTATCCATTTCAGTCTGTTCATATCTATCTATCTATCTATCTATATATCTATCTATCCATTTCAGTCTGTTCATATCTATCTATCTATCTATTTTAGTCTGTTCATATCTATCTATCTATCTATCTATTTTAGTCTGTTCATATCTATCTATCTATCTATCTATTTTAGTCTGTTCATATCTATCTATCTATCTATTTTAGTCTGTTCATATCTATCTATCTATCTATCTATTTTAGTCTGTTCATATCTATCTATCTATCTATCTATCTATCTATCTATATTAGTCTGTTCATATCTATCTATCTATCTATTTCAGTCTGTTCATATCTATCTATCTATCTATCTATCTATCTATCTATCTATCTATCTATCTATTTATTTCAGTCTGTTCATATCTATCTATCTATCTATCTATCTATCTATTTCAGTCTGTTCATATCTATCTATCTATCTATTTCAGTCTGTTCATATCTATCTATCTATCTATCTATCTATCTATTTCAGTCTGTTCATATCTATCTATCTATCTATCTATATATCTATCTATCTATCTATTTCAGTCTGTTCATATCTATCTATCTATCTATCTATCTATCTATCTATCTATCTATTTCAGTCTGTTCATATCTATCTATCTATCTATCTATCTATTTCAGTCTGTTCATATCTATCTATCTATCTATCTATCTATCTATTTCAGTCTGTTCATATCTATCTATCTATCTATCTATCTATCTATCTATCTATCTATTTCAGTCTGTTCATATCTATCTATCTATCTATCTATCTATCTATCTATCTATCTATCTATCTGGGTGGTGGAAAAGGTTAGCGGTTCGGAACGAGCAATCGGTGGCCGAATTCCAATTTGAGCAGACTTCGTAAAAATTACTTTTCGAGCAAAAATCCTCGGTAAAATATATGGGTTTATTTTAGACAATAGTTCAGTTTTACAAACTGAGATTCAAAAACGAGATGAATCTCGTAATAATACCTCTAATTACGTGTAAAACTTTCACAAATAATTATAGAATGATGATTTCACATCTCTCTAAATTTGTAGAATGTTCCCTTTTCTTTTTACTTCTTTCTTTTCTTGTTACTTCATTTTCAGTGTTGTCGTCGGTGACAGTGGTCGCATTTAACTTTTCTAGACGCATTTGACGATGAAAGCCAAATCTCTTCTGTCTGTCAGAAAAAACAGACACAAAACGGCTCGAAATTCAATCAAATATTGGAAACTGTGTAAACGTAATTTACTTTCCCCTTTGATTAAAAAATACAAAATGTATCTCTTTAAACCACGCCCTCAGACTTTAGTCAGTTTTTGTATGAATTTAAAAAAAAAAAAACCTATACATGTATCTTTTTTGAAAAAGAGCCAGACTTCATTTGTCGTTTTTTAAACATTATATATATATATATATATATATATATATATATATATATATATATATATATATATATATATATATATCATGTTCCATATATATATATATATATATATATATATATATATATCATGTTCCATATATATATATATATATATATATATATATATATATATATATATATATATCATCATCATCAAATTTTATTCAAGCCATTTTTATTGAACGTCTCGTTTCCTTTCATATTTGCCTTTTAATTAATATTTATATAATCTTACATTTTGTATTATAGATCTTTAATACCCTTCCCTCGAAAGAAAGTCTAATAAACAAATCCTGTATTCATTTTTTTTTTTTAAATTTAAATTAATTTTAAATTTAATTATCTTTATATAAATTTAAATTTCTTTTTTTATTATAGAAATTTTACAGCTTCAAGACAATAACTTTCTATTTCTTCTGTAGTTTTCTCGGTCGCTTTTTTGGTCATGTCCCTCCACAGCTTTCTGTTTTTTATTGCTCTCAGCCATATTTAATCCTTTATAATTCTGATTTCTGTTTACAGCACTTCTTTTTATATACATTTGCATTAAATTAAGAAAGGCTTTTGATACTTTCGTCTGGATTTCTTGCCGTCGATTTGTCTTGTGTGTGTTAAATTCTCCAAACTTTCCTTTTTTTAGCAGTTATCAACAGTTCATGTGACTTACTATTATCCGTTAAAAAAATTCTGTGAATATGCGGGTGGTGTATTCACTAGGGGCTTGGAATGAGAAAACGAGTTCGCATTCTAGTTGGGGTCGTTGCATTCACTTATGCTCAAATATCCTTGCGAAAGGAATGAATCTGTATTCTCCCCCCAGCTATAGGTTAAATAGTAGGACTTGTATCTGGAAAAAAATTTGTTTTTCTAAAAAAGTTGTTATGGTCATATTCTACAAAAACAAAATTGTACTTACAATCCAAAATAGGTTTCGGCTTTAAATAACCCACAAAGGGTTGATAAGCCGTAAAAATAAAGTTATCTTATTTGAGATGTTTTTATAATGTCATGAGCTGTTCAAACTAATATTCTTATCCTTTTTTTATTTTATTATCGCATGTTTTGTGAGGAATGCCACGACTAAAATGTAATGATTAGACTGACAAGAATGAGGATAAGATTTTTTTTCTTCCGCTACGAATAAGGCGTAAACTAATTATAGTGCGTGGAACATGAAACGAACCAAAGCCAATTCAGAAAAATTGTTTGAATAATTGGGAATAAGGGTTTTGAAATGAATAAGTAAATATCAGTTCACTCAGCAAGGGGAACCTGAATTTTTAGCAATCGCAACGTATGGATGTGCCCCCAGCAAGGCCCCGTACCTTGAGTGACATCTGGGACCCAGGCTCAACCCAGATCCGTCGCTAAAGATGCTGGAAAAAGGGTCAGTTCCCTGTATCTTTTTAGTAAGTACCTGACTTCTTGTGCTATCTTCTACCTTTACAAGGTCACACCGAAAATGGAGCCACACTGCAATATATGGGTAGGAGCTAGCCAGTTTTTCGCTTTCCAGTCTTGATAAGGTTTAAAAGTGTCTCCGCGTCCTTTTCAGTGATGAATTATTTCCCACTCTACAATCGCTTTTCCACAGACAAAGCGTTGCAAGCCTCTCGCTACTCTCTCACTATTTCCATGGAAAGTTTTAAGACAAATACCATCACCACAATCTTAACCTGGGACACTTCAACGTGGTGTCATTGTTAGAAAGTTTGTCTCGGGACATCAATTACGACAGAATCGCGAGTTCGGCCCTCCCTGTGTGCTCCCATATGTTCGGCCCTTTGCCACATCTAAACTACGCTTAGAAAGTCACCACTAGAATCTTAACCTGTTCAAGTCTAGGGATGACTGTTATTTTACCCACATATAACCATAAACTGTGCCTCTTACTCTTTAGCACTCTGCCTTGAAGAGGGTGAACATTATTGCAAAAAATCAAACCAATAAACCCTTGAAAGTTCTCTATATGTTCTGTTTATGATATTTTCAAAATGATTCGACAGAACCGCATCTTGAGCGTTTCGATGCTTTCTTCCTCTTTAAAGAAATATTCAGCATTCACTGTTTTACAGGAGATTTGCCATTACAAAGCAGTTCAACATTCTTCTTTCTGTTCTTGTGTTGTTTTTCATTTCGTTGCTCAGTTTGTATAAAAATCTTTTGACATTCCAATGGACGTTCGCATTTTTCTGTCAAACTTCCCGTCCTCTGCTTACCGCTGCTTTTTTTTTTTTTTTTTGCTTTTTTGACTTCTTTGATTAATTGTTTGCTTTAACGTTTCTTTCTTTCGGTCCCCAATTTACAAAGAAATGGAATGCGAACTCTTTCCGCTTTTGATTGAACATATATTTTAAGGTCGAACACGTGACTCATTCTTTACACTGACTTCAAAAGAAAAGCGAGGGAAACGGAGATAAATGACTGCCCGACGAATTATTTCGAGAGGAAATTGTTTTAAATGTTCACATGTAAAAAACATTTTCATCCAATGAGAAGAATCCAAAGAATGACATAGTCAAGCATTTAAAAGAAACGCTATTTAATATGGAAACGTGGTATAAAACAATACAGGTCGTAATGTGAAACTGTATGGCTAAATAACCAAGTACAGGGTGTCGATAAAGTCTATTTACAATATGAAAATATATTACAAAGGCAATTGATGAGATATCTTAATTAGATTTGCTCTATATACTCAGTAGTTAAAAAGTTCGTGTTTTTCATGTATCCTGTTGATGAAAAAGGTGCTGTTAAATGAACCCCTAACATTTCCAGAGTGGATGTAAGGGATGGCCCAATTACCTGGCCACCTCGTTCACCACATATATCAGTCCCCTGAACTTCTTTCTATGGGGTTATGTTAAAGATATCGTGTATCGAACAAAGATACGGGACATCACTGATTTGAGGTAAACGATCACTGATGCCATTGCCACTATTGATGAGGCTATGCTACAGCGAACATGGCAAGAAATCGAGTACCGTCTTGATGTGCTTCGTGCAACTAATGGTACCAATATAATTGCCGACCTCTGCCTTAAGGAATTTACTTCATCAATTTTTTTTTTGTAAAACAGAAACACCATTTACCGAAAAATCTGCTCTGAATCGTAAAATAGCAAACGCAATAAAACTAAAACATTAATTAGAAAAGCTTTGAATTGCTTTTATAAATAAGATATATTATGGGTAATATTGTCTTAAGAAAAAAAGAATTTTCGATGAGAAATGAATTTTTACAAGAACTGTTTACATTTTAAACATTTTAATTAGAATAATTCATTAAGTTTTATATAAAATTCTGTATTAATTTCACCCTTATCGATGATACTATTATTAAATAAAAAGTAAATTTACTAATCATAAATTGAAAAGATTAGTAATATTCATCAAACACCAATATTTTAAAAATAATTTTGAATTTGGTTTATATATGTATAAACGTATAAATTTTTGTCGATACGATTGTTTATACACGGTATTATCAGAAAATAAGTCTATAGTAAGTTTAAAGTTAAAATATCAAAAATTTAATAAAACATTATATTACGGGGAATATTTGCCTAAATTTTAAATATTACTGAGTACTTAAAAAATTATATTTTCTTCAATTATTTTTACAGATAAAGCCCCTGTAGAACAACAATTGATAAACATCTATCTGTCATCAAGCTGTCAATACATCAACAGATTAAATAAACAGCTGTTAAAAAATTCATTTCTGCGATATTTTAAACTTAGATTAAATAATAATATAATAATTGTTTCAAATCAGATTAATTATACTTTAAATCAGCTAACATTCTTCAAATAAATTTTCAGAAAAGTATATTTAATTTTTGAAGATTATTTAATAAAGAAAATTACATTGCGACGAAAGACGACTAAAAACAATTATTTTAACAATAAAAAACTACTTCCAGTCAATTTAAAATAGTTTTGAAATAGAGCAACGTATTTTGCTTATTTGAAATATTAAATTTAATTAACCATCATGTAGTAAACATCATTCGACTGCGTGAAACACGAAAGCGAAATAAAACAGCTGTGTTCCTGCTGCACTTGGATACAATGCCTTCTCCTGTACTGTTTATGGTATTTTGTGCAATTCTCGAGCCGGTCTCAAAAGTCATGCCCGTCTATAGGCATGCAGATAATTAATTCGTGGTCGTCGGAATCTCATACGTCGAACTCGACGAGAGAGTCCATCATTAGTTTGAAATTAAAACTAAAATAAAAGCTTCAAGAGACGTTTTTCATTTTTTAAATTCATTTTAAACTTTATGTATGGCCTTTTCTAAAATTCAATCAAACTTTAAAAAAAAAAGAAGATAAGCAAATGAGATGTAGAGGAGGAATAGAGCTTTAAAATAAACCCATAAAACACTACGGTAAAAATATTTTGCGTATTAATTCAAATAAGGTTGTAAAAAATGAACGGATTTATCTGACAACCGTATATTTTTAATTCCGTCGGCTTCTCATCCAAATTTAGTCAAAAGCATATCCACATTATATAAAATATCTTTCTTCACGAGTATCTTGAAGTGTGTATAAGATATTTAATATGCATTCAAAGCAACAAGTGTAAATATTTGCTACATACATTTTCGGATTAGCTTTTACATGTGAGTTTACTTGGAACTAATTACAATTACAACGCGCTTTAAAATGCCAGAATGTAGCCAACGAAATCTTGTCTACCATACTGAAAACACTTAGTTCTTGATCATGATCGAGACGGTCGAATCAAAAACAAACGATGGAATTTGGACAGTTTATCAATAATTTTGTTATTATTTTAAAACTGAAAAAATACTATAAAAAATGAAACAGACGGTTTTGGATGAATTTAATCAAACATGTTTAGGTGAATTCTTGCAGCATAATACCATATATATATATATATATATATATATATATATATATATATATATATATATATATATATATATATACGTGTGTGCATGTTATGTATCGTACCTATGAACACTAATGGTTATTTCCGAATCTTCCTATGTACGTTGGACACTATTGTAAGTGGGAGTAATATGCTAAGTAGTCCGCTGGTGAGTACTGTATTTTGTTGAAGTTATAAAGATTACAATTTCATTTCCAATCTCCATTTTGGTTATTCTTCATTCAGTAAGCCTTTCAAAGTTACAAATATATATATATATATATATATATATATATATATATATATATAGAGATAGATAGATAATTACTTTATCATTTAAGTATTAAAATTAATTATTTATGTAAAAAATGAAATACAATTTTCTTAACTAAAAAAAAAAACTAGAACGTTCAAAATTTATAAACGACCCCTGTCTATAAAAACCAGAAGGCAAATGGCAACAACTGAAAGAAAAGAAGAGGAAGTAAAAAGAGAAAAAAGTCTAAGGAGTGAGTGTAAAGTGGAGAAAAGAATCGGCCAAAAGGACAAATAATCACGATACCCTACACTTATGCACATCTGCGCAGACGCGTGCGAAAACATGCATGCACACACGCACTATGAAAAAAAGCAAAATATACAAAAACTATTGCGCCAGTGATAAGTGCATATAAAAAAAGAAAAATCGAGAAGTATAAGCAGTCAATTTCTGATACCCTCGCGAGGAGTGGACGGACGGGTCCGTCTACGAAAAATTTTCACAGCATGATCAAATTCACAATGGAATATCCAGCCACTTCCTTCCTGTTTCTAGATGTACGGGTACGTGTCAGCAATAACCGAATCTCCACATCACTACACACACTAAACAGATGGTCATTGCTATCTAAATTTTAACAGCTGCCACCCTACCAATCTAAAAAAAAAAACAATAATCTACAGCGAATGTTTACAGATAAAACGCATCTGTTCTGATCTTGGGGATTCAAAAAAAAAAAAAAAAAAAAAGGAAAAGAAAGAAAAAAAGAAAAACGAACAAAGTGGGGCATTTAATCAATCACATTCACAATAGATATGACCCCCTCAAAACAATTTAAAAAATCGCAAGGCTTCGAAACACAATAGAGATAATAACTTACAAAACAAATAAGTCAAATTCCAGAATTATCATGCTTTTTTTAATTTTAATTAAAACATTCACAAATTGTCACATATTTTACAAAATGATTTCCAGTGTCTGAAACCTGGCCTCATAATGAATACGATATTTAATGAAGTACCACTTAAAACTAGGCGACATCCTGGAAATCTACAATCATACCTTACATCATCTACACGAGTTGTTCTCAACCTTTTTTTTGTCGAAATGTTACCTTTTCACCATAAGTCAGAATATCATTTCCAACTTTCCAAGATTGTCTCAAAAGGTGCGTTCCAAATAATATGCATATGCAGAGTATCCATAAAGTTTCTTT
The DNA here is from genome assembly GCA_964036315.1 of Acanthosepion esculentum. NCBI lineage: Eukaryota > Metazoa > Mollusca > Cephalopoda > Sepiida > Sepiidae > Acanthosepion > Acanthosepion esculentum. Next base: position 7,830,469 of record OZ038488.1, read on the forward strand.
ACAATTAAAAAAAAAATTATTACAAAAACAAATGAATAGACAAATATGTGGAAATTGTTACAAAATGAGGGGTAAATATTGAAGTATTTTGTAACTAATTCAATACACCTCTATATGGCCACTATTAGTTGCATGAAGCACATCAAGACGGTACTCGATTTCTTGCCATGTTCATTGTAGCATAGCCTCATAAATGGTGACAATGGCATCAGTGATCTTTTGCTGTGATGTCCTGTTTCTTTGTTCGATACACGATATTGTTAACATAGCAACATAGAAAGAAGTCCAGGGTCTGATATCTGGTGAACGAGGTGGCTAGGGAATTGGGCCATCCCTTCCAACACACCCGTCTGGAATGTTAGGGGTTCATTTAACAATAACACTTTCATCAACAGGATACCTGAAATACAAAAATGCAATGTGATTAAAAACGTTGATAAGTACTGAGTACATAGATATCTCATCAATTGCCTTTGTAATATATTTTTAAATTGCATTATTGAAAACCTGCATTATTTTCCATACTAGTACATGGATATTTACGTGGATTATTTTCATCGAGGAGTTTTACAAATTTAATATATATTTTTAAAACTTGAATACATGTACAGTAATTTATTTTAATCCATAACTAATTATTAAATAGATAAACTGAAGCATACTTCAATAAAGAAAGATGCAGTAGAATTCCAGTGTATTGTAATTCAGTGTTGTAACATAGGAAAGGTTACTGAATGAGGAATAACCAAAATGGAGATCGGAAATGAAATGGTAATCTTTATAACATCAACAAAATAAATTACTTGTCAGCAGCGTGAAGTAGGTAAACCACTGCTAGTAGTGGACTACATAGACTGTATATTACCCCCACTTACAATAGTGTCCACCGTATTTATGAGGATTGGGACTTACCCACTGGTGTTCAAAATGTTCGATAAAAGGACAGAGTATTTAAATCGATTTTATTCTGATGGGGATTATAGTCAACAAAGAACTTTGTAAAAAAGTAAAAGATTCCCTTCTGAAATTCCCTTCTTGGGGTGGGGGTATTCCCTCCTGGGATATCCTCCTCGAGGTTGAGAACCTCTGATCTAGACTATGAAAATCACCCACTCACCAAAGCAAAGTAGCATGTAATAAACCCTAATGTTAAGTTTGTAAACACATTATCACCAGTGGTGGCATCCTACCGGTTCGCGCGAACTGATTCTTAAAATTATAAAAGCTTAGCAAATTGGTTGTTTAATTATCCGAAAATAATCTTATATATTAATAGCCGATGATCTAGTGAAACTCTAATACATATACGCCACACTACCGTTTTGAAGTTAAAAATGTGTCAAATTTCATCATAAATTTGATAGACCTACACTAGATCTTTGGAACTGCAGTGATTCAGTTCGATGACACTAGAGCAGAAAAACGTCATACTTCTGAACAGAAATATGATGAGAACAAAATGGTTTAATTCTTTTTAATACTATAAATTGATTTGTTTCCATTCTTAGCGTGAATATATATATATATATATATATATATATATATATATATATATATATATATGCATATATATATATATATATATATATAGTTTTAAGGTACATGTTAGTAGGGCTACACATTCGCACGACAGAGGAGTTCTAGGCATTTTAGTTTTTTTATTTATTTAGCCGAATTCATTTAAAAGAATGTTTTCACTGTTGGCTTCCAATTAGTCAGTTCGTATCTTCTGTTACTCAATTTGTTCATAAACATTACTATTCTCAAAACTTAGCCTCAAAACTCAAATTCCCCGAATTGCGTGTCGTCGATATTACAGACAATAAATATTTCATTAAACACGTCTCATGATTGCTAATATTTAATTCTAACGTCACACTATACATCCGTTCACTTTTGTATGACTCCGGAAAATATGGCCTCTTGGAACATTTCCTTTCGCTCCGCCTCCCACCTCACTCCACGACCCCGTCCAGCCCCTGATATTTACGCGGTCTTCATGAGTTCTTGATTGTTGACTTAACGGTTAATTCATATGTTTACATTAAATATGTATGATATATTCGATGTGTAGGGGGTTGTATTATTTAGAAAACAATAATGGTTTTAATGCGTGAAAATTTCCTATTTTAATTTTCTGATGAATCTTAAGGTAATGATTAAGTAAGCTCATGGCGAGTTCTACGTCAATGAAATTCCCTTATCATATTGTTAAATATTTGCGGTGTCTTTTCCCCTCTTTCAATGCGATCAAATATATGGAATAATCCATTGGCAAGAGACGTTAAACATTTTTATCTTCTCTTCTTCCTTTCTCTCTCTTTCTTTTTTTCTTTCATTCATTTTTTCACTGAAAAAAGTAGTATTTTTCCTGTCTTTCCACTCGATCAAAACGAAATAATCCATTATTTATGACGTATTGGCAGGACATAATGGTCGTGCGAACTAATGAATGGCGGGACAAAAACAAGAATACTGGTTTTTCTAAATCTTCTTCAGTTTTTAAAAATATAGGTTCTGCGAACTTTAGCACTTAACCAATAAATAAATAAAAAAAAATATGATTGCTTTTATATTAGCCTCGTATTGAATATCAATGAGAAAACGGTAGACATTAAAAACAAAATCTTCAGACAAAAACGACCATCTTGAACACAGATTCGAAAATTTAATCCTATTTCATCTTGAAGTTGAAGCTGTTAAAAACGTTGTCCAAGATCCCCACGCTATTCGCTGACATTCATGTTTCTGAATTTGGATGAAAATAAAGTCATACTAAAATCATAAAAATATATCACAAATACATCTTACTTATGTCACCCAACAAATGTATTCATAAGAAATATAGATTTTTTGCTTAATTTACTTTCATATTTATTTTTTGTTTTTTAACAAATAAAGAAATATGATTACTTATGACCAAAATGGTATTTTTTGTTATTAGTTCGTTACTTTCCGCGTAGCCGATTACAAGATTATCAAATTTCAAGTCTTTTCATTCTATTTCACTCCCAGTAGCCCCTTGCGTCTTAGTGGCTTTATCGCCTTACTTGGGGTGAAGTGATTAAAAAAATATGTATTAAAACATATATTCGATTTAATTATAGGAATAATAAAAATGACTTGAAAGGGCCGCAGTTTTTGATTTATAGTCTTTTCCCGTTACCCAGGGGTTATTATCAGACTGAATGGGAAATTAGCTGACATGGCACAGAGGTTCATTTCAATTTTATTCAATATATGTGTGTATGTGTTTGTGTGCATGTGTAAGATTGTGTGTGAGTTTTTAATTCAATGACAGAACTAAAGTATTTCTACAATAAAAAAAAAAAGCTTTTAAAATAATTCTATTTATTACCAAATAATTCCCGAAAAGTTAAATAAAATCTTATAGATATCTACTTTTTATAGGGTTTTAAAAAATAAACTATTTTTTTCGTGTCTTCAAATGAATAATTTTATTATTTAGCCCAGAGTAGGTGTTGTTCAGTCTGTGTTGTTAGACAATGGAACATTCCAATGTTTTACTTCAAACTTGATTATGCACGTTTGCACATTAAATGGTACAAGGATATGTAAGTAACTCACGTACAACACACTTGTCAATTGGTATTGTTCTCAGGTCCACCCTGACCCGGGGTGGCAGCACCTGATAGGATACCAGCTATGGGCAAATAGTGAACCTGCAATGAAAATGAAAATACAAGGAAAGTATAAAAGTACATTTGTATAGTAAAAGTGACCAACAACACTTTTTAATAGTAAAATTGAAAACATGGTAGATATTGTTAAAATAATTAAAAAAGAAATTTGCTGTGATTAATCTCATTTTTTGTAAGGAGAAACAAGTTTTCTTGCTTTGTTTGATTTTGTGAGATTATTTGATAAAAAAATACTGCTAAATAATTATAATTTAATTATGAAATAATGTTTTTCTCTTAAATTAATTATAAAGTTTGAATTTTCATTTAGATTTCGGTATAAAATAACCCACAGAGGTGTTGATATGCTGTTAAACAAAAACAACCAACCAACGTACAACACAGACATGCACATACAGATGACATCTGCGCAGACGCAGACTGTGTGTGACGGACAGAGAATTATCTGTTCTATTATAATATAGATTTAAGATATAAAACGAAAGTTTACACCGTTACCGATAAATTTCCTTATAAAATAATATATAAAAATCATTTATGTCATAAATAAATTTAGAACAAGGGCATTGATTTTGGAATTCTCTGCTTGTATAGAACCAGTCACACTTTTTGAAGGAAGAGACGGATAGCGCTCTGTGTACCACAACATTTTCAAATAGTTATTCCCTGGTTTGAATTCAGAGATGTTTTCTCCTAGACTGGCTGCATTCCACTAAATAAATTAAATTCCAATAACCAACAATTACTATTCTTAAAAGAGTGCTCAATACAGAGTAGAGCATATATAATTGTTTGTTTAAAAATTATAACATAAATATGTTATAAAATCAACTTCATAACTTGATAAGACATCGGAAGTATTGAAACAAATTGGCTATTTTTGTAGTGATTTTATAATATATTTATGTTATAATTTTTAAATAAACAATTATATATATATATATATATATATATATATATATATATATATATATATAGTGACAATATTAGTGGTGAATATACACATACATATGCAATTATATATACACATACATATATGTATAAAAATAATTCCAAAAGGATATGATCCAGGTAGAACTCGATGTCCAGGACAGAGTAAGGATATAATAAAAAGACTTAAACACTAATATTCCATGGTCATAATTTATTCCATATTTATTCGTATATATATGGGGGATATATCTATGAACAATGATTAAGTGAATGACAAAATGAAAAAGAATCTTTATATTGACGCATTTCATTCCGAGAGGGAAATTCTTCCGACTAATAAGAATTCTATTGAGTTTTGTAAGTGTGGGTGTCTGGGGGTGGGGATAAGAACAAGTGCTAGTCAAACTCTGCTAGAAAAGATACAAAGAAGTTTAGTCTTTTAAATTTAAATTTTGACGTCCGATGTACCGAAATGTTAAACTTATCATATCATATTCAGCATTTTTATTACTTTGGTTTTATTTTAAAAAAATTCTATCTTAATCTGATTATCTCACATTACATTAGCGGTAATTCTATCTTGTACGATCCTGAAGTAAATTTACTGGAAAAATTCCAAAATGAAGCCACTTTCAATACATTTTCATTTTAATAAATTATATTTCTTGTTTAATCAAAACTGGATTCTTTAAACAGAAAATATGTTTAGATCGATTTCGGTGAATGACTAATGCACTGAGTATATTGTTTCTAATAATCCCCTTACTTTTTATATTATCTTTTAAATTAGGACACAAAGAACTTTTCGAATTGCAAAGTCAGATTGATTTCTTTGGGAAAGATGTTAGAATATACCTAGAATTTAGACTGGGGGCAAAAACTGCCTGCATACCGATAGAAAATGATTTCAGTAAATACACAAAAATGGAAAGGGGCGTAAGACACGGATATGTCTTCTCACCGGACTTATTCAACATTTACAATAAGGCGATCCTGAATGAATTAGAAGTCCTACATGAATTCATTATCGGCGCTCACAATTATAACAATATAAGATATGCATATGACGCGGTGTTGATAGCAGACATAGAAAGGTAACTACAAGAAGGTGAGTGGAGGAAAGCGAAAAGAAAGGATTTGCAAATTGCAAAAACCCCGAATGTATGGTTGGCAGGAAAAGATGCGAACTACAAAACAGAGACACTAAAATCAAGCAAGTACAAAAATTGAAATATCTAGAAATTGTGGCCATGAAATTCGAAGTCGCATTGCATTAGCGGAAGATGTCTTCTAAAAGACAAGCAAGAAACAGGGAAATTTTGCTCGAAACAAAGAAAAGATTGCTGAACTGCTACGTAAAATCAATGACATGGAATACTGAAAAATCTCACAGATGAAGAAGAGACTTGAAACAACAGAAATGTGGTTCTACAGAATGACGCTTAGAATCCCATGGACAGAAATTGTGAGCAACGAGTAAGTTTTATGGAAAATAGGAACAAAAAGGACACTTATACTTAGAATAAGAAACGGAAAAATGAAATTTCCCGGAAACATAAGAAAGAGAGAGGGGGCTTGGGGAATTTGACGTTCGCAGGACATGTTGACGGCAAGAGAGGGAAACAGCGGAAAGTAGCGAATAACCCCTCAAACAAACTTGTATAATTGTTGGTAGAACAGGGATTAGGAGAGATAACAAAAAGACAAATCTTACTAAGGGTCACAAAGGACCGAAAGTTGCGCATAGTTCTGTAGGGCCACGAACCATAAAAGAAGATGTTTCAGTAATTCTTTTTGGTGCAGTCTATGCTGTAAATTCCTGCTTCAGGTTTAATGTTGTTAGCCTTATGTTTTGTGTTAAATATATCTCTTATTGTTTTGTAAGAAGTGTTTTACCAGAGGGCAGGAAGTGCAAGAAACAAAGGCACATTGAGACATCGAAAGGTGCCTTTCCAAAGCTAAGTAAAGTATTAAGAAACAGGAAAAATATCATTGAAAAAAAAGAAAAGAGGACTGAACTATTACGTAATGTCAGACCTATTTTTTAAAAATCATATTACCCCATTCAAGGCAGTAAACGTGCTAAGATACAAGGGGCTACTGAGTGTGAAAGAATAAGCAAAAAGAGAAACATTATTAAGGAGCGAGAACAATAGAAGAGTATTTAGGAAGAAAGTAGATAACGACTGATATTGCATTCAAAGTTTTGAAGATCAAGGTTGTCTGAAAGCAAGAAGCCGGAAGAAAGTTCCACAAGTGAGAAGTGCGATAAAATAAACTGTTAGCATAGAATTTACGGTTACAGTTATCCATTTCAACTGTAAAATGATGAGAGCTTGCCGCCAATCTAGTACTGCGCTTAAATTCATAAAGTCTATGAAAGTATGTGTAGAAAAGACACGGGGAAGCAACTTTACGGCGATAGGAAAGTGACTGAAGTCGAGACGCCAGGCCAGGGCCAATAATATTGCTGATTCTCCTTTGGATTTTATCAAGAATCTTTAAATATAGAGCAGGAGAACCGGACCATATGTGGTAGCAATATTTAAACAATGAACGAATGGTAGACTGATAAATATGCAAGATACATTCCAGCATAACATAGTGAACTAAATTTCTTAGCAGCAGGTATAGCGATGGATTCAAGCCGCGAATGTCTGCCCAAGAATGCGCAAAGAGTCACTCTCCTGATGGGAGACAGAAAGATGTCTCTCAGATGATTAGTAGAGAGATTTTGTTTTAGAGGCGTTAACATTAACAAGCCACCCCTTGCCCCATTTAACAATTGACGTTATCGAACCGATCAGAGTTATTATTAAAACAGGAGTAAATAGTTGTGTCATCAGCGTAGATATCGAGTTGAGAATTGATCTCATCAAGAAGGTCATTGATGAAAATTAAGGACAAAGTAGGTTCAATGCAGGTGCCCCCAATAATAGAAAATAATCAATAAATAAGAAAAGGATACAAATATAAAATTATCATCAAATATATGAGAACATTTTTATTTTTGTTATTGCTAAAAATACTAAACCAATAGTGTCAAAAAAGGGGAAAAATTAAACAAAACAAAATAACGTTACGACTCGAAACGCTTTTCCTACAAATGGGAAAATAGTGATACCTCGCATTATTTACATTATTCGGACTGTTATCCACATCTTCATTGCCATATTCACATCCATGTGCGTTCCTGCCTTCTTCAAGTGATTGGAATTTCAAACCGAACCATTTATTTCGTCAAATTGGAGGGCGGGGATAAGATAGATTTTTCTAGTTCCATGCCTCTTCCAGATATCTCAGTTATTCCTCTTTAACTCACCTTTCCAAGTTTTTGGTTCACCACTGCTGTGGCCTGGTATTGAACTCACAACTCTTTGGGTCTAGTCACTGGGTCTAACCAACGTCTTTATCCACTAGGCCATGTGTCTTTGGGGACATCTGCGTATGAATAAAGCGTTCAGTTCGAAATTCCAATCACCAGAAGAAGGCTGGAGCATACAACGACCGAAACGTTGTGAATATGGCAATGAAGATGAGGATAACACTCCAAATAATGTAAATAATATAAGTAATCATAAGACCTCATCTCAGAGTTATAGACAGACAGTGATACCACGGCTTAAGTTGTTTCGAGTTAAGTCAATGTCGAAGGTATGTCGGTTATTATTAAATATTATATGGAAACATAAATATTGCCTTTGGACTTTTTACTCTAGTTTGCGTCGGCTGTTAAAAATATTAGAAACGTCAAAACACCAAAATAGCAATAAACACATATAAAATCATACTTAAATAAATGTAAAAATAAGTACGTCCTCGTCCATAAAAAAGTTATGTTACTACAATCAATAAATAAGAAAAGGATAAAAGAATAAAATTATTGTCAAATGTTAAAAATGTTTGAATGATAAATGATAGGGAAATAAATCGACGATATTGAATCAATAGTTAGAGATAAACAAAGCAAACATTACGACTCGAAATGCATTTCCTACAATTTCGAAAATCCCGTCCTCTTTCATTTAAAAAGAGAAATGTTACGTTTAAATAGGACAGATTAGGCAGAATCATCCATGCCAATTTATAAGTAGTTTAACAAACACAAGATTTTAAATGCACTTAACATAATAATTCTTAGTGGTGTAGACATCCTTAATAAAGTGAGCATACTAAAAAACTTATTTTTAAAAATAAAACAATCGATGTATACCTCGACTTATCTTTAAAGATAAGCAAATCAAGCAACCTTTTCTCCAGCTGTTATCATTTCTTCTTGCTATGTTACATTTATTTACATATTTGTCGATTTATCCCTTCTCTGAGATACCTTTGTCTATTCTCTAATCTCTACTGGCATTTTTCTATCACTCAGAATTATTATCAACGTTAATTTTTTCCATTATTCTTTGTGCATATATGAATTGTTTTAAAAGAGATTCTGTTAACTTCCATGATTTGTAACTGCATATCAGAGCTGCCGTTATACATTCAATTATACTCTTCACGATTCAAGCATACTGGCAAGATGCTTGTCATTATGGCCCCATTTTCATTAAATACTTTCTGTCCTATTATTTTCCATTCGAGTTAAATGAGATATGGATTTTAGTTGTTGCTGCTGTTGAAAAGTCTCAAGTGATGTAGTTTCTGTTATTTGGTACGGTTCTTGTGATTCCAGTCCACAATGTCCAACGAATGATGGTCATTGTCAAAACCCACAGGCTTCACTTGCTGAAAACCGTTTTAAACGATTGATCAGAGAAAGCGGTTGTATACAACTGACAATTTAAATATTTCTGAATAGGTTTGCCGTTATGCATGACATCCATATAAAAGTCACGATTTGATTGAGGTTATTTAAGATGACTCGAGTTTTCAGGTTAATTGTCCTTTATGTGGAACTCTGGGTTCAACGAAGTGAACAACCTTCCCTTCGGCACACCAGGTTTGCCAGATGTGGTCTGTGGCTGATTGCGACTGGAAAGAATTTTTGGAAGCCAGGCAGATATGTTCCTATTTCCTATTGTCCTTTCCAGGTTTCGACACTCTCAATCAGTGTTTCTGCTTTAAGGAGTTTTGCTGACGAACGTTGTTTCTGCTGTTTTATGCCATTGTTCACTTCATTCATCTCCTCTGTAGTCAAACTATAGACGATGTTGTGTTCTTCAAGTTATACATTCAATTATGCACTTTACGTTTTAAGAGTATTTGCAAAGTGTTTTTTTTTATTATGTCTTTATTTTCCTTAAATGTCTCCCATCCAAAAGTTATATATTGTTTCTTTTCTTTTGGTAATTTATAGTAGATATGTTCGTCTATCGCCCGGTTCACACTCCTTCCTTTGTCTAAAATTTACTTCTAAGGTCTTCGCCTGGAGTCTGAAATTTTATTTATAAATTATTTAATTCTTTTTCCTCCTCAGTAGAAGTAGATAGGTTCACCTAGCTCCCAGTTTCTGCCCCTCCATGGTTTTTTGAACTTGACTACAAGTTTCTTCCTGGTTTCCTGTTTAGCATTGGGTTTCCGGTTCCTTCTAAAGTCTTCTTCAATTATGCTTCTAACGTTATTTATTTTTCTTCCTTCTCATTAGGAAAAGATAAGTTCGCCTATCAACCGGTTTAAAATTCTCGCCGGTTTTCGAACGGGATTAGAGGTTTATCCCTTCTTTCTTCTGTAGTATTGGGTTTCCGGTTCCTTCTAAAGTTTACTTCAACTCTACACTTCTAACGTCTCCGCCTGAACTCTGAAATTTAATTTACTAATTATTTATTTTTGTTCCTTTTCAATAGGAGAAGATAGTCTTTTGAACAGGAGTAGAGGTATATCTTTTGTTTCCTGTTTAGTTTTGGATTTCCTGTTCCATCTAAAGTCCTTTCATTCTCTTTCACTCCCAGTAGTTTCTTGCGTTTTAGTGGCATTATCGCCTTGCTTGGGGCTGACTTGATGAAAATGATTTTTCATTTAAAGTTAACTGTCCTAAATATATGTATTCCATCCAGTTCTTGATCTTCTAGGCTTATGACCATTTTGCAAATGTGGTAAATGAACATTACTTTTGTGTTCTGTTAATTCATCCGATGATTCTGATATGAGTCACATGTCGTCAGCAAATCAGAGATGATTTATATATTTTCTGTTGTTTTCCAGTACATTTTACCGGATGTAAATAGTTTTGGTGAAATCATATCCCCTTGTCTCAATCCTTTTCAAATCGTTATTGTATTTTATGTGTCGCTGGGTGTCATGTTTTTTTCTTCAAGTATCGTATCGTCACGCGTCTGTTTATTGTGCTGTTTTGAGTATGTGCAGATCGTGTAATAGAAAGCCGAGTTCGAATTCACTTATGCGCAAATACTCTTGGGTCATCCATTTTCTCCCCTCGGTGATGGGTTAAATAGTAGGATTTTTATCTAGAAAACAATTGTTATTGATTCTAATTATTAATTGTTAAAAATTATAAATGTAGTATTCAATCGGAAAAAAATTGTACAATGCAAAATATGTTTCGGATTTATATAACCCACAAAGGGTTGATAAACCGTAAAAAAAACAAACAAATCAATCAGTAAAAATTATTGCATCGTGTCATTTAATTGTTTTTTAATTGTGAAACAATATGCCTGTTACAAAAATGGATGCGATTTTATTGATGCCGGCTTTTTGTTTTTGTGACTAAATCAAAATGAAGATCGCCGTCGGAAGAATGGTTGTTGCTTGCCAATTTTGTTGGTCACTTTATACATTGAAAACGCATAACTTTCTAATAATGGACCAGAAGCTGTAGCTTCACACAAATCATTTCTGCGGCAACTGCAAGTTCTTTGACTGGATGTAAGTATTGAAATATTGATGCAACAACTGAATTGGAATTGGATAAATTAATTTTAACGGCTCCAAAATTAAATTGTTCTCTAACAAACACTTGAGAAACTAACCTCCAAGCGAATGACTCGTTGCACCTTCTTGGGATAACGTTTTCTGTTGACATGAAATGGAAAGTTTATATCGAATCAATTGCTTGATCTGCTGTTAGGAACGTTTGTTCATTGTGTCGTGCTAGACAACTTTTTTATCCCCAGAATATATCTAACATATTTATAAGTATACCATTAGTCCATGCTTCGAATATTGCTATCGCATATGATCTGGTGTTTTTGCTATATAATTTGAAATTCTTGATAAAATTCAAAGAAGAATCTGCAATGTTAACCTGGCATCTCGGTTTCAGTCACTCCATCACCGCCATAATGTAGTTTCCCTTTTCTATAAATACTTTTATGGTAATTGTTCAGAAGGTCTCTTTGCTATGGTGCCTAGATTTTATGAATTTAAGTGCAGTACTAGATTGGCGGCGAGGTCTCATCAATTTTCAGTTGAAATGGCGAAATATAACCGTAAGTTCTATGCTAACAGTCTCTTCTATCACACTTTTCACTTGTGTAACTAACTTCTGGCTTCTTGCTTTCCCGTCAAATTTGATCTGCCATGCCAATCGTAATCTACTTTATACTTAATTCTTGTTCATTTATTGCTCTTTCCTTAATATATATATATATATATATATATATATATATATATATATATATATATATATATATATATGTATGTATGTATGTATTACTAAACGTTATTTTACAGGATACACTAGTTTGAATAAACGCACTGTTTTTTTTTAACAAAAACACCCTGTTTTTTTACATCTACCGGCCTGTGCATTGAAGAGACTTAATAAAGTGAATGTGCACTCACACACGCGCGTGCGCACACACACACATGCGTACGTATATGCATATGTGTATGTATAAAATAGGTACCTCTAAAGATTCTACGGTTTAAAATAAAGTTTTAAAAATCATAAAACTTTAGTTTTAATTTCAAGCTAATAGATTAAATTTAATATTTCCAATAAGCAAAATACTTTGCTGTATTTCAAATCTAATTTAAATTGTCTGGAAGTAGTTTTCGCTTTGAAATCAATAACATCTCCAAATTTAGTGCCATTTTTAGCCTTCCGTCATCGCAACGTATTTCTCTTTATTAAAAAAAATCTTTCAAAAATAAAATGTATTTTGCTGAATCTTTATTTGAAAAATACAACCTGATTAATCTGATTTGAAACAAGTATTACTTAAAGTTTAATATATCACAGAAATGCATTTTTTAACACGGCGATAGCTGTTTATTTTAGGTGATGGCGAGTAGACAGCTTGAATCACAGAGGAAAGTTTATCTAATGTTTCTCTACGGTGGACATATCTTTAAAATTTATTCAGGAATATAACGTGAGCGCCTTTTATATTTATTTTTTAACTACCCAGTAATCTTAAAAATTTAGCAAAATATTCTCCATAATGTTTTATTGAATTTTAGGTACTTTGGCTTTACATTTACTATAGTTATCGCTATTATTTTCTAATAATGTTTTGTATCCAAAAATCTGCACATTTACAATTCAAAATTCTTTTTAGAATATTGGTGTTCTATGAATTGCAGTATGATTTTCCATTTATGATTTGTAAATATAGTTTTTACTTAATAGCAATATCGCCTAACGGAAACAAAAGTAATACAGAAATTTGAAATATTAAAATTTAAAAACTTTATAAATTATTTCAATTAATTATTTTTTAAATGAAAAATTCTTGTAAAAATTCATTATTCCTCTACAATAGAGTCCATAATATGTCTCATTCATAAAAGCAATTAAATGTTTTTCTAATTAATAATTTCTTAGCTTTATTGCATTGTTATTTTACGTTTCAGAGCAGATTTTCGGTAACTGGTGTTACTGTTTTACAAAATAAAATTGATAATTTAAATTTTCTAAGGACTTCTGCGTATAATTAATATAAACATTAAGTGACACAAAAATTAATTTCTCGAAATTTAATAAAATCAAATGTGTGTGTACATGTGGGAGCGGGGGTACAGATGGAAAATTTCTTAAAAGACAAACATTTCTAAAATAATTAAGTTTATGTATGAATAAGATCTGTAAATTTAATTAAAATTCGACAACTGTTTGAACTTTGTAAGAATTTCCAAATCAATGTGTTTGTCACCGAAAAAAACAAAAAACAACAACAAATAAAATTAAACTAAATAAAAAAAAAACAAATAAAAAAACGCTAATATTTTCTTTGACATCCGGGCTGACAAAAAAGAAAGAAGGTTTTTAATAAAAAATTCGAACGTTCTAAAAAGGATAAAAAAAATATAATTTAATAATCAAAAAACACTCTAGTCATTATTCTTAATAATATAATAAAGATTTTGACGGCATTTTGTCATCATGGTATGCTAATATTTTTAGCAAATCAATGGAGGTACTCAGAAAGAAGAAAAAGCGCTTCTATTTCGTACCATTACAAAGTAACTTTTATTCGTACAAGGTCATGACCACGCAAATTCCATCAATCTCAACAAGCTAAAATACGGGCTTCATCTTTTTTTCTTTTTTTTTTTAAAGAGGAAAGGAAAATCATGCTGGGTAAGAAAGGAATTTGATTATTTTAGGAGAAAAATTAAGCACGTTTTCTATCGTCCAATCAGAGAAGAGAACTGGAATCAGCTCGTAATGAATCATAGTTGAACTGGAGGGCTCATAAAGAAAAAAATGTCTTTGTTGTTGGCGACAAGAAATCTTTTATCGTTGACTAATTGTTGGACGATACAAGTTTTTAAGCCACTTAAGAAGTGTGCTTGGATGGGATCAGTGGACTCCCGTTGGTCGATTTTTTCGTGAATGACTAAGGATTGCTTTTGGTCGGTGTGTATGGTTGTCAGGTCAAAAGATCAAGCTGAAACCCGATAAGCTGTTGCCACTTTGATATGAACATCAACAAAATAATTCAGGGATTACAGAGAGAGAGAGAGAGAGAGAGAGAGAGAGAGAGAGAGAGAGAGAGAGAGAGAGAGAGAGGGGGGAGAGGGGAGGAAGAGAAGAAAGCATAAGAAAGAAGATGGAGAAGAAATGGAAGGAAAGAAAAAGGATTAATTAAAAAAAAAAAGAAAAAAATTTCCCCATCAAATGAATAGCCTCGTAAACGTATTGAAGAAATTAAGAAAAAGAAATTGAGGAAAATCAAAGAATGCCTTTTTAAAAAGGTAAAACTTAATTAAGGATAGAAAGAAAACAAGTACGGTATAAGGCCACAGAAGAAAACTTACTGTTTTAATGTTGTAAACGTGCATATTAGGATTTTGTTTTGTCTTTTCCATATTTTTCATCATACTGTAAGACCTACATCCACATATTTGTTTACATATATATATATATTTTTTTTTGTCATCCACAGACAGACTGTTTCGCAGCTCATCAGTGTGGCTAGACGTCCAGTTGCCTCTAGCTAGGATCGAAACCCGACTGAATTTGCGTTAGTCGGAACTTCTACCAGTAGGCCGTCGGCGCACGGCAGGGATGAAGGTGAATTTTAGCGTGTTTATTTTTAGATTTAGATAAACACACAGTGACTGACAGTGACTCAATTCTGCGGAAGAGTCGTGCAATATTAGCTTAAATAGTCACTGTTTACAAACCCACACCTCAAACCATATATATATATATATATATATATATATATATATATATATATATATATATATATATATATATACATACATGCATACATATATGTATGTATATATAAATATATACAGTATACAACTACATATTTAGTCTAAAAAATACAAATTCATTCATGGCAAGGTATAAAAAAAACTCAAAACTGTTGAAAACCAAAGAACAGGTGCTCCACGGAAGATTTCTTCAAAATCTTCGAGGCAATTAATGCGTTAAATTAAACAAAATCCAGTGGTTACTCGTCAAGAGTTGCAGGATGATTTGCTTTCACCAGGAATCTGTGTCATTAAACGGACAATAAACAATGAAATTCATGTGAACAATTTGAAGTTACGCTCGTCTCGGAAAACTCCACTGCTATTGGAAAGACACAAAAATGCCAGGTTGAAATTCGTTTGTGAACATAAAGTTAAGGAAAAATCATATTGGGAAAGGGTATTATGGAGAGACGAAGCTAAAATTGAGTTGTTTGGACGTATGGAGGAAAGATGGCGATACCTTCAAACAAAAGAGCACAGTTCCAACAGTGAAATTTGGTGGTGGCAGAATCATGGTTTGGGGATGCTTTTCAACAAAAGGTACTGGTAAAATATTAGTAATAGATCGTAAAATGGACGCTGCATCATATTAAAATATTTTGGAAGCAAACCTAATGATTTCGGTTGAAAATCTTGAACTTCCTCCTGATTGGATCTTCCAAAAAGATAATGATCCTAAGCACACTGTAAAATCTACGAAGTAATGGTTTGCTGAAAATAATGTAAATATCCTGAAAAGGCCAAGTCAGTCCCCAGATTTAAACCCAAATCTGGCGTTATTTGAAAATTCAAATCCAATCAAGAACACCAACAAACATCCCGGATCTGAAGACAATATGCGAAGAAGAATGGAACAAAATACCAACTAAAATTCGCAAATCATTGAGAACTACAAGAAGAGGTTGGTAGCTGTGGAAGTGAATAATGGCTACTCTACAAAGTATTAAATGAAGATTATGTATTCTTTTTTGTATTGTACGAATACTTTTTTTTTACCCATTAAAATGGATAAATGGGATTTATTTCTATTAAATTGTTAATCGGAAAACCGAATTCCAATACCCGTTGTGTTCGTTATATTCACTATTCGCAAATACCTGTGGGTGTTCCCACTTGGGTTTGCCAAAAAGAGCGAGTTAGGAGGCGTTCTTTAAGCCTATAAATTGGCATTCATATTCTCTATTTCCCTCTCTTTATGGCACTTTTAGCTCTGGCTTTCAGATGTAGTCGCGTGTAGATAAGAATGCTGTCGCTGTGGCGCGTTCGCTTCCATAGATCCACTGTTGACTTTAGAAATCTCTCATACGCACACATACACACGTGTCTATCACACACACATACCTCTTATAAATCGTTTTAATTTTTTTTTTATCTTTCATTAAAATTGTGTACACGTTAATTGTTAATAACATGCATTACCGCTTATTTTATTTTTTTAATTTTTACCCAGACTCGCATGAGTCCGCCAATATTATTTGTGGGATAAATGCTTCAGGAGTCCATAAATATTTAGAATGCAAAGTGTTGATTCTCACAACATAATAGTGACTAATATTTCTAGCCAATCAAACTCGTAATCCGCAACATACCCTTGGGAAAGGCGTGGATCTATCTTATCCCGGCTCCAGCTATGCATTAATAAGACTTGTATCAGTAAACTATTATTATCTCCAAAAAATAATTACAATGTAAAAAAATATTTTCTAGGTTTAAATAATCTGCAAAGGGTTGATACACCGTAGAAAACGAATCAATCAATCATAAAAAAAGAAGAAAAAGTCCCGAAAACAACATTACTTTTTTACGGACTCTCGCTTAATGTCGATTGTTGCCGACTCTAATTAATCAACATTGATTCAAAGAAAAGAATTAGCACTTAATTCCTAATAGATTCACTCGTACTTGTGTAGATAGTCAGTTATGTGTCATGAGTGATACATGCTTAGACGATCATGTATCTTTCGATACATGACCAACAAGTCAAATTTTTTTCCCGCAGTAAGTTGCCATTTCTTTCTGTGGTAGACCAGTTGCCATCCAAGGCTATAGAACCCGGTTTGTCTTGCTATTTACTCATAGCTTTGGGGGAAGGCTGAGAAGAAGAGGATTCATACCTTTTCCAAGGGTATTAGCACGTAAGTGAATGTAATGGATTTGACTGGAATTCGAACTCGGCTCTCCAATTCTTCAATCCACTATCCATTACTCCACCGCGCCTCCTGTGTAGATAGACACATAGTAAAAGAGAAACGTTTGCTAAGCAGAGAATAGTGTTGTAAAAAGTTATTAGGAGAGAATAAAAATGAGCAAACGCAACTGGGGCGAGATGACAATAAAGAATGACAAACGACGGAAAAAAATAAAGCGAAAAAGGAAAAAAGCATCCATGATTCATTCACAGACTATAGATAAAAATAGGTTCGTAACTAGAAAAGAATGAGAGGAAATGCTTTATAATTTTGTACTAAATAAAAATGGGAGTGGCTCTTAAGACAGAAGCAAAGATAAAACAGACAGAGAATTAAGGCGAAATAGGACACGGATAGAATAAACAGAAAGAGGACAGTAAATATTTGTAGATATAGTCAGGTTCTATTATGAATTTTTTACAGTCATCATGAACGATGAGTTTCAATGTCTTGAACGTCTATTAGGATTCAACTTTATCCTCAGACCTCAAATGCAACTCATATATATGATTCATTGATGAAGATGCTAGAAAAATGTGTTGTGCCGTTCTAGAAAATATCCAATTCCTCCTGACATGATGTATCTTTAAAAGAGTCAGATCAAACCAAAAATGGAATATCGTTGCCATATCTGGACTGGAGCTGCCCAATCCTTTCTGTCTAGCCTTGACTGAGTTCTACCCTAAAACCCATTTCCCACAGACAGAACATAGCAAACTTAACGCTACTCTATCGCTAGTTCAAACGTTTACAACCAAGACCCACCATATCATGTACACAGGATCGAATTATTGTCTTTGTATTCCATTAGTAACAAGGAAGTTCCATTCTTCCAAAGAACGGGTACTTTTTGAAAGAGACTCCCCGGGCGGTGCTTTCCCGGTTACTAAAATCGTAACTGTTGTGAGGTGGCATATTTCTCTATAAGTTTGGACTCGGCCGTCGCACGAAAGACATAAAAATGCTCCTACATCAAGAGGTGTAGCAGAAGGAGCAGTAGCAGCAGTGGCTTTTGCTGAAAACAGTAATTCACGGCTAAACATTCTCCTCCTTAATTTCTATTCTATATTATGTTTCCCTGTGACAAAAGGTAATAAACTTGTTAAACGAATTCCGGTTTTCTACTGTTGTTTTTGATAACTCAGTTACAACAGCAACCTATTCAGTTCTAGGGTCAACTTTTATCTATCCTGCATATCCTCATAATCTGCACTTCTTACACGCCCTTTTTACGTCCATAAACAACCTCATTCAGTAAATCTCTAGAGTGGCCATTGACGAAGAATAGCGAATAATGTATTCGACATAGTATATCGAGGTGCACATGTGTTACAATGCCTTTGAACTGTAAGAAGCATTTTTGCCTCGTGACGCTAAAATCTCATTCATACTTGAAGCCAGTTTTATTTTAAACATTGGACTGCGGGTATATTCAACAACAAATTCTCGATTTTCTGCTTGCCTTCATTGAAAATTTCCGACGATTGTCAAAACTATTCTCAAAATATTTTTCACCTGACATCAAAGGACTTATTCCACAGAAGTTAGAACGCTAAACATCTGTACATTTCTGTCATCGAATCAGAAAATTATTTATGTCTTTACGATAAAACTAAAGGTTTGGAAGCCAAGAAATCTTTGAAGGCAGTTTATGCATCTTCTTTGCAACTTTTGTCTTAAAAATTGTCAAGATGTTTGAAAAAGTGGTAGTCAGTAGGCAAGAGACGAATGGAATATTGTGGATGCGTCAAAGTTTCTTATCCCAAGTCGGTGAGCTTCAGCAGTGTCATCATGGCAACATGTAGCCGAGAATTGACATGAAGCAGAATTGGATCTCGACGATTAACCAGTGCCGGTCGCATTTTGATCAACTGAATTTGCATTTCATTCAATTGCTGACATTAAACTTCGGCAGTGATGTTCTGGTTAGGTTCTAGAAAGCTGAAATAGATAACGCCAATGGTGGACCACCAGACAGTCACCATAATCTTCAGTTGGTGCAATTTCGTTTTCGAAACGCGTTTGGGTCTTTTGTCATGATCAAGCCCTTGGGCCGGTCCTTTACAATTGTCATAAAGGGACCATTTCCGATCACAAGTCATTATTCGATCAAAAAATGAATCATTCGCATTTCGCAGATGCAGCGTCGAACAAACTTTAAAACGTCGAACTTTTTGACTTTCATTAATTTTATGTCGAACCCATTTATCGAGTTTCTTCACTTTGCTAATTTTCTTGAGATGATCCAGTGTTGTTGAAACGCTAACAAGCATTATCAGGGACATTTCTCTGACTCTTTGACGTGGGTTTTATTCCACTAGTGATGCCGAATGCCAATTGAAGATGAACGTCCTCTACTACCTTGATCTTCAAGACTCGTATCCCCACTGCGGAACTTCAGAAACCAGCGCCGTACTATCCGATCACAAGCGGAATCTTCACTCTACGTTTTTTTTAATGTTGGCAGCAGTTTGAGAAGCGTTATAACCAAGTTTGAAATCATGCAGAAAAAAGTAAACGCACTTCTTTCTCATGTTCAAGATGAGGGGTTTTAAGTTAAATTCTGAAAGAGATTGATATAAAATTAACAAAGAGGGCATGAATTAAGAATGAATAATGTGTTTTTGCAACTATTATAATAATATATTAATACGATACTAAAATGTTTATTCTAAAGTCGGACATTATTTTGCAAAGAACATAATATATTTAAGGCCTGGTTAGTTAGAATAATTCATTCGTCATGTTCTGTTGCCATATTATAGAAACTGTATTGTTTTACTTCATTTTGTTTGTCTCTTTTGTATTTTAAGTTCCATTTACATGGGTCACCGTTTTTTACCACTTCCGGTTAGCCGCCTTTAGGTATCTCTGGAATGAGCCAAAAAACCACGGGCTCAAACTCGTGGTTCACATTTTTACTCCCCCTGCTAAATCTTACCCCCAATGATAGCATCACCGACATGTACATCTTTGAACTTTTTCTTGGAGCATTGGTTTTTCTTGTCATGTTGTCATTTAAACATTTATACGTTTATTTTACTTTTGCATCTGTCTATACCGAGGCACTTTCGCCACGTATTGACTGTTTACACACTGTTCTCAAATTGTAACGTCATGCAACTTCCTTTCTTTTCTGAGAATATACACTCCAACATTGTAATGTATTCCTGTAACAAACAACTTGCTACGTTCCTTACCCATTAAGAGCCTTGGTTCACTTATATTCAGTTTTCATCTTCCTTGGTACATTTCATTTTCCCTGTCTATTATATTTGCATTTACAGATCGCAACAGCTATTAGGTGTTTAACAGCGCCCTCTAACAACTTTTTGGCGAAACTGACGTAGCTATGTGGGGGTAACTCACAATGTACTCAGGTTGGTTTCGTGCAATTCAAAGTCGTAAGTCAAGTGTAAAGTGACCAATGAAGATAGAACAGTAACAATCTTGATTTGCTTGCTATTCACAAGTCCATAACGAGTTAATTGTATTGCTTTATTATTATTGTTAAATTACAGTGACATGTTAAATACTCTTTAAATTACTTAAGGGAACTATTGTCAACTAGCTAGTTTATCTTTATTTACAGATCGTGGCAGCTATTAGGGAGAGTTGATTAAATATACCTTAATGTTTAAAAAAATTATACAGTATTATTATTGTTTAAATAATAAGCATGGATAATATTATTACTAATACTAATTTTTTAAATTAATAACTATTTGTGCTCAGTTGTTGACATTAATAGTTATCTGCTGATGTGTTAAAATTTTGGAATAATGCAATAATAAAAAATTTAAATTTCATCTCTCTGATAGATGTCGCGATCTGTTAATTCTTTTTCTAGTTTTACCCCTTTGGCTTTTAATAAACCCGCTGGTAATCATGAATTCGTCTTCAGAATCTTAATTGCCGTAAGGCGTTTATCTGGCTGTCTTGATGTACGCACGCTTACGAGACAGGCCTCCTATATGGAAGTGGATGCTGGATACTCACAGATGAAGAAGAGTCTTAACGCGACAAATGCCAGGAATTCTAAGAACAAAACATGATGCAATTAGGTAGTCTTAAGGAAAATAGGAACAACAACCTTTTTTTTTACATTAGCTCAACTAATACAAAGTCCAACGACGGCTCATTGCTTATTGAGTGTGATTGTTATAAGAGAAGTGAAAGCAGGAAGTGCATATTATGAGGATACGTAGGATAGATAAAGCCTGACCTTGAACTTGAAGAGGTTATTATAATAATTATGTTCTATTTGGTTGGTTTTGTTTAGCGGCATATCAACCTCTATGGTTTATTTAATACCGAAATTTAAATATTTTGTACACAATTTTATGGCTTCAACTACAAATATTTTGTACATAATTTTATACTTTGGGAGTAATATGGAATGGAATAAGCCCAACAATTATTTTGATATGCTTTCTGTTTATATCTTATTTTTATAGATACACATCTTTAAGTAAATGCTCTGTTTATAATAAACAGTTTTAACTACATTTACCGGCCTGAATGACCAAGAAATATCATAGTAAATATATATAGCCTGCCGCCCTGTACCACTTAGCTACAGAAGAAGAGTCTGTTTAAGAAAGTCAAATTACTGTTTTTAAACAACACATTTCACATGATTTTTCTTGAACGCTCATATCCTCTGTAGCTATATGACAGTTCCGTATAGGATACAAGTTCGATTCGAAGACATATTTTCAATGAAATTTCTCGGACACTCAGGACGGTAAATGTAGTTAATATTGTTTATTATAAACAGAGCATTTACTTAGATATTTGTATCTATAAAAATAATGTATAAACAGAAAACGTAGTAAAATGCTTTCAGAGTAAATATTTTTTTTTTATATATAATTTGTATATGCTCTATTGCATGTGTTATATGTTTTGGTATAAATCTATTTCTTTTAGGTATGACATTATGTTGACAGCTTCAGCATTTTCAAATAGTTTTCTCATGTTGGGTTCCTTGTAGTATTTATGTCTTACAGGTGCTAAATAGGTAGATTCAGTTAAAATGTGTTTCACAGTGAGTGCCGCTTGGCATGTTTTACATGTTGGTTCTTCCGAAAGTATGAATGGATAAGGTATATGTGGCCTATGTACAGCCGATAGTGATTAGGGAAGTAACAATTCTGTGGATGAAGCTATCTGAATGGAACTTCCTGCTTATCAAATGAATACGATTGCTGGTGATTTCCCGCCGTTAACTTGTATGAAGGTTTCTTGCTGTGATGGTTCGAGCTGGTGTGTCTAAGGAATGTAACGTTTGCCAGTAATAGTGATAAGAGGCTAGCAATGTTCCGTCTGTGGTAATGGGGTTGCAGGGTGAAATTAATCCCCCATAAGGCTGCATAATTGTTTTTGAACACTCTCAAGGCTGGATAGCGGGGACTGTTCAGTGCCTGCTCAGAGCCAATAATTACAGCTAGAAAGAGGTATAGCTGAAAAGCTGGTATAGAGAAAAAAAAGGAAAAACGACGGTTGGGGTGATCAAAGGTAGGTAAGCTACATCACGAGTTTGTAGGAATGGAAGGCAGAATAAATACACTGAATGATGGTAAAGCATAAAAAGATTACTTAGAACAGTAAAAGAAATAGAATTTGTGGGGAGTCTTCACAACCTACGCCCTGAACGGATTTGGCTTATAAAAGAAAGAACTTATTGTCCAGAGAGATACATGCTGGCGTTCGAATCCAGATAAAAAAAAACATGATTGCCATGATGATATTTTAGATAAGCAGTATTTCAACACTTTGTAAACTGGCGTGAAACCTTCTTATTAATTCTATCTCTATCTTCGTGGCCTTGTGTCTAACTTAAGGAATATCGAATTGTTTCAGTGGTATGTCTCTTTAGAACATCTGTAATCATGGCTTTCCACAGATTCCTTTTTCTTTATTATCTTTATTATTAACTTAATTTCGTCATTTTACAGTCGAAATGAGTAGATGCAACCGGAAGTTCTATGCTGACAGTTTCTTCTCTCGCAATTCTCGCCTGTGGAACTTTCTTCCGGTTTCTTGCTTTTCAATCAACTTTGATCTTCAAGAATTTAAATGCAATTTCAATCGTTTCTTGTTCTCTATCCATAATAATGTTTTTCTTTTTCTCATATTGTTTCACTCTCAGTAACCCCTGTGTCTTAGTGGCTTTATTGCTTTGCTTGGCGTGAAATAATTTTAAAAGATTATCAGTGTTTCTTGTGAAAGATAGTCGAGTAACCAGTTTCATCCACGGTTTGTAATTCAGTTTCTTTCCTCTAGATTGGTTACCTTCCAAGGCTAGATATCCCAGTCCATCCTGCTACTTATCCCGTAATTTCCACTTTCCGCGCCGAATTAAAAAGACAGAAGATAACGATTGACATTGTATTTAAATTTTTGAAGATCAAAGTTCACTGGGAGGCAAAAAATCAGAAGAGTGTCCCATAAGCAACAAGTGCGATAGAAGAAACTACTAGCATAGAACTTACGGTTGCATCTCGCCATTGCAACTGTAAAATGATGAGGTTGCAGTAGAAGATTGTAGTAATATATTTTAGAATGTAGTTATGTAAGTTGTGCTAATATACAGGGTATCTACTAAAAGACTGAATCATACAAAACAAAAATATCTTTTACAAACACATTTTATAAATTTTTTATCATTTTATTTGGAAATATAATTAATGGATTTCAAAATCTTCTGAACCGATGTTTTGGCGATGCCAAGTTGAGCAGAGCGACGACGGATAGAAGGGACACTCTGACGCACAGCTTCCACCGCTGAGTCAGTGCGCACTGTGAGCGTACGACCTCTTCTCGGAAGATCGCCGACCGATCCAGTTCTTTCAAACCGAACGATTAGATTCCGAATCTTCACTATTTACATTATTCAGACTATTGTCCTCATCTATGTCGCCATGTTTATCACAAAAACATGTGATAAACATGGCGACAAAGATGAGGACAATAGTCCGAATAATGTAAATAGTGTACATAATACCTCATCTCAGAAATATAGACAGCCATTCCGAATCTTGTTATTGCTTGGAGATACTTTGACATTGAAATGTTACTGGTATTTTCTCTGAGTTTGAATATATATATATTTTAACCATTTTTCAATTACTCATATTTTTGAGTACAATCCAACTTCTTTTAGGAAATTTACAATCTTGGATGGTTTTATTTTCGTAAAAAGTTTTTTTTAAAAATTACTCACTTGGTTTGGTTTGGTTTGTTGTGTTTTACGGCATATCAACCTCAATGGGTTATTTAATGCCGACACCTTTTTTTTCCTGGTAATATTTTGTCAAAAATTTATTTCTGGTAATATTTTTTTCCTCAAAAATGTATAGCTGGTAATATTATTTTAAAACATGTATTGCTGGAAATATTCTTTTTTCAAAAACGTATTGCTGGTAATATTTGTTTTCAAAAATATATTGCTGGTAATAGTTTTTTTTCAAAAAATAATTATATCTGATAATAATTTTTTACAAAGTATTTCTGGTATTAAAACCTATTTTTACACTTTTATTATGCTTTTTACCTCAGTTTCGGGGTTAACTATTTGCCCATAGCTGGGACCCTAATAGGTGCTACCACCCAGGTGGACCTGGGAACACTAGCAATTAAGAGGTGGTTCCACGTTCCTCAAAACCTCCTGATCAGAAGCCTTGCAGTTGGACGTAGTTTATCGTCTTACCTGGACCCGGATGTAGTTTATCGATTTATGTATTTACACCAAAAGCACATAAGAGGCGCAATAATTATTTCTCAATTTATTTTACTTATCTTTATTTACAAATAATTACTGTGATGAATGTGGAAGTGAAAAAACAGTTAGCAAAATGTTATTATTAATACCGAAAATATTATAATTCGGGTCAAAAATAGGTCAGCTTGCTTGTGAATTCGGGAATATCCGGAGGAAAGACGTGAAAATTTAGAAATCTACCCTGGTGATCTTTCTTGTGGAAATATTGATGGTGGCATTGGTAAGTTAAGCCAAGAAATGAAAAACTTGTCAGAGATTTGCGGGTAGGAGGGGATGACGTTCGTTCGGAGTGAAAGGAAAATAAGCGGAAAGTTTTTCCCACGTCAGAAAATTGAGGCCAATTTGTTCGCTGTTCGTTGGCTTTTCACACGTACATAAGTTCAGCAAAAGAGGTATGAGGAGAAATTAAACTACGAAAGATTTACTTTCAATGACAAAGCCAATAATAATAATAATAATAATAATAATAATAATAAACACCTCATGGCTTCTGATCTTAATTGATTGAAGTGTTAATATAAACATATTTTGTCTTGGTGTATTAAGGTGGGCTACGATGATTATCCCGTTCAGTACCACATATGTGCTTGCCAGTTGCCAGACTTTAACCAGTTTGTCATATGTTCAAGTGGGTTGACGTATTTTACATTTATATTCATAAGTGGGAGTAGTGGGGGACTTATCATGTCGAAAGTGTTGTGTTTTTAGTTTTTATTTTTTAATGCAGGGACGGTGGAGTAAGGGATAGCGTCTTGGATTGAAAAATCGGAGAGTCGAGTTCGAATTCCAATCGAATCCATTATTTTCACTTGGGGAAAGGTATGAATCATCTTTTTCCCGCCCAGCTATGTTTTAAAATAAATTCTACCGGCCTGAATATACGTGAAATCTTATTAAAGAAAAATTTTCACTTTCCAGCAAAAAAAACAAACTATATCATATATAGCTAAAATCGGCCTCCTACGTGACTCGAGAGCCATTCAAGGTAGTTGATTGAGAGAATTTCATCTGGCCTTCTGGTTTTTCTGGTTCGAAGTTCTGTCTGATTCTGTCCTCAGTTGTTATAATTGCTTGGCGTAACTTTTACCCGGAGAGGAAATGTGAGGCTCGAACTAACTTCTCGAAAAAGTCATCAGTAAGTTTAGTTTGCGAAACATCATTCAACAGCAATTGTCTTTGCAAAAATTCAGATTGAGCTGTTTCTTTCGAATTTTGCTTATCGAAGTTGAATATGTCAGACAGGCAAGCTGTTGGGATTGTCTGACAGCTCATTTCCGAGGAGACTCATTTGCTAGGGCGGGGAGCTAATTCCTGCTGCAGATACATGTTAAGGCAGATTTGTGTTTCTTTCAACACCCACAGAGGTAAACATGTGGTTTATACTGTAGCATATGAGCAAGTTAGAACGTTCGCATTCTGAACATGAGACCTGGGTTCGATTTGCCAGGAAGGAGACTTCCTGATGTTATCAGTCTGGTGTGCAGAACATTTGGAAAATGACTGAAAACCATAACACGGGTTGACCCAAGCCTTGTGACTGAAATTGAGCAGTGGATAGCTGTGCTAGCAAGAAGTCATAAGTCATCGTGACCGATGGTTTGAGCGTAGTGGCCTTGATCAGATTGTTGATCACGCCAGATAGCACGCTTTTTCACAGAAACTGTAACTAAGGTCTGCTCAGCATAGTTTCAGTATAAACCACAGGTGGGCTCTGTGGAAGTTGAACAAACAGCAATGTGCCTAAAGGGATTGGCTATGCGCCCTACGAGTACGAGTGCCCAGCTATATATATATATATATATATATATATATATATATATATATATATATATATATATGTATGTAGCTGGCCACTCGTACTCATAGGGCGGATAAGCAATCTCTATAGGCAAATTTGTGTTTATATATATATATATATATGGACTCTCCCGTCGTTTTCGACGTATGAGTGTCTTTCAGTTCAGTTTTATAGCCAAGTGGTTATAACGTTCGCATTCTGAGTTCGATTTGCCAGGAAGGAGATTTCCTGATGTTATTGGACAGGAGGGGTCGATCCCAGCGTGCAGCACCCTTGGAAAGTGCCTGAAAACCATACCACGGGTTGACCTAATCCTTGTGAGTTAAATTGGGTAGACAGAACCCTTTGAGCAGTCGATAGCTGTGCTAGCACGAAGTCAGAGAGCTTGAGCGTGCTGGCCTTGTCCAAATTGTTGATCACGCTAGATAATACGCTTTTCCCCAGAAACTGTAACTAAGGTCTGCTCAGCATAGTTACCTGTATAAACACAAATGCGCCTGATCAAGCTTCTGCAATAGGGATTGGCTAGCCGCCCTAGTAGGCGGGTATTCTCGAATACAAGTGGCCAGCTATATTATGATGAGCAGATCTTAGACATAGATTCTGGTAGAGAGCGCATAATCTCGAATGATCAATAGTCGGAACAAGGCCAGTACACTCAAACCCTCGGTCACTATGACTTATAATTTAGAGCTAGTCTAAGTCACTTCCTTTACAAATCAACCATGGTGAGATTCAAAGACGAGTCTCATGGTCGGAATGCCAAAGTTTTATCCGCTCGGCCATGCGCTTGTTATGACAAACTCTTGGTAATTAACTTATTTATCACATAGCGCTCTATGCAACTAGCCTTGTGCCAAAATTAGTAATGCCCGACAAAGAACTATTTAGGACTTAAAATTTTTTTTCGAAACGATCAGTTTATTTCTGAAATTTATATTGATCAAAATATTTAGTAGAAGAGGGATGTTACGCCTGTTGAAGGTAGTAA
Organism: Acanthosepion esculentum; assembly: GCA_964036315.1. Taxonomy (NCBI): domain Eukaryota; kingdom Metazoa; phylum Mollusca; class Cephalopoda; order Sepiida; family Sepiidae; genus Acanthosepion; species Acanthosepion esculentum. Next base: position 7,858,451 of record OZ038488.1, read on the forward strand.
TATTTACAGCATATATATATATATATATATATATATATATATATATATATATATATATATCATTTCACTCCAAGCAAGACAATAAAATCACTAGGACGCAAGGGGTTACTGAGTGTTGGAGAATATGAGAAAAAGAAAACTACTATTAAAGAGAAACGACAATAAAAGGATAATAATTAAGAAAACGGAAGGTAACGATTGACATTGCATTTAAATTTTGGAAGATCAATGTTCACTGGGTAGCAAGAAGCTGGAAGAGAGTTCCACAAGCGAGAAGTGCGATAGAAGAAACTGTTAGCTTACGGTTACATCTAGCCACTTCAACTCTAATATGATGAGGTTATACAAAAAGCTTGTAATAATATATTTTAGAATGTAGTTATGTAAAACCTGTTAGAGGCCCAGCTATGGGCAAATAGTTAACTGTTGAACTAGAGTCAAAATACTATGAAAGGATAAAAAAATTATAGTAAAAATACCAGTAATACCTTTTTATAGTAAAAAAATTACCAGCAATACATTTTTGTAAAAGAAATTATTAATGCTTCCAAAAAAAATAAATTTCCGCATTAAATGACCCAGAAGGTGTTAATATGCCGTTAAACAAACAAATAAATAATCATATATGAGGGTAAATCAAAAATTATCCGCACTTTAGCCATAACATATCTTTATACAAGAATGCGGATAGCGTTTTTATTTTTATTGTATATATAGTAATACTACATAATAAATGTCAATGTCAATGTGTCACACTTTTTCAATTAAAGGATCACAACTCTCAATAGCTCATCTTCGTTTATCTATTATAATAAATGCCAATGTCAGTGTGTCACGCTTTTTCTATTAAAGGGATACAACTCTCAATTGCTCATCATCTATATAATAATAAATCCGAATGTCAGTGTGTCACACTTTAAAATTTACTCCTAGAGGCCGTAGTCTGACATATACCATTTTGAAATCAGGCCGACTCCGTGAGCAAATTAAAAACATTTCGGGCCGGATCCGGATCCGCAATCCTGAAATTTTGGATTCTCGGATTTTCATTACTGCGATTGTTTTCGGCGATTTTTACGTAATTTTTTGCGACGAATTTTTTGTACGATAACAATCTTTATAACTTGGAAATAAATTTGGGACTAATCGAAATTAATTGTGAAAGTCACTCATGAAATAAAAATAATTGTTTGGGTGGAAAGTAAGGACCTACGTACATCAGATTGTCTTTAAATGAAATGGTGTCAGAAGAAATAACTTCTGAACTTTTAAAATGTAAGCTTAAATATTAATATAATAGTTAAATACAGCAATTAATTTTGAGTTCTTCGGTAATTTATTATTTCTTATCGCATTTACTCCTCCTTAGCTATTGTGATGAAGGCCCAAACCAAGAGCCATCCGCAAGAGCTAGCATAATGTCTCCCAATAGGGTATATATATATATATATATATATATATATATATATATATATATATATATATATATATATATATATATATATATATATATATTAATACTAGCTCAACATATATATATATATATATATATTAATACTAGCTCAACATCCACCCTATTGGGAGACATTATAGGGTGGATGTTGAGCTAGTATTAATATATATATATATATATATATATATATATATATATATATATATATATATATATATATATATATATTAATACTAGCTCAGCATCCACCCTATTGGGAGACATTGTAAGGTGGATGATGAGCTAGTATTAATATATATATATATATATATATATATATATATATATATATATTAATACTAGCTCAACATCCACCCTATTGGGAGACATTATATATATATATATATATATATATATATATATATATATATATATATATATATGTGTGTGTGTGTGTGTGTGTGTGTGTGTGTGTGTGTGTAAATTGTCGTGTAAATTACGCAAAAAAAAAAATAACACTGACATCTTATATTACAGAAATTGCACACAAATATCTTGAAATACTAAAGTTTAAATTAATTCAATAAAATCGCCATTGGCTTCAACCACGGCGTACCCAGACAACTTCGGAATCTCCTGCAACTCTTATGGACGGCCTCCTTGTTTAAGATGGTGAATGCTGCCATATTCTTTGTTTTCAGTTCATCTTTGGTGTTACAGGGACTTTTGTTGGTCTCCCGCTCAACTGCGCCCCACACATAATAATCAATGGCAGTTGCAGTCTGCAGATGTAAGTGGTGATATTCTTGCAGAAATTGTCTGACAGCCATGACTGGGTTCTCCTGCTTGTGTGGCAATGCGCAGAGTCCTGTTGCCAGACAAAGGTCTTCACCAGCCACCCTCTTGACCCAGTACAACACTATCTCTTCAAGGCACTTGATGTAGGCCTCCATGTTGCGGCTGATGCACTCAACAACAAATTTGGGAGTTCTTTTCTTATCAGAACGATCAGAGTATCCTTCCGTATCTTCGTAATCACCATTAGACTCTTTCCGAATCCTCTGCACTATCCTCAGATTAACACCCAATCACTATGAAATGTTCGTATTGGAGCTTCAAGCGAGAATGCCAAGCAGTACAGTATACAGTTTCCAAATTTCTAGCGGACTGAATTGCGTCATGGTGCTCTTTTTATCACAGGCGGTGCCCAACTGACCCTACTATACTCTGCAGTCGACAAAATAAAAGACAAACAATGTGTATGCGCGAAATTAAAAATGGCAACAGTTTACCCATCGCACCATGTATATATATATATATATATATATATATATATGTGTGTGTGTGTGTGTGTGTGTGTGTGTGTGTGTGTGTGTGTAGTAATATATTTATTTAGTTATGTAGGTTGTAGCAATATATTTATACGTGGGAGATTACTTGATTTACATATCAAACGTGGAAAATATAAAAGTTCTGCATTAAGCAGTCAGATGTAGTAGTAGTCAAGGTCATGTCAATAGATCAACTCAGGGACATTGAATACTGCTGAGTACATTTAAATGCACCGCAACAAAGTTACATATTCCACATCGAAAGAAGAGGATGTTTTCATGAGTTTAATATATTTTAAGTAAGTAAGCGGGTAAGTTCTAGGAATTTACTTTTCGGCTTCAAAAATGAAACACAACTCGGCAATTAAATAGTGTGAGTAAGGACAGTTCCCAAAGAACGATGGACATTGTAGATTGTGTTGAAATTTTCCCAAGGACCAGTCACCCACATTGAAATTTGGTGATTATCTAAACTAATAAAATAATTGCTGAATTGTTATTCTAAGTGTTTAACGATGAGCGTAAAGTTAGAATCATATGTTGGCCATTTGAAAATATTTCGCATAATCTTATTCCTCAACACCAGCAATTAAAATATAACAGAGTTTTCTGTATTTCACTCTCTCCATAATGACTTTGGATGTGTGCGGGTGGTGTAATGGATAGCAGCTCGGAATATAAAAATCGGAAAGCCGAGTTCGAATTTCAGTCGAGTTAGTTACATTTACTTACGCACAAATACTCTTGGAAAAGATATGTTTTTTCAACCTAGCTATGGGTTAAATAGCAAGACCATGGCAACCAGTCTACCACAGAAAGAAATGGCAACCTACTGTGGGGAAATTATGCCTAGTCAGTCATGAATAGAAAGCGACATGATCGCGCACACGTGTATCATGTATGGCACTGATTGACATAATAATCGATTCGGTTTCTACGGCTTATAAAAAAATTTGCAGGTTATTTAAAGCCAAAAAATATTTTTTTAGATTGTAATTTTTTTTTTAGATAATAATATGTCTCTAATTAACCCATACCTTAGTAGGAATATGTGGATTCATGCCTTTCCCAATGGTATTTACGTATAAGTGAATATAAGGCACCTGACGTGAATCGGAACTCGACTCTCTGATTAAAACTTCCGAGCCATTATCCATTACACCATCCGCACACCCAAGCTTGCAGCACCTGCTATTCCCAAACGGTCACCCATCTAGGGGCTGACTAGGCTCAGACGTTTCTTAACTTCCGTGATCGTATGTGAACCGGTGTTTCAGTGTAATGTAGCTGTAAGCCTCTGCATAAGAAATCACATGTATTTGTAAATTATCTTCTTCCTTCAGGACCTTGGCGATCATGTCTCTCCACAACTTCCTGCCTTTGTAAGCTCTAAGTAATATTTGCTTCTTTATTATTTCTGCTAACCTTTGTTCTGCCATCCATTTACACAGGCTCGTTAGGTAGTTTACTTGCAGTTTCTCTCTTGCCTTCAGTATGTCTTTTGAGTGTCAAATTCTCCAAGCCCTCTTTCCTCATTATCTATCTCAGAAATTTTAACTCCTTCTGATTGTAAGTATCCTTTTGTCTACATTTTCTTTGAAGACTTCTTTATGTTTCACATGCTTCGTCCATGGCATTCTCAGTATCCTCCTGTCGAACCATATCTCCAAAGATTACAGTATAACAATAATAATTGGAAAATATATTTAAAAACTCACAAGTGAAAACTTACTAACAGTATTAAGGACTTAAAATATATATTCTTTATAGATGGCATAGGTAACATGGTAGATACATAACATACTTACAGTTATATCACGTTGAAACACCGGTTCACGTGCAATCACCGAAGTTAAGCAGACGTTGGGAAGTACAAGGCTACATCAGCCAATAGTGAAAATATTGTTTGTGGCCTTGTGCCAAACTTAGCCCGAGTTTGTAAACAACAACAGGGAACAGACTAACTAAATTATTTACGCAGTGTATTTTATTTTCATTTAAGGCTGAATTAACTGATGCGAACCAAGACCCAGATACCCACTAGTGGGCGTGGGATAATTATTGAGATGTATCAAAAGTTGTTTGCGTGTTCTATTTATAGGAGAGATCCTGCATATAATGCTGTGCATATGTTGTCTTTCGATGATCCTAGCTCTTCTGAAAGCTTTCGAGTATTAGTCGTGGTCGGCTTCTTTTCTGTCGTTTGTTTAAAGGCAGTATAATCAACGCCTGATGACCACCCACTTCTGGAGTTAATTCCAAGCTCTAACGTCTAACGCTTAAACTAGCTTTTGTCACTATGGTCAAATAGTTTAATTTCATTCTCTTCTCGACTCTTACAAGCAACTTCAGTTTAAAATCAGTGCCTCAAATTTGCCAGAATCTTTATAATTATATCCGCCATTATAACATTTAAAATAAACGCTACATTGCTACTCTATAGTTATTCCCATGGCAAATATTCAGATGAGCAATCCATTCTTTAGTTCAACTGGTTCAGACCTTTACTACGAGGACACACTATGATACGTCCATGGAACTGAATTACTTTCATTTCCTCTGTGTTTCAAATGTAAGAAGTAATTTCCGCTCATATTGCGTTTTTCCAAGAACTGCCATTTTGAAGAACTGATTGCCGTATGAAAATTTCTTCTGCAAATTTGTCAGTTCTTTGTTCTTTGAACAATTTGTTTCTGTGTTTTTGCACAATTTAAATATAACCTCTTCAAATCAAGAGTCAGTCGTTGTCTACCCACCTTATCTTCTACTAATATCACACACCTCATTCATATATATATATATATATATATATATATATATATATATATATATATATATATATATATATATATATATCCTTTCGACTGTAACACCATTTTACGAACTGAATTAAAATTTATTATAAATACCTATACGTAATATGCATATATATATAAGAGCATTAACCAGTCAGTGGTGTAAAGTTATAAAAATGCATTTGTTTTTTACCGTTTCCTTCGAAGTATTCATCTCGTATGCAGCGGTATTGCTTTTGATTTTGTCGACTGCACAGTATAGTAGGGTTACCGTCTGTGAGAAAAAAACAAGTAATTTTCTACAGCCATTTTAAAATAAATATGGCAGTTATATGTTGAATGTTGCGAAACACAGTAATCAACTGATGATTGTATCGAGCGAAATGGCCCTTTGATAATTCATCCTCACGATCAGTTACAATCGTTCCTTTATCAACTTCCGACAGTCTTTGAATAAAAAAACTGTATCTTCTTTGGGAAAATGAGGTCTCAGAATTTTATTTTTTTTACCAAGGTTCAGACAATGTAAGGGCCTAGAGCCACTCAATGTAGCTAATGAATGAGTTGTGTGATATGAACGTAATAGGATGAAATCTAAAACACTAAAATCGCAGTCTATAGAGCATGCGTCGTCAGCGTGGTGCTCTATGGCAGCGAGACTTGGAGCCTCTATTCCAGACAGGAGAGACGCCTTTTATCTTTGTTGTCTGAGACGAATTTTGGGCATTAATTGGTCCGACCGGATCACCGATGCCGTATTTCTCACCCGTGCCCAGTTATCCAGCCGATATGTCCTTCTCCAACAGCGCCGGCTGCGCTGATTTGTACATGTACACCGTATGCCGGATGGGATGATTCCGAAGTTCCTTCTGTGTGGGGAACTGGCCACCGGCAGAGGGTGACCTCATCTTCGCTTCAAGGGCGTCTGCAAAACGAACATGAAGGCGATTGCTATGGACACGGACATCATGAGCTAAGTAGACGTCGCCAAAGATCGCTCACGCTGGAGATGCGATTTATACCGAGGGTTGGAGGGAGGAATGGAGAAACGAATGCTTGCCGCTTGGGAGAAGCGTGCTCGACGACAAGAAAAAGAAAATATGACAACAGAGGAAGAGGGATTTCCCATGAATTCATTACAATCGAAACTTTCATTCCCGTGTGGGTCTGTACAGCTATAACAGATGTTGCACCGCAATCAGCAACAAATTCAGCAACACTTTGGGTGAAGATACAAGTTTTTTTCGAGACCGACAAATGCCACACACAGGAGGAAATCAGAAGTGAAGATTACGAGGACATTACAGACAGATAATGGCTGACACTATACTTGAAGTGTTTGCGTGTAGTGTTCGGCGAGTATCCATGCGGGAGTTTATTCTACAAAGTAGTCGTTATTTGGAAGAAGCTTTCTGAGTGGAATACCAGTGTAATACCAGTGTAATAAATAGGGAATGACTCAAGCCTGTGGATGTTACAAGGCGTGTCTTGGATGCAAAAAGTTTACTCTGGTGGCTCTAAAATGAAGGTCGGCTGAACATTTGCTATGGAAACAGGCTTTCAACGTTTCGTCTGTTGAAGAGAAGCTGTATGGTAGTAAATATATTATCGCCCACAAGTTCGCGGAAACGATGTTGAAGTCTATCATGCTGCTATAGAGTGAAAACAATTCATCCCCCACAAGTCCGCGTAAACGCGTTTGCACTCAAACAAGATTGGAAAGTGAGGATTGGCAGTTTCAGTCCAAATATGACAGTCGTACTCCTTTTTTTGGCCTGACCTGACTCTTGTAAGGATAAAGACAGGCAGATGGAGTTAAGTACTTTCAGGATTAGTGGAAGAGGACTGATTTTTTCCAGCATTTCTAGCAGTGGTATGAGCTTCACTTAAAGTCTGGGTTAAAAACAAGGAGTCTCATTGCGAATTTTGCTTCCGGGTTTAATTTCTTCTCGTTTCTACAAATGTGGCGGCTTCAAGTAGCTTTTGATTTCATAGGCTGTTTCTCCTTTTGAAATTACTCAAAGTACCTGACAATTTCTCTTGCAAAAGCAATTTCTACTCCGCCAAAAGGAGGATTTTATCCAATCGTTTACCTTAAAATAAGCTCCGTTTTATCATTTATACTCTTAGTCTTTGCTAATGTTACGGGTTGCTGTGTCATTACCGACAAGGTTCAGTTACAGCTTGAATGTAATGTAAGCTGTTTTATCACCTTGAAGAAAAGTGTTTGACGCTGCAACAACCACTACAAATGTCACATGTATTTTTATTTTAACCAACAATGGCTTCAACACAAAGACTTCTCCTGTTCATCTAGATTAATTAATAAATCAAGTAAACCGAAACTATCCTTGGTTAAATGTCCTGGGAATAATTTACCTTTCCATGTAGGGTTGCAAGTGAAGTTTATATATAGGACAGGGCGTGCACAAATTTACACGTTAAGACATTGAATATCCTGAGTTTTCTCATAGATAAATTTTGGATTCCTTGTGTAATTGGAAGCTACGATTCACAACTGCGCATGTCTTCCCGAGCGTTTTTCGTTTTTAATATTGTCTCGTAGGTGGATGCATGAATCAACTCTGATTTTGTGAGTTCTTATATAATTTAGCTTTTCTGACTTTACTTTCACACATCAACCGCATACTCTTGAAATAAATCTTGACATCGGTTCAGAAAACTGGGCGGATCTTGAAATTATACTCATACAAATCTTTACACGAAGCTGTCTGGCTGCTTTTCTCTCTTCCACCTGTGAAATAACAAATTTGTATCCATACTCTCTATTTATGTATATGAGAATAGTATCATAATACTGGTGTATCTCATTAATCTTTCGATGTCTATTGTCGCTACTCATCTAGACAATATTTCTGTTATGATATTCTTAATCTGCAAACGCATTGTATTCAAGGACATTAAATCTTCACTGATGTTCTTCACCAGGATGTCAATCAGCACAAGTCACAATCTGGAAGATTGTTGAAAATGCTGTTTCAAGGGTTGGTTTAAAGCTGCCTACAAAAGAGTTTGTAGTTTGTAGCATCGTTTTGGGGATGGGCGAGTTTTATAATCAAATAAAAGCCTATACCAATGTTGTTCAGCCTTTGCAGGTAAGTCACCAGTGACAAACATTTGCTAAAATTTACGTTCATTTCAGGTTGAGAAAGCAATGAATGTATATACTACGAGGGGGTTGTCCTTACTCCTTGAAAACAGTCTAAAGATTCCATCTAGGATTATATAAAGTCCTATGAGTCGAAGAGAAGGAAAACTCAGAATTCTAAACGCGAAACGACTCCGCTGTTTGTGAGGGATGTCAGGTTTTATTATTCAAAGAAACTAAGTGTAGCATAATTTTTTAAAAGATTTATAAATAAATTGAAAACATATAGGTCACACATACCTATATTTGATCAATAGAATATCCCATATATCTGAGTAAATTATCATTCACATCTTAGTTTTCTGGTTGCTGTTTCCGACTGGTAGTTAGGAGCCCTAACTCTTGCGTAGCGTCTTGAGCGGCCGCTCTGATCAACAGTTGTATAATACCGGGGTGTCTGTAGTGCCATGCCGCGCATGGAAAGGTGTCCCTGCATTCACCTCCGGTGGGCAACTCTGAGGCCACATTATGTTTCAGGCTGCGCCAACTTCTCTCTGCCCACGTCACAATCAATAACCGTTTGCTTCTTCTACTTCAGGCCTTCTCATTTTTACTACCGTAATTACACATCATGATAACTAACAAAGATCCAAGAAGAAAACCTAAACCAGCCCTTAAAAAATCGCCTAAACCCTTTAACATTTCCTTCTCCAACATCCGTGGCATTAGAACCAACTTCTGCAGTGTGGAATCGTTCCTCATTGCGAACTGGCCGGATATACTGGCTATCTCTGAGACCAACCTTGACTCGTCTATCCCCACCTCTGACCACTCGATCCCCGGCTACCTTCCTCTCCTTAGAAAAGACACTCAAACCCACATGCACGGCCTTGGAGTTTAAGCCAAGGACCATCTCCCGCTGACTAGAGAGCTGTCTCTTCAATCTCCAGATCATTCATACATGTGTTTCCGGCTATCTCTTCTCAATGCTGTAAGCTACCTCTTCTTCCTTTATCGCTCTCCATCCTCCCAAGACTGTGGTGTAATCGAATGCAATTCTGTCAGCATTGACAAGGCGCTCTCTCTCCATCCGTTTGCTCACATATTCGTGTTTAGTGATTTTAATGCCCATCATACCTAGTGGCTTAAAAACGATACTACTGACCTTGCAGGCATACAAATCCTTAATTTTTCAATTTCTCAGTCCCTCATGCAAATAGCTGACACGTTTTCTCTACAACATGGATGGTAAAGCTTCTCTTCTCGATCTATGTTTTACTTCTATCCCCGAGTCTTGTAGCGCCACGCAGCTCTGTCCTCTTAGCAACTCCGATCCTGCTGAAGTGTCTGTCAACATCTCCTTCAACTCCATCCCCTGCAAAGAACCTCCTACCACTAGAACATCGTTCTGCTATCAACGAGCAGACTAGGACTCGTTCCGGGATTTCCTTCGCGATGTCCTCTGGGATGTTGTATTTACGCTCCCCGTTCAAGAATGTGCTTCCGAGGTCTCCTCCTGGATTAAAGCTGGAATCGAGGCTTTCATTCCCCTTCAAGGAAATATAAGGTCAAATCGTGCTTCTCCCCTTGGTTCTCTGCTGCTTTCTCAGCTGCCATTGCCCATAGGAATCACTTCTTCCGCCTATATCGTAGCGACATGTCTGATTGCAACAGACGTCTCTTTGTCTCTGCCCGTAACGAGTGTAAACATGTCCTCAATGAAGCAAAGTCACTATTTGCTGCTCGAATGAAAGAACGTATTGCATCTCGCAAATTCGGCTCCAAGGATTATTGGCGTCTTTGCAAGAGCCTACTTAACAATAGCAAATCCTCTATATCTCCTTTATTCAACCAGTTTGAGGTTCTTACCTTTTCTGCCGACAAAGCTGAATGCTTTGCTCGGAAATTCTCATTCAATTCAACGCTCGACTCTTCCAGTGTACCCACAGCCGATTTCCTCCTTATAACTGAGGCTCATAACCCCGTCATGGGTATTGGGCATTATCTCTAAATTAGACCCCCACAAGGCTAGTGGTGGAGACGGGATACCAGCCATTGTCCTGAAGAAATGTGTGCCTGAACTGGCCCCTGCCCTCTCCAAATTATATAACTACTGCCTCAATGAATCTTGTTTACCAGCCTGTTGGAAGTCCTCATCCATTGTTTCTGACTTTAAGAACTCTGGAGACCCTTCTGACACTTAATTACCGTCCTATCAGTCTCCTACCACACTTCGGCAAAGTCTTTGAAGCTTTAATAAACACCGAAGTGGTTAAGCACCTTACATCCCATGATCTGTTCTCCGACAAGCAATATGGTTTCCGCTTTGCCCGTTCTACAGCTGATGTGCTTACGGCCATAACTGAAATTGTTTACCAATCACTTCATAATAACGAAGAAGTTCGTGCCGTGGCTCTAGATATCTCTAAAGCGCTTGATAGAGTTTGGCATGCCGGCCTTCTTTGAAAGCTTCAGGGTTATGGAATTTCAGGTCGATTGTTTGACTTAATACAATAATTCCTATCATACCGTGTATTGATGGTCGTTCTCAACGGATTCTCCTCCAGCTCGTATCCCACGAACGCAGGGGTTCCCCTAGGCTCTATCCTAGACCCTACTCTGTTCCTTATCTTCATTAACGATCTTCCTGATGTCATAGGTTCCCAAGTAGACATCTATGCTGACGACACTACTATTTACTCCTGCCTCAAAAACAAATCTAGTGACGCTGAAAAAAAAACAACCTGGCCGTTTGTCTCGAAAAGGACCTCCAATCGGTGGTGGACTGGGGCAGGAACTGGCTGGTTAACTTTAATACCTTAAAAACAAAACTTCTCTCTATTACTCACCACAGAAAACCATCCCTGCCTCCCATTAGAATGTCTGACGCTCAACTCCACGAGAGCACCTCTTTGCGACTGCTCGGTCTCACATTGTCTGCTGACCTGAGATGGAACAAATACATTGAGTCAATTGCTTTATCCACCCCAAGAAAATTTGACTCCCTGTGCCGCACCAGGAAATTTTTCCCGCCGGAGTTGTTCCTTCAAATCTACAAATCAACCATTGATTTCATGGATTATTGCTGCCACATATGGTCTGGATCGCCTTCTGTTTGTCTCAAGGTCCTTGATAAAATCCTGAGACGGATATGCAATGTAATTGGCCCAGATCTGGCATCTCGTCTGCAATCGCTCTCTCACAGACATGCCGTCGCCTCCCTCTGTCTTTTTTACAAATATTTTCGCGGTAATTGTTCCGATGAGATACTTTCGCTGGTTCCCAGGCTTCATGAATTTAAACGTTCAACTAGGCTGGTATCTCGCTCTCACCCTTTCATTGTCGAAATTGTTAAATGTAGCCGTCTCTTCTACTCCAATAACTTCATGACTTGCACTTCTCGCCTGTTGAACTCCCTACCCATTTCTTGTTTCCCTGATAGCTATAATCTCCAACTGTTCAAATGTAATGTCAATCGACGTCTACAGATGCCTTGATCTATCCCCTATTCTTCTCTTCATCCTTTCTTCTGTCACTCCTCTTTGCACTCGCCCCAACTCTCTGTAACGCCTTGTATGCTAGTGGCTTCCCGCCTTGCTTGGGGTGAACTGCTTAAAAAAATGAGCCCCTGAACCTTTGTTAGAATTTTCTTCCTCGATTCTCTACTGTGTTGATTTTAATATTATTTGCATATATATTTCTTAATGAGAACCACAATTTTTCATGTGGAATCTGGACAGGGTGTACAGGTAGGTTAACGATTATCAGCACAAAACGAAGAAATCGACTCGCCGATTTCACAATCTGGAAAAGTCTGTTGAAGTTTGATAAAGACAGGAATCCACCTCTTCTCGCATCAGCTATTGCTTACATCGCATGGTAGACTGGGTTTCTTTAGCTTTGGATGCAAGCCAGTCGAAGAGGAGGAAAACTCTAAATTCTAAACTCTGGAGAAACCAAGGGGAAACTTGTTTCCCAAGAATATAAGGCAATTCAAAGATAATAAAGAAAAGAAATCGTGAAGAGTTATGGTCACCCACGTTCTGAAGGAACATGACGTTTTCCCAGACCTACTTTCCAGTCTTGATAGAGTTCAAAAGCCTTTCCGAGTGCTTGTGGGAGAAGAATTATTTTCCACCCTCCAACGTCTCTCTCACAAGTGAGATGTGGTGAATCTCTCACTGCTCTCTCGCTACTTCCATGGAAAGTGCTCTGGCGAACTGCATCTCCTGGTTCCGCCAGGTGTGACCTTCACGGCTGGGACCTGGCATGCCACTTACATAATAGCAAACCACCCACATTTCCCCCGTATTTCATCGGCGAGAAGTTCCATTGAAACATCTTCTTTGGTTGAAGAGACTCCCCAGAGGATGTGTTATATAGGAATAAAGTGTCACTGCTGACACTGGTGTTTGAACGTAGATCGCAAGTGAACAAACACAGACGATCTCATTACTCAACTAAGTAGATCACGTGACCATAGCGGAAACGCATATATAGAGGAAGTCGTGTGACGTCTTATGATGTATTTTGTTATTGTCCTCTATCGTTATTACTATTTAGACAGCTATTCTCTATACGAAGTACTATTATTATCGGTATTATTCTAAGACGTTTGACCCAGTATTGTTCAACGGCGTATTATAATTGGTATCTGCGATTACAAAGTCTCTACTACGTTGGTATAGACGAAGTATCAAACAGGTGTACGCCGTGACGACATGAAAGGATGTTTCCCGATTACTACAATTTTGACCTGCTAAAGTCTGAAGTTAACCGTTATCTTCCCCTATTATCCTAATAAACGACCTCTTAACGTAAGTCTCTATATCGAGTGGCTTCAGGGTCTTGTCATGTGTGAACTTTACTGTAACCCCCCCCCACCAAAAAAAAAAACAAAAAACAAAGAAACAAAAAAAGAACAATGAATCAGAAATTCAGCAGGGAAATCTTGATACCACGGTGAAGTGAGCAAATTCCGTGGATATAAAATTAATTCCAAACAAAGGCAATAAAAAGTAAAAACCCACATCGCATAAAAGTTAATCTCGAAAAACTCTCACAGGCATCGCAATAAAATGAAATGCAAACATTTGACTATCACTTGCATAACTACTCAGAAAGCGAGTGACGTATGCAGTAATAAGGAAGATGATTTTTGTTTATAATTACTCACTATGCACTTACTGTGAGGGTCACTAGCAAATATGTGAAATTCTCAACAGTCCATCGGCAGTTTTTATTCTATTTTCCCATACTTTAACTTGCTTCGCCTATCTTGTGGTTGGGTTAGTTAGGTATTTCTGTCGCTTTTCACGCCTAAACAAAATGGCAGGATTTATAATGCTGATATTCTGTTTCTCCTATTTAGTCACGTGACATATTAAAACTAACGTAGTCAATATATATACTACGTTTTATTTTCATTTCACCTCGAGAAAGGTGACAAAGCAACTAAGACGAAAGGGGTTGCTGAGAATGAAAGTTTCTTAGAAAAAAATTATTAAGGGGAGAGGACAATAAAAGAACAGGAATTTATAAAGACAGATGATGACGACTGACGTTGCATTTAAATTTTTCAAGATCAAATTTGATTGGAAAGTATTGTGGAGTAAATAAGACATCCCCGGGAAAGACCGTTGCAGTCAGTCCCAGGCAGACGACAGGACAGGCCCTCTGTCTTCGGGCACAGGATGACTCAGTCGGGGTTCTGTCTTCGGATAGAGACTCGGCTGAAAAAAAACAGACAAATTTGAGTCAGGCAGTTCGCTGTCTGGTTTGCAACTGACAAGAAAATCAAATTCAGTCGCAGGCACGTGACAAGATAGGACCTTTGTCTTCGGGCAAAGGGTGACAAAACCTCCGTCTTCGGGCCGAGGATGACTCAGTCGGAGCTCTGTTTTCGGATAGAGATGCGTCTAAGAAAAACAGAGCAGTATTGTACGCGACCCTACATTTGCGGGTGCTGAGTAAATTTTGACCAGTGGCCTGAGTAGAAACGCTCGAGATCCCACATAAAACTTAACCTTGTATCACAAACAGTCCGCAGTGGAGCGACCGGTAAATACCAGTCCGTTGTAGTCAATCGTTTCGCACACAGAAAGTTCTGATTAAAAGTTTTTCTCAGTCGAATCAGTTTTAAAATCATTGTCTGAAGAAGTTCTTTCTAGGGACGAAACGTGTCACTTAGGAGTTTTCCATTTTATTATTCATATTTTTATTACTTGAAACGATATTTTTAGTGAATACCCATATTTGATTAGACGCTCCGTTTATTTTAAATAGTATTTAAGTTCATTTACTTATGAGCAAAATAAATATTCGAGAAATGCATTTATAACTTTCGAAAAAATTTGTAAAGGTAAAGTGGGCTAAAAAGGCAGATAGAACCTCGTTTGTTTATGAAGCTTTTCATAACCGAGTGGCGAAATGCACGTTGGATCAAACGACGGTTTCTCCTGCAAAGAGGGATTCAGATTCTAATCCTGTCAGAGGGTACATTTTTTAATAAGATTTCTCGAATATTCAGGCCGGTAAACAAAATAAAAATGAAAATACTATTTAAAATAGGCGGAGCGTCTATTCAAATAAGTTGTATCCACTAAAAGCAGGGTTTTGGGTTTAATAATGTATTGTGAAAATCATGATAACAAATACTGCACCAACCTTTTTATTGGATTTTTTATGAAGAAATATATTTGAAAAAATTAGTGATGAAATAACTTGATGCAGTGTTAAAATTACCGTTTTTTTGTTGTTGTTGTTCTATGCTCTGTCACTGAATGGCCGAAAAGATATAAAAAAATCAATAACCCGTTGTCAATAAAGAATATCTGAAACTGACTTAGATTCTTTTTCTTTTTATGTTCCGTGTCCCTTCAGGACGTGGCGATCATGGATCTCCACTTCCTCCAGTCGCTTGTAGCTCTTAATAAGTTTCGCCCTCTGCCACCTGCTCCAGACCACATTATGTCATCCACTTGCTCAAGTATGTCATGCATTGCTTTCCCTTGTCTCTCTTTCCTTCTATTCAACCTGTGAGCATCAGATTCTCCAGGCCCTCCTTTCTCATTACTTACCCCAGAAATTTCCGCTGCCTCTTCCAGATGTTATGCACAAGTTTCCTCCTTGTTTGCATCCTCTCCAAAACCTCATCGTTGCTCACGCGCTCGAGCCTTGACATCCTTCTGTAGAACCAAATCTCCGTTGCCTCGAGTCTCTTCTTCATCTTTGAGGAGTTCGTCCAACATTCGCTGCCGTAAAGGACAGACGTCACGTAGAGGCTCAGTACTTTTTTCTTTGTTACCAACAAAATCATCCTGTATGTTAATACTCTGCCTAGATTTTGGAATGCATCCTTCGCCATCCCAATACGTCTACGCATCTCAGTGTCGCACTTATCATCCTCCGTCAAAACACTTCTCAGATATTTAAACTTCCGCACTTGCGTGATTTTAGTGTCCCCGACTTGCAAATCACATTTCGGGTTTATACTTTTACTGATGACCATGCATTCTGTCTTCTTGTAGTTTACAGTTAGTCCTTTCTTCTCGCTTAAAATGGAGTAATGGATTTTAAGGGATTCATTTTTTTTTCTTTTTACTTTAGATCACTCTATACAAGACCGAAGTGCCACTCAAGGTAAAATTTTCCCACGAGTGCAACCTATTAGAAGTTGAAAGAGGAAGGGAGGGAGGTTATTCGAAGTGCATGTTATGTGGATATATAGGATATATATCGGTTGGCCATGAACTTGAAAAGTAAAGATTGTGTTGGTCAGTGAAGCATCCACTCGTGAATGTGTCCCATAAGGCAACAGTTCTAAGGAAGAAGATGTCTGAGTTGAACTTCCTCTTTGACAAAGGAAGATGTTGGAAAGGGAGATGTTTTGTCACAGTGAACATGGCATGGCGAGTCTTAGCTGTGAAGCTCTGAGGTGGAAGGAATGTAACGCATTAAAACATTTACCATAGAAATAGTGACAGAGTCGAGATCAACGTTTCGTCTGTGGGATCGGGATGGAAAACAATTGATCTCCCACGGGGCTGCGTAATCGCATTTGAACTCTGTCGAGGTTGGATATCCGAAAATAAATATCACCATGGTCGTTTAAGAGTTCGTTTTCTTTATAATAATAATAATTATTATTGCTCTGTTTTTGATATTGAGCTCTCACTGGATCTATATCATTTTGGAATTATCCTACGAATTACCAAATATTATCATTATATATATATATATATATATATATATATATATGATGACTATTTAAGTCTTTTTCTTATTATATATATATATATACATATATATTGTTTTATGGGACGCCTTAACCTAAATTTTAATTCTGTAACTTTCTCACGCCTTCTCGCTTTTATTGGGACTTTCTCTCAACTTGGCTTTACCTTTTCATGGCATAATGCATTTCGTTAAATAAATTTCCCAAAACAAAAATCTACATTTAAAAATAGCAATAACAAACAGCATTCTTCTTTTATGTGTTAAGTCTATTCAGTTTATAGGTGATCATGGCTCTTCACAATTTCCTGTCTTTGGTTTCTTTAACTTTCAGCCCTTCACACTCTCACTTTTTGTTCTGTCATCCATTCTCACAAACTCGTTAAACAGGTTACTCGCCGTTTCCAGTTGCTTTTATTGACAACATGTTGTCCTGCGAGTATTAAATTCTCTAGGCCCTCTTTCCTCAATATTACGTCCCAGCTGCCGCTTTCTGATTGTAAGTATAATTTTACTGTTTGTTCCTATTTTCCTTGAAACATCCTCATTGCTCACATCTTCTATCCATGGTATTTTCAACATTAGTCGGCAGAAGCCAGATTTTTGTCGTGTCATGACTTTTCTTCAAGTCTCTTCTGCATAAGTCACTAAATTGTCCAACAGTTTCTGTTATCTAAGGGAGTAGGTGTTATATAGCAATTCAGCACTCTTTCTTTCTTTCTTTCTTTTTTTCAACTATATTTTGCTGTATTTTAATATTAAGTTTAGTCTCTGGAAGATATCTTTCACTATTCCAGTGTGGCTTCGTATTTCACATTTTCTGTCAACTGTTACTAAACTACCGAGGTAGTTGAATTGTTCTACCTCAGTGGTTCTCAAACTTTTTGAAGTCTGGGCGCACTTGAAATCCTACCAATGAGTGGAGGCGCACTATATACAAATTTCTGAAAAATATGTTATAACGAAGTCAAATATTGCAGATAAGAAATAATGCAATAAAAAATATAAAATGAAACATGCCTTGAGTTTATTCATTCTTGTGTTTATAAGAAACATTAGCCTGATGAGTCTTAGCGATTTCGTCAATATTTGGGCGTATATTTGATAGACAAACCCTCATTTCCTCGTCAGTACATTGAAGACTTTCTCTTTTTTGCACTTAATTGTCGTAAGAGCAGAAAAGCCTAATTCACATATATATGAACGAGACGGGTAACAATATAATAAATTAAATTTATTTATTCCTTATATCTGGACACATATTTCTGTGGAATTAGATATCTAGGCACGTAGACATCTTGCAGGGCGCACCAGTGCATCCAGGCGCACCTTTTAAGAACCACTGGTCTACCTGCATGACATTGACATCCCCGATATGGAGCTCACATCTTAGGCTGTCTCTTTTGCTGACAGCCATGCAGTATATCTTCTTGCAGTTAATAGGTAATTATTTCTTCTTGCGTTCAATTATTGCCATGTCTTACAACTGCTTCCTTTCCCATTAACAGTCATCCACAAATCTTGTTATTAAAATTATGCCTCCAATTAAAATATCATATAACTTTAAGGATGTGCGTTGTAGTGTAATAGATATCGACTGGAGATGAGAAATCGGAGAGCCAAGTTCGAATTCCAATCGGGTTCGTTACTTACACTTATGCGCAAATACTCTTGGGAAAGGCATCAATTTATCTCTACCCTCCCAGCTATGGGTTAAATAGCAGAACAGATTTGGTTCTATAGTCTTGGTTGGCAACCAGTTTACTGTAGAAAGAAACGGCAACCGGCTGCGGGGAAAATGTTCTGCCTTGTCAGTCATAAATCGAAAGAGACATGATCGCTCAAGCGTGTATCATGTATGTCACTTAACTGGCTGACTGGCTAAATCTTCTATTTTAGTTAGAATCGACCCGTCATATAGGCTTCTTCGGGTCAGAAGCCTACCTGACGAAGGCGAAACGCGTCGTCAAGAAAACAGTTCTACATTTTCTTTGATTCATCAAACTTTTGTTCCTATATTATATCCTACTAACACACATATACACATACACACACAACATACATATTTTATCACTTTAAACATTATTTTTAGTGGAAACTCGTTTTGAGTAGACGCACCGTTTATTTATTAAACAGTATATTTATTTATTTTCGTCTACTGGCCTGAATGTAGCTCCCTCTGTCATGAGGGACGCGGGTTCGATTCCTGGCGGAGTGAGCAATGTTTACTTTAATAAGATTTCTCGAACATTCAGGCCGGCAAACGAAAATAGATATATATACTGTTTAATAACTGCATGCAATGTCTACTCAAATATGAGTATCCACTAAAAATAACGTTTAAAGTGATAAAAAATCTGTCGGATTAATAACAATTCCATTCTAAAATTATATATATATATATATATATATATATATATATATATATATATATATATATATATATATATATATATATATATATATATATATATATATATATATATATATACACACACTGAGTCGGAAGAAAAGTCTGTAGCGTTTTATAAATGAATTCCAAAGACAATATTTACATCTTTCTACATAGATTTATTCGGCTACATAGGTGCCATTTTGTTTTATTAGCTGTCGCCATCTTTGATTTCTCCACATAATTTTCCGGGTGATAAACTTGGACAAGTGTTTTTTACAGGCTTACAGAAAACTGAATTTCTGCCTAAGAGAATTCTGTAGAGAACGAAATAAGCGTTAATCGGAATGTGAGTTGCGTGTGACGGGTGTAGTATGACATCCTAGTCAAGTTGTCAGGGTTGGCGATAGGGTCTCGCCAACCGTAGAAACTTTGATACATCCCCTATCTACGACGTCGATTTCAAAGATTTCCAACCTGGGAGCCACAAACCCTTGAAGGAGCGGGGGAGAGCAGCGCTTTTTTTAAATTACCAAAAATCAGGGAATTATCCAAATAAAATGGAAATTTCAGTTCATATTCATTATTTATTTACTTTATAATGAATAGTTTTTATTTAAAAAATCTGAGAAAATGTTACAAAAGATCACCAATATTTTCATGGTAAAATTTTAATTGTAATATTAAAATTTTAATTGTAATATTAAAATTTTAATTGTAATATTAAAATTTTAATTGTAATATTAAAATTTTAATTTTAATTTTAATAACCACCAATTAGTTGTAACCACCACATATATTTATATATATATATATATAAACATGTTAAAACTCTTTTTCACTTTAATGACCGTAATGTACGTGAGTTACATTGGTCAGTTTATACATAAATACACACACACACACATATGTATATAGTGTCATCCATAGTCAAACTGTTTTGCTGTTTCACAGCTCATCAGTGTGGATAAACGTCTGATCGCTTCAAGCCGGGATCAAAACCCGACCGATTTGGTATCAGTTGGAAATTCTAGGCTATCGATCCCCGGCAGGGAGAAAGGCGAATATTTGCGTATTTGTTTTATCATAAACACGCCAGTGACCTAGAGAACTCAATCCAGGTTGGTGGGTCTTGCACTATCAGCAGTAATAGTGACTATTTACTTATTCGCGCTTTTCTCCCCACGGTGCTGGACCGAATTAATTATTTTTCGAGAGCTAATATATAGATATATCAGTGGCTGTTCTAACTCGTCAATGTTACTCGGACTTAGTATAATTTGTTAAAAGACTTACTATGTATACAATTGCTCAGTAGACGGATTTAAGGATCAAATTACAATCTAATCTAACCACAAGTGAAGAAATATGTGCGGACATGCATCGACATTACGCGACAAGACGTTGTATGACGTCCAGCATAATTATTTTCCTTTATTTGTAGCTTTTCAGAATGAAGTGATATTTGATTTAAGTAGAAGACAATTTATGCAAATGATTTTCAAAGGTTGATTTCCATATATTTTAATATGTTCGCTATTTTACCTAATATTTAGTGTTGGCGACTGTTACAAATGGCAACATTTCTTTCTTCTTTAATTTGCAATGGATTTATATCATAAAATCACATGGAAGCTTTTTTTTTCTATTGTGAAATCACTAATACATTTATAGAGAGTGGGCGATTTAAGAGAATATTAAAAGTAAAAAAGTATCAGTTTTTATAAGAAATAAAGGCTTTGTTTGAACAGGAATTTCAAGCATCTTGGTTTTATAGCAAATTCCATTAATTATCATTTAATTCTTTTTTTTTTCGTTCTCATTGAAAATGTTAGCCCGAGAAGGCGCTTTTCTGGAGGTTAGCATCAGTATAAAAAATTTATCTCTCAAATGATTAAAAGAGAGTGGATAAACACGTTGGTTAGATCCAGTGACTAGACCTAAATAGTTGTGAGTTAAATACTAGTCTAGTGGTTGAGTTAAAGGGAAATAACTGAGGCATTCGGAAGAGGCATGGCACGTGGAACCAGAACGATCTACCCCCACCACCCGATGGACGAAATAAAGGGTTCGTTTCGAAATTTCAATCACCTGAAGAAGGCTGAAGCGTACAACGACCGAAACGTTGTGAATACGGCAGTGAAGATGGGGATAACAGTCCGAATAATGTAAATAATGCAAGTAGTCATTTAATACCTCATAGATATAGACAGATACTGAAGTACCCGTTTCTTTCTGAAAATGCAAGTCAATGATGACAATCGTTTTTGAATCATTGAGCATCATAAGAATGATCGAATTCTATCTGGAGTTGTAAAGCTTCTTTCGTTGGCAGGATTGATAAGCAAAGTTGTATGAGCTTCACAGTTTCCCATATAGCAAACAAGAAATCAAGATGACTTGCGCTTTGTAAAGTCATTATCATTATACAAATAACCGACCTCATTTATTAATCATAGTTATCATAGGTAAATTATTAAACTAATATAAATTGTGATTTAAAAAAAATTTGAATGGATAAATGGTTTTTGTTTTTGTGATATTTTGTTTGTATCATCTTGACTAAATTTTTATTTAGCTTTCTTGGGAACATTTCAAGGAAATTTAACCATTATTAAAATACAAGTACTTTTTTAATTGATTTAATTTATAGTAAATATAATTTTTAAATGAAATAAATAATATTTCAGTGAATATTTCTGTCACATCTGGTCTGGAGCTTCTGCTATATATTTAGAGATTCTTGATATAATCCAAAGAAGAATCATCAATGTTATTGATCTTGACCTGGCATCTCGGCTTCGGCCACTTTTCCACCGTCGTAACGTAGCTTCCCTGTGCCTTTTCTATAAATGCTTTCATGGTAATTGTTCGGATAAGCTCTTCGCTTTGGCACCTAGACTGTATGAATTTAAGCGCAGTACTAGATTAGCAATAAGTTCTCATCATTTGCAGTTGAAATGGCGAGATGTAAGGGTAAGTTCTATGCTAACAATTTCTTCTATTGCACTTCTCACTTGTGGAAATCTCTACCGGCTTCTTGCTTTCCAGTTAACTTTGATCTTCAAAAATTTAAATGCAATGTCTATCGTCATCTTCCGTTTTCTTAATACCTATTTTTTTTTTTATTGTCCTCCCTCCTTAATTTATTTTTGCCATATTCTCTCACACTCAGTAATTCCTTGCGTCTTAATTGCTTTATCTTGCTTAGGGTAAAATAATAACAAAAAAGTAAATGTTATTAAAATCAGAATTTACTATGTTACTACACGCTATATATAAAATATCGTAAAACGGCCGAAACGTTAAGAATATGGCAATGAAGCTGAGGTAACAGTTCGAATAATTTAAATAATATATGTAATCGGGAAATAGTGGTTTACATCTGAAGTTGTTTCGTAAACGGTGCTTACTTTTTAAGCTTTATTCGATTCAGCGTGTCGGATTAAATTCAAGAAGCCCGAGTTGGCCTCATTAAATTTTCGTCATAAAACATTATGGAGTGCAAAATTTAAGGCAAAATTTTAAGTTATGAATTTGTAACAGAGTGACGTACCCTGAAAAAAATAATTCAAAACTTTTAAAGATTATTCTTAATAGTTTAGAAATTTGTCAGCTCGACTCGTGTTCTCAGAACGATAAATTTGATTTTTAATTTCGCTGGGCTGGAATGAATTTGTCCAAGCCAAACTAAACAACTTATCTTCATATGACACTGTCATGGTGATTTTCTAAGCGAAAGGCCGAAAGTATGGGGCACCCATTTAGGATCGAACTCGCTACTCGGTCGTTATTGTTCTAGCGTGACAGGCTTGCGATTATTCCACGTCGAGGTGTCCCACATGACATTGTTATGATTATGAATAGTAATTTTAAGTCATATTTAAAGTAGAAACAAGCCTATAATCAGTGAAAAATAATGCACCAGTTGAGACACATTTCTTGTTGAAACAAGACTATATTCGGTGAAAAAAAAGGGAATTAAAACCAGCTGAGATGTTTTTCTTCTTAATACTTCAGAGTAAAATTTGTTATCCAGTGTCATGAATATTTCATAATCATGAACATTTCGTTAAGACATTGCTTGTAGGTTTGAAATAAACTTGATAGTTGGATTACTCTGACACATGGCGTTTTGTTACAACTCATGGTGCAACTGAGGACCGGAAGCCTATTTCAAATCTCGTCGTTCGTAGTACGACGAGATTTAGATTCGGTTTGGGTTTACTTCCCTGCTGTAGTCGGCTTAAGAAATTCAAAGAAAAAATAAGAGAAAAAAGAGCATAATTAATTTGGCTCAAAAAGTTAATCCTTTTCATCTTTGTATATATTTTTTCTTTCCTAAGATCTTATTGCAATTAATATTTATCTAACACTTTCGCCCCAGCCCCTCAACCTCCGGCGTCTTACTCTCTGGGTTGAGGTGTCTACTCCGTCTTAACCGAACTTAAGGGAATGGCCATAGGTCTCCTGAGCATCCGTAGATTATTCGACCGGCCCGCTGGTTTAATCCTTCTTCCTGTCCACGGCTGGGGAGTCTGCGCTAAGAAATTTAGAATGCAGCAAAAAAAAAAAAAAAAAAAAAAAATTAATTTATCTGCAGAAAGCCGGACAAAAACTATTCAATGGTTGAACGCTTGCCCGGGCCAATTCTCTTCTCTCTCTTCAAGAATTTTCTCCAGTCTAACACTTTTTCAGCACAACTACGCGTTTATATAGATAAACCCGGCTGATAATAACTGACCCACGTCCCTACTACTTCGCACGCGATTATCACGGGGTTTTGGCTGCTTCAACTAAAATCATGTGAATTCCAAAGTTCCTTCTAGCTTACTCACCTTTATTTCAATTTCTAATCGATAAAAATTATTTCGACCGTTTTCCATTGTCTTCTGATGACCCAGATTCAATGGGTACAACTTCTGCCCTAGATCAGATTTCCCTATCAGTAAACAAAATGCTCTGATTTAATTTCGCTATTCAAATCTACTCCAATTTCACTAAAAAAAAAAATGTACGCGTGTGCGTGTGTTTCCCAGACTCTCTCTCTCTCTGTCATATTTAACTTGAAGGAATTTCAGATCCATCACCATTCACGCCGTTAACGAGAGTGTACGTAAAGTTATATTCAGTTTAAGCTTTTAATTGATTATCCAGTTTGAAAATGTTTTAATGAGACAAAAACCATAATGGAACTAAGAATTCTGGAATAAAAATGACATTAGATAAAATAAACATGAAAGTAACTTATTTTATTTATTTCATTCTTTAGAAATAACTGTTAGGCTGAGTGATTTTGTCAGAAATATACTATTTATGATTAAAAAAATGTAAAAATTATCTCTTAAAAATGCGCGGACTAGTGGCAAGATTTCGGTTAGCGTTTCATATATCTCGTTTACGATATAAAAAATATCAGATGAAATTTATTCAATATAAGAGTATATCCGGGGTTATTCTAAGCTAGACTATTTTATACTCAATGTATATCCTCGGCCAGTTTAAACTCTGGCTATAAAGGGCTTACGACCGCATCACTTGAATGTGCACTCGCTCTCTCGGAGCAACCACGGTATTTATTGAAAAAGAGGACTCAGTTAATATCTTTGGATGCAATCGAAGTCAAAGGTCTGTTATCAGGGTTCTCCAGTTCCTAAATGGATGGCTTAACAAACACACACACACACACACACACACACACACACACACACACACACATACACACACACAGACATATATATATATATATATATATATATATATATATATATATATATATATATATATATATATATATATATATACCGTATTTTCCCGTTTATAAGACGCACTTTTTTCCTGAATACGTGTGCGTCTCCCAAGACGAATGTAAGGCAACGCCAAGGCTCAAAGAAGCTTGGACGCTCACCTAATTGTCTTGGCTGATAGGAACGTGGATTTGTATGTTGAGACATTACACTATAATGTTAGCTATCTAATTTAGCCTTTTATATCATATAACCTCAGTTCTTAGCTGTTACAAGTACTTCCAAAACTATAAACCTTCCTGGAGCCGAGTCACAAGCTTAAAAGTGCTGTTTACTCGCAGCGGCGGGAGCCTTTGGGCTCTTGTCTAGTATGTCATTGCCATACAAACAAAATCGGACGAGTGATTAAGGCAAACAATACGTGGTGCTAGTATATGAGGGACGTACTATGAATGTGTTGCTGTATGAGAATGACTTATTTTTTCTTAGAAATTTCTTTCTAATGTTAGGGTCCGTCTTTTAAACCGAAGCACCTTGTGAGCCGGAAAATACGGTATATATATATATATATATATATATATATATATATATATATATATATATATATATATATATTCTCTGGCCTACCTTAGGTGTACAATCTATGTAAGAAAGGAAACACTTTTCTTTGTGTAAGTTTATCTGTATCCTTGCGGATGATGAAATATTTTCAACCCTGCAGCCCCACTTTCCTACTGATGAAATGCTATAAGCCTATCACAATGAATATTCAGATGAGATATATTCCTTAGTTTCACAGTTCAGACGTTTGGAGCTGAGACCCATTACGCCGTGTACACGGGGTCGTGTCACACTGGTGCCTTTCATATTGCATTGGTTGGGAGGAAATTTCATTCTGCTTCTTTCCGAGACCGCTGATTCGTGGAACGGACTCTTGAGAGGATACTTCTCCCATCACTACAAGCTTGGCGTCTAGGATAAAAAATTATCTATCATACATATCCTCATAATCTGCACTTCCTCCTCTTACGCCAATACTCACTCTGTATCCATGTACATTGAGTGTCCGACCACCATAACTAAAATGTTTTTCGTTTTAGTTAAGAAAACTGAAGCGCTAAAACAAATACTAGCGACTCTAACATCAATTGAAGAAAAGGCTTTTACACTGTTTTTTTGTTGTTAATATTACAGATTAAAATGGCGTGACATTCTGTTCTATCTCTAAACCATAGGTATGTTAATGGAGTTTTCCCTGTTAATGTGACCATTTTTAGTAAAAAAAATGTTTTTGTATATTGTTTACTCACATTTAGGATCGGCTTTTGCTTTGATACTTGTAAAATCTCAAATATTTAAAAGTTTGTGATGAAAGTAAAAACAATAAAAATCATATTTACAGAGTGAGAGAAATATATATATATATATATATATATATATTACTATCTTTAAACTTAAATCTTCCATGAACCTCTTCTATTCATATCTGCTCTAGCGTATCAAATGTAAACAAATGACGTCATATATTTTTGAATTGGACAAAGTCCGACAATTTATTTAAAGACATTTATGATATGTTTAACGTTCTTTTTATAGATACAAGTATTTAAGCAAATGCTCTGTTTTATAATAAACAGTATTAAATAACATTTACCGGCCTGAATGTCCGAGAAATTTTCATAGAAAATTTTCGTTCTCTGACAGGAATCGAACCTGTATCCTATACGGAACCGTCATAGAAGAGATTCATGGAAGATTTAAGTTTAAAGATAGTAAAATCGACCTTGATAACTATATATATATATATATATATATATATATATATATATATATATATATATATATATATATATATATATATATATATATATATATATATATATATATATATATATATATTGTGTGTATTTAGGCAGCATTTTTTCATTAATACATGTTTGATTAAATAATATAGATAAGCGTTGTCTATATATTTTATGCAAGTTTTTTTCATATAGTCTGATAATCTTAATAACATTATCATTAAATAATGAAAGAAAATCACAATATTGATACATACTTTTTTTTATTTAATCCGATCTGAGCTTTCGGCTTACATAAGCCATTATCAAAGATGACAATTACACAATATATTTATGCAATACACGAACAAGAAATTGATGATAGTATTATTTGTTTACATGGATGATTTCCAAGCAACGATAAACACGTGCATATAAAACGCTGAAAGCGAAAATCGCACGACAGCTCATGACGTCACACATGACCACGCGAGAGTGAATCCGATGAGTATTGAGTATGGAAAGCCGTTGGTATGAACCAATGACTTCTGTTACTAATTATAGGCATTTAAGGATATTTTTGGAGATTTCATAGTTTATTTTGTTCAGGTTAGGTTTCAACTGTTTTATGTATATAGCTTCAAGAATTTTTAGTTTTTGTTTATTGTTTTCATGTTTAAGTATAATTGTGTTTTCGACGAGGATTTTCCGGAATTGTGTATGCGGCCAGGCATGTTGTTTTAAATGTCTAAAAATGTTAGAGTTATCATTCAAATGTAGTGTCAAGCGTCGTGAAAGCGAGTTTGTGGTGTGACCAACATAGATATTATTTAGTTCGTTGGAGATACAATCTCCCAAAGGGCACCTGAATTTGTAAACTATGTTGTTTTTTTTCAAATCGCTAACCGGGGGAGAAGAATCATTTCGAATAATTGAGTTGGATATTTTAGATTTAGTGTAGTATATAATTAACTTAATTCTTTTGCTAGGATCTGTTGTGGATATGTTAGTATTTACTAATTTTTTTAGTATATTTTCATCTTGTTTATAATTAGTATGCATTTGATTACGATATAGGAGATTAATATGTTTGAGATTAGTAGAAGCAGTATTATGTACTATTTGCTTAGTATTGAGATTTCTAAGAAAGCATCTTATTTGTTCATCAATTATATAGTTTGGAAAACTATTATTAACAAGTGTTTGTTTTATATTCTTTAGTTCACTGTAAAAAATCTGTTTTGTGGATGAATTAGTTTCTGCACGGTGTATTAGATTTTTTATAATTGCTATTTTGTAGTAATATGGGCATTCGCTCTTGTAGTTAAGTGTACATGAATTTATGCTAGTAGGTTTTTTATATGGCGAAATAGTAAATTTGTTATTATTTGTGTTTATCAATATGTCAAGGAAAGGAATTTTATTATTAGTATTGAGTTCATACGTGAATTTGAGGACAGAATTATTTTGGAAACATTTTTGTAGTTGAAGTATTTCATCTGTATTTTCAACTAACATAAGAATATCATCAACGTATCTTACATAGATGGATGGTTTTTTAAAGTCTGTAAATATCTTATTTTCCAGGTTCGACATATAGAAATTGCTAAATGTCGGACCCAGTACTGAACCCATAGAGACACCATCACATTGTATATATATATTATTATTATGATCTAAGAAAGGGACTTCAGTAGTACAGGCTAATAGTAGTTTCCGTAATATATTAGGATTAATTTTAAGTGGGGGTAAAGATGAGTTACTGTATATATTTCTTATAATTATGTCAATAGTTTCACTAACAGGGACATTGGTAAATAAGTTTTCAACATCAAGTGAAGCTATGATTTCATTGTCGGGTTTTTCGCTTTTTAGGATTTGGATTACTTCTAATGTTGACTTAACACTATATTTACTAGAAAGATAAGGAGTAATGAGTTGGTTGATGTATTTTGTTAGTTGATATACAGGAGTTGGAATTTGTGATATGATAGGACGGAGAGGATAGTTAGGTTTATGTGTTTTTATATTGCCGTATATGTAACCAGGCCTATAATCACCAACAATCTTAGGGAGTTTTAATGAGTTCTGTTCGGCATTATTAGCATTAATGAGTTTATTAAGCTTTGATTTTAGTTGGTTGGTCGGATTATTGTTGAGTTTTTTAAATTTTATGTGATCATGGAGTATGTGGTCAAGTTTTTTGTTATAATCTAATTTGTTTAGAAGGACGAAAATGTTGGTCTTGTCAGCTTTTTTTACGATTATGTCAGGGTGGTTGCGTAGTTCTTGTGCGGCAATTTTCAGTTGTTTAGTAAGTATTTTTGAGGAGTTTCGGCTTTTATCATGCCGATCCTTGAGCGCCTCAGCCTTAAGTAAGTCTTTAAATTCTGGTGTAGTTTTTATTAGCTGTTCATCCTGGAGTTTAACAATGTTTTGGTATAGGGTTTCGATTTCTATTTTTTTGAAAAGTCGATTGTACTTACGGTATATATGGCAGTTAGGTCCAAGATTAAGTAATTCTTTTTGGTGCTTGGTTAGTTCATAGTTAGAAAGGTTAATGTATTTATCCGTTTTGTCAGGAAGTGTGATATTACCTTTGTATAATGTATTCAGTTTTTTAACAATTTTAAACCGGTGTTGTGCTTCAGATTTGTTGATAATTTCCGTGAGTCTATGCGTAATTTCCTCCAGTTGGTCCGGGGTAGTTATATCCTTTAGTTTATCGTATAATTCTTGTTTGTTGCTGTTAAGTGTGTTCAATTTTTCCTTGGATATTTCAATTTGCCTTTTCACAAGGCTACATTTATAATTCCAAGTATTGATAGTATTATGAGCTGCTGGATTGTTCGTGTATTGCATAAATATATTGTGTAATTGTCATCTTTGATAATGGCTTATGTAAGCCGAAAGCTCAGATCGGATTAAATAAAAAAAAGTATGTATCAATATTGTGATTTTCTTTCATTATTTAATGATAATGTTATTAAGATTATCAGACTATATGAAAAAAACTTGCATAAAATATATAGACAACGCTTATCTATATTATTTAATCAAACATGTATTAATGAAAAAATGCTGCCTAAATACACACAATTTAAATTACATGATCCAGCAGCTCATAATACTATCAATACTTGGAATTATAAATGTAGCCTTGTGAAAAGGCAAATTGAAATATCCAAGGAAAAATTGAACACACTTAACAGCAACAAACAAGAATTATACGATAAACTAAAGGATATAACTACCCCGGACCAACTGGAGGAAATTACGCATAGACTCACGGAAATTATCAACAAATCTGAAGCACAACACCGGTTTAAAATTGTTAAAAAACTGAATACATTATACAAAGGTAATATCACACTTCCTGACAAAACGGATAAATACATTAACCTTTCTAACTATGAACTAACCAAGCACCAAAAAGAATTACTTAATCTTGGACCTAACTGCCATATATACCGTAAGTACAATCGACTTTTCAAAAAAATAGAAATCGAAACCCTATACCAAAACATTGTTAAACTCCAGGATGAACAGCTAATAAAAACTACACCAGAATTCAAAGACTTACTTAAGGCTGAGGCGCTCAAGGATCGGCATGATAAAAGCCGAAACTCCTCAAAAATACTTACTAAACAACTGAAAATTGCCGCACAAGAACTACGCAACCACCCTGACATAATCGTAAAAAAAGCTGACAAGACCAACATTTTCGTCCTTCTAAACAAATTAGATTATAACAAAAAACTTGACCACATACTCCATGATCACATAAAATTTAAAAAACTCAACAATAATCCGACCAACCAACTAAAATCAAAGCTTAATAAACTCATTAATGCTAATAATGCCGAACAGAACTCATTAAAACTCCCTAAGATTGTTGGTGATTATAGGCCTGGTTACATATACGGCAATATAAAAACACATAAACCTAACTATCCTCTCCGTCCTATCATATCACAAATTCCAACTCCTGTATATCAACTAACAAAATACATCAACCAACTCATTACTCCTTATCTTTCTAGTAAATATAGTGTTAAGTCAACATTAGAAGTAATCCAAATCCTAAAAAGCGAAAAACCCGACAATGAAATCATAGCTTCACTTGATGTTGAAAACTTATTTACCAATGTCCCTGTTAGTGAAACTATTGACATAATTATAAGAAATATATACAGTAACTCATCTTTACCCCCACTTAAAATTAATCCTAATATATTACGGAAACTACTATTAGCCTGTACTACTGAAGTCCCTTTCTTAGATCATAATAATAATATATATATACAATGTGATGGTGTCTCTATGGGTTCAGTACTGGGTCCGACATTTAGCAATTTCTATATGTCGAACCTGGAAAATAAGATATTTACAGACTTTAAAAAACCATCCATCTATGTAAGATACGTTGATGATATTCTTATGTTAGTTGAAAATACAGATGAAATACTTCAACTACAAAAATGTTTCCAAAATAATTCTGTCCTCAAATTCACGTATGAACTCAATACTAATAATAAAATTCCTTTCCTTGACATATTGATAAACACAAATAATAACAAATTTACTATTTCGCCATATAAAAAACCTACTAGCATAAATTCATGTACACTTAACTACAAGAGCGAATGCCCATATTACTACAAAATAGCAATTATAAAAAATCTAATACACCGTGCAGAAACTAATTCATCCACAAAACAGATTTTTTACAGTGAACTAAAGAATATAAAACAAACACTTGTTAATAATAGTTTTCCAAACTATATAATTGATGAACAAATAAGATGCTTTCTTAGAAATCTCAATACTAAGCAAATAGTACATAATACTGCTTCTACTAATCTCAAACATATTAATCTCCTATATCGTAATCAAATGCATACTAATTATAAACAAGATGAAAATATACTAAAAAAATTAGTAAATACTAACATATCCACAACAGATCCTAGCAAAAGAATTAAGTTAATTATATACTACACTAAATCTAAAATATCCAACTCAATTATTCGAAATGATTCTTCTCCCCCGGTTAGCGATTTGAAAAAAACCAACATAGTTTACAAATTCAGGTGCCCTTTGGGAGATTGTATCTCCAACGAACTAAATAATATCTATGTTGGTCACACCACAAACTCGCTTTCACGACGCTTGACACTACATTTGAATGATAACTCTAACATTTTTAGACATTTAAAACAACATGCCTGGCCGCATACACAATTCCGGAAAATCCTCGTCGAAAACACAATTATACTTAAACATGAAAACAATAAACAAAAACTAAAAATTCTTGAAGCTATATACATAAAACAGTTGAAACCTAACCTGAACAAAATAAACTATGAAATCTCCAAAAATATCCTTAAATGCCTATAATTAGTAACAGAAGTCATTGGTTCATACCAACGGCTTTCCATACTCAATACTCATCGGATTCACTCTCGCGTGGTCATGTGTGACGTCATGAGCTGTCGTGCGATTTTCGCTTTCAGCGTTTTATATGCACGTGTTTATCGTTGCTTGGAAATCATCCATGTAAACAAATAATACTATCATCAATTTCTTGTTCGTGTATTGCATAAATATATTGTGTAATTGTCATCTTTGATAATGGCTTATGTAAGCCGAAAGCTCAGATCGGATTAAATAAAAAAAAGTATGTATCAATATTGTGATTTTCTTTCATTATTTAATGATAATGTTATTAAGATTATCAGACTATATGAAAAAAACTTGCATAAAATATATAGACAACGCTTATCTATATTATTTAATCAAACATGTATTAATATATATATATATATATATATATATATATATATATATTCAGAGTGTCCATAAAGTTCGTGTGCACTTTAAAAAATTTATAAATTTATTTGTATTTGCGATAGAAATAATCTGTAAAAAATGTTATAAAGTTTAATGTCACATTAGTTATTTTAGCTATACTTAAAGTATAGCTAAAATAACTAATGTGATTTCAGGCATTACTGTAAATCAGTTGGCAAATGTTTTCTGTGAACTGCAAAATCGTATTACCCTTTGTATTGCTAATGATGGAGGACATGTGGAAACTTAAATAAAATTTCAATAAAACCTTAAAAAATATAGATTTACTTCTTTCTAATCCTTTTTACAAATTATTTCTGTCCGAGTAGAACTTCCTCTTTACATCTGGAATATAGGGAAAATGAGGTTGATTCAACTCTGTGGAAGTAACATAGTCTGTCCTTGCAGTAAAGGCCTGGCGGAACTAAAGAATGGAACTCCCCCGAAATCTAGTTATGTACAATAATCATCGCTACAAGATTGTATTAGTAATAATATCGTGAATCATTTCGAACGTGGGTAAAACATTATCAATCTAAACAAAAAGGAAAATATTGCTATGTATGCGTTTATTCTTCAGCGCCACTATAAAATAAATTCATATTTTCGACTATATTTATTTTTCAAAGTTTTAGCAAATTCAATAAAAGGGAATTATTTCAGCAATAATTTCATATTTGTAAAATTTGAATGCGTACAAATTTTGAAGGAACATTTATAAATTTTAGATAACTAATTTTAAATTCCAAATCAAATTAATAAATCAAGTTAAAAAAAAAATTCAATCAATATTCTACACACTTTAAATATCTATTGAGCTAATAATATTCAACAATTGAACAATTTAAACCCATAGCAAACTACGGTGCGCCGTAACGCGATTTTTCGTGTATGACGTAACGTACCCGCGATTTTCCGTGAATAAGCACTTACGTCACTCACCGATGCTAACGCAATAATTAAGGACATAACAACACATTTCTATGACATATATTAACATAATTCGGACTAAAACACAAGGAGGACCAAATGGAATGAAATAAAAATAATATATGTAATGATATGAAATTGTTTTAAGGTGATTGTATATTTATTGTCATTGATGTCATTGGCTCTCGGTTTGGATAGAAGTCGGCTTGGAATGAGAAAGCAGAGAGCCTAGAGCGAATTCCAGGCGAGTTCGTTACATACACTTGCGGGCAAACACCCCTGGTAAAGGTATGAATCCATCTTTTCTCTCGTCACAGGTACGGGTTAAATAGCAGGGCAAATTGGGTCATATAGCCTTCGTTGGCAACTAGTCTACGACAGAAAGAAACGGCAACCTATTGCAAGAAAATCTTCTACCTAGTCAGTCATGAATCGAAAGAGACATGATCGCCTAAGTGTGTATCGCGTATGGACTTTATTGACTGAGATGAGGTGACGAAGCCTAAGATATTGTCTCTCTTGCAGAAGCAGCACTAAACATGCAGAAGAAAGAAAAACAAACATGTCTTTGCTTTTCTTTTCTTTTTATCGGGGATTCCTCAGTTTAACGAGAAAATGTCCTTATATCTCACCGGGAAACTCAATATATATATATATATATATATATATATATATATATATATATATATATATATATATATATATACATGTTTTGAGGTACATAAAAATATAACAAACCTATTATTCTGCGGCGCAATGTATTCTTCCGCCGCGCCGTTTCTGTCGTATCTAAGTGCCAAACGGCGTAAACCGAAACAAGACTAATGGAGATTGCCTCGTAACCACGAATTGTCGTAGGTTGCGACTGTCGTAACCCGCGGACTTACTGTATTCTACTTTTGTCCTGTTGGATGCGTCCAGTCAAAGTCATAGATGAATAACAGATTATGCCATCTTATGTGAACAATTCAACAAGAAACTTAGATCAATGCCTTTAAATTCAAATTAACGACACATCATAATGGATTATTTCATCTTAACCTTTAGTAATCAGCATTATTAATATTACTTCCCTTTGCACTGTATTCTTTTTCAGTGCCTCTCATTTGGAGCAACCTTATTGTTAATTTGACTCAAAAGTGTTTTCTTTTGCCATAACAGGATATGACAACACAACTATAACATTCGAACAAATTCAAATTCAGGGATCAGAATCACCTTCAGTTGCATAAATAAATGAACAACATTTTGCAACAATTTTTAACCAACATTAAATTTTTCCTTCATAAAATGTCGAATAAGTCCACAATAAGTACACATGACACAGTGGATAAAGGCGTTGGCTAGATCCAGTGACAGGGCCCAAAGAGTTGTGAGTTCAATACCTGGTTAAGGCGGTGGAGAACTTGGAGAGGTGAATTAACAGGAGATAAGTGTTAGCTGACATCCATTAGACATGGCACGTGGAACTAGAACAGTCTACCACAGATAAATAAAAGGTTCAGTTCGACATTCCGACCATCTGAAGAAGGCTGGAGCGTACAACGGCCGAAACGTTGTGATAAATATGGCAACAAAGATAAGGACAATAGTTCGAATAATGTAAATAGTGTAAATAAGTGCAACTTTTCAATTGCTTTCTATATCGCCAATGTACTAAGCTAATTATTACATAGTAATTGCGAGTTCGATTCCTGGGCCGGGCAGTGCAGATTTACACTCACTGGAAATGGGAGGAGCAATAACTGAGCAGTGCTAAATAAGAATTCGACGAGTTATCTCCCCTAGACATGGACAGCGGAACGAGAACAATGTATCCCAACCCCACAAAGATTGAAAGGTTCAATTCGAAATTCCCTGAATGTCACTTGGATCGATAGACACCGGATGAAGTTTGGAGGACACAACAGCCGAAATGATGTGATAATAACAACAAAGATAAAGACAATAGTCCCTATCTAAATAATTTAAATAAGAATTCCAATTGTTTTATTCGAACAACTGCAATGGACACATTAGAATGCGTGTTAAATATTTGATGTAAAACGGAGATGTTGATCTTTTATCTGTGATGTGTAGAGTGTCACGCTTTCTTCGGCGTTAACCATTTGAAATAGAATACCGCAATTCCCATGTATAATACGCATTTTTTCTAAAAAATAATAAGCAAAATTAGGGGTGTGTATTATGTACAGCTAGAAAAATTTTTTTTTAAAAATTGCAGTTTCATAGATCGATTTCAGTTGCAAAATGATTACTCACCCCAAGCATACAACAATTCGACACTAACATTCGGCGATTGCGACCCCATAAGGATGTCAAATACAATCATATGTATCTAATAATACTTACAAATGTAAAATATAATAAAGATTATCATAAGACTAAATTAGAATAATGTTATTCTATGTTTAAAATGATTTTATAAGAGTAGGAAACGCTGGCCATAATTAAATTGAAGCGGTATAATTTATAGGGTTTTATTACCAAACAAGAGGTGCATATTATGCGTGAGTAGATACTTTCAGCTTAATTTTAGAGGTGCGTATTATGGATGAAGGCGTATTATACATGGGGAATTACGGTAGTAACGTAAAATTAAGAAAGAAAAGATTGGCGCGATGAAACAAGTGTGTCTGTGTAGTGGGGGCGGGGAAGAGGAAAGAAGTGTGAAGCAAATAAAAGAGAAGAAGTAAGACGGTAATGTAGATGGAAAGAAATTAAGGGAAGGACGAAGAGAATAAAAGAAGAGATAAAAGAAATGTGGAATATTGGCAAGGAAAGAAAGCAGACGAAAAGTACGAAAGAAAGAAAAGAAAAAAAGAGTCGAAAAAGAAAGAAAGAAAGAAAGTAAATAAGAGAAGAAAAAGACATGGAATAAAAGAAGGAACGATCAGAAATAAGAAAAAAATAAGCGAAATGAACAGAAAGACTGTGAGGAAAAAAGAAAGAAAGAGAGCAAGAAATATAAAGATGAAAAAACTGAAAGAAAGAAAGTCAGAAAGAAAATATGAAAAATAAAGAAGAAATGACAAGAAGTAAGAAAGAAGGGAAAAGATGAAAGGAAGTAAATTACCAAAGAGACGAAGAGAAAGAAAGAAAAGAAAAGAAAGAAAAATGAACTGAAAACAGAAAAGGAAAATTAGAAGTGAGAACTAAATAAGAAAACAAGGAAGGGACAGACATTGCAAAAAGGAACGAAGGAAGTAGCGAAGCATATGAAGAAAAAGAGAAGTCAAAAAAGCAACGAAGAAAGACAAAATATAAAATGTTAAAAAAGAAAGCATTAGGCTGAGATAGTAAAGGCTGTCTAGGAACTTGCTACGAGTTTCTTCGAATTCGATTCTCGAAATAAGTCCTTTTTTTAAGGTGTCTTTTCTTCATCGATTATGACTTGCAAATGAAGTACTAGTGTATTTGTGAATTAAGAAGATTCAGACGACGTAAAAATAGGTTCCAGGTGATCTGAAGAAAAAAAAGGAAGAAAAGTTAACATTTGAAACCATTGTGCAAGAAATATTGAGCTATATGTAAACTGCAAAGACACTGTTAAGATATCACTAATATTGATGATGGGACTGGGAAGTTTTGCATCAGATCTGAAACCAAATATATTGCGTAAAGTTTTGGTGATACACCAGTTTTTATCCGTATTATTATTTTTGTGTATGTAAATGCTTACGATTATATATATATATATATATATATATATATATATATATATATATATATATATATATATATATATATATATAGTTGTATTGATATGAATGCAACTAAGTATGTTAGCTCTATCACTGATATTGAGCGCTTTCCAATAACTACCGCACATATATAGTATATAAATAATATATATAGAAATTACACACACACACACACACACACACACACACACACACACACACACACACACACACACATATATATATATATATATATATAGTTGAGATAATTTGCGAATACGTGGGCGAAACGCTATGATAATGATGATTACTTTTGTAAAGTCGATGTCCATGGTACAAACAAGCCGTTTCTCGCATGTTGTGCCCTGCAGACGTATTATTGTTGTGTGCCGTAGATTTCTCCCAATGCGAGTATTATCATTGTAAAGATGAATAAGAACACGAGTCTAAATCTTTCATATATAAATTTATTGTTTATTCGCCTACTGATTTCGTTAATTAATATTGGCGTAAGGGTATATGGATCTGGGGGTTTTCTCCGAACGTCGATTTTCTGACGAGGGTGCGTAAGACTAAGTGTCGTTTTTCTTTCCGGTGAAGTGCTTATATATTTTCCTGTCATTTAGTTGTCCCGCACATGCGTATTCTAAGCGCAGTTTGGTCAAGCAAGTTTACTTTTCCGGGATAGCCACTGACATCTTGTGAGACGAAAATCTTCACCTGGTGCCTGTCAAACTAAATTACAGATCAACCTACTGATGCACAGTTCTCTGATCGTTGAATGCAAAATCTATTCTGGGATCTCTTAGCGTGAGTCAAGTACAATTGGGATCAACAAAGATTAACACTACTTTGAACAAAATTTCATTACTGACATTAAATTCGATTCCGACCATCTGGTATTTCGAGGCGTCCATTACGTATTAACGTGCTGATCACACAAGCCATTGCTCCGGTCTTACTTATTCAGAAATGCATTAAAAAAAATGCTTACATATCCTAATTGAATCTTTTCTTCGCATACCTGAAGTTGTCAGCCGAATGTCTCGACCGGTCCATACTTCAGACATCATCAACTGCATTCAATATTTCTCCTAGAAAGGTAGTTATCTCCAATGTGTGGACGGTAGACAAAATAAAATAGTGTTTAAAATAAACGAAGCATCTATTCAAATACGCGCATCCATTAAAAATAACGCTTAAATTAATAAAAATATGTCGGATTAAAAAAATGAAATCTATTAATTCTTTATAAATTGCTTTGTTTAGCTTTCGGATATCAAACAGAGATTATGTCATTCGAGAAAATCTGAACGAATAAAGTCTGCTTTAAAGACGAACCGAATTATGAAGTTCTTCGTGGCCGAGCCGTTAACGCGCACCGGATCAGACGGCGATTTCTCCTACAAAGGTGGACACACGTCTATATATACAGATATTCCTCTCTGTGGGCCCATGATAGTTTATTAATGTGTGATTTTCCAGTTGTGTGTGCATCCACATATAAATGTTACATAGGTGTATTTATGTACATTTATGCGTGTATGTATGTGTGCATATATGTATATGTGGAAATGTATTCAGGTGCATAGGTGTATACTTGTGCATGAGTGTGTATACACATGTGTACATGCGTACACAACCATATCTAACGGAAACCAACAACTCGCTTTGTGCGTCTTTAAGAAGACAATTATAAAAGCCAAACTTCCACGCAGTTGGCAAAGAAGAATTAAGTTTCGCGGTACCAGAATACTGATTCCGTTTGGATGAGATTTCACAGAATTTCTGACTGACCGAATTCTTTGGCTTCCGTCCGCAACTTGGAGCCATCGGCTCTATAGACAGACACGCCGGGTATGAAAAATGAACTTCCTTGAAAAATCACTGCCTTCCGTTTCATTTACACGCAGACACATAATAAAAATAAATAGATTTAGATATTTACTCAGATTAATCTCATCTGGCATAAGGCCACGAAATTAAAGTAAAGATCGAATGCAGAAGTTGGTTGAAAACGGGATGCAGATAGATGTGAAATCTCACATACACACGGAAACACACACACACACACACACACACATATATATATATATATATATATATATATATGTGTGTGTAGGGTGTAAAAAATCTTTAGGCGCGGGTTCCTCGCACCAAAACAAGGGCAAAAGTTCAGGTGGACATATAGCCATAAATCCTTCGTTTTTGAGTTAAGTTTAAAGTTTACAATAGACGTTGTTAAATGTACAACCCCAGATACAACCCCCCCCCCAAAAAAAAACTTTTACAAACTTTGGGGGTGGGTTCCTGACACAAAAACAAGTTAAAATGTCCATATAAACAGATGTCCAAAAGGCCATCGTTGTCCCTTAACAGAGCAACTCATAAGAAATATTCAAAATGTCTTCTGCTTGCTTCTACACACACATTACCACCGTTATCACCACCTCAAAGACAATCGGGAATATAATCAGGAAGAGAAATAAACCAAACACTATTTCAAATGCCGGAATTTACCATTTATAAAGAGTCTAAAGTGCAAAAACGTTTACGTAGGAGAGACATCACGTGATCTAAAATCCCGAATCAATGAACAAAAGAAAAACTTTCGTTTAGACAGACATTCTCTCTCGTTTTACATCGAAACGACGTGGGAATTAACTTTGATTTCACTAATGCCAGCCTAATTTTAAAATAACATAACCCTTTAAGAAGAAAATATTTTGAATATATATTCATAGCATTACTACCAACTATGAACACTCGTTTAAAACATTACATCATGTCACCATTTTTCCACAGATCCATTATTCACGAATCTAACTTATGTCTAAAATAA
Organism: Acanthosepion esculentum; assembly: GCA_964036315.1. Taxonomy (NCBI): domain Eukaryota; kingdom Metazoa; phylum Mollusca; class Cephalopoda; order Sepiida; family Sepiidae; genus Acanthosepion; species Acanthosepion esculentum. The sequence continues at coordinate 7,898,581 of OZ038488.1, forward strand.
TAAGGATTTTACAAATTTCATTGTTTTCAAAATTACTCATGTTAAATCTAACCAAAACTAGATTATTGCAATATCTTACTTCGTTTCACCAACCCGCATAGAGTTGCCCACCACAGACATTCCTCACACATACATACACATACAGGAAAATATAAAAATCCATCCAAATACAAAATTATTTTGCGGCATATCGCTACATTTCACCGACAAAATACGACGGTGGCATTTGTAGATTTCACTCACATACACTCTTATACACTTACATGAATTAACGTTATCGTCCTACATACACCTACACGCACAAGCGTTTCTTTACTTACAGACTCTTACATTATCACACATTTTAACATCCTAAATGTTCATCACACATATTTATATATTATCTATTGCGTTTATACACATGCCACGTGTCTGACCAATAAGAACTACCAAAAATCATAAGATTTCAGGACTCTGTCTCTTTGCTTTTTCATTTCTATTCTCGATCACTGATGAAGCCTTAATGGAGTTGAAACATATTAGATTGAGATTCGTTTCCTACGTTGCTTACTTTGTTGTGTATTTTATTTTATCATTAGGTACCTCCAAAAATTCGCTATACCTAAGGTTTAAATGTATTTTTCATAAATGAAAAATCCTTTTTGAAAATTTCCTTCAGCTTCAATTGAAATCTAAAGGATTAAATTTTCTAATTCCAGAAAACAAAATAGTGTGGTGTATTTCAAATAGGAATTAGAATGATTTTTAGTCGATTCTTCAGAAAAAAAAACAAACAATCGAAACGGCCATTTTAAATTTTTTTTAGAGAAATGTAAACAAAACTTAATTCTTTGTTTCAAAATATATATTTCTGAAACGTTACTTTTGTAAAATTAGCAAATTTAAAGTTAAAATAATCTGTTCTGAAACAAATATTACTTATAGCATAAAATATTCTAGACGAGCATTTCTTGCCCACTGGTTCTTGTTGTTCTTATGTCTCTGTCGATAATTTGATGGCTGAAGGTGTTGACAGGTTTAGTATGGTAGACCAGAATTGACATAAATTTATGAATTCTAAGTAAGAACGGTTTTTGTTTTTTTGCTTCTTATAATAATTTAAAATATTATAAAAATTTCTTACATTATTGAGTTACCTCTATAATGGTATTTCATTATTTAATATCTAAGATAATGATAAATAATTTTATTAATTATTATATTATCAGTTATTACATTTTTTATGTAATATCTGAGATAATAATCAATAAAATTATTAATTATTATATTAATAATTGAATTCTCACATTAAATGTTTAAATTGATAAATGAGATAATACTTTTATTATTTCAATTTAATTTCTAATTTAATAACTGAGATAATAATTATATATTATCAGTTATCAATTTAATAACTGAGAGTGAGATCATTTAATAACTATCTCACTCTCAAATATTAAACTTTTAAATATAATAATTTTAATTATATTATCCCAGTTATTAAGTTAGAAATTAAATTATTATCTCACTATCAGTTATTAAATTTTTAACATTTTTAAAATGTAATGATAGAGGTAACTCTAATTTGAAATTTTATGGTATTTAGTATTAATTAATATTCTTTATTATTAATTGCTATACTTTGATGCTTATGAATTGTTAAAGTTATTTTATTTAACTCACAAAATAGAAAACGTAAAAAAAAATAAAAACATATTTAATTATGTATTTCATTTTATCAAATTAGGTACCTCCAAAAATTCGCTATACCTAAGGTTTAAATGTATTTTTCATAAATGAAAAATCCGTTGGTGAAATAAAGTAAAATAAAATAATAAATAAAACAAATTATTTGATGCAAAACACACTACGAAAGCAGCTACACTAAAATGTCCATTATCACAAGTTTTACACAGTTGACAAAAAAAAAAAAAAATTGACACAAATTTTGAGCGTGTTATAAAGAAGAATTAAAAAAAAATTAATAAAATACTTTGTTCTTTCTTCTTAATAAGAACATAAACATTTTGACGATAAAACATTGTTTTTATTAAGTTTGGGGTCTTTTATCATCATGCTATACTGTTTTATAGCGAATTACTGGAGGTATCTCTCTCTCTCTCTCACTATATATATATATATATATATATATATATATATATATATATATATATATATATATATATATATATATATATATATATATATATATATACTAATAATGATAATAAATTGTGTTCCTTAGCAATACTCAGTGTGCTATGTAGCTCCCTATTTTATGTATGATAGACTCTTCCGTCTTGTAAAAATTATAGTCAGACGGGAGAGTCCATCATACATAAAATGGGGAATTACTTTTCAATCACTCTGTGTGTGTGTGTGTGTGTGTGTGTATATACAGGGTGTCCATAAAATTCGTGTACACTTTAAAAAAATTATAACTTTATTTGTATTTGCGATATAATTAATCTGTAAAAATGTTATAAAGTTTAATGTACCTAGTTTTAAGTATATCTAAAATAACTAATGTGATTTCAGGCATTACTGTAAATCAGTTGGCAAATGTTTTCCGTGAACTGCAAAATCGTATTACCCTTTGTATTGCTAATGATGGAGGACATGTGGAAACTTAAATAAAATTTCAATAAAACCTTAAAAAATATAGATTTACTTCTTTCTAATCCTTTTTACAAATTATTTCTATCAGAAATACAAATAAAATGATAAATTTTTTAAAGTGCACACGAACTTTATGGACACCTTGTATATATATATATATATATATATATATATATATATATATATATATATATATATATATATATATATATATTCAGGCATGTGTTGTCAAAAAATACGAAACTTTTCCGTTTGATAATCTTTTTTTCAGTTTTTCTTGCTTTCTCGTAAGTTTTTAATGAGTAGAGCGAAAGATGCCTTCCAAATGTTGAGCAAAGTATTAAGAAACAGGAAATTTTCGTTAGAAAAAAGAGTTCTGAACTAATATGTTGTTCAAAACTCTATGGCTTCTCTAGTAGTAAATGTTGGACAATTTCATCACAGAGACTTGAGGCAACAGAGATGTAGTTATACAGGAGGATACTGAGAATGACACGTGAGCAACGATGGTGCATAAGAAAAATAGAAACAAAAATGTTACCTATATTTACAATCAGAAAGAGAGTTGAATTTTCTAAGATGAAAATGAATGAGGAAAGAAGGCTTAGAAAATTTGACACTCACAGGATATATTGAAGCGAACAGAAAGAAACAATGAGTAACCTAACTAAAGAGTTTGTATGTAAATCGATATCAGATCACCGAGTGGAGGTGCTAGTAAAAAGACTAACATTGCTAAGAGCTACAAGGAATACGATGTTGTGGAGAGCCATAATCTTATACGTTCTAAAGGAACACGGCATATATTTCCATATTCTATAAAATTATAACACATTTTCATTGGCTAACATTTTCCCCATGTTTTAAATCCAGTTCAGTGTTTTACAGTTTATATTTTTACTAAATTGTTAATTGGAGTCGGTAGGGCGGGAAGCTCTCATATATTGTCGCGGACTTGGAAAATATTCAATTCAACATTCGTCTGTGTAAATAGGCAATGTGAGGTTATCCATTCACTTTTGGAAGTGTGCCACTGGTTTTTTGTTGCATTTTACTTGTTTTGTCGACCAAAATGAATTGTTTCGCTTTGGATATTTTATGTTGTGTCTTCATAATTCCTGTTCTTTTATTGTTCTCTCTATTTAATAATGTTTGGTTTCCTTTCCTCATATTATCCCACATTTAGTAACTCCTTGCCTTACTTGCGGTAAAATGATTAAAAAAAAAAGACGATGTTCGAACCTAGAAACCTCCACGATATTTGTCAAATTCAAGTCATTTAGAATATGGCCGTATTTCACGTGTTTTTCTTCGATTCAATGACAATAGACCGATCATGTGAGCAACGACAAAGTTTGAGAGAATATGGAAACAAAATGACACTTATAATTAGCAACAAGAAAGTGACAGTTTAAGTTTGTAGACTGCGTAATGAGGGGGCTTAGAAAATTTGATACTCACAGGACAGATTGAAGGGAAGGGGGACAGATGAAAGCAGCACATCACCTACCGCGTGTAAATGGTTGGCAGAGTAGGAGTTAGGAGATATAACAAAAAGACAAACTTTATTATGAGTTACAAATGACAGGAAATTGTGGAGAGCCACAATTAACTACTCCCTGAAGAAGAAGGAGGAGGAAGAGGAGGAGGAGGAGAGGAAGAAAAAGAAGAAGAAGATAGTTTTCGCTTAATTTTGGGTCTATCTGAAAACCTTACTCTGCAGAATACCATTTAGAAATTGGCTTCGCACTGCAGGAGAATACTCCTAGAGTGGAGACAATTTTCATTTAGGATTAACACTTCTCACAAAACCCAACAACATTTCAACATTTTTTTCCTTCCATAGGAAACATCTGGCAATTGGAAATAAAATATGTAAATTGAATAAAGTGTGAATTTCGTTGGCTTAAACGATGCTAGACTAATTTAAATTCTCATTTTACTAAGTTATATTTAAGTGCCTAAAATACTTTTTGAAGAATTCCTGAAACATTTATTCGCTAAAATTTTTGTTATTCTGGTTAAAATATCTATTCCTTATTATACAGTAAGTAAATAGAGATTAATGTCTTCTGGGATCTGTTGACTGTCTCTGTTTAAATGTTGGATTACATCTAAAATCACAAATTAAAAATATATAATTTTAATGTACTTGGCACGACATGCCTAAAGCATTTGTTTAAGAAGTGTATAAGCATTCAGTTAGCATTCATTGTAAATTAAGGAATGCTGTTCATATAAAACTAATGATTTAATTTCTCACGATGTGTTTTACACACATTTGTAAAAATATTTAAATTGAATGAGAAATTCATTTAAAACAGCTGTTCTTTTCTTAAAAAAGCTAAGCAATGCTGTTAAGTGTATGCGTGTTTCGGGAACTTAAAGTATGTAGATGAGTGGGTGGCTGTGTGCTTAGAGTATATATGTGTGGTGGGTGGGGTATGTGAGGTTAGATGATGGGGTGTAATATTTTTCAGTTGTAATTTCTCTTTTGCCCTCTTTCGATGCTGCGGAAATATTTTTTAAGTAATGCCATGTCTCTTCAGAGAGTAATCGATAAAAGGCTCTCCACAGCTTCCTTTTCTTTAACAACTGTAAATTGCCAAAATTTCCTGGGAAAGATAGAGGTATTTTTCCCTGTTGCATTTTCTACGGTTTTAAATTCAGTGTTCCCCTACCCCTAATCAGATTGTTTTAAAAATAGAATGTGTTATCATTTTAGGCCTAGTGGGGCATTTGTCCCACAGGCAATATTTGGCGGACTCATCCTGATGACCATGCTTTCTGTCTCTTCTTGCAGTTGATGGTTAGACCTTTTTTTTCTCACTTTCTTCTCCTACACTATCTAGGAGGTCCTGTAATTTTCTTTCCAAGTCGGTCATCAACAGAGTGTCATTTGTGTATCTTATATTGGTAAGATTATGCCCACCGATAATAAATGCTGCAGTTCAAAGTGCAGCCTATTCTGTTTTCATTTTCTTTCTCTCTTAGCTTTCGGCCTTTAACAGTTTTTATACTTTAGCTAAGGATTCCTCAATTCAAAAAGCGCCTCAGGTTGGCGACTCGCTGGCTTCCCCTATCTCTCCTGTCCTTAATATGCCCTGTGAGGTTTGTTTTCTAATCCCCCCCTTTCTCCTTATGGTCAAAGAAATTTCACCTTTCTTCCTGATTCTGAGCAGAAGTATTCGTTTTTGCTGCCATTTTCTTTAAGGCTTCCTTGTTGCTTACTTGCTTCGTCTATGGAATTCTCAGTATCTTTCTGTAGAACCCCAATTTCTGTTGACTTTAGTCTTCTCTTCATCTCTGGACATTCTCTGTCATATAAGAGGATGGATATTACATAGCAATCCATCACGCTTTTCTTTGTTTCTAACGAAGTTTTTCTGCTTTTCAACAATTTGCTTCGCTTTTGGAATGCCTCTTTTTGCTAAACCGATGGGTACTTCGGATTTCGGTGTCGCATTTTCCATCCTCTGTTAAAACGCTTCCCAGGTATTTAAACTTCTGTACCGGCTTGATGCTTATATCTCCAATTCTTAACTCGCATTTTTCTCTTGCTGATGATTATACTTTTAGCATCGCTGTAGAGGTTGAATAAATTTTGTGGAGAAGGCGCATCTTTGTCTCACGCCCCTTTCTGTTTTTGTGTAACTACTCAATCCATTTTCTATCTCTATACAAGCAGTTTATTTCCAGTATAAGTTCTGGATTATTCCAACATCCCTTCCAAGTAGATCGAGTTTTCCCAGCAGTTTAAATGGATCCTTGTACTGTGCCAAATGCTTTTGCGTAATCCATAAAACACAATTGAACATATGTCTGCATTTGTATTGCTCTCCCTTGTAGCATTCTAATCCTGAATATCGCATATTAGCTTGTTCTAAATAAGAAAGGGACTAATAAACCAACTAGCCGATGAAAGCCAAAAGGAACAACTAACAATTAACTGTAACGCAGAATGCATGGTTGTCAGCAAAAGAGACAGCTCATGTTGCAAGATACGTATCAGGGACGTCAAAATTAAACAGGTGCGGAAATGTAACTATCTGGGTAGAGTAGTAACAAATTAGGGAAATGTGACACGGAAATCAGAAGGTGCCTAGGAACAGGGAAAGATGTCTCACATAAACTAAGCAAAGTATTAAGAGGCTGAAAAATATCGTTAACAAGGAATAGAGTGCTGAAGTGCTATGTAATATCCAATCTCCTATAGTGATTTTCCAAGCGTAGCTTAGATGTGGCACAAGGCCGAAAGTAGGGGGCACCCAGTGAGGATCGAATTCACTGCTCAGTCGTAACTGTCTTAGCGAGACAAGCTTGCTAAGCATTACACCGCCTCGAGGTGTCTCTATATGGATGGGAATACTGGGTAATTTCTTCACAGATGAAAACAAACAACCAAGGAATGCTAGAATAACATGGACAGAACATGGGAGCAATTCGGAAGTTTTGAAGAAAATAGGAACTACATAGTAGTAGACGATGGAGAGCGTACAGCTATTTTCTAAACTAATTATGACATAAGGCTAAAATAATGAAACGCCATACTAATAAAATATTTTATATTATGTGATGTTAATGTTTGGCAATGATATAAGTGATTATATAGGTTATCAAATCTAATGAAGCGGGTATGTCGTTATTAATGGTATGATAATATTTGAATCTTTATTGCATAGCATTTTATTCACTCCAATATTTGTTCAGTTACTCTTAGACGGCCTGTCGTATGTAAGCGGCACCGGACGTCTCTCGTCCGATACGCGGACCTTAAATTCTTCACGTGTGATTTATGAAGGAACTGCCTAATTATTTCATTCTCTTTCACATGCTTGCAATTCTGGACGCAGGTGTGAGGTCAGGTACCTCTGCATCCGGCGGTTGGGACTGACTGCAGTATCAAAACACCGGTGATGTCTTATGTTAGTTGCGTGCAATGTCTCGTCTGGTATCATAATATTCAAACACGGCTAGAGAGCTCAATTGTTATTTCCGAAAATTTGAATGATAACCAATGTCAATGTTGTACAACGAACACGTTTTTATGTTGCGGTCTCCATGAGTAAGGCAGTTATCAGAATGCAATTTTACTAATACTTATATTTAATTTTATCAACTCTCGTGACATGCCAGTGACGAGACCTGTGTAGATATGTTTATACTATTAATCATCCAATTCAAGGCCCAAGAGCTACTGAAATTAAAGGACAAAATGAGGTTAAGGGCTTAAAGAGAAGAGAATCGCCTATTTATAAGGATATGTAGGATAGATAACGTTTGGCCCTACACTTGAAGAAGTTAAGATTGTAGCGGTCGGGAAAACATACTCTCAGGAATCTATTCCACAAAGTAAGAGTTCTATGGAAGATGCTGTCTAGGTGGAGCTTCTTCCTTACTAATGGAATACGAAGAGAATAATGATAAGTCGACCCTGTGCACGTGGTATGACGGTGAAGGTGTGAATTGCTGAAACCAAGGACTGTATATCGTTTGAATATTTGCCATGGATAGAGCGATAAAATAGAGAGACGCTTAGATGTAAAGGTCTGAACTGGTGGAACTAAGGAATGTAGCTCCTCCGAACATTTGCCATGGAAATAGCGATAAAGTAGAGAGACGCTTAGATGTAAAGGCCTGAACTGGTGGAACTAAGGAAAGTAGCTAGGCTGAACATTTGCCATAGAAATAGCGATATAAATGTTGTAGGGTGGAAAATAATTTTACATAATTTTTCATAAATGCCTTTGAACTCTGTCATGGTTGTACAGTGATGTCTGGGAAGCTCCAGGCAGTATTTGATAATAAAACAGAATTAAAAAGGACTGGGTTATTATTTTCTTCTATGCAGTTGTCGGTGACCTGAACGGACACTCAAACATCATTCAAATAGTTTTTTAAGTTACCATAGAATTGATGACCCAGACTTTAAAACGTTTTCTTCAAGTAGTTGTTTATTGAACTTTTGTGCTTCCGTAACTTGGCCTCACGGGGAGTTTTAAACTGTTGTCTGTCAGCCGATCCATTTTTACTCAATTACTCATCACTCTGGTATGCGGCTGACTACCCCACCCTACACCTGAATTAACCACCCACCTGCCCACTTGCCCAACAATATAGCTTTCCACGCCACTCCCTACACCTAACACCCTCATCTGCTGCCCTTACTTACATACCTACCTGATCAAACCGGACGACACTACATACATTCCAACGTATTACTACGTACCTGTGTTGGTACCTAATTGCCTGTCTGTTCTTAAAGCTATCATATATCCTTACTTTCTGCTTTTCATTCTTTCTTTTGACCAATTTCTTTTTATTTATCATTTCTTTCTTACTTTCTTTCTTTCTTTCTTTTCATCGCTTTGTTACTTTTGAATAATTTCTTTTTATTTATCATTTTCTTTCTTTCTTTTCATCACTTTGTTTCTTTTGAACAATTTATATCTTCTTTCTTTCTTTCTTTCTTTATTTATTTTAACCAATTTCTTTTTATTTATTATTTTCTTTCATTCATTTTTTCCTTCTTTCTTTTTAACTAATTCTCTTTAATTCCTTCTTTCTTACTTTCTTTAATTCGTTTTTCATCGCTTTCTTTATTTGAACAATTTTTTTTGGTATTTATCATTTCGTTTTAACCCATTACCTTTCTTTCTTTCTTTTTCTGTCTTCCTTTTTTCATCGCTTTCTTTTTGGGCCAATTTCTTTTTATTTATCATTTCTTTCTTTCTTTCTTTCTTTTCATCGCTGTGGTAATAAAATAAACACATCTCATCTCCCCTCTCGCTTGTAACCATCCATTATAATAAAATAAACGTTTTTCAGCGCTAAAGCTGAATTAGTCAAATAAAGTTTCATAAGTTTCTACTTAGAGTTGTTGCTATATTACAATCGTTTTTTCTTTTGAGCAATTTCTTTTTCTTTCTTTCATTCTTTCTTTATATTTCTTTCACATGCTTTTTCCTTTCTCCCCTTTATTATCTCAGTTTCCTTTTCCTCTTGATCACATTCTTCCTTGTCTTCTTTTCTTTCCTATTAATCATTATTAAATATACAAAACATATATAGCTCTTGAAAATACATTTCAATTGAGCACTGTTGAGTGATAAGCTAATTCTATAAACAACAGCCACCTGCACTAATCCAAAGCTCTTCAGTAAAATGAATGGAGCACTTTGGCTGATTGGCATTTGTTTACATTTGTAAAAACAATACGCTAGATTTAGTTGTGTAACTCTACCGAGGGAAGATAGCTCTAGCTGACACCAAATTAGTTGTGTTTCAATCCTGGCTTGAGGCATTCGGATGTCTAGTCGCACTGAGGAGCTGTGATACAGCGAAACAGTACTGTCTGTGAATGACATATATATATATATATATATATATATATATATATATATATATATATATATATATATATATATATCAAGTAGGTATTATTGGACAATACCGACAATGCCTGGTGTCTAACTTTTTTATTTAGGTTTTACAACTTCTGACTAATTTGTTTTATGTCAGAATAAAAAATGGTAAACTTTCTGTTACGCTCCCCCCTTTGAGTAACTTTTAACAGTTCTTCATTTAAAAGAGAGCTCCCTCTTAAATGGTTATTCCTGTAATTTGTCGTTAATTCGTTCTTTTTTTGTTCTTATGAGAGAACGCCGAGATTTTGTTGTATTATTGTCTTTCTTCGCTGTAGGGTCATATAAAAAAAGGTGAAAGCAGAAAAGGAAGTTTCCCATTTTTAATTCAGACATAAAACAATTTAGTTAGAAGTTGGAAAAACTAAATAAAACGTTGGACAGATAGACCTTGTCTGTGTATATATAAATATATATATATATATATATATATATATATATATATATATATATATATATATATATATATATATATATATATATATATATATATATAATAAATGTGTATTTGTGTAGCAAATCCCGCTTTTATACAAGTTTTATACAAGCTAAAATCATATATATTTTTGTGTGTGTGTTCGTATCTATGTAGTGACAAATAATGCATAAAATAAATACTATTACTTATTTTCTACGCTTTTAAAGACACACTTACTCAGTTTATGTAATTGGTAATTCCGTTGGTAATAAGTCATGTGTGTCGCTTTTTTCTCTCACTCGATTGCAATTCTCGCTGTATATATTTCTAATGAAGTTAACCGTAATTGGATATTTTTTCAATAAAATACAATGGAGAATGTTTAGGCTGCTAAAAAAAAAACCACTAAAGAAAGAACATTTCTCGTATTTATTGAATTACTGATAGTCAAATGTCGTCCGTTGGCATTACTGCTGAAATGAATTACGATTAATATGATGGCCATTTCTTTATATCCCGTAATTGTCAAGAATCGCTTCATTTTGCGTTGTCCAGAATATGATAAGCAAGGTGTAAAATCTTTTATCACCTCTTTCCATTTTAATGAGAAACGTTCGAAGTTTTTGTCAGACATTAAGCGAGTTTTCGAATTCCGCGTAAAACCGAAGGCATTAAGAAGAGGAGGAGGAGGAAAACAATGGAGAGGAAGAGGAAGAAGAAGAAAGAAGAGGTGGAGGGGAAACAATGGAGAGGAAAAGGAAGAGGAAGAAAGAAGAGGTGGAGGAAAACAATGGAGAGGAAGAGGAAGAAGAAGAAAGAAGAGGAGGAGGAGGAAAACAATGGAGAGGAAGAGGAAGAAGAAGAAAGAAGAGGTGGAGGGGAAACAATGGAGAGGAAAAGGAAGAGGAAGAAAGAAGAGGAGGAGGAAAACAATGGAGAGGAAGAGGAAGAAGAAGAAAGAAGAGGAGGAGGAGGAGGAAAACAATGGAGAGGAAGAGGAAGAAGAAGAAAGAAGAGGTGGAGGGGAAACAATGGAGAGGAAAAGGAAGAAGAAGAAAGAAGAGGAGGAGGAAAACAATGGAGAGGAAGAGGAAGAAGAAGAAAGAAGAGGTGGAGGGGAAACAATGGAGAGGAAAAGGAAGAGGAAGAAAGAAGAGGTGGAGGAAAACAATGGAGAGGAAGAGGAAGAAGAAGAAAGAAGAGGTGGAGGGGAAACAATGGAGAGGAAAAGGAAGAGGAAGAAAGAAGAGGTGGAGGAAAACAATGGAGAGGAAGAGGAAGAAGAAGAAAGAAGAGGAGGAGGAGGAAAACAATGGAGAGGAAGAGGAAGAAGAAGAAAGAAGAGGTGGAGGGGAAACAATGGAGAGGAAAAGGAAGAGGAAGAAAGAAGAGGTGGAGGAAAACAATGGAGAGGAAGAGGAAGAAGAAGAAAGAAGAGGAGGAGGAAAACAATGGAGAGGAAGAGGAAGAAGAAGAAAGAAGAGGTGGAGGGGAAACAATGGAGAGGAAAAGGAAGAGGAAGAAAGAAGAGGTGGAGGAAAACAATGGAGAGGAAGAGGAAGAAGAAGAAAGAAGAGGAGGAGGAGGTAAACAATGGAGAGGAAGAGGAAGAAGAAGAAAGAAGAGGTGGAGGGGAAACAATGGAGAGGAAAAGGAAGAAGAAGAAAGAAGAGGAGGAGGAAAACAATGGAGAGGAAGAGGAAGAAAGAAGAGGAGGAGGAAAACAATGGAGAGGAAGAGGAAGAAGAAGAAAGAAGAGGAGGAGGAAAACAATGGAGAGGAAGAGGAAGAAGAAGAAAGAAGAGGTGGAGGGGAAACAATGGAGAGGAAGAGGAAGAAGAAGAAAGAAGAGGAGGAGGAAAACAATGGTGAGGAAGAGGAAGAAAGAAGAGGAGGAGGAAAACAATGGAGAGGAAGAGGAAGAAGAAGAAAGAAGAGGAGGAGGAAAACAATGGAGAGGAAGAGGAAGAAGAAGGAAGAAGAGGTGGAGGGGAAACAATGGAGAGGAAGAGGAAGAAGAAGAAAGAAGAGGAGGAGGAGGAAAACAATGGAGAGGAAGAGGAAGAAGAAGAAAGAAGAGGAAAACAATGGAGAGGAAGAGGAAGAAGAAGAAAGAAGAGGAGGAGGAAAACAATGGAGAGGAAGAGGAAGAAGAAGAAAGAAGAGGAGGAGGAAAACAATGGAGAGGAAGAGGAAGAAGAAGAAAGAAGAGGAGGAGGAAAACAATGGAGAGGAAGAGGAAGAAGAAGAAAGAAGAGGAGGAGGAAAACAATGGAGAGGAAGAGGAAGAAGAAGAAAGAAGAGGTGGAGGGGAAACAATGGAGAGGAAGAGGAAGAAGAAGAAAGAAGAGGAGGAGGAAAACAATGGAGAGGAAGAGGAAGAAGAAGAAAGAAGAGGTGGAGGGGAAAAAAAGGCGGCGGAAAAGAATAAAGAAAAAAGTGGAGAGGGAGAAAAATAGATGGAAGGGCAAGACAGAAGAAGTGAAGAAGAAAGACTAGAAAGAATGAAAGAAAGAATATGCGAAAAGGGAAAGAAAGAATAATTGGCGGAGAAGATGAAATAGAGGAGAGGAAGAAGATAAAAGTGGGGAAGGGGAGAATACAAAGGAGAGAAGAGAAGAAAGAATAGGCGAAGGAGAGAAAGAAAGGTTAAAAGGGAAAAGAAAGAACAGGTGAAGGTGGAGAAGATAGAAGAGGATGCGGAGAAGGAAAACCAGTAGGTGAACGGGGAGAACAAAGAAGGTGAGAAGAAGGAAGTGGAGAGAAAAGAACGAATGCGAAGGAATACAGTGAAGAGGTAGATGGAAAAATGAGAGAAAATGAAGGGGAACAGAAAATAGTTCTTGATGGGAAAGAAAGAGGGAAAGAAAGTTTGGAGGGGAAATAAAGAAGTGATGGGTTGGAAAAGAAAGAAAGTAAAAAACAGTAAGAAAAGTTTTCTGACGCCGAGTTTTGCAGCTACCATTATGCGTTGTCTCTGTTTCGAACTGGTTTATCTTCTTGAAAGGAAAACAATCAAAATGTCTGTTCATTTTTTTTATAGTACCAATTTACGGCTCAGATCAAGCCAAAAATGGAATACTTTTGCCATATATGGACAGCAGCTATCTAGTATTCACTGTCCAGTCTCGATAGAGTCCAAAAACGTCTCTGCGTCCTTGTGGGTGACAAATTATTTTCCACCATACAACTGCTTTCTCACAGACGAAAAGTCGCAAGCCTCTGACTGCTCTATCGTTATTTCCATGGAAATTGTTCAGACATACTACACCCCTTTGTTCTAGCAGTTCTAACATTTCACGGCCAGTTCCCACACATTGTAGCGAGCCAACCACATTTTCTTTGTATTCCATTGGAGAGATAGAAGTTCCACTCGAAAAGCTTTTCCCCATGAACCGCTGCTCTGTGGACCAGACTACCAAGAGGATGTTTCCCTGACCACTACAGTCTTAATCAGGTCAAATCTAGGGTTAACCATATTCTTCCCCAAACTGCACCTCTTACTCCGTAACCCTCTACGGCAGTAGTTGACTGAGATTGTACACGGTGAACATCATTGTGAGAAAAAGAATGTTAGAAGAATCAAAGCAGTAGATGCAAAAACCATTTGGCACGTGCTGGTGAGGATGGTCTGGGATTAGGATTGATATTCTTGATAGAATATAATCTCAACATGTTAATTTGCATTTTCAGAGAAAGGATAGGTGAATAGCGAATAAATGATACTAAATGCTGAAATCATGAAGTAAATATCGGTTACCCACGGTGAGAGAAAGAAATTATCGCTGAGAGGTAATGAAGCAGAGGAACTACAAGATTTCGTTAAGCACGTTCAATGACATGTCAGAATATATATATATATATATATATATATATATATATATATATATATATATATATATATATATATATATATATATATATGAAACATAAGTTGAAAATGTAACTGGAGTCTTCAAGAATATTTAGAGTAACATTACAGTACAAGTTTTACTGTTCTATGATTTTCAAAGCTTCAAAGTGATATGGAGAGAAGTGTGGGTATGGCATGATCTGTTTCACGTCGAATATATATATATATATATATATATATATATATATATATATATATATATATATATATGTATGGCTTGAGATTTCGTTAACATCCTTCAGCGACTTGAAAATATATATATATATATATGTGTGTGTGTGTGTGAAATGTATATATATATATATGTATATATATATATATATATATATATATATATATATATATATATATATGCAATTTTTTTATATACATTATATATGCGCGGTAGTTATTGGAAAACGCTCAATATCAGTGATAGAGCTAACATATATATATATTTAAGATAAACATTCCAGTCAACACAGAGCGGCGACAGTCGGTCGCATGCTTAAACTCGTAATCCTAAGGTCCTATATATATATTTGTCCGATGATCGCAAATAGCGTGAAACCCAGGGTCACAAACACACATCAGTCCAACTAAATAGTTGGATTGATGTGTGTTTGTGACCCTGGGTTTCACGCTAAACCTTTCATTTATGTTCTCCCGACTCCTGACGAGCCGTTCTTTATTTTTGTTTTAAATATTCGGGTAAATTGCTGTACTACTTAGTGAAATTGCCCATATATATTTGGTAAACTCCAAGAATATCAATTCCAGGAATGAAATTCTTTGCTAGAAGTAATATCAATAAAATGATCCTTAACTGTTGAAACTCTATGTTTTCATTCTACTACATGTTATTTCATGTGTATTTCCTGTAGAATTTTACAACTTTGAAATTAAATGTGGGTGTCGACAGGTAGCGATGCAGTTAGCTATTTTTACCACCATTTCAAGGAGCCGTCTGTGTGTGGCTATCTAAAATTGATAAAGAAGAGAAAATAGTAAGAGATATCAAGGAACCTTGACATTCCCCAGAGTATATTGGTTGGGCCTGAAAATATCCATTACGTTAGATGCAGTCTGTTATTTAGTGCTTATTTCCCCTCTTTTTGTCTCCATTTTAATTTTTGTGTCGCTTTCTTGAAAACATAAGGCTTTCCCTTGTCTGCTGCACGTTTCAAAATGGCGCTTATCTTTCAGATATATCAGTACGGTGACCGAAGTTCGTTTTTCTTCAACACGGATTGGTCACTGAGTGGATAACTGCCGATAATGTCTAATTAAATATTTGATAATCACAGAATGAGAACGATAGGTGGTGCTTTTGAAACTTTTTTTTATTTATTAAAAATATTAAAA
Organism: Acanthosepion esculentum; assembly: GCA_964036315.1. Lineage (NCBI taxonomy): Eukaryota > Metazoa > Mollusca > Cephalopoda > Sepiida > Sepiidae > Acanthosepion > Acanthosepion esculentum. The sequence continues at coordinate 7,914,278 of OZ038488.1, forward strand.
ACAACAAAGACATATATATTTGTATACACATGTATCTTTATTACTCCAGGCGTTATTTTTAGTGGATCCCTGTATTTGAGTAGATAGACACTCCTTTTTATTTTAAACAGTATTTATTTCGTCTGCCGGACTGCAAACTCGATAAAGAAATGTTTTTCTAGAGTTTTCGGGTCGGCAGACAAAATAATATTGTTTAAAATAAAGCAGAGCGTTTACTCAAATACGGGTATTCACTAAAAATAACGCCTGGGGTAATAAAAATATGTCGGATTAAAAAATAAAATGAATTAATTCTTGCGAAATTCCTTTCTTTACGTTTAGGTTACGAAACTGAGTAGATGTGCCTTTCGAGAAAACCTGAACACGTGGGTGTGCTTTAAGGGCAAATAGAACCTTGCGTGATTGTGAGGCTCTTCGGTTAAAGTACACCCGAATAGACGATGGTTTCTCCTGCAAAGGTGGGCGCAGGTTCGAATCATGCTTGAAGGCACATTTTCTTTAATAAGTTTTATATATAAAATATTGTTTAAAATAAAACGGAGCGTCTACTCAAATACGTGTATCCACTAAAATGACGTTTGAAGTAATAAAACGGAGAGAGTGTCTGTATGAACTTGACGTAAGTTCAATCTAGATTGTATTCAGCCTTTAATATTGTATATTATTTGTGTTTTATAATTTGTATTGCGATATATTATCTCTCGATTTTAGCTCTGTTGAGTGAGGTCGAATCCGATCAGCTGCGTATGTTTTATAATTTTTTTCTTTACTTTTATTTTTCCTTTTATTTTTTTATTTTTATCATGAAGATAAATTGGTCTTACCGTTTTTATTTTTATTTTTATTTTTTTCCATAATAAAATTCTGTACTCCACAGAAAATTATGAAGTAATAAAAATATGTCGGATTAAAACTAATAACCATTAATTTTTTAGAAAATCCCCTCTCTCATTTTATTACTTTAAATGTTAATGCTGGAGACTTCAGGGGTTATTGGCCCTCGTTCGATGGCGTTCCTTCGGAGGATTGGCGCGATTAAGGAACGAGCCTCGCGAAACGGAGTGGCTCTTGCAGCGTGTCTCCCTGGCGACGGTTCGAGGTAATGCTTTTTCCATCATAGCGGCTGGCAGAGGATAGAAAAAATTGTTTATAGTTACGTTGTTCTGAAATTGTCATCATTGGTCGACTGAACTTGCTTTGTTTCAATGACTTTTGTTTTGTTATTATTAATTACTTTATACCCATTATTATTAAAAAAAAAAAAATCGGCTTCCAAAAAAAAAAAAAAAAAATTTTTAAAATATAGGGTAGCGAATTTTTGCTTTCATATCAGAAACAAACATCGTGGTATTATGATAGGTTAGACATTTTAGAGACACGGAGCTACCTTTCGCCTGAGTTAGAAGAACGGGGTTGATTTTTTGAAAAAGGAAGAAACTAATTTGGCAAGAAAGGACAGAAACAAAAGACGTCTCTACTGACCTTTCATTGTAAAAGGCCTGAAAGAATTCCTTGTGTAGAGACTAGTGTTTGCTAGAGTTACAGACATAAAGAATAATTAAAAAAAAACAGAGTTGTGTAGTAATTGCCAATAATAAGTAGTTGTTTATTATTATCAGAATGGTTTTGTGAGTTGAATTCGTTTTCTATTAGAAAGGTTCACCACAGGCCTGTCGGGTATTCAATTTGACAGGTAAACGCAACACCAGTTGGAACATACCAGAGAACAGATTACAGCTTGTGTGAGAACATTCACAAGTCGTCATTCTTCTGTAAGGATTGTCATAGGTAAATGTAACCGGACAGTGATATCAAGGAAGACTGTTCCGAGTTTTTTAGGCCTGTCCTGTCGTCACTTCTACAATTGGATTAATATATATATCATGTTTTGCAGGAAGATTGTTGGCTTTGAAAACTGACAATCACGTTCCTATTTCAATACAAAATCATTTGGTTTTAATAAGACATTTATTTCCGAAAAATGAAAAAGAAATATGTGATGCGTGCAAAAATATTTAGCAATTTTTTGTTAACAGAAACAGTTTTTATGTCGTGTATTTAATCTCTACATGGCAGAATAAAAATTCAGCAAGAAGTACATTTTCACACATCTAATAATGGTAATTTTAAAGCTGAATGAAACATTCGGCATTCACTGAATGAGAATTTAGACTTGCACTCGCTTGAAATTTATGAAATCTTTCTCTTAAAATATTTTTCAGGAAAATAGGTTTTTCAAATTTTGCCGCTGTTAATGTTCTTTCGAGTTCTGAGCGGGGGGGGGGTTCATTCCTTGGCCTTTTCGGGGGTTGAGTGGAATGTCAGCATCTTGATCATGTCATTATTCTATCTCCGAGTTACACGTGCTATCAAATTTTAGTTGTTGCTGCTGTTGGAAGTCCTCAAGTGATTCGGTGTGGTTTCTGTTATCAGATACAGTTCTTTGTGATTGTGTAGCGCCAGTCCATGAAGTTCGATGACGGGTGGTCCTCACTAAGGCCTACACGCTTCATTCGTTCGAAACCATCGATCTAAGAAAGCGGTTGTATATAGCAGGCAGTTTAGAGATTTCTGATCAAGTTTGGCGCCAAGCAGGACATCTACACGAAAGTTTCGATCTGACGATGTTATTAAAGAACATGACTTGTATTTTTGGTTAATATTTTGGTTTTGCAGCAATTTTCGGTATTGAACGAAACTACTTCTAACAAAGCCTATTCTATATTAAATTTCAATTTTATCTCCTATACTAAATTTTTATAACTGATCCTTACACTGCGGAATTTGAAGTGATTAGTATTTGCTAATTCTACATCATGGATATTTATTGTTATATACCGCACCTATGAACACTAATGGGTATGTCCCAATCTTCATAAATACGTTGGACAGTATTGTAAGCGGAGGTAATATGCTAAATAGTTCACCAATAGCAGTGGTTTACCTAATTCATGCCCCTGGCGAGTATTGTATTTTGTTGATGTTATAAAGATTGCCATTTCATTTCCAACCTCCGTTTTGGTTATTCCTCATTCAGTAACCTTTTCTAGGTTACAACATTTATGAAATATTCAGGGTATGCGCCATCATTGTTTTTATTCCAATTCGAGATCATTAAACATGTCGGATATAATAATGGCAAACATTTTGATGAGTTCCCATTAATAATTGTTTCGAATTCTAATTCAGTTTAATTACGGAAGTTTAATTAATTAATGATGAATGGATACTGAATATTCTCGACTCAACTTCCAATATTTGATTAAATACCTAAACATTGCAATTTTTGTCTGTGAACTTTACAACTCTTCCTTGTTATACAGACTAGTTTAGTATGTGTTTTGTGTGTGTTTGTTGTGTGCTTATGTGCGTGTCTGTGTGCGGAGCTGTGTATATTGTTCTTGCTTTATGAGTGAGTGTGTGTGTGTGTTCATATAGGAAAGATTTTATTTTCTATTCTCAAAGAGTTATTCATTTCAGATTCTTCTTTTTCTATGTGGATTAATTAATGGTTAATTAAATAAATAATAAACAAATTACGAAAATGTACGAATGCACAAATCGCCACAATTAAGCACATTTGATAATACAGAGCAAAATAATTAATGAATAAATACAAAATACCCGATGCAATCAATAATAAAAATGACAAGATACAATAACGGCATTCTGGCCCATAATGTGCTCTATTTAGAATACTTTAAAACAAGGTTTCTCAACGTGGGTCATATGGCCTTTTTGGGGCATGAGGTATTTTCAGGGGCCACAAGGCCAATTTTGAAAAATGGAGGGTCACGAAGAGACACAGAAAGTTTAGGACACACAATATATATATATATATATATATATATATATATATATATATATATATATATATATATATATATATATATATAATGGAGTATTTCGTAATTAATAATTATTATATAAAATAAAATATTAAATTTATTAAATATTAAATTAATCTAAGCCATTTTGTTATCATAAATATTTATTTATTGTATTTTTTTCATTTGATCTATGCAAAATGGGCGTTTTTAGTTTTCAGTTTCTTAAAATTTAAAACTCATAATTTAAAGTTTAATTAAGGTATGTTTTCACCAACTTGTCTTTCAATTTTTCTTTTTTGTTTGTAATTATTCATTTCCCTATGTGTCTGCTATGCATGGCCTTACTCTCAAATGAAAGTATGCGTCCTTGCAAATTGGAAACAAAACTGGAGACTGCGCATAGAGACAAGAAAAACAAGCCGTTAGGTTTCTTCAAGGAGTTACTTGATGAGTTCCAAGAAAGGATGACAGTGAATCATATGTTTAACCAAAAAGCGGCAAAATAGACAGGAATGTTGGCTTCTGACATTATAGCAAATTTGATTGCAAAAGCTGGTAAGCCTCATATTATTGGTGAATCTCTGGTCATGCCTGCAGTGGCCGTAGTGCTTTCAACAGTCATGAATCAGATTCCAGAAGTGGTAGCCAGTGTCATTCCTCTGAGCAACTTATCAGCATCACGACGCATTGATGAAATGGCAGATGATGTTGAAAACCAATTAGTCTCAAAACTGCAGGTGAAAGAGTTCTCACTTCAACTCGACGAATCTTCTTTAGCTGATAATTCTGCTTTTTTTATGACATTTGTGAGGTTTCTTGATATGTCAAGAACTACTTTTTGCAATGAAACTAACGACTGACACTAAAGGTGAATCCATCTTCAAAAAACATGAGGACTATTTTGAAGGGAATAACATTCTATTCAAGAACATTATGGTTGCTGCTATGATTGGAAGGTATCGGGGATTCAGTGCTTAAAAGAAGCTGTTCCTAATGTGAACTGTGTGCACTGTGTTGTTCACCGGCAACACCTGGGCGCCAAACACCAAGCAGGACGTCTGCATGAAGCCCTTATGCATGTTATCAACGCTGTCAACTTGATAAAAAAGAATGCACTGCAAGAATCGCCTCTTTCAGTAATTATGTGAAAAGAACAGTGAGGAATTTGAACGACTTGTGTTGCGCACTGAAGTCCGGTGGCTGTCCAAGGGTAATTGCCTGCATCGTTTTGTTGCACTTTGGGACAGTGTTATTTCTTTCTTGAGGGAAACAGAACTTGGACAGAAACTTGTTGATGCAAAGAGTGATATCTTCTACCGGTCTGACATATTTGAAAAGCTAAATGTCTTGAACAAAGAACTCCAGGGAAATGACTCCACCCTGTTTTCCTGCGAGAAGGCAATTAACACATTTAACGGGAAACTAAAGCTGTTCTGGTTGATACTTGGGAGACGGGAGTTTACCCAGTTTCATTCCCTAGCAAATATATCCACCGATCTATTTGTTGATGACCTAGCAGTGTATACTATTTACATTATTCGAACTATTGTCCTCATCCTTGTTGTCATATTTATCACAATGTTTTGACCGTGGTTGGAATGTCGAACTGAACCCTTTATTTTTCTCGCTGGGGTAGTCTGTTCTAGTTCCACGTGCTATGTCTAATGGATGTCAGTTATCAGTTATCTCCTGTTAATTCCCCTCTCCAAGTTATCCACTGCCTTAACCAGGTATTGAACTCACACCTCTTTGACACGTGGAACTAGAACAGTCTACTTCAGCGAGCGAAATAAAGAGTTCAGCTTGACATTCCAATTAATTATTTATCCAAATAATATTATTCTTTGATTTACAATTGAAATTAATTTTCGGAAACCGTTAAAATGCCAAGAACTAAACAGATTAGTATTGAAAAAAGCCCAAGTGGAAATTCTTTCTATAGAAGGGTATTCCGAATGTCAGATTGCTAGAAAATTACAGATCTAAAAAGATGGGGTGCCTTATTGCCTTCAGCGACATGCAGAAACCGGCGTAAATGTTGACAGAAAAAAGATCTGGGAGGCCCAGAGTAACATCTATTGCAGACGACAGATACTTGATCGTGTCTAGTAAAAGGAACAGAAGAAAAATAGCTCTCCATCTAACTGCTGATTTTAATTCTACACGTCAACATCCAATATCTGTTATGGTTGTTAAGAAAATACTTGTTTCTTTTGGGCTTAAAGGATGTGTATCAGTTAAGAAATCTCTATTACATAAGTTAAAAAGACTAAAATGGAAACAAGACAAGAATTGTACTTTAGAAGATTGGAAGAGGGTAGTATGGACTGATGAGTCCAAATTTTACCTTTTTGGAGGTAAACGAAGAGAGTTTGCTAGACAAACTGCTTCCAACGAATGAGTAAAAATTCCATTGTACCAATTCCGTTGTGCCAACTGTTAAGCATAGTCGTGCAGCTATAATTGTTTGGAGATGTTTTGGAGGTGAGATTGCTGGAGACTTTGTTCAAATTAAGGCCATTATGCGAAAGGAAGAATATCATTCAGTACTGAGGAGGTATGCAATTCCTTCTAGCTGCCGGATTATTGGACAAAATTATGTTTTGCAACAAGATTATGCTCCGAAACACAGCTCAAAACTGTGTCAAATTATCTAAAGCCAAAGAAAGATAAGGAAATGTTTTGAAACCATGACTTGTCACCCTCAGTCTCCAGGTCTTTCACCACTTGAACTAGTCTGGGAAGAAATTGATCGTTAACTTCGAAATGAATTGCCTAAGAATAAGTAAGAGTTCATTATACATTTCCACACTGCTAGGGAATGACTTCCACCAACATACTTTTACAAGTTACTCGAAAGGATGCTAAGAATTTGCTCATGGCAGATTCTTTGATGAAAAAGAAAATATAAATTTGCTTTATTTTATATTCATTTTGATTTAAATTATTGCTTAATTGCATGAAGACGTAGAAAAAATAAATTTCTTTCTTTAAAGACATAAAACTTCATTAATTTTTCAAGTTTAGAAGTAAAAATCAAAATGTCTTTGTGTGTGTGTGTGTGTGTGTGTGTGTGTGTGTGTGTGTGTGTGCGTGTGTGTGTGTGTGTATTTGAAATTTGACCAGATAAGAACTAATCTTATCCCTTCTCATACCGCCATGGTGACTATAGTTTGTTTTCGTATTAAAGTAATGTTAGAATTTCTTAGACTGATTCTAATATAGTCTCAAAGGAGATCAAGCCTCGCCAGTCGTAAGACTTGCTCAACACAATGTTACTACTACGACAACAGTTATTCTTATCCCAACGTCCATTTCTCATTGGGCAGTAGTAAGCTAATCAGTTTTTAATAATTTCACCCCAAAGCGATAAGCACAAAGAGTTATAATGTGCAAATAATATGAGAAAAAAACTATTAAGGAGAGAACAATAAAAGAACAGGAATTAAGAAGAAAACCATTGACATTGCAATTAAATGTTTGAATATCAAAGTTGATTGCGAAGCAAGGAGCCGAAGAGAGTTCCACAAGCGAAACGTGTGAGAGGAGAAGCCGTTTGCATAGAACTTATGGTTAGATCTTGCCGTTTAAACTGTAAAATGAGGTGACCTTGCCGCCAAACTAGTACCACCAAATCTAGGTAGCATAAAGAAAAGTTCACCAGAACAATTACCATTACAATTATATTTATAAAGAAGACACAGGGGAGCTATGTTAGGGCGGTGAGAAGTCGAAATGCCATGTCTAGACCAAAAACATTGCATATTTTTCTTTGTATTTTATAAAGAATTTCTAAACACATAGGAACATGAACACAGGATTAGTTACATTCAGGTCACCTTTTTTCCTTAGCGTAAGATGCTACAAATCCAAAATATTAAATTGTAGTCATGTTCTTAAATAGATTTATCAGGTCGAGATTCTCACGTCGTTGGCATACATGGCGTTCAGGTCGTTCTGAAATGTCTAAACAATCCTTAAATATCCGCCTTCTAGATCAATGATTAAAAATGTCTTCAGGCGAATGGATGCTTTATGTCTTAAAGAAAACAATCCTTCCTCAGACTCTATAGAATGGCAAATAACAAAATATACATCACTTGAACAATTCCAATATGAAGAACAAAAGTGGGTGGCACATGTAACTAGAAGGAAAAAAATAATGATACAATCAAGACGTTGTTTTTTCACACGACTTTAAACAAAAGGTTAAGTCATATGAAGCTCTCATCAGTACTAGAAAGAGCTATATAATGCCGAGCTCGACAATGACATCTGTGTGTGCAGGAATAAACTCGAAGGTGACTGTGGACTCAAATGCGGGAACGGCAAAGACGCGTCCGCGATTGTGTCAGGGAAACTGGCCTGAAAGATTGGGTGCTTCTACTGACGCCTTCATTTTTGCACGGATCTCGTTGATGCTGTCACATCAGTTTGCTTCAAATGTCTCTGTTGCTTCGTACGTCAAGGCGCACCGTCCAGTTCTCTTCTGTACGCTCTCTTCAAGCTGCTTTGGGGCGATTCAGGTGTGGGTGATGTTGGCTTGAAACGTTCCGATGGCTTATCATGCTTTCTATTTCCCTTACAGTGCTCGCCATAGGGGAGGTGCTTTGGGATTCTGTCATTGTCCATCCGGGTAACATGCCCCGTCCATCTGAATTGGGATTTTTCGATCATGGCTTTACTGTTAGTGGTTTCTGTGTATTCCTTACCTCAAGATTTGTTATCCTATCATGCTTTTTGATGCCCAGGTTAGAGCGCATGCTTCACACGTGAAAGTGCTCTAACGGTTTGATGTGCCTTCTGTTCAGGGTTCAGGTCTTACATCCATAAAGTGTGAAGATAACTGTCTTGTAAACCTTGATCTTGGTAGACTGCGGGATGTTGTGTTGATTCAGAACAAGGGTTCAGCCTTTCCAAGATCTTGCCTTGTAGATCCTGGTGATGATCTCTTTGACGAGAAAGGCTTCGTTGAAAATGACACTTCCGAGGTATTTGAAATCATCCATAGTCTTCATTCTGTTCCCTCGATGGAGAAAAGCGACAACAATGGATTTGTTCTTTTTACGGTTTATCAACCCTTTGCGAATTATTTAAAAAAATAATTTAAAACATATTTTGGATTGTAAGAATAATTCTTTTTTTGCGAGTGAATATTTCATTAATAAATTTTTGAGAATAAGAAATATTTTTTCCAGATACAAGTCCTACTATTTAACCTATAGCTGGTGGATAGGAGATTAATTCATACTCTTCCCAAAGGTATTTGCGTGTAAGTGTATGTAGCGAAACCAACTGGTATTCGAACTCTGATTTCTGATTTCTCATTCCGAGCTGTTATCTATTACACCAGTTGCACATCCACCAATATGCTTGAGAAATCTAATGGCCTCAAAAACTGTTTTAATGTTCGACCAATGAATGCTGAATGTTTCCTGAATGGAAACTGTTAATTGCACCATTGCCATTAACATACGCTACATTTAGGTCTCAAGTGTTACTTGTTGTGCGAGGGGTACTGGGACGTTTTCAGTCCGACCCACTTTTCAAAATCTGTTTAAATGGCCAAAAATAATTTCGTAAAATCCGTTCTTGGTAAGAGCACGTACTTTTCAATATCTAGCGTGCAAAATCGAATGCTTCACTGAATGCCAAATTAGATTCGAATTTATTAGCAACTAACAATTGATCTTCGATGGATGTTAATTGTATTTTTATTGTTTTTCTAATGTAATAACGACGCGGTAAGCGTAATATCAATGTGATGTTTACAACTGACAATGGAGTGTTATATTTACTGAAATAATGCCCGGGTGTTGGTGGCTTAACGATTGTAAATATCTGTTTTCATGACGCAATTGTTCTAACGTATTATAACGTCGCATTATCATCGTCCAAGTCATAAGATAGTGTCCTGTTCGTATAACTCAATGTTCACTGAACGAATTAAATGTATTAGATTTATTTCAGAAATACACAAAATATTTCATTGATATTTGAATCTGGCAGAATTAACAATGGTCACTTTTGTTTTGTATATGAGAAGTAATTTTGTCCAGGTTGATATATCTTCTTTTTTTATTGTCATAGAACGTTTCTATTTTGGTTAATTCTGACTGACAATTTTACTAGAACGTTGCTGCTGTATGTTTACTTCAGTGTCTACTTTTACATTTACATACGCTTTATCCCTGATACTGACCACTTTTAAACCCATAATTGTAGCACACCTTAAAATTATATATATATATATATATATATATATATATATATATACATACGTACATACATACATATATATATATATATATATATATATATATATATATATATATATATATATATATATGTGTGTGTGTGTGTGTGTGTGTATTTAATTTGTGTGTGTGTGTGTGTGTTTGTATTTGGGCAGCAATCTTTCTTTTATACAAGTTTCGTTAAAAACGACTGACAAGATACTGCGGTCAGGTTTTTTAATTTAACTTTTCTTGTGTTCTTATAATTTTCTTCTTTTCTAGACATAAGTTATGTAGAAGTTGTCTGATATTCTGTATTGCGTTCATTTATTTCCGTACTTTATCAACTTTCATCAGAATTTAGTTTCCATGACAACTCTTTCTGAAGACATTTCAGATAATTTGAAAATATTTCATCAGAATTACTTTCCATATGACACAAACACCTTCATTAGATTTTTTACACGTGTTTGGAAACTTTTCGTTAGATTTTTTTCACACATTTTCATAAGGTTTTGCACATTTTTCTTATTTTCCCTGATATTTTTGGTGTGATTGTTTTTTATTTTTAATTTCTCATATATATTTAGAAAGCCTTGTGCTGTTCGCGTACTTTAAGTTTGCAAAGAATGCTTTGTATGCATCGTTTCTGTTTTCATTATCCTTCAGGCATTCTTTTGTATATTTTTCTTCGTCATCTACTGATTTTACAGTGGCTTGTTTTATTGCATTTTTTGCAAGCAATTGGCGTTTAAGGGACATTCGTTCTTTGATCTGCAGTTACACATCGGTTTGATCTGTGCAAATGGCTTGCTGGTTGTTCTGTTGTGCTTGGTTTATTATTTGTGTCATGTTGTCGATGCAAATGTAGCTGATCTTTACTGTTGAATATCTTGAATATTTTGTTGAATATCTTGTGGCGAGTGATTGATGGGAGGAAGTGTTTGTTTATGAGTTTTTTCTAGGTTTGTTTTAGTTTTTTCTGTAAGGTGAGTTAACCATATGACGTTTCACTTCCTGTTGACTTTTTGTGCTGTGGTGTGTGTGAGGTGTTACAAAAATTCCACTATCTTTTAGGACTGTTTCATAATCTTTTTTGGCTTCGCTGAAGATGATTTCCTTGGAAGAATTGCCAGATAATTGTCAGGTTGTTTGTCGTTGGGTTTTCTATATGGTTGATATGTAGCTTTTCTTATGTTGAATGTAACATATAGGAAATCTACTTCTTTTAGGTGAGTTTTTATATGTATGCAAAATCTCATGTTTTAAATTTTTTTAATAATTATTTTTCTGTTTTTTATGTCAAAGCTTCTTAAGTTTATGAGACGGTCATCTCTGTAGAAGCCTATATCATATACCTGTAAGCTCACAGGTTTCTGAACCATCAAAGCTTCCCATTGTAATGTCAATGATCCCTTCTTTCTTGAACCATTCGACTTCGTTGTTGAATAATAATGATTAGAAGTTAAATAGATAGACTGCGCTCTCTAGCCATATGTGGCAACCAGTCTAAGAGAAGGAAAATTTTGAATTTCAGACCAGGGAGAAGAAAATGGTAAACCACTCTGCTATCATTCCCAAATATGCATGGCAATCTACATATAATAACGAAGCAGGAAGCTGCGGAGAGCCATATGCTCTGAAACGAGATGGCATTAAAATAATATTCTAAGTTTTCATTGTGATATCGGCCTGGATTTTTCAAACCAGAGAATTACTGAAAAGTACCGAGAGCTGCTATCTTATATTTGACTTTTTAGCTTTGCCTGTTAATATGAGGTACAAGTATGCATAGAATGCGTTAGTGGCAGTTCAAATTGATATGCGATAATTCTATTGGTTAATTGAAAGAACAGCATATCATTCATTAAATGCGTTTGGGGAAAAATCAGGCGGAAGACTAGAAATTCTACCTGGGATGATGAATGTTTATTAGGAGAACTTCCATCAATACGGGTATACATCTGTTTTTTGTGGGTGGGTTGGAGAGAAAGAGAGAGAGAGAGAGAGAGAGATGGGGGGAGAGAGAGAGAGAGGTATCAAGTGTGAATTGCATTGAAGTTCTGTGGGAGCGGGAATTCTCATATGTCCTTTCATTTTCTTTCACTGATGGACTGGATAAACATTATTTTTGTTAGGAATCTTTTTTCTTCTCTCCAGAAATTGCGTTTTTTTCCCCTAATTTTTCTCGATAATAAAAAGAACACGTGTGTGATGCCACATATTTGATATTCCGAACTAAATGGATTTACCATTTTTTAGTTCCAGATGTTCTTGAGGGAATGTCGTAAACGGAAACATTTCCGTTTGGTCAGTCGTAATCTGAAATAGCAATAACGATAAGGAAAATATATTAATGGTGGGGGTACGTCTGATATCTGAAATAGATTCTACCAGTGGTCAGTTTTTGTACTTAGTTAAAATGTCAAGATTTCAGATGCTGACTTTCATAGCAAGCATTCCGTCTCTATTTTGGAAAACTGATGCAACTCATCACCCTTCGCAGATTTACCTATTATGGGTGTCATGTTACGCATGTTAACCCCCCACTGGCGTGCAAAGGTTTGGGGGAAATTACATAAAATGAGGATAAGCCTTCGTTTTATTAAGAATTTATGATTGTTTAGTAGTATGATTTTATCAGTCGTTTCTATAGACCTTGAGAATTGGGATATAAGCTGTTGCGTTTTCGTAGGTACCGTGTAGCAGAAGAAACACCGCTTTAAGCAACTTAGCTGAAAAATGCCATGTAAAACTATTGGGCCAATGAAAGGTCTCAGATGATAAAGTCATGATAATATGCAAATTTCTAAGTAGGAATTGTTTCATCTTATTAACACGAGTGTAAGGTGTCTTGGCAAATGAACATACTTGAATATCAGGGAACAATACTCAAACTATCCAAAAACGTTTGCTACCATTGAAGTGTTTTGCGTGCAAAGAAAACTGGAAAACCGCAACAGATAAACAAGAGAGATGCAAGAATGACTGTGAGTCTCGGTAGGAAATCCGAAATTAACACTGAGACAAGTAAGGAGTGAATACAGTCTAAACGGTGAGATTTCAGCGCATTATGAAAAAAAAAAAACTTGAACGGGTGTATAGCAACAACAAAAAAAAACCGTCATTAACCGAAGAGAAATGGAGTGGTCAAAAGAACATATAAAATGGCCTGTTAGGAAGTGGAAAAAAGTCATTTTTAATGATGAATGAAAAATAGATTTAGATTTTAATGCAAGAAGAATATGTAAGAAGACCAGTGGGAGATAGAAAAATATACGCTACATAACAAAGACTGTAGAATTTGGTGGTGATTGCATGAAAAGCTATGACAGAAGAAATTTGATACAAGTTGATTGAAACTGAAACAGCGAAAACTGTATTAGTTTACTTCGGTTTAACCTTCTGCCAGACGACGAGATTTCACAGCATGGCGGTGCTCATTGCCACACACCACGTACAACAAAAATGTTTCTAGTGGATGAAGACGGTCGAGTTTTGGAAGACTGGCCAGCACAAAGTCCTGATCTTCATATAATTGAACCATTGTGGTAGGAACGGAAGAAACAAGTGTTCCAAAGAAAACCACACAGTCACCAAGAACTCTGGTGTTGCTGCCAGGAAGAATAGAAAAAAAAACTCTCAATGAGAAAATCTGGACCTTGTTCCATTCACTGCTAAATAGGATTGAGACAATTATTCAAGCCAAAGTTAGCAACACTAATTACTAATTCCATACTTTGACATTTTGTATTTTGTGTAAAAATAAAGTCTACATTTTACAAAAGAAAATTCCTTTTTAACATTCGCAGGTGGGCCGGTATTTTTGCATGAATTTTCCCGCAGCAATATGCTCTATCAGCCACCACAGAGCATTAGCAAAAATTCAAGGAATTGTTTTCTGGACCTCAAAGATCAAAAATATATTAGTTTACTTCAGTCTAATCTTCTGCTAGACGATGAAAATGGAGACTTTTCCCATCATGATGATGCTCCTTGCGACACGTCACCGATAACAAAAATGTTTCCAGTTGATGAAGACGGTCAACATTTGGAAGACTGGCCAGCACAAAGTCCCAATCTCAATATAACTGACCCATTGTGGTAGGAACTGAAGAAACAAGTGTTCCAACGAAAACCATGCAATCTCCAAGAGTGTTGGAATTACTGCCAAAAAGAATTGCAAAAAATTCTCAATGATAAAATGTGGACTTCGTTCTATTCAATGTCACATCGGATTAAAACAATTATACGAGGCAAAGGCAGAAATACTAATTATTAATTCCATATTTTGTTTTGTATTTCTGTAATAATAAAGATTGCTTAATAAAAGAACTGAAAGGTGAAATCTTCACTGGTGGCCTAGTATTCTTGCATGGCTTTTTTCAGCATCACTATACTTAAGATGCTCTATCATCCACCATACAGCATTAACGAAAATGCAGTAACTTGTTTTCTGAACTTCAAAGATCTTAAAATATATTGAGAAAAGCATACTGCTAATCAATCTAAGTTTGAGGGCAAAATTTAAAAAAGAAATTAATTTACCAACGTGGCCCAGTGTAGTGTCATTCTTTATGATTTAATTTAATTTTAATTTAAGTTAATTTTATTTATGAAGATAAAGAATGAGTTGACTTACATAGCAATTTCCATAGATCATAAAATGTATTGAAAAAGCTTTCCGTAGTTTTTTAGGAGGTGATAGAATTGCAAACCCCACATCCAACTAATTTTGAATTCAGAGCCTTTTCATAGAAGGTCCACTCTGCTTTACTATTCTACTATCCTACTAATTAGCCCATAGCTTTGGGGAAGTGTAGGATTCTTTCTTAAGGGTATCTGTGCTTAATTGAATATAACGAACTCGACAGGAATTGGAACTCGGCTCTCCGATTTCCAATTCCGAGCCGTTAACTGTTACATCAGCCGCATATACAAGCTTACAGCACCTGATATTCCCAAGCGGTTACTCATCTAGGTACTGACCAAACTAGACGTTGCTAAACCTCAGTGATCGTACGAGAATATCAACATCTGTACGGGTTATTTAATGTCGAAATATTTTGAACATAATTCTATGGCCTGAACAAACTGTACATTGAACGTAATTGTATACCTTCAA
Source organism: Acanthosepion esculentum (assembly GCA_964036315.1). Classification (NCBI taxonomy): domain Eukaryota; kingdom Metazoa; phylum Mollusca; class Cephalopoda; order Sepiida; family Sepiidae; genus Acanthosepion; species Acanthosepion esculentum. The sequence continues at coordinate 7,929,469 of OZ038488.1, forward strand.
CTACAGATAATTTGAACATAATTTTATACTGTCAAAGTAAACGATTGTTTTATAGATATATGATTAGGATATTCATCTGTTGTATGTGTTGGTATAAAGCTATTTCTTTTAGGTAGAACATTATGTTAATGGTTTCAATATTTTCAAATAGTTTTCTCATGATATAGTATTCATGTCTTACAGGGGATAAGTGAAATGCGTTTCAAAGTGATTGCAGCTTAGTACATATACATGTATATGTTGGTTGTACATTTTGGTTGATCTTCATCCTTCAAGAAGTATGAATAGTACAGTATATACAATCGAGCTAACATTACTTCAGCCCTGAGTCCATTTCTAAACACTTGACTTCATTCGCCCAGGAACGGTTTTATTGTTCGAAGCTTGTTATTTGCACTGTCAGTCCAACGCTTCTGTTTAATGAAACTGGCTATATCATTTTTAGGTCCGCATAAGGGATCCTAAAACTAATTTCAAGGGTTTAATTAAATGGAGATTTTGCTATACTAAAAAGTTATTCATCTGACTGCCTGATGATTTTGGAGCATATGGTTATATTAATTCTGTATAGTATAAGTTTTTAATCAAGAATTCTTACACAATCGCCGAAATATATCAATGTTCATTTTTTTATTTAATGCCAAATAGAAATGAATATTGTTTGTCTCGCGAATGAAATAGCAGCGTTTATATTATCAGCTTTCAAAAAAGCACAGACTGTACAAATCTCTGGTAATTTCCATTCTCCTATATGGATGTGAAATGTGGACTCTGTTGGCAGGAAGGAGAGAAGCAGGGTGCAAGTGTTTGAGGACAAATGCATGTGAAAACTCCTTGGCAACTCTTACTGGGAATATAAAACCAAAATGGCTTTGTGCAGAAAAGGGTTGAAAGTTTCGTGGAACACAAGGAACCTCTTCTTGCCACTGTGAATCGGAGAAAAATGGCGTAGTTTGGACACATTATAAGGCACGACAGCCTGTGCAAGTCCATCATGCCAGGCACCGTTGAAGGAGGACGTAGTAGAGGACGCCAACGCAAAAACTGGTTAGACAACGTCAAACAATGGTAGGACTATACCAGAATTGCTGATGGCTGCCGTTGATAGACCGTTCTGGAGAAGATTTAGTGCGGCTTCTACATTCGGATTCGCTACGATTACAAAAGTCAAGGGGATGATAATGATGATGATATTACTTGATATATCTTGAAATCTTATTCCTCTCAAGTGGGATTTGATTTTTGGAAAGAGAAAAAGTCGCAAGGGGTGAGATCTGGTGGATATTGCGGTTGTCAGATATGGGGAATATTGTGCTTGGCTCCAAAATACTGAACAAGCCATTTTCACTGATAAAACTTCTGTGTTGTGATGAGGCGACCACACTCTACACACTTTCCTTCCAAGAACTGCTCTAAACAACAGAAGTGAACGAGAACGTTATAACTTAGTGTAGATGCGCTACAGAGTTTAAGGTCGATCTCTGCTAAGCGACTCCACTCGTACTTTTTAGCTCTGTTACCGTTGCAACAGTTCCGATACTTTTTCATCAAACATCGTAATAAAAAGACAAAAAAACAAAAGTGTTTGGCGATAATTTGTAAAAATATGCTACCTCTGTCCCATAATAATTGTTCCATTTAGTCCATGAAATGTGATGTAAATGTAACAAGTATTATGGGACACAAACAGTAAAAAATGCTACGACTGTCCCATAATAATTGTTCCATTTAGTGCATGAAATGTGATGTAAATGTAACAAGTATTATGGGACACAAACAGTAAAAAATGCTACGACTGTCCCATAATAATTGTTCCATTTAGTGCACGAAATGTGATGTAAATGTAACAAGTATTATGGGGCACAAACATTAAAAAATGCTACCTTTGTCCCATAAAATTTGTTCCATTTAGTGTATGAAATGCGCATTCAAATGCAACATCAATTACGGACACTCAATAGATTATCGATTTCATTGAATTAAAATACCTCAAATCAATTTTTTTCTCAGTCATTGCGGTCTTTGTTTATTTCAATAAAAAAAAAGCGGGAAAAAGACAGAAGCTATTAAATATTTTACAAGCATATGCAAGTATTTATATAAGTAAAAATAAGAAATGATATATGAATATACGTTAACACTTGAAATGGGATTACGATTTTAGCGTTTAAGTTGAATGGTGTGCCACAAAAAGGAAAACGCTAATAAAAACATCAGTGTCCACTTTCATGACAGTCGTAAATGAATATTAATGACAAACAATGGAGACTGCCGCCTTTCATTTTCCATTTAAATCTATTTTTTATTTCAAATTAACGACTTGGCCTCAGCGGCAGTTCGGAATGCAATGGTGGTGTACTTTAAGAAAGTTATGCAAAAAACAAACAATACAAAATGGATTCCGCTATCCGAGACAAATGAAATGACCTCTATTTTGTGAATGATTTGAATTCTGAGCTTAAGTGTTAAGGTCAAGTTGTTTTTGCAGCTTCTGCTGTTGAATCGGACGGATATACCCTGTTTTTTCCTTTGATGTTTTTAACAAACGGCTAGGTCTGCTTTCTGAAAACAAATGCAAAATTGTTGCTAAAAAGCTTGACATGGCAAGACCGATGGATCAATTTATGTGATAATAATCCGTTAAAATCTTTTTCTTTATGCGTTGTCCCCCCCTCAGGTCTTAGGCGATCATGGCTCTCCACAACTTCCTATCCTTTGTAGCTCTTAATTTTGTCTTTTTGTTATTTCTCCTAAACCTTTTTTCCGCCATCCGTTTACTCAAGCTCACTAAAGTATGTTATGCGTTGTTTTCCTTTGTCCTTCTTGCCCTCGATCTGCCCTGTGAGTATCAGATTTATCAAGCCCTCTTTTCAAATTATGTACCCAAGAAATTTCAACTGTCATATTCCTGACCATAAGTATAAGTTTCCTTTTTATTTACATTTTCTCTAAAACTTCGTCGTTTCTCACATGTTCTGTCCATGGTATACTCAGCATCCTTCTGCAGAGCCACATTTCTTTTGCTTCGAGTTTCTTCTTCATCTCTGAGGAGGTTGTCCAGAACTCACTGCCATAAGAGAGGACAGATTTCACGTAACAATTTAGTACCCTTTTCCTTGTTTCAAGCGATGTTTTTCTATTTCTTAGTACTTTGCTTAGCTTTTGGGATGCTTTCTTAGCTATCCCAATAAGCCTTCGGATTTCAGTGTCACACTTCCCGTTCTTTGTTAAAAAATTCCTAGATATTTAAACATTTCTACTTGTTTGATTTGGATGTCATCCTTTTGCTAACAACCAATGCATTCTGTCTTCTTGCAGTTGATGTTTAATCCTTTCTGTATCTGCCATCAACACTGCATCATCTGCATAAAATATTAGGCCACTGTAATAATTCGGATGTTAAAAGAGTGCAAGACATATTACACCAATCTTTCCTTCTGCTTGCAAAGAGGAGGTTGCTTAGACTTAATATACAAAGCCTGAAGCACTTTCAAATAATAACTGAGGGTACCAGGCAGGCTACTGTTAAAAAAAATTTCTCTGATAACAGACGAGGCATAAACTGGATTATTTATATGATGTTCTAAAATCGCAGAGTCAGATGTATTAAAAACATATGCTAATTTTCATACTCCCCTCAAATAATCTTAGCTGGTATTTGCTGATCAATTATTACCAATAATGGTGTCGTAGCTAATCTATTAGGGTAAAATCTGACCGAGTTATCACTGCAGACACCATTACCAACGTCACATTTCTACATCACCTAGAAAATACTGCTAACGATGCTGGACTCTGTATACCAAAGCCTCTAAAGCTGAATGCATAAACGTCAATGAACAAGGCTCAATACAAACTGTTTCAGAAAAAATCAATAAAAACTTTCGAATCTTTTACATACGTAGGGAGCGAAATACTTTCTACTGAAAAGGATGTGTTAATTTGCATAGCTAAAGCCTGGACCGCCTTGAATAAAATGGATGCAATCTGGAAATCTGATCTACTAGACAACCTCAAACGGAGATCCTTTCGTGTCACTGTCTTAATGTACGGTGCTACTAATTAGACACTACCTAAAACCTTGGCGGAATCTACACTCAGATACTGAGAGGTATAGTTAACATCTCTTGCAGACAACATCCAAATAAATCACAGCTCTATGGACTTATCTCTGATATTTCTACAATTTTACGCGAACGCAGAATGCGTTTTGCGGGATGCTGCTGGCGAACAAAACAATAACTAGCAAGTGATCTACTGCTCTGGACACCTAGCTTTGGCGCAAGGTGTGTTGGTCGCCCATTGACCAGCTATGTTATGACACAGAATTCCACCCTAATTAGCTTCTCACCTTGATGGTTGACGTGATGAATGTCTGAGCTCCTTTTCTTTCTTTTTATGTGCCATGTCCTTTCAGGACGTAGGCGATCATGGCTCTCCACCTCTCTCTATCCCTTGTAGCTCTTAACATCTCTCCCAGACCACGTTTTGTCATCCACTTGCTCAAGTAAAATATAACCAGAGAATGCGCATCATTCTGTAGCAAATGTAATGGTGAAAAGATTCTGTTGCACCTATAGGGCTGACTTTGTGCATCCCTGGATGGAAAGGAAAGAACTGAATTGCATTTATAGTAATGCTCATCTAATAGAGGGCTCAAGAATCACACTAGGTAGATGGATTTTTTAAATTATTTCAACACAAATAAGGCATTAAAGCTACTAAGATGTAAATGGTTATAGAGTGTGAGAGAACATGGGCAGTAACTAAAACCCTAGAGTCTAAGCTTGATGGAACCTATACTCGGCTGCTGAGAGCTATACTTAACATCTGGTAACAACATACAACTAAATATCAGCTCTTATGGACGCATACCTGATATTTCTATAATCACAGAATAGGTTTTACATGACACTGTGAGCAAAACAAGAACTCCCGCATAATCTACTGTTATATAGTCTATCTACTGCACTGGACACTTAGCCACGGAGCAAGACGGGCTGGTCACCCAGGAATCACCTGCATTGACTAGCTATATTATGAAACAGAATTCCGCCCTAATGACCTTCCAAACTTGATGCAGGACCGTGAGGGTTGGCGTTAGAGACTCGTGAATGTTCGTTGGACCTCCCTAAAACCCATTAATTCCTACTAAAAGTGAATCGTGTGCATGAAGGGGTTAAGCCGTATAATCTTTGTTAGTCATTTATTTTATATTATATTTGTTAGGTTTAGAAAATATATTTGAAAAAGTCATCGTGGGTCCATTCCAGGCTGTGATCTAAATATTATGGTCATTCCGCCCAGAAAATAAAACTGCATACATCAGAAATTTAATTAGAAAACCCGTATAAAAATACATTATTTATAAAGATCGCAAAAGAACCAATAGAAAATGAATAACAAAATATTTATAAAGAAAACAAAAAAAACTTGAATATCCAAATTAGTAATCTCTATTAAGCAAGAATAACCAAATTGCGCAGGATATAAGACAAATAATAAAATCGCATTTAACGGTTCACACAGATTTACATAATATTTTCGCACAGACATACATACTCATACACATAAACAAACACAAATAAACACTCACACACATACTGACATAAACACTCACACACGCATATACATAAACAAACGCAGACACATAAACACATACAAACCCACATAAACATGCACTAACACATACAGACACACGAACGAGCATCTTCCAAATTGTGCCGTGCATTGGGGTCATCACCCAAGACTGATAGCATTAAGAAGTCACCAAAGTTTCAAATAGATCATAATGATATATATATATATATCGACCAAAAATTTGGAACCACATTGATTTTTTCCTCTAAATTTAAAAATGAATCAAGTTTTATGTCTTTAAAAAATGTTTACATGCAATTATCCAATAATTTAAATTCAAATGAATATAAAATAATTATAATTTCAATTAAAGCAAATTTACAATTTCTTTTAATCAAAGAATCTACCCCGTGCATTTATTACTGCAGAGCAAATTCTTAGCATCCTTTCGAGTAACTTGTATGTTGGTGGAAGTCATTCCCTAGCAGTGTGGAAATGTATAATGAACTCTTACTTATTCTTAGGCAATTCATTTCGAAGTTAACGATCAATTTCTTCCCAGACTAGTTCAAGTGGTGAAAGACCTGGAGACTGAGGGTGCCAAGTCATGGTTTAAAAACATTTCCTTATCTTCCTTTGGCTTTAGATAATTTGACACAGTTTTGAGCTGTGTTTCGGAGAATTAATCTTGTTGCAAAACATAATTTCGTCCAATAATCCGGCAGCCAGAAGGAATTGCATACCTCCTCAGTACTGAATGATATTCTTCCTTTCGCATAATGGCCTTAATTTGAAAAAAATCTCCAGCAATCTCACCTCCAAAACATCTCCAAACAATTATAGCAGCACGACTATGCTTAACAGTTGGCACAACGGAATTGGTACAATGGAATTTTTACTCATTCGTTGGAAGAAGTTTGTCTGACAAACACTCTTCGTTTGCTTCCAAAAAGCTAAGATTTGGACTCATCAGTCCATACTACCCTCTTCCAATCTTCTTTTATAACATCAACATAATATGATACTCTCCAGTGGCGTGAAGTAGGTAAACCACTGCTTGTGGTGGAATACTTAGACAACATAGTAACCTCACTTACAATAGTGTCCAACGTATTTATGAAGATTCATCATTCAGTAACCCTTTATTGTTCATAGGCACGGTATATATATATATATATATACATACATACATATATATATACATATATATATATATATATATATATATATATATATATATATATATATATATATATATATATATATATATAAAGGCCATCTGGATTTAATAATTAGTAACTTTCATATCATTTTGGGGTTTAATTAACTCCTAAGATATGGTTGTGAAAGTGTCAATATTGCATAACATCCAATGCTTTAGAGAGGGGCTTGCCTAAAATTTTAAAACTACCAGCCCTAAGATTACCATTAGCCAGTAAGGTAGATTTGGCAAACAAGTAAATCTTTAAGGAAACTTTATGCAGTAATGGGTTCATTTCGTCATTATTATTATTATTATTGAATATTAGCAAATTGACTGAGAAAATGGAACATTTTTTTTTCGTGTGACGACCTTGCAATAGACCGTTCGATTACGAATAGCTACACACTAAGATGTTGTCTTTCAGGCAAATAAAACCTAACAAGGATGTGAGTGATCAGGCTACGGTTCCTACGAAAGGTGACGCAGGTTCGAATCCTGTTGGTGGGTACATTTTCATTACTAATCAAGATCTTAGTTTTCCACACTAAATTAAACAATAGTTTTGGAAGGAAACGCCCATCAATAATAAAAACAGTGAAAACAGTTAATGAAAGTAATGTAGCTTCCCTGTGCTTTTTCTATAAATACTCCCATGGCAATTTCCCTGATGAACTTTCCACTTTGGTACATTGACTTTACGAATTTAAGCGCAGTTCTAGTTTGGCGGCAAGGTCTCATCAGTTTACAGAAGGAAGCAGAAAAAGAAGAAGAAAAATAAAAATAGTAGAATAAACGAAAAAAGAAACGAAAAAGAAAACAAAAACGAAGAAAAATAACACAGAAAAAAAAGAAGAGGAAAAGAAAACAGAAAAAAGAAAGAAACAAAAGAGAAAACAGTAAAAGAAAAAGGAAAGAAGAAAAAGGAAAGAAAAGAAACAAGAAACCGAAGAAAAGAAAAAGAAAGAAAAAAGGAGAAAAGGGGCACAGAGACAAGAAGAAAGAAAAAAGAAAAAGAAAATAAAAACGACCTGACAGTACAAGTAGGGAAATGTTGTGAGCATAACAACCAAGATGAGGATGTTGGGTTGAATAATAAGACATAATAATATTAATTCGTCATTCACAACATTCCGACATTTTTTTAATCATTAAGCAAGCTGATAATACCACTAAGTGGTTGTTGGGAGAAGACTTTAGGCGAAGGAACCGGTTTCCCAATCCTAAACAGGAAACAAGGGATAAACCTCCATTCCTGTTCAAAAGACGAGGAAGGAATGTGAACCGGACATTAGGTGATTTTTTTTTGTGGCTTCTGCGATTCCTGTTCAAATTTCCAATATTGTGTCCTCATCACATAATCACTTTAAAATATTTTGTTTCTCTTTTGAGATCATATCTTCTTACAACCTACGACAAACCTTATATAGCTGAAATTTGAAAAAAACATCGATAATTATACTATTATAGAAATGTATTACAATATAATGCACTACTCAAACTTGCATATTAAAATCAGACACCACCAAATAATTCAGTGTATGGATATCTAATAAAAACAGATGTTATAAACTGAAATTCATCTGGTATATTTATCATATAAATATCTGAATATAGAATGTTAGGATATTGTCCCAATGTGGAAATTTAGAAAATGCCAAACAGGAAATAGAAAGTTTGAATATTATTATTTGGGGAGTATGTAACACAAGGTGGAAAAACCAATAAGGAAATTAACGAAAATCATGGAACCATATACACAGTAAGAGGAGGGGAGAATGAATAGGAGTCAGGCTAATATTAAAAAAATGACAAGAAGCATGTTTGTGGGCACTGGCACCCCTCGTGGAGAATTGAATCTTAGTGACTTTACTGTCTTGCATGGGGGTGATACAGATTTTTAAACAATTCTACCGAAATTGAAAAAATTTGGTTGATTTTGTTTAGCGGCATATCAATCTCTATGGGTTATTTAATGCCGAGTTCTAAATATTTTGAACCCAACTGTATACCTTCAACTACAGACAATGTTGGTAATCCTACGATAAATACTTATTGTTGGCGTTTTTTATATAAATATGTGTTGCTGGTATCTTTAGCATAAAAATGTATTTTATAGTTTCATAGGGTTTGGTTTTTGTTTGGGGGTTCATTATTTGTCTATAGCTGGGACCCTAACAGGCGCTACCATCCCAGGTTGCCCGTTCCTCAAAATCTCTAATCTCCCAATCAGAGGCCTTGTTGCCGGATGTAGTTTATCGTCATACCTAGGATACTCTTCAAGTGATGATCTGAGAGAGAAATAGAAATAGAGAAGGATGTGCACTCATGTTTTATAAATCACGCAAAAGCATTTAACAAGGTACAACACAAACTTGAACAGTTAGGAAAGCTTGATCTACTTGGAAAGGATGTTAGAATAAACCAGATTTTATATTAGGAACAAATCACCTGCATCTTGATAGAAAACATATTGAGTTATATACCGTGCCTATGAACACCAATGAGTATGTCCCAATTCTTCTACGTACGTTGGAAACTATTGTAAATGGGGGTAATATGCTAAGTAGCCCAGCAGTTGTTTACCTACTTCACGTCACGAGTATTGTATTATGTTGATGTTATAAAGATTACCATTTCATTTCCAACCTCTGTTTTGGTTATTCCTCATTCACTAACCCTTTCTAGGTTACATAAGTAATTATACAAAAATAGAAATTGACGTAAGACAAAGATGTGTCTTCTCTCCAGATATGTCCAACTCCTACAGCAAGGCTATCATTAATTGATCTGAAGACCTTAATAGGACTTATTATCGAGGGTATAATCTTAACAATATAAAATACACTTATGATGCTGTATTGATTGCAGACATAGAAAGAAAATTAGAGAAGGTAGTAACGGAAAGCGAAAAAAGTTTAAGCATGAAATATAAGGAGATAGAAATTATGATCATCAGCAAGAGAGAAAAATAAACCCAAGATGCGAGTAACAAATTGGAGATGTCAAAATCAAGCAAGTAGAGAATTTTAAGTATCTGAGAAGTATTTTAACAGAGGATGGAAAATGCAGCACCGAAATTCAGACGTTCATTGGAATAGCGAATGATGCCTTCCAAAAGCTAAGCAAAGTACGGAAAAACAACGATGTTTCATTTTTAACAAAGAAAAGAATAATATATCACTATGCGATTGTTGCACGTTGACAGCAGTGAATGATCTCAGCTCGGCCTTTTCTCGTTTCAGTAATGAAAGACTTCAACAGAGAGAATTTTAACTTAACTATTTTCATTACCCATGTAGACATCTACAATATCTATCTAGTGGGGATCCTTTTCGGACACGAAAGAGAACACGTCTACATCTCTTGACGAATAAGAACCAACACATCGAAAACTTTCTTCTATCTATCTTTCCCACGCTAGCTCAGCCAATCGAAATCAACTCTCCTACTATGGTTCATAAGTTAACCAGCTGTTAATCTCCGGGGGTCAGAGCTAAGATACACTTCCTCAAAAATAATAGTCTGTTAAACTATTACTTAGCACGATATCACTGCTTTTGTATGAGAGTAAATGCTGGACAATCTCACCATTGATGAAGAAGAGACTTGTGGCACAAAGAAATGTGGTCCTACAGAAGGATGCTGAAAATCCGTTGGACGAAGGTAGTAAGCAACGAGGAACTCTTAAAGAAAATATCAACAAAAAGAACACTTATATTCAGAATCAGTAAGAGACAAAAAATTTCTTGCTTTCATAATGAGGAGGGGGTCTTGGAAAACTTAACACTCAGATGGCATATCCAGGGCAAGAAATATATACACGATTTACATTTCTCCCTATCTCTTAACCCAGAAAAGGAAATTTAAGATCAGAGTAAGAGACGTGGGTTTGAGTGTAGGATTAGGTTACAATGTATGTCCTGCAGTGGTTCCCAAACATTTTTTCTCTGGGCCGCATTTTTGGAATTAAAATTTGCGAGCGCCTCACCAAATTTTATGTGATAAAAAGTACATTTAAAAACGAAAAAAAAAAACAGACAAAGGGTTAAAGGAAGATAACCACGTATTCGAAGTTAGGACATTATCATTGATAACTCTCTCCTCCAATTTGCAGACCCTAGTCACTATATTCTTAATACTTGTTATAATGCAAAAATATCACAATGATAAAATCGGTAAGTAATTATTTATAACTATTTATAGTGGGATTCATGCATGCAATTACATGTAATGCATAGTAATATTTTAACTTTTGAAATCATATTTATTTTTGGTATATGCATTTTTATGAAGCTGTTTCTAAATCTTTGATTGACTTTCATGCATTCCACTTCACCAGCTACCCTCTTCCGCTGTACCTGTGAGGCTTTGGGAAGCATTGTCAGTTAGGGTAAGGTTAGTGAACTGACTGCATGTTATTAACTATTAAGTTTTAACTTAATATAAATTCAAATAAATTCTGTCAGAATAAAATCAAGCAGGGACTTAAGACCATACTTATCACTAAAGATTTCTTCCTTAAGTAAATAAATGGGCCCCACCAAAACAATTTCAGATAAGTACATTAGTTGGATAAAGAATCAGATACATTACATGGTTTAGTCTTCATGGCCAAACGTTGCTGGCGGACTCTTGGTTGTATAGCGTCTCTGAAAAATGATAATGTCTTAATCCTGATGGCCTTCTCTCAAGATCAGCTGAAAATGTGTGTGTGTATGTGTGTGTGTATGTGTGTGTGTGTGTGTGTGTGTAGTGTAGTGTGGCAAAATTTGTAAATCCAGTCCAGGCGCATGAAGGTCCTTGAGGATGACGTAACTCAATTTTCATCCAATGAGCTCTGTCAGTGTTCTTTCCTTTCTATGTCACATATTCTGCAAATGGATGAGTCACCTTGGAACTCATGCTCGTTTATTAGTTGGCAATTAATTGAATGATGTACTATGCATGAGACATCATGTATGTATGTATGTATATATATATATATATATGTATGTATCTATTTAATACACGGGGGCATAGATTTACCTGGATTGGTGTCCAGGTGTGCCGTAAGTTCACTGGATGTGAGGGTTTCCTAGTTTTCGATTTGTCTCGGAGATGGAAAATATAATATGACACCTGCAACTTTGTTTGCATTCAGTGATGTAGACCAGTTCTTTGGATAAATATATTCAAACTTCTGATGATTTAATTTAGTATATTGCTTCCCAAAACCCCAACGCATTTTAATGTGTAACTGAGCAGGCATCACGCTTTGTTACAAACTTTGAATATAATGTTTACATGCCTACATGCCTAGATCATCGAAAGAAAAGTAAATTAATTACACTTACCACACACACACGCGCTCGAGCGCGCACACACACACACACACACGCACACACGCATATATATATATATATATATATATATATATATATATATATATATATATATACACACACACTTGGCCTAATCCACTTACAAATATTACCAAGTATCAGAAAGGATTTCTGCTTGGTTTGATTCGAACTGAAATGTTTGTAGTAGTTCACATATATATATATATATATATATATATATATATATATATATATATATATATATATATATATATATATATATATATATATATATATATATATATATATATATATATATATATATATATATATATATATATATATTATAGCGATAAAGGTATACAGCTTAATATTACTAGACATATTAAAACGCGCGAAGCAACCGGTTTCGCTCCCGCTCATCAGGCTTGCAACGGGAGATTTTAATTTAAAAAACAGAAAATGTACACTAAAAAAAAAAAAAATAAATTGTGTAGGGGGGGAAAAAAATGAGCAAAAGGAGCTAGAGGCAAATGACAGCGAGCCCCAACAAACACTCACGTTGTTTACACAAGGAAGGTTTGCGGGACCCGATGTAAAGTGCCTCCAGCACCTTCAGGTGAAATAACGAGTGTGACCGGGACAATACGGTGAACCGGTCAACACTAAAATTCACTGCACACGATCTGCTATTTGATAAGTGCTCACAAATGGCGGACCCGTAGTTGTTTGGGACGAGTCCATTCAGCGGCAAAGTGTCGTTCCTGATTTTGTTAGGAACGTGCTGCTTGATTCTCATGTCCAATATATATATATATATATATATATATATATATACACACTGCATGTATATATGGGTGTTCGAGCAGGGTAACGGCAATTGGTGCGAAAAGTGAAATTGGTTTTTGACAAGTTCAAATGCTGGCTGAATTTCTCGCGTTTATTTTTCACGGATCAAATAGCAAGGGAAAAAAACTTAGCTCCTACTGATTTAACCAGACAAAACAAAAAATGGTTGCCTGAAGAGATACCGGTTTTCTATCTCTATTACCCCACTGCTGCTACTTTGGGAGAGGGTTCGTCACACCAAAACAAGGACAAAAGTCCATATAAAGTCCCTGAAAGATGCATAGATAGGGGAGGACCGGTTCCATGGCCTGCACTTTCCCCAACCTCAATCCTTTGGATTTTTATCTGTGTGGCCACCTAAAACAATTGGTTTATGCACCAGGCAATAATAATGTAGTGCTTCATCAACATGTCATGGGGTCTGCGAAACCATTTGACACCGTGTGGGAATATTTGAAATAGTCCGCCAGTTAATGACCAGTGTGTAAAAGTAAGCGGAAGACATATTGAACATTTGTTATGAGATGCTCTGTCGAGGTAAAACCATAGTCTTTTGGACATATGTTTATATGGACATTTTATCTTGTTTTGGTGTCATCAACTCTCCCCTAAAGTTTGTAAAAATACTTTTTGGATTGTAACTTGGATTGTACATTTAACAGTGTCTACCGTAAACGTAAGACTTAATAACTCAAAAACGAAGGATTTGCGGACATATATGTATAGAGACTTTTGTCCTTGTTTTAAGTGAGCGGAACCCGCCCCTAAAGTTTGTAAAAGTATTTTTGATACACCCTATATATACAGCCATCGTGGTCGAGGGTATGAGGACAATGACGTTCAAACTGCTGATCATGACACATTATAAGCTCTTTCCCAAACACTGTAACTAAAGTTCACTAAACATTGTTGCAATATAAACCGCAGGTGGGCTTTGTGGGGGTTGAACAGAGATGTACCTGAGCAGGTGTCTGTGACTTGAAATGGCTAAGCGCTCTAGCACACGGGTGTGCCCGGAAAACGAAAGCATACCAAAAAAAAGCGCTTGAGCGCATATATTTGTTAGTGAGTGTGCGCGTGTGTATATGTGTGAATCGTGTTAGTATTACGCAGTCGAACACATCATTTTCCAGGCTCTATTTGCATAATTGAATGCTTCTTCGTCAATATATTCTCCCGATTACTGGGATGGAATCCTGTTCGCAAAAGTGACCCAACCAAAGAATAGCTAAAAAAAACCCAAAAAACAAAAGGAAAAAAACATTCACATTCAGCAAACATTTCTTTCAGTGGGCCTCAGCTTTATCCCTTTAACCCATACACAAAAAACAAGTATCGTCGAATAATTTTTGAGCATATTTTTGCCAGATAGCTATTGGAAAACGTGTGCTCTATGGCGACAAACTGAATAGTTCAGTATAAAGAAATATTTCGGTCAACTCTTCTTCTTTCTTTTTATGTGCCGTGTCCTTTTAGGACGTAGACGATCATGGCCCTCCACTTCATCCTATCCCTTGTGGCTCTCAACAGGTTTTGCCTTTCTGCCAATTCCGCCATCCATCTGCCCAAGCCCGCCACGTATGCCATTCGCTGCTTTCCCCTGTCTCTTTTCCCCTCTATTCGTCCCGTGAGTATTAGATTCTCCAGGTCCTCTTTTCTCAACACGTGACCTCATCGTTGCTCACATGTTCGGTCCATGATATCCTCAGCATCCTTCTGTAGAACCACATCTCCGCCGCCTCGAGTCTCTTCTTCATCCTTGAGGATACCGTCCAACATCCGCTGCCGTATAGGAGGACAGATGTCACGTAGCAGCTCAGTACTCTTTTTATTGTCACCATAGAAATCCTCCTGTTTCGCAGTACTCTGCCCAGCTTTTGGAATGCATCCTTCAACATCCCAATCCGTCTTCGGATCTCAGCGCCGCACCTACTGTCCTTCGTTAGAACACTTCTCGCCCATGTTTGATTTACTGACCCCGACCTGCAAATTGCATTTTGGGCACATCCTTTTCCTGATGACCATGCATTCTGTCTTCTTGTAGTTTAGGGTGAGTCCTCTCTTGTCGCTCTCCCTCGCTACCTTCTGTAGGAGGTTTTGTAGTTTCTTTTCCGTGTCTGCTATCATCGTATTTGGTAATCATCGCCAATGATAAATCCTGGTAGGCTATCCAGTTCCCTCAGAATTGCCTCGCTGTATAGGTTGAATTAGTCCGGCGAGAAGACACATTCTTGCCTTACGCCTCTTCTTATTGTTGTATATTCGCTGAGCTTATTCTCGATGTGAATCTATGCCGTACTGACAGGAAACGGCATGCATTCGTATCGAGAATAAACAGCGAATACACCTCTATTGTTTGTTATTACTGATTGGTACAATTCCTTTAACTCAAGCAAATTCTCACCATAATATCTCTTAGAGAGCTGTTTCATGCTTAACTATTTTTCAAAATGGGCGCTTGTTTATTTTGGGTACTCCCAAGATTTATCGTTTGTTTCACGTTTTTTCAAAAGGAACACCGACAGTTGGAAATACTTTCATTCATGTTGTTTATTAAACCATTCATGTTCTGTAATTTTTTTCACTTTCTTCTGTAATTTTTGTCACTGTTTCTTTAGCATATATATAAGATAATTAAATGTCTCAATACGAAAACAGAGCAACAGTTCGTATTAAAAAGATATTATGGCGACTTGGTAATACAGGCAGAAATACCTCCTCCCACATAAACCTCCTAGAAATACCTCACATATAATGGTAAGACATTAGTTAGATGAAGACACCGTTGACACTAATGTAGGTACCGCCGCTAATTCGATAAAAAATTAGCATAACATGATGGAAAAATGCCTCAGACTGAATAAAAACAATGTTTC
The DNA here is from genome assembly GCA_964036315.1 of Acanthosepion esculentum. Lineage (NCBI taxonomy): Eukaryota > Metazoa > Mollusca > Cephalopoda > Sepiida > Sepiidae > Acanthosepion > Acanthosepion esculentum. The sequence continues at coordinate 7,945,299 of OZ038488.1, forward strand.
ATCGTCAAGTTTTCATCTTATTATTAAGAGGAAAGACCAAAGAATTTTTGATTATGAAATTATTTTTTATCCTTTTTAGAACGCTCGAAATTTTGGTTAAAAATCTTTTTTTTTTCGTCAACGGAGGGCCATAAATTAGTAGAGGAAATTTTCGTGGCCTTTTTTGCGGTAAAAAACACATTGATTTGGAAATTCTTGCAAAAATCAAATAAATGTCGGATTTTAATGAAACTTTCAGGATTTATCAACAAATTAATGAAATTATTTTAGAAATGTTATTTTTTTTTTAAATCTTGGTCAAAATATTTTCTTTTTTTACATCCGTTACTCCCACCCCAACTTATTTACTTTTATGAAACTTCGAGAAATTAAATATTGTGGTGCTAAATGTTTATATTTTATAAAATTTATGAATTAAGTTTCCCAAGGAGTTCTGTTTAAAAGCAGAACTCCTTGTGAAATTTAATTCATCAATCGCTTTTTGTAAAACGGAACACCCAGTTAACGAAAACCTGACCTGAATAGTAAAATAAAAAATGCAATAAATCTAAGACATTATTTAATTAGAAAGGCTTTTAATTGATTTTATGAATAAGATATATTATCGGCACTATTGTCTTAAGAAAAAATATCTTTTCGATGAATAATGAATTTTTACAAGAATTGTTTTCATTTTTAAAATTTTTTAATCATAATAATATACAAAGATTTAAATCTTTCAGAATTGTGCTTTAGTTTTAGTTTGGTTAGGTGATATTGCTAATAAATAAAATCTGTATTTTAAATAAATGGAAAAACTAAATACAATTCATCGACCCCACCCCAATATTTTAAAAAGAATTTTGGAAATGTTTTTGTGCCTATATACGCGCAGATTTTTGTAAATACGGACGTCCATACACATTATTAGAAAATAAAAGATATAAATATAGTAAATTTAAAGTCAAAGTACCTAAAAATCCATGAAACAATAGCTTACGGAGAATATATTCCTAATTTTTTAAGATTACTGAGGAGTTAAAAATTATATAAACAATAAATTCTCCGTAGAAAATCATGAGATAAATTTCCGTCTCTCAATCGAGCTGTCAGCATGTACACACCTTAAATAAACAGCTACCACCGAGTTAAAAAGGCATTTCAGCGATATTTTAAACTTAAAGTAACTAATGTTTGTTTCAGATTAATTAAATCAGTTAATATTCCTCAAATAATATTTCAGAAAAGCATATTTTATTTTTGAAATATTTTTTAATAAAGAGAATTAAAATAAAAAAGTGAAAAAATGGCGTTAAAATTAGCGATATTTAGTGATTCCAAGTTGAAAACTCCTTCCAGTTCATTTAAATTAGTTTTGAAATACAGTATTTTGCTTATTGGAAATATTACATTTGTCCGATACAGCGTATGTTACCTTGACATGTGTTACATTTGTCTGATACAGGGCATGTTACTTTGACATGTGGTAAATGTGTTTGATACAGGGTATGTTACCTTGACATGTGTTACATTGTCTGATACAGGGCATGTTACTTTGACATGTGGTAAATGTGTTTGATACAGGGTATGTTACCTTGACATGTGTTACATTGTCTGATACAGGGCATGTTACTTTGACATGTGTTACATTGTCTGATACAGGATATGATCTTACATTGACGTGGGTTGCATTGACATGTTCTACATTGTCTGATACAGGATCTGACGTTATTTTGACATGTGTTACATTGTCTGATAGAGGCTATGATGTTAGTTTGACATGTGTTACATAGTCTGACACAGGCCATGTTGTTACATTGACATGTATACATTGTATGATACAGGATCTAACTTTATATTGACATATGTTGCATTATCTCACACAGAGTATAATGTTACATTGACATATGTTACATTGTCTGACACAGGATATGATTTTACATTGACATATGTTACATTATCTGACAAAAGGGTATAATGTTAGACTTATGTTACATTGCCTGATAGAGGATATGATGCTACATTGGCATGTGTTACATTATCTGACACAAGGTATAATACTACATTGATATGTGTTACATTGTCTGATACAGGATATGATATTAGACTGACATATGATATATTACCTGACAAAAGGCATAATGTTAAATTGACACGTGTTACATTGCCTGATAGAGGATATGATGTTACATTGCCTGATACAGGATATGATGTTACATTGCCTGATGTTACATTTTCTGATAAATGTTATGGTGTTACTTGGTCTGTGTTGCATTATGCAGCGTACACCCTACCTAATGATTTGTATAAATGGTTGTCAAAACACGGATTAGGAGATATATCAAATAGAAAAACTTCATTAACCTTTATCACGCTAATTTCTTTCTAGAATTGTTCCCCTTGCCATTGCATTTTTAAGCGCACAAAAACATGAACACCTACTGTTTTAAAATTGTTATAACTTTCTTTGTATTGTGCGTATAGATTTTAATTTTTCTACACTAACAAAAGAATGAATGTGTAATATATTTATGTAATGCATTATATAATGCATTACGTTTTGCATGCATGTTTTGACGTTAAAAACAAAATGAAACGCGAAAGCAAAAAACAAAAAAACACATACATTAATAAATAAATAAGTTAACGTTCTTTAACTTTTATTACTCCTTGTGGAGTTCTGGGATTGCAATAAGAGACAGAATCACTAAGAAGGCTTTTATTTCGTCAAAATTGACATGTTTTCTCATGTGTACATACGAGAAGACACTAGCATTTGTTTGCTGTTTCTTTCACCTGACTCATATTTATTTGTCTCATTGACAAATGAAGTTATTTTTTCGTCGTTTATAAATAGACAAAATAACTCACCCTCAGATAGGCTATTAGGTATATCGATGGTCTCCAGCAGCTTCCATAAAATTAGTCAGCCGTGGATGATAGTAGCCGCTAGTGGTCACCATCGCTTTCCTCCACGTCACTAGTGTGGTTATCATCTTCGACCACTACTGTCAATACCCACTTGAGTAAAGCTTTCAAAATCATCTTGGAGTCCAAATCAAAAACGCCTGAATAAAGTCTTTGTTGGATATTGATGCGGCCATTTTTGTTTACAAAAAATCGCAAAATAATTAACGTGGATTTAATTGGTGTTACACTTCGTGTAGAATCTAGAATAATTCAAAATAGTGTTGGAAAACAAAAGTTTAACCTCGTTCCAAAGCAGTAGTAGGAAGAATTCAAAATAGTGTTGGAAAACAAAAGTTTAACCTCGTTCCAAAGCAGTAGTAGGAAGAATTCAAAATAGTGTTGGAAAACAAAAGTTTAACCTCGTTCCAAAGCAGTAGTAGGCGATCTTCAGCTTAAAATACCGGAAAAATAGCAACCTTCTCAAGGTGACAGAATGCGCCTAGTGGTGTAGCGAAGGGAGAGAACTACGGTGACAATTTTCGCCTCCAGTTTGCTAAAGGTTAATAGCTACAAAAGACAGGAAATTGTGGAGAAACATGATTGCGCACATGATGAAGGGACACGCTACAGAGTAGAAGAATCTTCTATCAGCTATAAAAGCTGAACTTCATAGATATGATTTACCAATACCTATTCTCTATATATTCATTTCAATCAGAGGAAGAACATGCTGCAGATAAATATGAAGAAGCTATCACATATTTACGCAATGATCCATAACTTGAACGTAGTGATATAGTGAGAGACTGCGGTCTCCTCCACAATCTTACAGAACTATTTGTGTCCAGATTGTGTGTGTGTGTGTGTGTGAGAGAGAGAGAGAGAGAGAGAGAGAGAGAGAGAGAGAGAGAGAGAGAGAATGAATGTCATTCAGAAGTACTTTCTCTTGGTACCAAAATAGAAAAATATTTGACACCATATTTCAAGAAAGATGGAGCCTTGAGTTTTTTGCATTGATGTAAGTGGCCTCGTGCAGAAATGTTGGCATGGATTACAATACAAAAGAACGAAAGACTATTCATAGATTTATCTAAAAGAAGGCTTGAAAGAGGAACTGCTTCATAATGACAAATATAAGGCGATGAGAACATTGTAAATATATTTTTATTGTTCCTAAGCAAAAAAATAAATCGTAACTCAGAAGTGAAAGAATTTTAATACAAACCCATGCAATGAGTAGACAAATAAGTATTTCGGTAATAAACATTGCGACAAGAAATAGTCATTTTTTTCAATTATTTTATATTATTATAGATTCAACACGAATATGAATATAAAAAAAAACTAAAACAAAACAAAAATTATTAATTTTTGTAAAATTTAATAGAGGCTCCAGTTAAAATGTAAAAAAAATAAAAATGTATTTTGAAATTCATAATCAGGTCTTCTCTTTTCGTATATTACTATTAATTAAGCCTACACCCCACCCCAGATTAAGAATTTCGTTTTTTATTATATATATTTTTAAGAAATCACGTGGTATGGGCATACTTTGTTTTAGCTTCCGGAGGAGAATCAATTTTAAATGAATATACATAGCAAACTAGGCCCCACTTTTAACTTTCATAAAATCTAACAATTTTGATATATTCGTGACCTGCAGAGCTCAATCAATATTAGTATCAAAAAATTCTGGTCAGTGTCTATTATACAACTTCATCCGATATTCCTGATGAAAGATGAAAAAGGGTTTAAGTGAAAAACAGAGTAAAATGTATGGAGAGGTATTTCCTAAACACGAACAATTGTTCTTCCCCAATGAGGTTCGATTTAATTACACAGTCGCAATGACTTGTGTGGCTGGTTTACTAATGTTTTATGACGTTAATCCACACATTCGGTGCTTACAGGGATTTAGTATATCTAGCTTGGTACCAGGCTATAATAATGGAGAAAATTCATCTCTACTAAAATTAAATGTGAAATCATAAAATGAACACATTGCAATGCTGATAGCAAAAACGGTTGAGTACGTTTGGAACAAAAGTCCCAAATAATCAGTTTAAAAAAACAAAATAAACAAAACGAATGAATTCCTAATCGAATACTATCGTATTAGCAAACACCTACATTGAATTATTAAATCAGATTAAAATAACATAAAAATATGTGACTAAAAATGTAATTCATTTACTGAATTACCTAATTCCAATAATATCTTATTATAATCCTGCTTGTTCCTCTCTTAGCGCGTACGTTACACCCAGTCAGTATCTCATGAATAATGGACTATTCCGTTTTGATTGCGAGGAAAAACGGAAAAGACATATCAGAGATGCTGTTTAGTTTCAGTGGAAAAAGAAAGAAAAACGAAGAAAAATCAAAGAAAGAAAGAAACGCTTTGCCATTACCTCATGAATAATGAACTATTCCGTTTTGATCGCGAGGAAAAACGGAAAAGACATATCTGAGGAGCTGTTTGATTTAAGTAAGAAAGATAGAAAAAAGGAAGAAATAAAATGAAGCTAGAGGAGGCGATAATGCTCTCATGTGTTTAACATTTTCTTCAGTGAAATGGAAAAACTTGACAATTTTCCTTTGTACCCCCTTACTTCTTTAAATAATGAACTGCATTCATGCACATGATTGTTATTGAAACATTTTATTAAAGGTTTTTGTAAGCCTGTTTTAAAGTGTTGAGAACACACGCGCACACACGCACACGCACGCAAGCACGCACGCACACACACACACACACACACACACACACATATATATATATATATATATATATATATATATATATATATATATTTCCCTGACGATCCGCTTAGGTGAAACCTTGGTAGGTTTGTTTGTTTAACTAGGCCTGCTCTACTTACTGTATTGAGTACTTTATTTAGTTATTTTGCGTACTCGTATCGGGTTTTTGTCTTTGGGCTTTGGACTTGCATGCTAGACGATTAATTTCGGCTAACGTACATGTTCTTGGTTCTTTCTTTTTTTTATATCTTTTTCCCCCTTTGGTATTGGTTTGAATATTTGCAAATAGAGACACCGAAAGTTTTCTGAACGAATATAATTTCTTATACTTATAAGATTACTAATACTACTACTACTACTAATATATATATATATATATATATATATATATATATATATATATATATATATATATATATATATATGTATGTATGTATGTATGTATGTATCCTCAGCGCTTCAAAATGGGCTTACAAAATCCACAAAGCTAGATTCCTCCAATAGCACTTTTAATAACAACAACATAAAATTCATAATTCTATCCACTCTTTCTATAAAAACTGTAAATAAATTAGTAATCCCTTGGATTTTTCCAACTGTGTCCAAGATAATCGGAGATATAATTAAAGAGAAAAATATATCCAAAACCAATTCAGATGCCGATACTTATCAAACAAATTGTTTACAATGTAAAAGAATTTATCCCGTAGAGACATCACGAGACATAATGGCCCGCATCCACAAACACAGCAGAGGTTTACGTTTAAACAACCATTAAAATTCTCTCGGAATACACAGGGAAAAAATTGCCATAATTCTTTACATCGAAAGTACTTCGAGGGCCTACTAATAACATTATTACCTAGCATAAACATACGTCAAAAACATTATATTGCATCATCTACCTTTACTGAAACCATTCTTGAATAATCTAACGTATATTTATCTAAAATAAACGGTGTGTACATAAAAAGTTCTCAAATCAACATTCAAAAAATTAACATATATGTCTACTCGACATACACAATCACAGACACAGACGTAGAAACACACAAACGCACACACAGAAACACACACACATACGCACACACAAACACTTACGGATATGCAGTATCATCTTAATGCCACACAGACTAGAATTATTATGCACTTACATACTGGAAAAAGGTTTTGTGACGCGTTTCTTCCGTTAGGATTTTCATTGGACTGAAACGCGTCACAAAAACTTTTCTTCAATTTGTCATAATATTTTTCTAAATTCTTTTTTTGACATATAAAATTATACAAAATTATATATCGTTATATCACACATACAAACATAAAGCAGCATTTACGGTTTTTCAGCTAGGCTTGGAATCCGTTGACTTCTTGAAACTTTGAAGGGACGCGTTGTCTCTCTTTGAATTCGGAAAGCTACAAATTATACTAACGTTTACTTAACAAGTCGAATACCCGTGAAGCATGATTAACCAATGAAAATCAAACAGCACAAAAATACCAGAATTCATTTCTTCTGTTTTCTCCATATTTCATTCTCTGATGAATCGTTAATAAAAGTGAAACATTTTAGAGGGATAAACCTTTACTATTTGTTCTTTAAATCATCATCATCATATATATATATATATATATATATATATATATATATATATATATATATATATATATATATATATATATATATATATATATATATAGCTCTTCGTTATAAATTGAGCCCTCTGGTAGCCGGTAAGGCTTGTATATAATGCGTTAAAAATTCCCTTTCTCCGCTGATAGCCTAAGGGTGAGAGATTCCGACTGATGTCAAATCGGGTTTCGATCCTGGCTTAAAGAAATCGTATGTCTAACCATACAGCGAAATTTATATATATATATATATATATATATATATATATATATATATATATATTGAATAGACTCGAATTACTATATTGATTATTCTCTGCGGTGGAACGGCTGAGGGGAAATGATTGTTGTTGCTCTTGGGGCACAACCCGTTGGGTTATGAATACTTCGATGAGGATTACCTCGGAATTTGTGAGTAGCCGCGTGATATCGAGTCTATTCAGTTTCTTCTTCGCCACCATATGACGTTTGCGTTGTATCGAAACGGTCCGGGTTCGATTCTCGGTAGTGGATGCGCACATACGATGGAACGACCATCCAGTGCTTTCTGCATGCTGTTGAGGATTCTTCTTGAATCGATGAATATATATATATATATATATATATATATATATATATATATATATATATATATATTTATGAGATGAGGTATTATGTAGACTATCTACATTATTCGGACTATTGTCCTCATCTTTGTCGCCATATTTATTACAACGTTTCGGCCGTTGTACGCTCCGGCCTTCTTCAGGTGGTTGGAATGTCGAAATGAACCCTTTATTTTGCTCACTGGGGTAGACTGTTCTAGTTCACGTGCCATGTTTAATGGATGTCAGTTGTCAGCTATCTCTTGTTAATTCCCCTCTCTAAGTTCTCCACTGTCTTAACCGGGTATTGAACTCACACTTTTTGGGTCCTGTCACTGGATCTAACTAACACCTTTATCCACTGTGCCATACCTGGATAAGGCAGTGGATAACATGGAGAGGGGAATTAACATGAGATAACTGACAACTGACATCCATTAAACATGGCACGTAGAACTAGAACAGTCCACCCCAGTGAGCAAAATAAAGGGTTCCAACCACCTGAAGAAGGCCGGAGCGTACAACGGCCGAAACGTTGTTATAAATATGGCGACAAAGATATGGACAATAATCCGAATAATGTAAATAGTCTCTTTCTCTCTCTCTCTCTCTCTCTCTCTCTCTCTCTCTCTCTCTATATATATATATATATATATATATATATATATATATATATATATATATATATATATATATATATAAAGGTAGAGTCTTTATCATCATCCGCTTCCAACCAATGATTCCGTTGCCCAGTCTCTTACTCAAATAGGGGATGTCGTTTCCTTAATAAATCAGATCAACATTCTTTTTTACTTGATTTGATCTTTACCTCCACCCACTCTCCGATTTTCTTTGAGACGCCACAGGACTGATATTCTTAACCTTCCTATTGAGAATTATGTCACGCCAGTTTCTTCTTGGGCTAATGCCAACATCGATATTTTTGTAACTTCTCAGAAATGCCAGGTGAAACCACAGTCTTCTCCATAGTTCACATCGGTCTGCTCAACCGCCATAGACCACAGGAATAACTTTTTTTCTGGGTATACCAGCGTGACAGTTTCGATCCCAACAGACACCTATTTGTATCTACACATTATAATCCCATTGGGAAAGGTATTAATCCTTTTCTTCTCCCTCCCCCAGCAATGGGTAAATAGCAGGAGAGGCCGCGTTGCCTTGGATGGCAACTGGTCTACCGCAGGAAGAAATGACAACCTACTGCAGGAAAAAATCTGCCTCGTCAGTCATGTATCGAAAGATACATGATCGCCTACGCGTGTATCACGCATAGTACATAACTGATTGATATAATGATTGTAAACGTGTCCTTGAAGTGACTAGCTGATAGAATGAGGCATCGTATATACTCTAAGAACTTTGGCTCTCGTAAATACTGACTGCTGTTTAAGGAAGGCTAAGAATATCAGTCCTGTGGCGTCTCGAAGAAAATCCCGAAATGAATCCCAATGAGTATTTTGGTAACAGAAAGAAGTCTTGTAAATAATCGACTCAAAAGAAATATCAACAAACACTACACTGTCATCCGGACTACCAAGAGTCCAGAGTTGCGATACACGACAAGAGGTCCTTAAGAAATGTCCTCTTGAACTGGCTTCTGTTCTCTCTAAACATTACAATAAATGCCTGGCTACTTCCTGCTTGTTGGAAATCGTCTTCTGGAGTTCCAGTCTTTAAGAACTCAGGCGAACCGTCTAATCCTTCTAACTATTGGCCTATTAGCCTTCTACCTTATTTTTGGCAACCTACTAGAGGTTCTAATGAACTCTGAACTGGTTAATCACCTCACGTCGCAGGGTCTGCTTTCAGATAAGCAATCTGGCTTTCGATTCTTTAGCTCAGCTACTGACGTATTAGTAATTTTTGCTGAAAGAGTCTATCATGCTTTATATAAGAATGGTGAATCTCGGGTTGTGACTTTGAACGCCACGAAGGTGTTGGATAGGATTTGGAATGCTGGTCATTTTCACAAATTGAAAAGTTATGGTATTTCTAAATGAATTTTTGATCTGATTCAATCTTGCCTTGAATGGTCATTCTTCTGAGACTTTTTACGTTAATGCAGATGTCTCACAGAGCTCTACCTATAGACCTACGGTGTTCCTAAGTTTCATCAATGACCTTCGCGATGGCTTAAACTCTTAACTAGGTATTTATGGTGAGGATATAACTATTTATTCTTGTTTTAATAGTTTGATGAAGTCAAATTGGCAGCTGATCTCAAAAGTGACCTAAAATCTGCTGTTAACTGGAGTAAGAAATGGCTTCTTCATTTTAACGACTCTAAAACTTCTTTCTATTAATCATTTGAGAGATCCCTTTCTGTCTTCCTACAGCATGGCTGATGCTAACCCCCAGGATAGCGATTCATTGCACTTTCTCGTGCTAACGTTCTCTGCTGACATTAAGTGGAAAGATTATATTGAATCAATTGCTAGGCCTGCTGCTAGGAAAGTGGGTTCATTGTGTCATACTAGACAATTTACCTTACATATTTATAAGTCTACCATTCATTTATACTTCGGATATTGCTGACACATATGGTCTTGTAATACTGCTATGTGTTTAGAGATTCTTGATAAAAACCCAAAGAAGAATCTGCAATATTATTAATCCAGACCTGGCATCTCGGCTTCAGTCCCTTTCCCACCGTCGTAACGTAGTTTCGCCGTGACGTTTTTATAAATAATTTCATGGTGATTGTTCTGATGAACTTAGCTCTATGGTATCTAGACTTTATGAATTTACGTGCAGTACTTGATTGGTAGCTAGGTCTCATCATTTTAAAGTTGAAATAGCTAAATGTAACCGTAAGTTCTATGCTGACAATTTCTTTTCTCGCTATTTTCGATTGTGAAACTTCCGATTTCTTGCTTTTCAGACAACTTTAAATAAAAAAAATTAAATGCAATGCCAATCATTATCTTCTGTCTACTTTTATTGTTCTCGCTTCTTACTAATGGTTTTCTTTTCTTATTCTTTCATACAGAGTAACCCATTTGGTCTTAGTGACTTTATTGCTTTGCGTGGGGTGAAATGATAAACAAAAATCAAATATATTTGCCATGAACCTTTGCACTCGATATTTCGATGATGTTCACAGGTGATGGAAAAACATTCATATAGATTTCTTCCTTTTTGTCTCATTTTTTCTTCTTAAGATATTTTGTTCTACGCTTACTGAACTATTTTAGATTCTTTTTCATATTTCTTCTTCTTTTTTTTTAATTTCCTTCTTTGTTTATTTTAGATTTTTTCTTCTTGGCCTTCCGAATACATTTCCTATTTTCTCTTTTTCCTCTAAATCATCCATTTTCTAATTTTTCTTCTTCCCTTTCTTATTCCATTTTCTAATTTTTCTTCTTCCCTTTCTTTCATTATAGACATTATCATTTGCTCTTCGACTTTCATTTTCTATTTTTTCTTCTTCCCCTTCCTCTTTCATTTTATACTTTTTCTTCCTCCTCCTTCTTTCATTTCCTACCTTTTCTTCTTCCCTTTATTGTTACATTTTCTACTTCTTCTTCTCCGTTCTCTTTCATTTTCTACTTTTCTTCTTCCTTTCTCATTTTTTACTTTTTCCTCTGATCTGCTTCCTTCTATTTTTCTCTTCTTTTTTCTTCTTCTCTTACGATTTATCTTCCTTCATTTATTTCCTGTTCTTCTTTTTATATTTTTCTTATCCTTCTTACACTTCCCATTAATTTTCCTTCTTCTTCTTTGCCCATTTTTCTTTTTCTTCTTTCTAATTTTTTCTTAATTTTTACTTTTCTTGTCTTTTTCTTTTCCTGTTGCTATTAACCTTATTCTTTCATCAATTTTTTCTTTCTTTTGATTTTTACTCTTATGTTCTTCTCACCTATTTTTCCTTCCTTCTCCTATTTTTCTGAGTTTTTTTCTACACATATTTTACCCTTCTTCTTCTTCTTCTTCTTTCCTTCATTTCTAATCCGCCGTATTCCTTTTAGTCTTTTCCTTGCCTCTTTTTAACTTGTTGATGACATTCTTTTTTCTCGTTCTTTCCGTTTTTCTTCAAGTTTCCTTTTCTGTCCTTCCGCTGCTTCTCTTCTAGCCCCCCGTTGGTCTGCCTTTTGTTTTCTTTCTAATGTTTTTTTTCTCTTTTCTTCTTCATCCGTGATCCTTCTATTTTTAGCTCTTTTAAATCTCAATACACGTTTCTTATATCGCATTATATTCAACATTCCACTATTCGCACTGCTTTATATGGTCGATGATCGTCAACTAATCGCTCCAATGGCCTGTTGGTGCTGGTGGTGGCACGTTGTTAACGGCCTGTTATGTTGATGGCACTGCTCGTTGTGGAAATATTTTATGCTTGCTAAAGTCGAGTTATTCGTTTAGAATTCCTCTCTTGCATGTGGATTAACATACCATTTCTTTTTTCTCCTTCTTCTCTGCCTCTCACGCGCCATTTTATTTTTGCCTTTCCCAATGCAGTCATGCGTAAGCTTTATCTTCTACAACTCTAACCCACACAGTTCCACCGCCCCCGATTTCCCTTTCACGTTGATTCATGTTTCTTCCCCCCACCCACCTCGCCTCTTGTTTTTCTTCCGCCAAACCTTTATTTTGGGTTTCCAATCGACGTCCGTTTCTCCTTCTTTATACCATATTTTCATTTTTTTTTTTTTGAGCGGGGGTGCTTCTTATACATTCGTTATTACTTTGTTGTTATTGTTGGTGTTTCTTCTTCTTCTTCTTCTTCTTCTTCTTCTTCTTATCTTCTTCTTCTTCTTCTTCTTCTTCTTCTTCTTCTTCTTCTTCTTCTTCTTCTTCTTCTTCTTCTTCTTCCCTCTATTTCACTTGTTTATCATTCCTCTTTTTCTATTTTTCTTTTAACTTAGTTCTTTCTTTCTTTCTTTCTTTCACTGTCTACTCCTCATATCTTCTTCTTCTTCTTCTTCTTCTTCTTCTTCTTCTTCTTTTTCCCTTTATTTTCCGTCCTCCCTCCCTTTTTTGTTTTTACTTTTTCACATCGTTTACTCTTTCTCTTTCATTTCTTCTCTATCTTCCACCTCTTCCTCCTCTTTCCTTTGATATTGCTCCGTTGTTATTGTTATCATTCTTCTTCTTCTTCTTCTTCTTCTTCTACTACTACTACTACTTCTACTACTACTTCTACTACTACTACTACTACTACTACTACTGCTCTCATGTTTTTCGTTCTTTCATTCTTATTTCATCTTTCTCTTCCTTCATGTTTCTGTCACGTCTTTTTTCGTTTTATTCTATCCTTTCTTCATCTTTTTATGTTTTTCACCTTTCACCTTTTTTCATTTTCCTTAGTATTTCTTTCCTTTATCTTTCCTTTTCCTCGTTTTCTCTGTCCCTTTCTCTCTTTCGTACTTCGCACATTTTTTCGTTCCTTTTCTCTTTTCTCCCTTTTTTGAATTCCCTCCTCTCTTTTTTCCTCGTTTTCTTTATCGTTTTCCTTTTCCTTTTTTTTCTATTTCTCTCATCTCCTTTTCCCTTCTTACTGTCTTCCCATTGATTCTTTTATAATATCCCTGTATTTTTAACACCAATGTTCCACTAGTATATGGCCAAAGAGCCACTCAATGTAGAAGGTTACTGAATGATGCTGTAAAAAGTGTCGGTAGGAAGTGCAGTTTATGAGGCTATGTAGGATAGATAATGGTTGGGCCTAGACTTGAAGAGGTTAAGATTGTAATGATCGGGAAAACATCCTGCCAGGAGCGGTTGTTATTTTTTTTTAATGTTCGCTTAATACAAGGCCCAAGAGCCGCACATGGCAGAAGGTTACTGTGTGGTATTGTATTAGCATAATTAAGGACAAGCAGTGAAGTTCTTGGGCCTGTGAGGGAAAGATGACAGCTAACTCAAAAGATATCAATTTGTGAATAACATTTCAGAGTTCAGTTAGAGACATTAGAAGCTCAGTGCAGAAGTAGACTTTAGAAGGAACTCGAAACCCAATGCTTAACAGAAAACAAGGGATGAACCTCTACTCCAGTTCAAAATTTTAGGGAGGAAGCTATCCAATTGGAACTTCCTCCTTACTAATGGAATACAATGGGAATGGGGATGATTCGTCCTTATGTGCGTGACACGGCGGGGGTCTTGTCTGCAAAGGTAAGGACTGGTGGAATTAAAGACTGTAGCTCGTCAGAGCATTTGTGATGGAAGCAACGACAGAATAGTGAGGAGCTTGTGACGATTTGTTTCTTTTTTTTTTTACAGTAAATTTCACACAGTGAAAGGTCCGGAAGCCACTTAAGGTAGAGGGTTACTGTTATGGTCCAAGGTTAGGGCCAAGGAAGAACAACACGATCACAAGAGTAGAAATAACAAAGATATATTACACAGAATAATAATACAAGACGTGGAAGGTGTTAGTATGACTGTCAGTCTAGTTTGGAGTGAACTACTATTGGCTCGACTCGATTCCGTCTCGTCTCCCTTGAGAGGCGCAGTATTCATAGTGTCGGGAAGAGTTCACTCTGTCGTTATAGGTAAGGTCCCATAACAGTTACGTTAAGGGGTAGTTTATACGGAAAGGAAGGAAAGATAACGGTTAACTTTAGATTTGACAGAGCTTTAGCAGAGTTGGAACATTTAGCCCACCAACTTGATTACCGGCAAAAACATTTAAAATTTCCAGTATCTCCCTGCCGTGATAGTTTTTTCTTCTTTCTTGTATTTCTTTTTTTATTGTATTTTGTTAAAATCCTGTAAAAAAAAAATTGGTAAAAAAATTTTTGGGAGCCAAGGTTCCCTCACCCCGGCTGCTACGGCCCTGCTTGAACCTGTTAAGATTCTAACGATCGGGGAAACATCCAATTGGACGTTTGTTCCAAGGAGTAGCGGTTCACGGAAAGAAGCTGTTCGAGTGGACGTTACTTCTCGCCGATGGAATACGGGGGGAATGTGGGTGTTTTGATACTATGTAAGTGTAAAAAGACGCCATAGATGTCTTAACTTCTACATTCCCTTCTTTGATTTAAATTCTATTCCATCAACTTCACTTTCTACCTTCCCCCCACCACACTTTTTCCCTTGTTCCTGTTCAGATTTGACTCTTTTCTATATTTAGCAGAATTCCACTCGCTTCTTTCTCCCTCCGCATTCCATTAGCAAACGTTCCCTTTCTTCTTACGTCGGCTTTTCTCTTTGCCGTTCTTTTCTGACGTTATCTTTTTATTTAATTTAACTTATTTTCATTTTTTTTTCTTCTTCTCTGGGACAACTCGACTTTCGATAATAAATAACGCGATATACAGGGTGCGATGGATAAACTGTCGTCTAGATTTCGCGAAAATAGAAATAACACTGATATCTCATTTTAAGAGATATATTTACCAAAATTACGCAAAGATATCTTGAAAGAGATAAATTCAATAAAATCACCATTGGCTTCAACCACGGCCTCCAGTCGACTTCGGAATCTCCCGCAACTCTTCTAGGCGGTCTCCTTATTTAAGTTGGTGAATGTTGCCATAAACCTTTCCGTTAGTTCATCTTTGGTATTGCATGGAGTTTTGTTGGATTCTCTCTCAACTGCATTCCACTCATAATAATCAAGGGGGTTGCGAGGTGGCCAGATGTAAGGGTTGATGTGTTTGCAGAAATTGTCTGAAAGCCATGACTGGATTCTACTGCTTCTGTGACATGGTGCAGAGTCCTGTTGCTAAACAGGGTTATCTAGTAGCCACCCTCTTGACCCAGACCAGCACTACCTCTTAAAGGTACTTGTTGTAGGCCTTCGTGTTTAGTCGTTCTTGTTTTTTTTATTTTACACTTTCGTTGACTTTATATAGTACTTACTTTCTTTCTTTCTTTCTTTCTTTCCTTATTTTGGTTTACTTGTTTCGTAGTCTGTTTTTAATTTGTTTGCTTTTTCATTGATTCCGTTTACTCGTTTTCTCTGTCTTAAGATACTTTTTCTTTTCTTCCTTCCTTTCTTTCTTCTTCCTTGTTTACTCCCTTCATAATTTCTTTTTTATTTCCTACGTTTTTATCTTTTGCTTTTTCATTATCTTTTTATAGCACTTTTCTTTTGTCTGTCTGTTTGTTTCTTTACTTGTAACTGTCTTGTAGCTTTCTAAGTTCAACCTTTGCCGGCAAATCTGAACTTCGAATGCAAACAAATATGTATCTTGGTTTCTCTGGTGTAATGTTTAGCAATCTGGTCTATCTAGATGAATTACGACTGATCCTCACTGGGTGCTCCATACATTCGGCCTTATGCCACATCTATGTTACGCTTAGAAAATCCATATGTCTTCGTTTCTATACCTATTCTTTTTCAAATATTTTCCCTGAAAGAACATTTTATTTTAGCCTATTCCTTATTATTTTGCATCGACTTTATGTTGATCTCTTGTACAAATATTTACGCCATTTGTTTTTTTATCAATGCAGTTGGAATATTCTCATCACGAGTGCTGACCTCTCTATTTTGCCAAAGGCTAATTTTGACATTCTCAACACTTAGGTACTAAATGAACTTACGCTGAACCTGCCTCTTAACTATGACCCATACCAATTAAAGGCTGTTATTGTTTTTTACAATGATGTTTGTCCTATACAAGATCCAAGAGCTATTCGACATTTACAGAGTAAGAGGCACGCTTTATGGGGATATGTAGGGAAAATAACGGTTAATCCTAGATGAACAGGTTAAGATTCTAATGACTGGGGAAGCATCCTCTTGGGATCACAAAGTAGGGTTCACAAAGCAGCGGTTGGGTTTGATCCTATAAGATAGTAATTTGAAAAGGAGATTTTTTTCTATTGTGTCACCTAGTGCAAGGCCCAAGAGCCACTCAAGGTAGAAGGTTACTGAATGCGGTTGGTGTATTAACATAGGAGGAGGAGGTAAGAAGTGTAAATCATGAGGATATGTAAGAAAGATAACGGTTGACACGAGACATGAAGAGGTGAAGATTGTAGAAATCCGGGAAGTATCCTCTTGGGAGCTTGTTCCACAACGAAGCTGTTCTTGGGAAGATGCTATCCGAATAGAACTTACTTCTTACCAATGGAATATCAAGGATATGGGGATAATTTGTCCCAGTGTGCGTGGTATGGTTGGCTTTAGCTGTTTATGGGGATATGTAGGGGAGGTCTGCACTGGTAGGGCTAATGTATGTAGCTCGTCAGAATATTTGCCATTTACCATTTATCATGGGAATTTCGATAGAGTGATGAGAGGCTTATGACGTTTCGTCTGTGGGAGAGGGGTTGTATGGTAAAAATAATTCACCAGCCACAGGGCCGCGTAGACGCTTTTAAACTTTAACAAGGCTGGAATTTGAGGATTGGGTAGCTCCAGCCCAGATATACCAGAAATACATCATTTTTGGTCTGGTCTTGCTCTTGTAAAGTTAGAGCATGGTAGGAGGAGTCAGGAAGTTTCTGGAGTAGTACCAAGAACGGACCAGGAAGCACGGTGGAGTAATGTATAGCGACTCAAATTGAGGAATCGGAGAGTCGAGTTCGAATTCCAGTCAAATCCATTGCATTCACTTATGTGCTAATACATTGGGAAAGGTATGAATCCTTTTCTTCTCCCCCCCCCCAGCTATGGGTAAATAGCAGGACAGACCGGGTTATATAGCCTTGGATAGAAATGGTCTGCCGCAGAAAGAAAAGGCAACCTACGACAGGAAAAATTCTGCCTCGTCAGTCATGTATCGAAAGATACATAATCGCCTATGCGTGTATCACGCACGGCACGTGACTGACTGAAGTACTAATAGACATTCAAAGTAAGGATCCTCCTTGAGAGTACAAAGCTTCGTTGTGATACTGATTTTCTCAATTTAGCTTAGATGTGGCCGAAAGTATGGGGCACCAAGTGAGGATCGAACTCGCTACTTGGTTGTAATAGTTCTAGCGAGACAAGTTAGCTAATCATTATATCGCGTCTCGATGCCCCAGAGGCTCACAACGATGAGCGAACATTCAGGGTCTTCTCGTTGATGATGGAATGTTACTAGCTTGGTTTGTGGGATATTGAACTGGTGGAAATAGCAAATGAGTAGCGAAAGGCTAGTGACGTTTCGTATATGAGAAACGGGCGGCATGGTTGAAAATAATTCATCACCCACAAGTCCGCGTAAACGCTTTTGAACCCTTCCAATTTCGGAAAGTGGGGATTGGGCATTTTGGGGTCTGATCTGAATCTTGTAAAAATAAAACATGGAAGGGGGAGTCCGTTACTTTCTGAGGCGTTTCAAAGGACTGGCGATATTTTATCCGCCTCGAGGGCCACTCAAGATAGAGAGTTACTGAAGGTGGTTGTTGTGTAAGCAGTGAGGGTAAAGGCGCGGTTTATGCTAGCATGTGGGAGGGATAGACTTGAAATGGTTAAAATTGTAGAGATCGCGAAAGTATCCTCTTAGGATTCTGATCCACAAAGCCACAGTTCTTAGGAAGAAGATATGCAAGTGGAACTTAGTCCTTACCAAGGGAATGAGGGTGGTTCGCCCGGCATCTCTTAGTTGGGAGGGTCAGAATTGGCAGAACGGAGGAATATAGCTCGTCTGATTGTTTTTCCATTGATATAATGACAGAGTAACGAGAGCTATATAACATTTGTGAGAAAATTGTTGCAAGAGGGCGTCGTATATATGAGTTCCACTTGAGGTGTTGAGTGAGCTTGAGCCACGATAAACGTTCAAATCAAGGAGCCTCTTTTAGTTGCTTATCTTATCTGAAGAAAGTTGTTGCAAAAGGCGATCGTATATATGAGTTCCACTTGAGGTCTTGATTGAGCTTGAGTCCAGATAAACGCTCAAACATAGGAGCCTCTTTTAGAGTACAGTCGGTCATCCTAACTGGAGAAGGTTGTTTGTAAGGGGGGATCGTATATATGAGTTCCACTTGAGGTCTTGGGTGAGCCTAACTCCCGATAAACGTTCAAACGAAGTAGCCTCTTTTATAGTACAGTCACTCATCATAACTGGAGAAAGTTGTTGCAAGGTGGGATCGTATATATGGGGAAAAGAAAAATATTATTTGGTCTAACCCCCTCCTTTTTAACTTAGAGCTCAACTATAAAATAGGAAAATATTTTTTAAATTACTTAAACACTTCCCCCAAAATTCCGAATTACATAAAATTACAGTTAAATTAAGCTATAGTAATTTAGAAACAACAATTAAAACACAAAACGCCAGAAATTTCAAAACTAACGTTCAACAAAGCATTGTTACCAGTAATATATGCAACTGTAGAAATAAAATCAGATGTCCATTAAATGGAGTTTGAAAAACTGAAGCTGTAATTTACAAAGCAGAAGTAATAGATACAAATGACCAGAAAAATATACATAGGGTTACTGAGGGTAACTTAAAAATAAAGCCTTAGAAATTCTACTAAATTATCCAACCATGTGTGGAAATTAAAAGAGAAAAATAAAAAAAGATCCGATTGTAAACTGTAAATTTTTTAAAAAAAGCTAAAACTTCACAACCTCCATAACAACATCTGCAATCTTTGTCAGTAAGAGAAATTAGGTATAATAACATTTCCAGGCAAAAAAAAAAAAATCTCTTAAACCAGAGATCAGAAATTATGTTCCGTTGTATTCATACTAAAAAAAGTTCCTCTTAAGTTAATTTAAAGTGGATTAAAAAGAACGTATGTATCATTTAATCCCCCACGGATACATTTCCAATACACTTGATTCTCCCCTCCTCCTCCTCCTCACCTTCTACCACACCTCACGACGTACGCTTATTTAAGATTTGATAAATAAAAATTGACAGGGTCTCTCTTTTTAATTTTATTTTTCCAATTTTCGAATAATTTGTTGAGTAATATCAATCTTCCTTTCGAAACTGCTAAAATACGATGGATAAATTCAATACATAGGGAATGTCTATCCCTCTTAATAAAACTATCTATCTATATATAGATATATTTATTTTTATGAAATCGATTAAATCCGACATATTGTACAGTGTAACCCGGATATAAGAGAGTTGTCGGGACCGGAGAAGAAGTATCTTATATCCGGGTTTCTCTTATATCCGGGTTTGGTCTATTTTGTTTTATTAACACAGGCTCTAATTTGGGACCAGAGAAAATCTCTCTTATATCCGGGTTGTATTTTGTTTTGCTTAAACGTTATTTTAGATGGAGACTCGTATTAAATTAAACTGTATTTTTTATTTAATTACATTTACCAGCCTAAATATTCAAGAAATCTCGAACCTGCGTCCCCTATGGGGAACCGTCATTACATCTGATGTGCTTAACCGATTCGGCCACGTAGGACTTCCGGTTAAACAAAGCTCAAAATACTGTTTAATAAAAATAAACAGAGCAGAGTAGTTACTCGAACATAATTATCCATCTAAAATAACGTTTAAGTAAAACAGATTAAAATATATATGTGACAAAGATCATTAACGCCTAGCCGAAGAGGACGGCCATTAAATCATTGGAGCTTGTTGCGTTCAAAGGCGACAGGATGTTTGCAAATAAATCGCCAAATATTATAAACCGCATCCACGACAATTAATAGATAAATAAAAGTTCCAACAACTTATCTTCCGACTTCAAGTTTTACAGATACACCGCTCGTCAGAGTAAGATAAATATTGTTGTTTTTTTTAATCATTTTCCCTAAACAAGGCGATAAACACGCAAAGACGCAAGTGCTTACTGTGAATAACGGAAACTGAGAACGTATTACTGAGTAAAAAAGGACACTAAAGAGCACAGAAGACAACGATTACCATTGTATTTATAGTTTTTGAAGTTTATTATTTAGAGGAAAGCAAGAAGCTGGAAGAGGGTTTCAGAGCCGAGAAGTGCGAGAGAAGAGGCTATTAGCATAGAACTTACGCCTACATCTAGCAATTACAACAGTATATTGATGAGACCTACTTACCAATCCCGTAGTACACTTAAATGCGGCAAGTCGCAGTATCATAGAGCAAAGCCCATCAGATTGACATGCAGATATTTATAGAAAAGAATGAATTTGATTATTAAACGGGCGGAGGGGTACCCCATCCTGGTTATGATGAGAACCTTTCAACCACTGTTGTATATTTTAACTATTATAAGTATAGTATTGGACAAGACATAGTTGGGATCTAAATGATTTTTCCTTTCTTTGAGAAGTGGACAAGGTTCCAGCAGTCAGACAAGTTGAGGAATCAATGCCTTTGCCAAAAACAAACTTTGACAAACTTTGTAAATACGCAAATAATGTCGTGATTCTGAGGTATTAAGAATTATAATATTCAGAACATGAAATATTCCCACGTCGTATAGGAGTTTGGCTTCTCTTTTAAAGGCAGCCATTTATATAGAAAGGAGAAAAAACGGCCATCTTTTTTAAGTGCTATGACTTAGTAAAATAAATAAAATGAAAACAAATATAAAGAAATAAAATAAATACATTACTAAAATAAAAAAAAGATAAGGGTACATTCTTTTCAACCGTGACATTGATTGCGTTTATCCACCCGGAATTGCAGGTAAGAGAAAACACATGGATAAGGTTCAGGGTGGAGAAGACAGAAAGAATTCAATCAAATAAGAAAGGTAAAAAAAAAATGTCATAAATCAATGCGGCTCTATGACATCTTGTAATGTGCTTGTCAGCCACGCCCCATTCGTCCATTGAAAGCAGCCATACAACATAATTCCCAACCAATTCCACTTGAGTTAAAATTAATCGGAGGAAAGCATGCGATGAATTTTTGAAAAGTTCGCTCAGTGCATTTGCCGGGTGATAAGGAAGGTTAGAGAAAAAACTGTAAATAAGTCATGGTTGCTGGTCAATGAACGAGTAAAAAAAAAATTAAATTGGTTAAACATATTTACACACCATCGGTATCGCAGATTTCGAAAGGCGGCAATAACTGCAGGTAAATAATGTTTTTTTTTTTTTCTATTTTGAGTTCATGAAAGATCACAAATGTCATGTTTTGCTGCAAACAGACATTTTGTTTTCAAATTCTCAAAGAATTAATCTTAAACTAAAGAATGTAGGCAGTGTTTGCAGTTCATTGTTAGTATATCAACGTTTATCTTTGATTTGGTGTCCCAGTAATGTAATTCTATACAGAACAAATATTTTTTTTAACTCATTTCATCGCAAGCAAGGCGATAAGACGAAAGGCGTAGCTGGGAGTGAAAGAACATGAGAAGGCGTTATTAAGGAGAAAGTACAATAAAACACAGGTTTCAGAAATACAGAAGATGGCGATTGACATTGCATTTAAAATTTTGAAGATTATAGGTAACAAAGAAGAAAGAAACCGGAAGAGAATTCCACAGGCAAGAAAAGAAACTATCAGAATAGAACCTGTGGTTACATCTAGCTAATTCAACAGTAAAACGATAAGAACTAGTTGCCAATTTAGTAGTACGCTTAAATTGAAGCAGTCGAGCTACCAAGGAGAGTAATATTTATTTTGTTGTAATACAAAAGTGTGGCTCAAGGCCAAAAGTGGAGATGGGGTAAGGCTGGTCTTCAATCCGTCTTATCTTATATTTAGCAAACCACGATTACTGACCCAAACATGCCACAATATTCCTTACAGCAAAATAACACATTCTTACTTACCATTCTTAATACAGCCACCATAATACCACAATGTCTCTATGTAGTCCTAACTAGTCCCCATATGTGCAATTTGTCTTTCGAGCGGAAGTGGGGAATAAAAATAACAACATTTAAAAATAAGATCCTAATGAATATTTACAATGAAAGAGAGTTCATTAGAACAATTGCCATGAAAATATTTACAGAAAAGAAAAAAGGAAGTCATCTCATGACGGAGGAAAAGTGACTGAAGTCGAGATCCCGGTAACATTAAAGAACCTCCTTTTGATTTTGTTGAGAATCTTGGGATATATAGCCGGAGTACCAGACCAGATGTGGCGGGAATATTCAAAGTCAGGACAAACGGTTATCTTATTTTATTATGTTCTTGAATTTATTTGCCTCTTGTGTTTACGGTAACGGTTCTCAATTATTTTTTTTATTCCATTTATCTTAAACTTCTGTCACATTGTCGCTGATTACCCAGAATACAAAAAGATCTAATTCTTAATTTAATTTTTGCAATCATTTCATCCCAGCAAGGCGATAATGTCACTAAGACGACAGGGGTTACTGGGTGTGCAAATGGAACATGAAGACTTTAGTGAGTAGAATGAACAATAAAAGAACAGGAGTCCTGAAGACAGCAGATGGTAACTTTTTGAAGATTTTAGGTGGTAGGAAAGTAAGAAACCGGAAGGGAATTCCAGAGGTGAGAAGTGCGAGAAAAAAAAACTGTTGGTAGAGACGGTTGCATCTAGCTAATTCAACAGTAAAACGATGAGCCCTAATTGCCAATCTAGTTGTACGTTTAAATTCACGCGGTCGATATAACAAGAAGGAGAGCTTATTAGAACGACTGCTATAGAAAAGACAGAGGGAAGCCACGTCATGGTGGAGGGAAAGTGACTGAAGTCGAGATCCCGATAACATTGCAGAACCTGCTTTTGATTTTGTTGAGAATCTCGACGAATGGAAAATTTATAAATGTGTAAGATGGATTCTGACGACACTGTAAACCAACTTTCTTGGCAGTAGACCTAGCAATGAATTCAATATGACCATTGCATTTCATATCGGTGTAAAATGTGAGACCAATAACGCATAACGAGTTACTCTCCTGGAGGTTAGTATCAACCTTGCTCATGGAAGGCAACGATAGCACTTTCGTTTGGAGGTGTTAAAATTTACATTCTTTACCTCAGTTAACTAACTGTAGATCATTTTCGAGAGTTGCTGCCAGTTTTACTTTGTCGGATTTACTATTAAGGCAGGGGTAAATAGTTGTGTCTGCTGCATGAATGCCTAGTTGGAAGCCGATGACATCGAGAAAGTCATTGAAAAAAGATAATAAACAACGTAGGCCCAGGATTACAGCCATGCAAGACACCGTATTAATGTGAAATCATCTGAAAGCGTAGTCGTTCACAACGACATTACACGATTTTTAAGGACGATTGGATTAAGACATATTTGTTCATAGACACCATAACCACTGAGCTTTTGGAGAAGGCCCGCATGCCAAGCGCTACAGCCCGGGCCTAACTGTTCTCATCTAAAACATGATAGACAAATTCATTAGTTCAAACTCACGAAATGGTCGTTTCCATTTAGAAGACACTGCATAGTCGAGTGATACACTTGTTAGAATGCAGGTCTGTTAAGCTATTGCTAGGAAGCTTGACTGCTCTAGAAATACAGTCATATACTAAACTTGCCATTATTCAAGAAAAACCTCGGCTGGCAATTTTGTCAAATATTTTAAATCAACGATTCCTAACGTGGGGCACATGTCTCACCGGTGAGGCATGGTAATATTTTGGTGGAGCATGCGTAGGATGTGCACCTTTTGGTTTACTATACCAACATGAGCTCAAATTTCATTTTGCATTATTATTTCATGATTAAAATGATCAAAGTATATTAGAGAATAAGCCTTCATTCAAATATTTTATATTTATGCCTTTCAGTTCTCTATTATATGTTTTGAAACTATATATATTTAACTGTCTTTTTGTTTCTTAAATTTTTCTCTTTCATGGGCACCATAGTCTTTGGAGGTTTGTTTAGAGACCAAGTTATTGGCCTTTTAAGCTTTTAACGTAAATTGCAGTAAAATTTTGAATATGTAAAAATTAAATATTACAGGTGGGGGTGGGTGGCACCAGATTTTAGAAATACCAAAGTAGGGCATGGCCCAAACTCGGTTGGGAGCCACTGGTCTAGAGAAACGAAAGCTATATTGTTTGTCTAAAAGAAAGCCGTATAAAGTGCGAGGCTTATTCAATTCGGAGTTGATTAGCCAAATAGACGTAAAGGATTAATTGGATGATAATTTGAGGAAGGTTTACCAGAATTCTTAAAGACAGGAACTACAGAGAAGGATGGTTTAATTTTTATGTATATTTGAATATGCAGATATGATAATTGATGTGGTACCACAACTATGTTAAAGATACCATGTATCGAACAAAAGTACTGGACATCACTGGTCTAAAGCAAAATATCATTGATGCCATTGCCACCATTGATGAGGCTATGCTACAGCGATAGCAAGAAATCGAGTACCGTGTTGATGTGCTTCATATAACTAATGGTGCCCATATAGAAGTGTATTAAATTAGTTAAAAATTATCTTCAATGTCTACTCCCCATTTTGTAACCATTTCCACATATTTATCTGTTCATTTGCTTTTGTAATCAAGTTTTTAAATTGTAAAGTGACTTTATGGACACCTTCTATTTTTTAACTCGGTCTCCAGCTATTGTAGTTTTATACAAGTTACCAAGTTTTGATTTAACTTCAAGGCACGTAGCCGAGTGTTTAGAACGTTCGCATTCTGACCATGAGACCCGGGTTCGAATCTCACCATGGTCGATTTGTCAAGGAAATTTCCTGATGTTATCGGACCGGAAGGGTTAATCCCAGCGTGCGGCACCTTTGGAAAGTGACTGAAAACCATACCACGGGTTGACCCGAGCCTTGTGAGTGAAATTGGGTAAACGGAAACCTTAGGGGCCGTCGACAGCTGCGTTAGCACGAAGTCACAAGTCATCGTGGTCGAGGGCTTGGGCGTACTGGCCTTGTTCAAATTGTTGAACACGCTAACTAAAACGCTCTTTTCCAGAAACTGTAACTAAGGTCTGCTCAGCATCATTGCAGTATAAACCACAGGTGGGCTCCGTGGGTGTTGAACAAACACAAATGCACCTTAACAAGCATTTGCAATATGGATTGGATAGCCGCCCTAGGATACGGGTATCATCGAATACCAGTGGCCAGCTATAAGAGTTTGGATTTGACTTTAGATAAAAAGTAGGTGTTCATAAAGTAGCGATCGAAATCATGTCTTCGTAGTTCCGATTTATGAAGATACCTCTTTTGCCATTACCCATAGCTGTGGTGTTCAGGAGAGAGAGAGAGAGAGAGAGAGAGAGAGAGAGAGAGAGAGAGAGAGAGAGAGAGAGAGAGTTACGTTTAATAAATGTCTAAAGCGGTTATTATATTTCATTTTTGAACTTTCTGTTCTAATTTCTACTTTTCCTAATCGCTGGAACTTAGTTTCCGATAGACTCAATTCTCTTCAAAGAAAATTTAAAATTTACTTTCCATCTTATGTAATACATTACATGTGCTATATTTTGACGATCATCACTCTTCTGGGTGTTTTCAAGTATGGGCTGTCGGGTTCTACAGTATATGGTAACATAATCGATGGTAGATGATAGTGTCCATTTTTGGGTTTCATTTCAAGGGTCGAACCAAAAATGTTTAAACCAGTTTTGAGCAGTTCGCTCAGATATTGTCTAATTTTTCCCCCTTCCAAAATTCTCTCGGCAGTATTGAGGCAAAGTTTAAATTAACGCTCCAAACTACAGAAACTCAATTCATGTTTCCATCATTATAACATCTGAAAAAAGTTACAGTTGAATAGCAGCGTAATAATAATAATAATAATAATAATAATAATAGTAGTAACAGAGATAGGACCTGTAACAATTTTATGGGACTTTATAATACACACAGACAGAACAATCAAAGCTAATCGCCCAGACATCCTGACCAAAGACCATAAAAACATAATGTGCTTTCTTATTGACATGTCAGTCCCTGCAGACAGCAATGTATCTTTGAAGATCTTCAAAAAGATATCAAAATACAAGGACCTTGAAGTGAAAATCTCAAAAATGTGGCACACGAGGACATCAATAATTCCTGTTGTAGTCGGAGTCCTCGGTTTGATTGGAAAAGGATTCCTGGCAACCCACACCTTAAAAATACCCACAAGTGCAACCCACATATTACGAAGAGCTTTATTTATGTAAAATACAGGGTGTCTAAAAAAAATCTACTCCCACTTTAACTGTCTCTAACATGCTTTTTTATTTTTTTTTTGGTCATCAATTTGAACATTTGCGAAGATGATTCTTCAGTTACATTTTTCTTCTGTATTCGAAGCTATTCCATTTCACTCTATGTTCATAAATAAAGGTTTTCTCGTCATTCAAAGTGTGAGTACATTTTTTTAGACACTCTGTATGTATGATCTTTTTTTTGTTTTACAAAAATGATCAGTGGAAGATGTCATGAAGCCATTTCTAATCTTAGGTCTCCAGTTGGGACCCGGAAAGGAATGTGTATACAACAGAAATCAAAGGAAATAATAATAATAATAATAATAATAATAATAATAATAATAATAATAATAATAATAATAATGATGATGATGATGGGTGCTAATAGATTCACCCATTGTAAAAGTCATTTCCAAAAGCGAATCGATGTATGAAAGAAAATTCCTTGCACGGAGCGTTTGCCCGAGAAACCCAAGAGATGTCAGATATGGAATCATGGGGGAAACCAAAGGAATGATCTGCGCAGCAGAAGAACAGCCTTAAAGGACATATTCCATCAAATTCTCTATTGATAGAGCAGCTGACTTACCCTTGTGCATAGACTGTGCAAGAAAGATGCTGAAAGCGTTCAGCATATTGCCAGTAGCTGCATTCATCTGACACGAAAAATGTTCAGAAGGCGATATCACA
This sequence comes from Acanthosepion esculentum, assembly GCA_964036315.1. NCBI lineage: Eukaryota > Metazoa > Mollusca > Cephalopoda > Sepiida > Sepiidae > Acanthosepion > Acanthosepion esculentum. Next base: position 7,972,785 of record OZ038488.1, read on the forward strand.
AAATAGCCCTCAGAATGCGTTGGTAACTATGCAAGAAATATGGCTTCGAATTGCAAAGCGCAACCGCAAGTTCTATTTTAATAGTTTCTTCTCTCGCTCTTATCACCTGTGAAACTTTCTTCCGATTTTTTGCTTTCCTGTCAGCTACGCTCTTCATTTAAATGCATCGTCAATCATTTTATGTCTCTTTGAATCGTCTTTTTATTCTTCCTCTTCAGTAACATTTTCTCGGTTTCCTTCACTCTCAGTAACACCTTGCACCTTAGTTGCTTTATCGCCTTGCTTATTATGAAACGAAATCACACGCTCACCTTGTTCTTCAGGTATGGATGTTCTCCCAGGATTTTTACCGTTGCACAAAGATAATGCAGCTTCACTATACCAATCGTTGATTGTCTTGACCAAGTTTTAAAATGCTGTTGCTACAATCGCACAAAAACAGTCTTCCCAAAAACATCTGCTGATAACTTGCATCACAACTTGCCGAATGCTCGCTGACAATTGAAAAAAATACCGAAAGTCTTTTTAATTCATTGCCAAACGTACGCTGTTTTGATTGTGTTGTTGTAATAAACTTTCATAATGTCTATTCAAATCTGTGTCAATATATTGAATATTTTTGGCATAATTAATTTTTTAAACTACCTGTTTCTTTTATATTCTCTCTGTATATCAAAGATCGCAAACCCACGGATCACGGTCTATCTTTCTTCGGACTGCGAGGAACCATTTTCATAACCACTTATTTTCCTTTAAGTTTATTAAATTGGTCCATGTCCTCTTCCATACCAACACACTCACTCACCCAGTGAGTAAATGGCGCAAAATCATTTATACACCGATGTTTTAGTAGAGGATAGAAGGTAAATTTTGCCTTGTTTGGCTTCAAAAGAAACTAATTCGAAATTTATTCAACATTATTTATATGCCTGAAATCAGTAAAACATAAAAAATAAAACATTTTTATTCACATTTCAACTTTCTGTCAAAAGCGCATTTAATTTGACTAATGAATAATAGCCTATCAGAAAGATACCATAATTCTTCGAAAATAATACGCATTTTTTTTTACTGTAAATTACAGGTAATAGTAGGGGTGCGTATTATAAATAGGTTTAAACAAAAATATTTTCGTTATTATTGTTTTAATAATAAATACGTACTTGCTCTAAAATAAAAAAAGATATTATCCCAATTTTCATTTTAAATCCAACAATAAGAATTGTAATATTTTTGTCAATAGTATTTATGTTTATCAGTAACCGCATTTTTTTATTTGGCGAAAAAATAAAAAAATTCCAGGATGCATGGTTTTCATAAGTTCTTTTGCCTTTATCCTTATTTCCACTGTACTTATGGAACATCCACTTGATCGTCTTTCTTTCGCAAATGCAACTAAACTTTGTTCTATATATGGATATTGAGCTTTTTCTTTTTCTACCTATAGCTTTGGTACTTGGTTTACACTTTTTTAGTTCATTTTTATTCTTTCTCCATAAACATATGTTAGCCTCATTCAACTCATATTCTTTTGCTACAGCTCTGTTTCCTATTCTTTCTGCTAATTCTATTACTTTTTGTTTAAAATTTGTACTATAACTCGCACGTTTTGACGAGATTTTGACGGTAAAATAAAATATTATATTTATCGGAAAAACCGCTGGTAATTTTCAACAATATTTTAATCGCTTAGTTTCGATTCTATTCTTAATGTCAAGGTCGACAAAATGTCTTCGTAATTTTCTTTTTTTTTGAGAAAATTTATATTATACATCGAGATAGATATATTTCTTAATTTTTAGATCATTTTTTTTGTTTATTTTATAAGGTAATTCACTCCAAGCAAAGAGGGAGTGCCACGAGCACGCAGGGGGTTACAGAGGATTGAGAACAAGAGTAAAGGGGCGTGTTTGAGGAAATGTTACAGAGAAGGACGGGGAACAAGCTCAGGATGTCAGATGTCGATTGACATTACACTTGAATTTTTTAAGATTATAGTCATCGGGGAAGCAAGTAATAATTGTAATATTTTTTTCCACAAATGGGAAGTCCGGGAAAAAAATCTATTTGAGTAGAAGAGGCGGTTACATTACATTTAACCGTTTTGACAGTGAAAGGGTGCGACCAAGATGCCAGCCTGGTAGCTCGATTGAGTTCATGTAGTCCGGGAACTAGCGAAAGTAGCTCGTCGGAACAGTTGCTGTGAAAATACTTGTAGAAGAGACAGACGGTAGCCACGGCACGTCTGTGGGATAGTGATTGTAGACTAGATGCCAGATCAGGTGCTTATTATTTTTGAGAAATTTCGGTAGTTTAAAACAGTAGCTCTTCAATATAATGTCCCTCACCATTCTGCACTTAATGACCGACGAGAGTTGATGCCCTCCTTACTGTTGCTACCCTGGCGACGTACATGTCTCTGGTTCGATGCATCTCCCCCTCACCACATGGGACCCTTTTTTGTCCTTGAGTTTCAAAGCCCTGCTGTATATTCACCAACTTCCATTTACCAAATATATAAACGAAATTTACTGTCACTACCGGGACAACTAAGATAATTATTGGCAAGCTGATTACTCACTCAATTACACTGTCTACCATCGTGGGGTGTGTTAGCGACGAACCAGTGGTCAGGATGACTGACGATCGGAAAAAGCACGGATTGATTTCTTGCTTTTTCTTACAACAATTAACGAAAAAAAAGCATGATAGCAACTTTAATTAAGGTTCAGTCCCAGCCAGAATATTCACTCTAATGAACATAAGCAGAACCGGTGCGTACTACCACGCAACTTTCTTCATTCTTATTGCGGGCCCCAGACATTGCTTTGTTACCCTCGCTATCTTACCAACATTTGCTTTTTTCTACCTATATTTATATACGTTACAAATTAAACTAAACACTACTGGCTATTAGAGGAGGAAAATTTTTCGCTGATTTGACGTCATTCAAGGTTGTTTTTTTTTTTCGTTCAAATCCGTGAATTTGTTTTTCACGGGCTAAGTCTAGAAAAACATTATATAAAATTCATTATTTTTTATCCATAATGTTGAATGTGTTAAAATTCTTCAAATTTTTAACAAGTTGATGCTAAAAATTCCCGCGAAACATTTATTTAAAATGGAATGATCTATTATGACATGTCTCTAATTTGTATTTCGATACATTGAATTTATTTTCAATTTTTATAGTTGAATTTATTCGTCTATATTGCATATGATCCATTATTGTACATAATTAGGTTACAATGGAATTTGCATAATATATGAATACTACCTTATAAAAATTGAGATGTATTAGAGTGGGGTACTCATCATAGATTCCGGGGGGGGGGTATCATAGATTGGGTGGGGGCACGAAGTCCTCGCAGTTCCGATTGGAACACTTTTCTCCTCAGATTTCTTTCTTAAAATATTTTCTTTATAGACTCAGTAACCATTTAAGCGTTTCGGATGGCTGT